>OY015312.1:22624916-23224916 GCA_955612985.1 Cheilosia scutellata | reverse complement strand
GACATTACTTACATTCATTCCGCCGCTATCAGCGGCAGTTGTATCATTGGGGTCTTCCCCATCATGTGCGGTATACATCTCCATATCCATTTCATTTTCGGATACTATTTCTTCTATTGTTTCCAAGGCTCCTGTGACCATTTCGTCAGCGACTGTATTTTCAGTAACTATTTCCTCAGTGATTACTTCTTCGGTGATAATATCATCAGTGATTACTTCTTCTGTGACTACTGCATCCACATCGTCTGTGAAAGTTTCGTCTGTGACAACACCCTCCATAACAACTTCTTCGCTGAAATCATCTTCTGAGACAAAATGTTCGCTCACAACTTCTTCTTCTCGAATTACAACCGTATTCGATTCATCTTGCACCGTTGTAGCCGATTGCGACCGCGAGGATTCATCGCCTATAACACCTTGTGCTGCCTCTGCTAACATTTCTTTGATTATGTCTGACTGTTCTGAGTAAGAACTAACTCCTTCCTCTTCGATGATCTCGGGCTCTGGTTCAATTACCTATGAAATAGAAATTATACATAGTAAATAGTGGCCGACATCAATTAAATACATTCTATGAAGTAAAATTTCAGTTGGCCCTTGCAGGTAATCATATCCGCATGGAATCATGGCAGATGGAACAACGCCACATCCACCGACATTGCATTTTTTTTCATCACAAAAACAACTAGGCGCACGATAGACGCACATAATTTTAGGGTTATGAACACAATCATAATCGTTCAGCCATAGGCAAAAAAAAATTGCATCATTACTTACTTGTTCCTGCGTCTGCTTTCGTGTGGACCGCTTTTTAGGTTTAGCTGGTGATGGGGCAGGTGGAGCAGCAACTTTTCTTCCAGAACGTGTGCGCCGACCTGCAAATTTGTTATCAAAAGTTTTATTAAAATATCGAAAATGCAATTGGAAATCGTGTGCGTAGATTGAACATTTGCATGGCGAAGAAATGGCGGTCGAAATTAAGCGACTGATTTCATGTAGAGTACTGTTTTAATTTGGGCAAAATTTATACTTTCCTGTTACAATGTAAAATTAACTTGCGTTAAACGGTATTTTTGTAGTAGTACCACTAGGTTTTTATGAAATAACTTACCACATTCATGCGTAACGTTTTCTTCATCATTCACAGACGCCATTTTTTACCAACTTTATTAAAGAAAGAGATGGCAAATATTGTAGTAGATTTGGAATCTGTGATTTGCGATTCAGCGAAGTCAGCAAATACAGGGTGCTCAAAATGTATCCCAGTGGTGGGTCCTATCCTAGCCTTGTATAAAATTTCAGATTTTTCGTTTATATGAGTTTTTTTTTTGTTTTTCATATGCCTAATTTGTAATAATCCAAATACCTACAATTAAAATTTATGAAGTATGTATAATAATGATTTGGAGTCGATGGCGGAAGATCGAGAGCTATGGAGGGTCCACTTGAGCAACCTACACCCGCGACCCACTTAATGCATAAGCGGGGCATTGAAAATGTATGTATGTATGTATGTATGTATAACAAATTCGCATCATATTTGCAAAAAATTATGATTCGAAGTTCATTAGTTGAATAACATTGCATTTGGCAAAAAGATCCCTTTTTGAAAACAAATGTTTCAATCTAGATTGCTTTTCATTTTCGATTGGCAAATAAAAATAATTTTTTTCTGTTCTAGTAGAAAATTCAAGCCGACTTAAAATGATGACTATACTTTTTGTTTTGATAAGGCCAGTGGTGCTGTAGATGTTTGCTGAAGTGCTGACTGTTAGCAGCAGTGGAGCTGGAGAGAATGTGAAGCCACTGGACTGTGAATTTCCAATCCAATGCTGCCAAGCCCTCATGTTTTCGTATATTGTTCTGAGGTACCTACCTATATTATGCCCAAAACACATGTGCAGAAATTCTGAATGCTTCACTGCATGCAGTACTGCAGATGAAACACATGTGCAGAATTCAATTTGCAGCGGTTGCTGTCAATGAGAGGAAAAATATGTGAGTGAAACAAAGACGACAAATAATTCCCGTCTCACTTTTCCTCGTATGCATCAGTAGCTGAATTTAAAAATTCGATGCTGCCAAATCTACTTAATTTAATTCACTGCGTTGCTATGCAGTGGATTTAGAAATAGAGACATGTTGCAGTGCTGCGGTGGCTGCAGAATTTACATTTGTTTCACCACATAAGAACATGTGTATTCTAATCCTGCTGCGCAGTGAATTCTGCACGTGTGTTTTGGGCATTATGGTACATTTTTATATGGCTACACTACCCATGAGCGCTATACTAACTTATATGCCCAAAACACACGTGCAGAATTCACTGCGCAGCAGGATTAGAATACACATGTTCTTATGTGGTGAAACAAATGTAAATTCTGCAGCCACCGCAGCACTGCAACATGTCTCTATTTCTAATGCCCAAAACACATGTGCAGAATTCACTGCGCAGCAGGATTAGAATACACATGTTCTTATGTGGTGAAACAAATGTAAATTCTGCAGCCACCGCAGCACTGCAACATGTCTCTATTTCTAAATCCACTGCATAGCAACGCAGTGAAATAAATTAAGTAGACTTGGCAGCATCGAATTTTTAAATTCAGCTACTGATGCATACGAGGAAAAGAGAGACGGGAATTATTTGTCGTCTTTGTCTCACTCACATATTTTTCCCCTCATTGACAGCAACCGCTGCAAATTGAATTCTGCACATGTGTTTCATCTGCAGTACTGCATGCAGTGAAGCATTCAGAATTTCTGCACATGTGTTTTGGGCATAAATCCACTGCATAGAAACGCAGTGAATTAAATTAAGTAGACTTGGCAGCATCGAATTTTTAAATTCAGCTACTTATGCATACGAGGAAACGAGAGACGGGAATTATTTGTCGTCTTTGTTTCACTCACATATTTTTCCCCTCATTGACAGCAACCGCAGCAAATTGAATTCTGCACATGTGTTTCATCTGCAGTACTGCATGCAGTGAAGCATTCAGAATTTCTGCACATGTGTTTTGGGCATTATCGTTTTAAATTGGTTTTACTAAAGAATTTACTCATTTCGTGTATGGAATATAGATTAATTATTACATTCAGACTGTTGGTTGGTTGGTTGGTTGGTTGAAAGTGGCTGTCGGCTAAAAACGCCAACACACTTAGACCAGTATAGGTCCATTGTGATGCCACGATGAAGGATCTAAGATCTCCCTACTAGTTGAACCATTTTGAGCTCTTTATAAAGCGTAAGAGGCTTCTGATGTCTATGTTTGTCAGATCGCCCAAGTCGTTGTAATAGAAGGCTCCTAAGTGAAGCTTCCTTCTGCGAGAGAGAGCTGGGCAGGAACAAAGAAGGTGAGAGATAGTTTCCTCCTCTTCCTCGTCCATGCAGCTTCTACAAAAGTCGTTTGCGAAGAGGCCCAGCCTTGCGGCATGTTTGCCTATCAGGCAGTGTCCAGTAATGACACCTATTGTGGTGCCGATATGCAATCTATTGAGAGAGATCAATTTCTTAGAGCGTTTCAAATCCAGCTTAGGCCAAATTTGTTTTGTCGCTAGACAAGTGGTTAAACTCGTCCACCTAAGATTTGTATTCTCGATAGCATTCAGCTTCACTTTTTGTTTGCGAGTAGCGATTGGTATCCCTATGGTGCCTTTATCCGGCAGAATGGGTTGAGTTGTTCCTATTCTAGCGAGTTCATCGGCCTTACAATTCCCTGGAATGTCTCTATGCCCCGGCACCCAAATTAGGTGAATGTTGAACTGTTCGGCCATCTCCGTAAGAGACGATCGGCAGTCGAAGGCTACTAGAGAAGTTATAGAGATCGAATCCAAGGATTTGATGGCTGCTTGGCTGTCCGAAAATATGTAGATATCCTTAACGGATATGACGTTTTTCTTGAGCCAGGATAAGACTTCTTTAATCGCCATAATTTCCGCCTGGAACACGCTACAGTAGTTTGGTAAACGGAAGGAGAGCTTAAGATTAAGACGTTCCGAGAAAACACCCCCATTCAGACTGTACCCCGAAATGAAATCGGGAAGCGAAAAACACTACCATACATCACTTCGAAGTAGCAATTGAACATGTTCGAGACATAAATATAGTTCATTTACAAATCACAAAAACCTGATATCTAATGGTGGATTTACATCACCACACAACGCAATTTTGCATGACTTCAGAGAGAAAGATCCGTTTTTCCACAGGCAAGGCTAATCACCCCTATCGCCAATAATATTTCCCACGGAATGTTTCCCATTCAGCATTTTGACATTGCTGACAAGGGAAACATTTCCATCGGAATTTATTCGCGATACCCCTAAATGATGTGTGAGTGAGCCCACAAATCTCCAGAACGAGACGTCTGACAAAACATCCCATAACTGTCCTGTAAAAGCTTCTCAATTCAGCCGGTATAAAATTGTAGGTACCTTCCATTCGTCCTAAAAATAAAAACACACAAACGAAAGGTTGTGAGGAGCTAGGTTAATGCCCAAAACACACGTGCAGAATTCACTGCGCAGCAGGATTAGAATACACATGTTCTTATGTGGTGAAATAAATGTAAATTCTGCAGCCACCGCAGCACTGCAACATGTCTCTATTTCTAAATACAATGCATAGCAACGCAGTTAATTAAATTAAGTAGACTTGGCAGCATCGAATTTTTAAATTCAGCTACTGATGATGAGGAAAAGGGAGACGGGCATAGTGCCCAAAACACACGTGCAGAATTCACTGCGCAGCAGAATTAGAATACACATGTTCTTATGTGGTGAAACAAATGTAAATTCTGCAGCCACCGCAGCACTGCATCATGTCTCTATTTCTAAATCCACTGCATAGCAACTCAGTGAATTAAATTAAGTAGACTTGGCAGCATCGAATTTTTAAATTCAGCTACTGATGCATACGAGGAAAAGAGAGACGGGAATTATTTGTCGTCTTTGTCTCACTCACATATTTTTCTAGGTTAATGCCCAAAACACATGTGCAGAAATTCTGAATGCTTCACTGCATGCAGTACTGCAGATGAAACACATGTGCAGAATTCAATTTGCAGCGGTTGCTGTCAATGAGGGGAAAAATATGTGAGTGAGACAAAGACGACAAATAATTCCCGTCTCTCTTTTCCTCGTATGCATCAGTAGCTGAATTTAAAAATTCGATGCTGCCAAGTCTACTTAATTTAATTCACTGCGTTGCTATGCAGTGGATTTAGAAATAGAGACATGTTGCAGTGCTGCGGTGGCTGCAGAATTTACATTTGTTTCACCACATAAGAACATGTGTATTCTAATCCTGCTGCGCAGTGAATTCTGCACATGTGTTTTGGGCATAAGGGTACCTATACGGACCCGTTGCGCCTATTGGACCTATTTATTCATTTAAACTGCCTTTATATTCTTTATATGCACAAGTTGGTCCCACCTATTGTGTTATGTACCAGGATTTACTACCTACGAGAAAAAAAAAATGAAATTAGCAAATCTATTGATATTTTTGGCTCAGGTTTCGATTATGAACACTAATGCCCAGTTGCACAGTCAGAGCTTAAACTGAAGTTTAACTAAACCTGACCGAGAGTTTAAACTTTTGGTTTAACTCGTTCAGTTTCACAGTTCAAAATAATCTGCCAGTTAACTAAACGCAGTTGTGGAAGCGCAGAACAATTTCCCTTATGCCCAAAACACATGTGCAGAAATTCTGAATGCTTCACTGCATGCAGTACTGCAGATGAAACACATGTGCAGAATTCAATTTGCAGCGGTTGCTGTCAATGAGGGGAAAAATATGTGAGTGAAACAAAGACGACAAATAACTCTCGTCTCTCTTTTCCTCGTATGCATCAGTAGCTGAATTTAAAAATTCGATGCTGCCAAGTCTACTTAATTTAATTCACTGCGTTGCTATGCAGTGGATTTAGAAATAGAGACATGTTGCAGTGCTGCGGTGGCTGCAGAATTTACATTTGTTTCACCACATAAGAACATGTGTATTCTAATCCTGCTGCGCAGTGAATTCTGCACGTGTGTTTTGGGCATTAAGGGGATATTTTTCTACCAGCGCACTTTTGATCAAATAAATAGTTATTGCTTTTCTCTACTTTATCTATTTTACCATTTGTAAATAAAAGAAAATGTGTGCAATATTATTATATTTATGTATTTTGGTATTAACGAAGTGAATTGATTTATTTTTGACACATGTTTGAACTGTCATCTACTTTCACCTATTAATTATTGCAGTATGTAATTAATTTTTGTTTTGTTTTCAATAATAATAATATATAGCTAGTTGTTGAAATGTAGTGGGCATTCGGACGACTGCGATCACAGGTAACTGCTTCTTGTCACTCGCTAGGTTTTTACAACATTCGATCACCCGTCACTAGTAATGATAATGAAAATTGAAAGGATTTTATGAGCCTCTAATTAGGGTCATTGTCTGGTGATAGGTACGCGCAAAGTTTTTTACTGGTGTTTCTCCGAAAATCTGCGCTATCCTGTTCCTGTTATACAAAAATGTAATCTAGATCTGTATACAAAAATGGTATGAACTCCGAAACCATTTAACTGAACCAGCTCAAATTTACAGGCATTGTCCCGAGAAGTGTATTTAAAATCGGACAAACAAATTGCATTGTATAAAGCATAGGTAGTGTCTTGTTTCAGCCAAAACAAAATGTGAAAGATATAAGTACCTATGTATAGATATATTTTGATCGCCAAGAATAATTAATTTGTATTGAAAAAACCTCAATACAATTTACGCATGTCTACATTATGTTTGGGATAAAATCTACCTGATGTTCACTTGAAAAAAAGGGTTTTTCCTTGAAACGTATATTGGTTGGAAATCTATTGAAATTTTCTGATGACATTTTTTAACAGTGGGTTTAGATACCGCAGTAATGCTGAAACTAATCATAACTCTAGTTTTTACTGATACAAATTCAAGAAGTGTAGCAGCCAGACAATTTCTCTTTTTTATTCTCTCTCTCATCTCTCTGTATGAAATAGCAGCTGTCAAAATAAACCTCAAAATGCTAAACGAAAGTTTAAACGGCAGAATGCAGGGGTTTAACTTAAACCGAGAGTTGAACTCCACTTTGGGTTTAAACGAACACAGTGAAACCGAAAATTTGTTGAACGAAGGTTTAAACCAAAACGAGAGTTTAAACTCTGACTGTGCAATTGGGCATAAGCAAATTTTTTTTTGTTAAATTGACTTATTCTAAGATGTACTGGGGTCTAATCGTGTAAGGCTAAAACGATCGAACGACATCGTCTCGACGATGCTTGTACTTCGAGTAACAACCAAAACACGATGATCGTTGAAACTATTGGACGATTATCGTTTTTTATAGCTTCACGTTAACAATTTAACTGTCAAATGGCGTCGTCAAAACGATTCGATTGAACGATGGCTATTTTGCAATCGTTTCATCGTTTTTGGTGTAAAAAGGGTTAAAATCCTGTTAGCGAGCGAAGCGAGCCACCCACCCCATACTTTAAATACACTAGACTTTCTTACAGGCGCCTATCTGACAGTTTTTGGTATAGACTTATTGAGCTATGTAACTGGAATGAGTCACATAAACATGATTTGATTAAAAAAAAAAATTACCTAGTATTAAAATTTAGACAACAAAAAAATCATTTCCTCAGGAAAAAAATATTATATTTATGTTTTTTAGGCCATTTTAAGCCAGAAAAAAAATAAAAAATAAATTTTCTCTGTGTTCATAATGGAAACCCGCCCCATATTTTTAATAAAATGCTCCCCCAATATTTTCATTTTACAATTAAAATTGTTTTTGGTTATCGACTTCCGATTCCGACTTCGAGTTCTTATACAAGAAAAATGGAGAGTCTGGTAGCACTGCTACAAAACACTGGAAGTTTTTATTTACTACCCTACGCACTTTAAACTGTAATTGTCAAAAAACGATTTTTTACTCGAAACTGCAGCACGGACTCTATGCTCCGGGATGGAGCGTTTTGCAATTAAAATTGATAAAAATCTTAAAACTCATCTTTATAAAATTTGCCGCCTTTGTGGGATTGATAATCCGGAAAAAGTAAAGGTTCTTGACGATGAATCTATCGTCAACTTGGAGGATGGAGAGCCCGAATTATGGAAGAAAGTTTTAGACTGCATTGGCCTATTGGTGTGTTTTTCCAAGCAGACTTTATTTCCAAAATTTTGTTTTGTTTATTAATACCTTGTTGATAATTTTCGATTCCAAATATTTATTATTTATTTTTCCATGTAAAATAAATATCATTTGGAACTTTTTAGATAACCAAGGATGACAAAATGCCACAATTTATGTGTACACTGTGTGTTGACAAGATCAATGATTTCTTTGAGTTTCGTGAGATGTGCTATGCCACTGATGGACAAACGCGAAAACTTCTGGGAATCAAGGATGAGCCGAAGCTTAAAGTGAGTTCAAATGTGTTTTGTGCGTCAGCACAGAAGTTCGCATCTGCGTTGAAGGGGTAGGGGAAATCATACTCAGTTTGGTCTGTCTGTACATTTTCGTGAAATCTTTGTGCGGTATTAAAATTGGAAATGTTATTCCAAATGGATTGGTAAATTGAATCAGTTCTCAGTTTATACATTACAAAGTGATAAAATTTCACAGAATCATTGAATTTGGTAAATGAAAAAAATATTAGTGCCGGAGAACATGAAAAAATCTACGTTTTTGGTAACCTAGAATCATTTTAATGCCGAGAATTTCAGCGTTTTGTGTTAAAGTCAATTGGGAATTTGCAGATAATCAAGTGAACCATATTTTTATATGATTTCAACATATATTGATCATGCAGTTCATTGTATTTTTCATTTAACCGTATGGTAGTCTCGTCGATGACAATTGTTTCCCTACGATCCTTTCCGCAAGAAGAAATTAGTGCGTTTTTAATTGGAAATGAGTAGCAAAGTGGTTTCCTATCGTTTAAGGTAATCCTCCTCAATTCTAGAGGCCGGCCTTCTTAGCTTTTCATTAGGTGTCAGCTTTTTATGGGTTTGTGTTGTCAGCACGTATTCCCTGTTTTTTCTGCATCTATTACCAACGCTATATGCGTCACTCTGTCTGTAAATATTATTGTTAATAAATTTTATTTTGATTTAGGCTTCTACAAGATCATCATCGGTCGATTACAAAAATGAAGACGTGGACATTAAGGATCCTGTTACTACCACACAAAGAACCGGTCGCAAACGACGAAATGCCGATATGGACATTTGTAACATTTCGGCCGAAATTAAAGTCGACCAAGCGGATGATGTTAAACCAGCAACAACTATCGCTGGAGCGAGTGCCTCGAAGAAGAAACGTCTTAAACTTGACAACTTCGAAACTAAGTCGGAACCCGATGTAAAACCTGGACCATCTCTTAAGTCGGGACCAGCTTCAAAAATTAGAAAAGCAGCTGCTTTAAAACTAGGTTTGACAAAAAAACGTTTAAAGATTGAACCCACTGTCAAGGAGAAGAAGGAAGTAAAGCCGGCTAAAATCTCTAAACTAACGAAAAAGAAGTTAAAAGCTGAATCTCCACCTACGGTACTAATTCCAGAGGATCGAACGCCTTCGTTGCAAATGCAAAAGAAGAAAAAAACACTTGACCTACTGAAACAGCGAAAACTCGCAAAGAAAGTCGCCGTTGTTAAAGTGGAGAAGTTGAGAAAAGGCAGCGTTGATGCAAAAATGTGAGTAAAATGGTTTGTTTGAACGGTTATTTGCATTGAATGTGTATAACACATTTGCTTCTAATTTTAGAAAAGAGGAGACTCCAGTTCCTGCCCCTGCACCCCAGCCACCACCTCCGCCTCCACAGGCGAAAGTAAAACTGAAGGACAAATGCTCGATTTGTAATGAATGCTTCGTGAACAGAACCTTGCTCGACAAACACATTAAAGTTACACACGTTCCATCTATAGTACGGTATCACTGTGTTCAGTGCAATGAAACCCTCAAGAAGAATATGGAAATCAAGAATCATAATCTCTGGCACAAACTGTCCAAGACTCCGTTTCAGTGTGGCAATTGTGCCGAATCCGCATGCAGTATTTACACATATTCGAAGTAAGTGGCACCTTGGTCTTGTGTCATATGTTAATTTAACTATTCTTTCAGACACATTCGAGATTGCGGCCAAGTGGCATATCTCGATGCACACATTCCTGATTGGCACTGTCCCGAATGCAGTGGAGTCTTCGAAACAACATACCTATTCAATATTCACTCATGCGTATCGAATAAATTAGTATGTCCGGGCTGTGATCGATCACTTAAATGGAAGGAGGATTATTACAAGCACATTCCCGCATGCCCTTCTGCAATTCATCGCATCCCAGAATACATGTCACCCAACATACAGGTCAAGAATGAGGCGGAGCATCCCTCTTCGCCTGTACCACCCGTTCACACACTAACACCAAGTATACCACAGCAAGCGACACCGTCATCGCGTATAACACCACCACTGATGGACTCGAATCAGTGTGTAGTAATACCTGGCAATGTGGCGCTGCTCGAAGAAGCCGCTTCGTCTCCATCCAAGAGCACCGGTAAAAAAAGCAAACGCATCACAAAGAAGGACCTAAAGCGTTTTGATAAACTTTTAAAAAGCACAATGACAACTTTGGTTAGCATTAAGCAAGAACCACCTCTAGGAGCTGCGTCTGATAATACGGATGGCGGCCAGCCGCAGTCGGTGGATGTCGAAGGATCAAGTGAACTTCCCCCAGAATCACCTCCTGAATCAACTCCATGTTCTCCACTACCTGGAGATGATGACTTTCATCACAATGACGACGACGACGATGATAGCGCAGATGAACAAACTTCCTCCGCACAGCCAGTGGGCACTATTAAGCAGGAAATTATAGATGAAGGATATAGAGACCTGTACAACAACATCGAGGTGAACATAAAACGCGAGGTGGTGTTGAATGACTGCTCGACTACGCCGAAGAAGAAAACCGACGATGCAACCGATGAACCGGTTGCTCCCAAGCCAGTATTAAAGTTGAAAATAACAAAGGAGCATGGTACTTTAAATTCAGTTCTCCTCGACTCACCGAAGAGTGAGAAAAAGAAAAAGAAGAAGAAGCGAAAAGAGGAAAAGCTCAAAGCAGCCGAGAGTCGGGAAGCAGCGGACGCTTCACAAAATACCCCAGTTGCTGTTGATGCTTCAGAGGCTTCAAATAATTTGGGCGTTCCAGATGTTGTGTCACAAGTTCCAGTTAATCTAGATCAGCCCGAAAGCATTGAGGAGGAACCACCCATGCCATTGCCAGAAATAGTTTGCATTAAACAAGAAATTACCGAACCAGAAGAAGGAGAACCCGAAAATAGTCTTTCAATGCATTTTAGCCATCATACTATTCCAAGCATAGTGGCAGCAACAAGTGGATCTCTGCAGATTGCTTGTGTGTCTGAAGGGGTCCACTTCAATGGAGCTGAGGAAAACGCCCACGAAGAAGATATAAATGAAACTGCAGAACCGTTGCTAGATGGCGAGATACCTACTACATGTAATGAGCACGAAGAAGAAATCGATATTAAACCCCGCTTGGAGGATCTCATACCAATGCTTCGAATAGCTAGTGTTTCATCGGGTGAAGATTTAATCAAAAAAACATTAAAACCAGCTGCGAAGAGGAAGCGCAAGACAGCCACCACGAAAGCCTCTACATCTACACCGCAAATTGTCTCCGTTTCTAGTGGCAGTGCAGCCGCTGCCTATCAACCAGAGTTGGAACAATCTTCCGAAGATTTCGAGCAAACTGAAGAATCCTGCGAGAATGTCGATAACAATGAGAATATTTTCGATTTCACTCAGGTGAGCAATTTAAGATTGGCTTATGTTTCAACCATTTTATTAGAAAATATTTCAACGTAAAATTCATCGTTTAACGCCTTACCCTACGTCCTAATTGGCAGTCATCGCGCGACCGAGCAACGAGCGATCAAAATATCAAACTGCAATAATCCTATTGTGTGTCCTTATTAAAACACAAACGCGGTTGCGCGATGAGGTAGTACGGTCGCACATATTTGTTACGAGATGGATCTACATCTGACAAGCGTTTCATAATCAAACATTAAGGTGCTAGTACACGGTATGTAGCACGCCACATATATATGTGGCTCTGACGTAATTTTGACGTCAGCGTATGGAGCCAATGGCTACATAAGGTACTCATACGTATGAGGCATTCGTGACACATACGCATTGTGTGGCTTTTCGACATTCCGTGTACTACCCTTGCACATACGATTTGTGCCAATACGCTACATAATGTCGAGTGGTTACCTGCATGGTTCGTATGTATTTTTCAATGTAATTTCAGCATTTCAGTTTGCGTTTTGTACGAGCAGCGATAACTTAAATACACTCAAAGCAATAAAACAATTAGTACCTACAGTTCTAGTGCAAGACTGCGGCAATAAAACTGCGGATAGCATCATCATAAACGAATAACCAACAGCCAACCGATATGTGCGCCCTTATGTAGCCATCGCGCTACATACGAAAAACGTATATATGTGGCGCCCTACATACCGTGTACTAGCGCCTTTATACTTGAAGGGGTGTCCTAATCACGGAACAACTTTGTGCGACCGACGCTATGAAAATTAGTTTGGTCACTTCAAATCAAACCAGTTTGTTTTTTGTCGCCCCGTAGAATGATAATTTACGAAGTCTGTTTTAGTTTTCACATGCACTCGAATTCCCTTGGCCGGTTGCCTCACATGGTGCTTTCTTTGTTGGTTGCATAAACTCGTCCTAAGTCCCTCAAACTCCATGAAAGCCTCTTTCAGGGAACGCCGGAACGGCCAATGACGAAGAAGATATAAATGAAACTGCAGAACCGTTGCTAGATGGCGAGATACCTACTACATGTAATGAGCACGAAGAAGAAATCGATATTAAACCCCGCTTGGAGGATCTCATACCAATGCTTCGAATAGCTAGTGTTTCATCGGGTGAAGATTTACGACGTCGGTATAGTCTGCGTACCCCAGACGAAATCGCAATTAGAAGGAGATTAAACTCCACGTTGTTAGTCTTAGGCTTTGTCGACAAATGCGTATGTACATTAAATTTTTAGGAATGTTGCTTCGATGCGGATCACATCAACGCGATCACATGTTGCCTTCAAGTTATTAATTTATACTTTAAGCCGATTTCGCATTACGAATCCGTTGTTGCGTTACTTTCTTGGTTTCGTCATGATTAGAGTACAAATTAATAACTTGAAGGCGACAAGTAATCGCGTTACGGGTTAAGGCGGTGTGATCGCACCTCTTCTTTGAAAACTTGTGGTGAATGAACTTCTTCTAATACTGGAAGGGGAAGGGTGCAAGGTAATTGCTTATGCAGATGATGTTGCTATCGCTATTTCAGGAAACCACATCAACACGCTTGGGGATCTTCTATAGAATGAACTCTCTAAACGTGATATCTTGGGGTCAATTCCCAGAAAACTTAACTGGCCCTCTTCACAAGGAAATACAAAATTCCCAACTTTGTTCCCCTAAAATTAAATGGTACCCTCTTGGTGTTAACTAACAAGGCCAAGTAAAGTACTTAAGCCTCATTCTAAATAGCAAACTGAGTTGGAAACCGAATGTCCTGCAGTGAGTTAGGGCCTCCCTGCAAACGATTTATTTCTGCAAAAGCTGCATGGACGGCGAGGAGGGGAGACTATTCTTCACCTTCTAAGCACTTTCCACATGCCTAGCCCTCTCGAAAAGAAAAAACTCTATCTTGGAGAAAAAATATTCTACAATTTCGGCGAACTCGCTAAAATAAGCCCCTAGCCTTCTCCAGCTCTTTATTCTTTATTCAACGGGTAGTCCTGTGGCATCACAATTGACCTACCCTGGTATAAGTGAGGCTGCACTCGTTGTGGCCTGCCGCCCAAACCTAACCAAAACTACGTTCTTGGTTGACGTTATGTATAGTATAAATTTCGTTGTTACACTCTGCCTAAATTATCTGGTGGTATTGTTCTCTGCGTCCTCGACGGGCCAGTGAATGTTCCTCATCCTCATACAAAGTCTCATTCATAATAAATTTATTTGAAATTGATTAACTTTACATTTTATCACACTCAGGTAAGGATTAAAGAAGAAATTATCGATCCTACATACGAAGAGCAAGACTGTGAAATGGCGCAAGCGGACAAAGGCGAAGAGGAAGAAGTGGAGAATGAAGATGCGTATGACGACAACAAGGAAGAGGAGGAGGAGGAGGAGCAATTACAGAGTGATGATGGTAAAATTCCGAAAAACAATAGCGGAAAGGTCGAGTGCGCGGTCACTGGAAAACAAGCCGAAGAGAGTGCTTACATTGCCAATATCGATTTCAACAATCTAAACATAAAACAAGAAAAGGAATACATAGACGATGGTTTGGATAATGCTGCACCATTTGAAGACTCCGACAGCAGTGACACTGAATCCGAGAGCAGTAGTGAGAGTGAAGACAACGATTCCGAATCTGAGCGTGAATATCGCGACTTGCCATTGGAAGACGATGACCATGAATTTAATGCCGCTGACGCTCCCATTGGTTTACAAATTGCAGCTGTACACTGTGAATTTGTTGACCCAAATCCAAATGAAAAGACTGAATTAAATCGGGGCGTTCCCGGAGGCTCTGATGGCAGATCATTATCGAATTCACCCACACAGACAAGTGAACCCGCAGGTGATCAAGTTCTTGAAGCTGTCGCAGATGGTGGCAAACAAGAGAAGGAAACCTACGAAAATCTTATAAAAACTTCATCGGTCGTAGATCATCAGAGTGATCATCAGTTGCCTTCAATTTCAACAGCGCGGAACTTAGAACAGAAAGAAGTTTCTAGTGGCATCCTGACACATCACGGAGATATGAAACCAGGAGAAGGAAGTCCAAAGTCAATGTTATCGCAAGAGATAGCCATTTTTCCATCGTGTTCAGTTGAGGGAAAACTATTCGAATCACAAGCTACAACTTCGACAGCAGTAGTTGATTTTAAAGCGTCTTCTTCATCGGAAAACTCAGCTCCATTTTCTTTACCACCTGAAGCATCCACTTCAGCAGTACCAGATAGCATCAACGATTTATCGGGCACGATTTCAATCGACCCGACACACGGAACCATGGATAATGTTCATTCATTATCAGATATGCATCAGCTACCCGTTACAGATACAACGACTCCAAGTCTACCAGGTCATATAATTGATGCGACAAATCAGGTCTCATTTGTACAAATGGACCGCTTTAAATGTGATAGAGATACAAGGTCAGGCGAACTAAGTAGGTCACTGGAATCATTAAAGGATAAAAATGAAACTACTACATCTCAAGATTTCGGTGATTCTTCGATAATTGATGGCACCAATCAGCTGCCGGTCCCACCTGCGTCAGCACTAGTTGTCGCTAGTCCTTCAGGAACAACCCAAGTTGTATGTGACACAGACGCACCGCAAATGGTTAGTGTTATGCAGCCAGCCCAAACAAATATTGCTTTAGATGTTATAAATAAGTTTATAGATCAGTCTAGTATATTAAATTTAAGCACCCCGATACCATATCGTAACGTATCAACTACAATAAACAACTACGACGATAATGATATAAGTATGAGTGAAGTAGAACCAATTGTAAGTGAAATTGATCGACTTACAGATGAAAGCTCAACTCTGCTACTTCGTGAAATTGATGAATTCACTAAAACCGAGGGAGGAACAAGTGCACCCGAGACGAAAAATCTTTCCAATTCGCCGACAGATACTTCAGATCGAGTCGATATACTTCGTTCTGATCAAAGTGTTACTAACTCGAATTTATGCAGCGCTCAAACGCCATCAGAAGAACTTACATCACAAGATAGTGGCCAGCTGATCGAATCAGGCGGAGAAAGTCAAATTAATTTCACAGAAGCGGAGCAACATCACATGCCGGCTGAATCACCAGTTTCCTCTCACTGCCTAGGAGAACACTCTGAGCCTCAGGGTTCCTCAGTATTAACACGCAGCTATCCAGCGGAGACAACTAATGATATCAACTTGACCGATGTGTTGTCAAGTTTAGTGCAACAACAAGCCCCAGTGTCAGTCAGCCCTTCTGGCAACACATACGAATTTAGGGAAACTGCGTCTAGCTACCCTACATACTCGACTAGTTTACAGGGATATACTACGTCGGTAGATACGAGCATGCATTTGACGGAACTCTGCAGTAGCACCTCCTCGCTCAGTACAGAGTTTCTAGTTGATTTTGCCACTCCAACTGCTGGACAGTTACACCCTCGGACTGCACCAACTAACGCTGTTCAAACGCAACACTCGTCTGGCTTCTCCATAACTACCGATACAGATCTCAATCTCAGGGCACCCGTGCTAAGCGAAGAGGTTCAAAATCTTCTCAACGAAGACACTCTCGCGGCTAATCATTTTCAACTAAACGAGAGTATATTGCGAGCAAGATGCTCAACGTATCCACAGTCGCCAGCAGTTGCTGTTTCAGTGCCGAACTTTACAGATTTCGAAAATGTTAATGAAATCGCCGAAAACAACAACAATGCAAATATCGAACGAGAACTTCAAGATGAACTGGGAAATGTTCTGGCGGCCGCAATTGCCGATCGATCACCAAATGACGAAGCCGAAGATAATAACGTTATGAACGAGAATCGTGCTAATTTTGATATAACATAAATTCAAATATTGGTGACTCAGGCTGTTATCCCTTTTATTTATTTTTTGTTCGCAAATTGTGCAAAAAATCAGCTACCCTATAGTTTTTATTTTTATTTTGTGATTTGCTCTAAATCTATTTTTCCCTTTTTTCTTTTATTCTATGTGAGTTTATTTGTAGGTTCATGCAAAGCATAATGAAATCATAAAAAAAATATTTAAACGCATTATTCTAAGTTAAGCTATTAGATGTAAGTTATAAAAGTATTCAAAATGGTAATTCATACTTTGACTTAAAAGGAAAACAAGTATGAGTAAATTAAAACATTATAGTTAAGTATTAAAGTACACTTTAATATTCATTGTATAGTAAGAATCTAAAATAAAAACTAGAATACATTACAAACAAAAAATAAAGAAATCAATACTAGCAACTTGGTTTGTTTTTATTTAATTTCGTTATTACTCAAATTATATTTTGTTTATAGTGCTCTATAGTTCGGGGTAACCGAAGTCGTCAACTAACACGGCAGCTGCAGTCGTCCGGTTTTAGCCAACTGCTGACAGTTTCACACTTTATGGCCCCTATTGTGAGTGTCGATAGTTGATCGTTGAGCGACAACTGTCGATCGATAGACAACTGAGGTGGCTTATTCCCAAATGCGCGGCGGATCGCTTTTCATGGCGAATTGGTATTTTTGTATTTCCAAAAAGCGATTCGATCCATTCAAAAGCGATAGCTATTTAGATGACGGATTGCTGGCGGATTTATTGTGGATAAAAAATTAACTAAATTCTTGTGACGAATGGATCGAATCGCTTTTGGAAATACAAAAATACCAATCCGCCATGAAAATGTCTGGTCGATGCTTTCTCTTAGAAGTGAAACAATTTTCTGCGTACGAATAGCTAAAATCAATCGACAATTATCGAGACGTTCGATGATCGACAGTCACAATAAGGGCCTAAGTTGGTTGAGGCCTTTTGTATTTGTGGACATTACCTACCAGGTCTTTCACTGCATCATCTGGGTTAGAATTGAAAACTGTTGAATTGAATTGAAGAATTGTAAAAACTGATCTACTTTTGGCCTACATGTCCTAACCATCTCAGACGGGACCGGATATCCTACAACCATTTTTCTTTTCATCCGCTTTAGGAGCCGCACATTGGAAGCGTTTTCTTACGAACACGCATAAACAATGCCGACCTTCATAGTAGTACGGGGGCGCGCACATTCGGTGCGAGTTAGTCGTACGTGTCCGACGTCCAAATACAATCAAAACTTGTTGGGATTTTTAAACACGTTTGTGCGTTGAAACATTAAAAATTGATGTAGAAAAACGAATTAATTCGGTTTACGAAAACAAAAGGGTGGTATGGGACACGGGATACGGATAGTTAGGGGTCATTATATAGTGGTCTTCCATAATATGACGAAATTCACTGAATTCGTCTATTTAAAATATTTTTTGCGAACCTATTCGGTTGTAGCGACGACGCCGCCGCAGTCTCCGAATTTAGAATTAACGGAGAAAATTGTATTCAGTGTGCGCACTCAATTCGTACGACCAGTGTCCATACGCTTACGATGCGATACAATTTCGTGTCCAATGTGCATCCCATGCTTTTGGTCCGGTAAAGCTGGACTGCAATTATAATTGCCTTATACAGAATTCTCATTAGTTGCATTTGTTGTTCGTTTAGTTTAATTAATTTCACATTTATTTTACTTTCTTAAAAATATCTTAACTAAAAATACCAATCGCGGCATAATCAGCGACGGTATACGAGTTATCGCTTGTAATAATTAAAATCCAATCGCGGGACACTAGCAATTAAATATAATAATTCATATTAGGTTTAATTTTGATTTCGTACAAATGGCGGGAGAGTGTGTGGCTTGCGACTTTGTTTCTTCAAACTTGAGAAGTATTTTTCTTGTTTCATTGGATTTCAGAATGAGTAAATCCTCGAGTGAAACCAATGGAAAACGAAATAAAAAAGTTACAAATAATTTTTGATTTTCTGTCTCTTTTGTTCTTTTGGAGTTCCATTAACAATTTGTTTCGTTTTGGAGTTCCATTAACAATTTAAAGCTACACTGAAAGAGCTTCATCCACACCACAAATTCCTTTTGATGATATGAGAAACTCTGTGAAATCGCTAGGACTTTCAGGAGAGTACATTATCTCAAATTTTCGCAACATTATTAAATGCTTATCGATAAATACTTGTTTTGGAATTTTAGATATCTTTATCCGAGTTCGTCCTAGATGAGCCCATGCTAAGCCAAGGCATGGCACTGACCGATTCGCATTGTCTACGGTTGCAACCTATTTAGTTGAAAATAAATTAGACTCGTAAATAATCAAGCGGGTCAATAAATTCTTACCTGATTAACACAAACCACTCCACAATTGTACTTTTCCCCGTATAACAGCAGACTGTTTGCAAGTTGTCGCATTTGCTTGGCCCGTTCAATGATGTTTGCATTTGTTCGAAAGACCGCAGCCACAGAGTCGATAATTATGAGGCCAATTGTAGACGTCTCTAACAGATTGATTAATTTATTACTGACACACCGCAGCAGATCTTCCTAGAAAATAATAAATCATAGTTGGACTTGGACACTTGGTTCTCCCTTAAGACCAACTTACACTTTCTATCACGTGTTCAATGAATATGTTTGAGAGAAAATTAATCTTATCGTCTGGGTACCTTTTACTAAATTCTTCCGCGATCTGATATAGACGTTTGGATGGGAAAGCATCTTCTGTACATATGAATGCAGCCCCTTTACCTAGTCCACCGTTTTTAGGTGATAACTGCACAGTTAGGCATAAATGTAACAAAATCTGAGTCTTGCCTGCACCAGATTCTCCACAAATCTCGGTTATGCCTCTTGTGACTACTCCACCGCGGGAGCATTTATCTAGGGCAGGGCATCCAAACGATATCCGAGACCATTTTGCAGCATAACGAGTAAGAAGTAAATCACTGGCTAGAGAATTTCTTAAAATGAATTTACATTATAGTACAATTTTGTCAACAAACCTGGAACAAAGTTCTCTGCAATTAATTTAGCCGCTGCAGCTTTTAGAATTTTCACATCGTCTGCACTGGCTCCAAAACTAAAGATTCGTTCATTTGGGGTGGAGATTATTTCTCTTGGTGATGTTAAATTGCCTTAATTAGGAAAATAATTTTTAAAACTTTTAAATTTTATATCTATCTTTTTACTTACCTTTTGCTGCGATTTTTTGAACATTTTGAGGTAGTTTTTCGTAAAAATTGGCCATCGTAAACTAAATAAATCATGTAGAGGTTACGTACACTTGCGTGTCTTCTTTCAGAAATGAAATATAGGTCATTTTGTTACTAGGGTTATCCTGAATAACAAAGTCTTAAGATGTTGTTAACCTTCCGTTATTATTCCCGATGTTGTTTAATAACAAAAGTCAAAAACAAAACAAAAAAGTATAATCCTTCTGCCTATGAAAGCGCCATTCTATAAACAGTGATAGTTTTTTGTAGTCAGTTTTGGTGAGAATTTGGTTTAGAGGTTTACTAATGATTACATTCAGTAACTCTCTTTGTTTGCTTTCAATTTCTTAGCTAACCGTGATTTTTAGAAGATACACCGAAAATCCTTATCATTTCTTCACAAGATCGACATGTTTCCCCCGTGTCCCGACACGACTTTCATTAGAAGTGCTGCACTATGGAAAACAACGATGAGAAAATTGTAAATATTTCTTAAATTTTGTTTTATTGACGTACGTTAAATTCTACATCATGCGAAAGGTGAATTAAATTGTCGCAGTGGTGAAAAAACCTCAGAGCTTTGAGAATAAAAAATATGTTTTTCAGGACAGACATACTCTCGGATGTTTGCCAGACGTTCGCGAGAGGTGGCGCAGTAGAAAAAACCTTAATACGCTATTCACACCAAGCCGAAAACTGGACTGCATCGAAAACGATTTCAAAACGAGTTGTTTGAGGTCGTTTTCCATGAAAACGCCACGAAAACGAGTACAATCGTTGGGTTGTTGAAGCAGACACACCTTTTGCAACATTCAGCGAGCTCAGCAAAACTGCTGACAGGATAGCTCTCTCTCTCAGTGCTGTCGTTTCTTTAGTTTTTTTGTTTACAAATGTGGAATCTCTTGTTATCTTTGCAGCAAATTATTCAGTTTTTTTCTATAATTTAGAACGGCAGCACTACCTGCCACAACTAAATGGTATTTTCAGATGTTTTGATTTTGATTGTTGCTTATGTTAATTATTTTATGCATTTAACCATAAGTTAACGATTATCAAGTAGCTTAAATAATTTTGTTTATATATATGTCAATACGAGCGAAGTTTAGTAACTAAAATAAAAGTCTAGTCGCCACAAAAATTTCATAGCTAGTTTCACAGCTATTGAATTGAAACGTCAAACGAAAACGAGTTGGTGTTCGGTGTGAATGCATCCACGAGTTTTCTAAACTTTTTTGACGAAAACTCGGTTTATAAGATGTAATTTGTGTTTTTCCGGGGATCGAACCTGGGATCCCTCGCACAGTAGTCCAGCACACTAACCACTGCGCCCACTGAACTTTGAGAATATTAATATATAATTGTTTAACTATACGAAAATGTCAGGTGAATTTTATCGTAGACGAGTTATAATTATGTGGCATTTGAGAATAGAGGTCCTGGGGCTCAACTCTGAAGGCATGTAAAATGCATATTTCGCTTGTGTACACAGTTGTTAATAAAACTTACTCTCACGACTCGTTTACACATTTTTTAATGCAAGTGTTTCCGCCACACGCTGTGAGTTTTTAGATGCTGAATGAATGCTCTCTTAGCATCCGGAAAAGCTGAATTTAGTTTTACGTTGGTTTTCCTTTTCTTTTAATAAATGCTCACTCTTTGGCTCTTGTTTTTGTTTGTCCATTCTTATTACGACCTCACGTAATACCTTTTAAACTCACGCTCTGAATCGAAGGGAATAGCACATTTATTCAGTTGTGTATACCAATAGATAGTGGGATCAATTTTTCGTGTACACAGTAAAACTCACTCATACCGAATTTGCAGCAAGCTGGGGGGTTGT
Organism: Cheilosia scutellata; assembly: GCA_955612985.1. Classification (NCBI taxonomy): domain Eukaryota; kingdom Metazoa; phylum Arthropoda; class Insecta; order Diptera; family Syrphidae; genus Cheilosia; species Cheilosia scutellata. The sequence goes on along the minus strand of OY015312.1, from coordinate 23,203,088 downwards.
TCGGCGGATCGAATTGAAAGCGATATCTCCATTTCGACCGTCTTCGTTTTTGGTTATTCTCAAATGCGAACGAGGGCGAAAAGGATATTTCCAGTGCTTTCCAGTTTTTTTCTATTCTGAGTTGCAATTTTCCATTTATTTTTCCAACACTTTGAAAGCTTTTTCCCGCCACAGGAATTTAGTTTATTTTTTATCTGCAAACAATCCGCCAGCAATCCGTCACCCATACAGCTATCGCTTTTGATTGTATCAAATCGCTTTTGGAAATACAAAAATACAAATCCCCCCTGAAAAGCGATCCGCCGTAGTTACATTTGGGAATAACCCCTTGCATTAGGTCTGTTTTTTTCCTCATTGATCTCAGTGAACTAAAGTAAAGTAAGAAAATGTGCAAAAAAACAGTCCCCAACTGGTCCCCAACCACTTTTCTGAACAGTCGGTTTTACCCCTGAAAAGTAAACAGCTGGCATTGCTGTCAAAATGGCCATCAATGAAAAATTCAATTTCAAAATCAAATTCCTTCTAGAAAACTGAATAATTAACCTTTGAGCGCAAAAAAAATAATGATTATCAATTTCTACAGAATATTTACTTTTTCTGCTTACTTTTTTTCTCTTGTATTGGCCAAATAAAATCGCGAATTATTGCCAAAGAAAAAAAAGCAAAAACACACGCGGGTGTGTTTGTTAGGTGAGTCCAAAAGAGTATTCACGCAAATTCTGAGATTCGATCGAATCGAGTATTCCTCGAATTTAAAACTTTCGCTCTAAAGAAGTTCTCACAATCTAAATTTTAGGGAAAAGAAGTTTATTAAAAATGATTTCATTGTATGATTTTATTTCGAAATCAGCTGTAATATTTTAACTGTCAGATTGCCCATTGGTTTTGACTTTAATTTTGAGAAAAGATGGCCTTATTTATATATATTCTTGGAGAAAGAAACAATCAAATTGAACAGAAAAACGCAATAAAAATTAAATAAATTATAAATTAACATTTTAAATTGTCCTTGGTTTGTTCATTTTGATTGCGACAAGCGATTATTTACATTTGAACATTTTTTCCATAAGACGAACAAATGTTGCTTCCAATTATATATTTTTTATGTAAATTTGACTGTAAACATTTTATAAATAAAAATTTAGACCACAGATTTTCAGTGGCAAAAACATGAGAATGTGCGGAGGAATTAACAAATAAATCGAATCTCCATCGAAATCAAAAGTTGGAATGTCAGTTGGCTGAAATCGAATGATTTTCATGTAAAAAAAGAGTATGTAAATAATGCCTTCATTACATATCTACTTCAGTTAAAAAATCAACAGGGAATACAAAATGGGAGGATGTACTATTACAAAAAATGTATCCCATAATTACATAACATCAAAGATAACATACTTATTTTCAATTATTATAAGTCTAGGTGTATATAATATATACCTATATATTTTGTTACCAAAGTACAACTTAAATAAAAACAGAAAATATTTAGTATTTTATTACTTTCCGTAATATTCAGTTGCTATTTTGAAATTTGTTTAAAATATTATGCACTTTATGCATTTTACACCCACCACAGCCGACACATATTATGTATCATAAATGGAGGCACTCTGTGAACACATCCAAATGGCAACATCAAATGTGTTCCCCTGGTGTTCAGAATTGAAGACTGCTCCAAAGTTGGTCTTGCTGGAAATGAATAGCTTGTGTGAATCTCAGTGGTGTCAAATAGGGTGCAGTTGTTGTAATTGCGTGCTGAAAATCCTCCTTTACTTTACTTCACTGAGATCAATGAGGAAAAAAACAGACCTATTGATAGCACCAATTTTAATAAGAAAGGAGTTCAGTTACGATACTAAAATGCAAAGTGGGAGCCTTGGTATAGCCACCAAATTTACCTTGGGAGGTGTGGTGAATTTATAGCATGTACCTGACAGTACAACATTTTAAAACAGCAAAGCCAACAGTTGCCCGGGAGAAAATAGTTTGCTTTTGTTATTTTCAACGAAGAATATTTTGTTTTGGATTAATAATGGATATTAGCACGGAACCACATTTGGTGCGTCATTTCACTGGACATAGCGCAGAAGTCACACAAATTTGTTTTAATCCAACTTCAAGCCATATAGCGTCTAGTTCCATCGATGCTTCTGTAATGGTTTGGGATTTGCAGCAGGCTGCGCGTTGTATTCGCTTTAGTGGACATTCAGAAAAAGTGCATTCTGTTGCCTGGTCTCCAAATAATAGTTTAGTTGCATCTGCGTCCGATCTTGGAGTGGTTAAAATATGGGAACCTAAAATACGTGGAGTTGCTAAAGAGTTTTCAGCACACAATCGGCCCGTGCGTACAGTAGATTTCGATCCTGCCGGAACAATGGTTTGTATTTTTGCCCTTACGATTTTCAAGTCGCAATAATGGTGAATTATATTTTTTTGTTTAGATATTGACTGGTTCTGACGACAAATCCATTAAATTATGGAAAGTTTCACTTAAAAAGTTTATAACATCATACACCGGACATACAAACTGGGTACGAAGTGCAAAATTTGATCCTAATGGCAAATTGATTGCTTCCTGCGGCGATGATAAGCATCTGAAGGTGTTTGATGTCGAGAAGGGGGATTGTATTCATTCATTTATTGAGGAGAAAGGTCTGGGTAGACAGTTATCCTGGCATCCAGATGGAAATTTAGTAGCTGTTGCACTTAGCTGCAATAGAACTAAAATCTATGATATACGAACTCAAAGTCTTATTCAATTATATCAAGTCCACTCTGGTTCTGTGAACACAATATCTTTCCATCCGTCGGGGAATTACATTTTATCCGGAAGTGATGATGAAACAATCAAAGTTATGGATTTAATGGAAGGAAGGCCTCTGTTCACACTAACTGGTCATACAAATAAAGTAACAGCAGTCAGCTTTTCTAAGGACGGATTACATTTTGCTTCCGCTGGATCGGACAAACAGGTTAATCTCAACAATTATTACCAAATGTAATCAGTAATCACTAATTTTGTTTTATCTAGCTCTTGGTTTGGAAATGGAATGGTATTACACAAAGTCCGCCTCAAAATAGAAGTGCCTCTAATGTTTGTGTCGATAGCTTTCCAGAAGTCGTGATAGACCCGAGACGGAAGGATGTGTATGGAATACAAGACGAAAACTTTCAAGTCGTTGACAGTGCTTCTACCGATATGTAAAATGCAGCTCCCGAGACTGGTCGTACATGTAACTTATTAGATTTATAAAAATAAAACAACACTACATATAGTACTCTTATATAACTTGTAAATATTGAATTAAGATTTAATCTTGGCATATCTACTTACCAAGAAAAACAGCTACACATGATAGTCTCGGTAAACATCGAGTAAACTCTGCGTCTAGGTAGATGTGGTGGTTCGTCTACTGACCCACCCACCACAAAACGCATTCTGGAGCACTATGTGTAATCAATATAAAAAAAACTGCTACATACAGACACAGTTCCAATACTGGACAGGGTATACAATATAACTCGACATGAAATCGTCTCATTCAACGAAAACTGTTATGATTTGACTTTAAAGCCGTCTTGTCCAGTTTAATTTCTGAGATAAAAAATGATACTAGTGCTAGATATTGTTCGTTTAATTTATGCTAATATATTGTTATCGGATATAACAGTGGTGCCGAGGTCCTTAACGACTTTGAATTTGCATAGTTTTTTACTGCAAATTCGTGTACAATTGATAAATAGTAATAAAAATGTATTCTCTTTGATCATTCAAGGGTGCATATTTAAAAACAACGGTAGGTATGTAACAAAAAAACAAAAAGCAAATTCGGATTGCTTCTTTTGGGTTTAATCACAGCAAGTGAAACTACACACATCATACGAAGCGAAAAACACAAAAGACAAAACACTATGAGGCCTCTGGCTGCATAACACTACGTTTTCTTTGTGTCATTCGCTGGTCCCGATGCGTTTTCTGAATTTTCTTAAAATACCGCAGTAGCTCATCGAAATCAATCCGGCTCTGACTCTCCAAGGAATGCTTTCCATCGCTAGAAGAGAAGGAATAGAAATACCACTTAAAGTCATCGTTTCAAGAATAGACTACATTTATAACTTACATTGGTACCTGACCCCAATAATTGGGCACACATTGCAGTCGATTCTTAAGCATATTGAACGCGTCTGTTTGTGGCAAAAGCATTAGGATGCCGAAGAGCGCATGTGCCAAATGTTGCGCATCAGCACACTTGTTCGTTTTCGACACCAGTGTCAATCGTAACGCTAACACAATAGGGGCTATAGAATCGTTAGTTTAATATACTTGTTTCGACTTACTTGCGAAAATTGGCGATTCAATCAGTTGAACCAATTTGTCCAGTTCGTTCAGCAGTTCCAGTGTTATTTCCAAGTCTCCGCTACAAGTGCAATGAGTCACAAATACATCATACATCATCATGGTTATGTACTCACAATAAAACAACCAGATCGGAAACATGTTGGTAGCACTGTCCAAGCAAGCAAAGCGATAACGTTGAAACCGGACAATGGGCCCAGCTCTTGTATAAGCATTTGAACAGCGAAGCTGATTTCTCATTGGTTATGTCGCGTAGTGAGTTCCTCAACTCGAAAAGTTCCGACGATGTCAGCAGTATCATATTAAGAGATCTGATCATTGTTGAGGCAAATTTCATGTTTGTTGTCTCCTCGTCGATTATCTCGGCAAATGTCCGATAAATGTATTCGGCATTAAGGAGAACGCAAAGTTGTCTACACAGGTGAATGCTTTTAATTTGTTTCACAAAAGTCAGTTGTTATAAATTATACCTGATGATAAGGCTACCGCGATTTTCTAAGAACTGCTTCTCTTCGCTGAATAAATTTTGCAAGCTAAGCAAGAACTTTCGGTAGTGCGTTTTATTAAAATCTGACGAATCTTCGAGAAATGAAAGTGAGGTGTGTAAAAAATTGTTTCGACCATCTTACCATTGGAATGTGTAGAGTTAACTATTTCTGCTAGGACTGCCAGCGAATGCAGAACAACTTCGTCAGAATTGTCTGATAAGATGCCCAGTAAAATCGGAAATAAACTATTGGCATGCGAAGACATCTGCAAATGAAAAACGACAATAATAATTAAAAATTTACTATGAGAATTGTACGTTTATTTGGTAGCTGCATTGAAGTAGTACGCATGAAGATGAAGGAAGCAAGAGGAAATGTAAATTTTAAAGACAAAAATCAACAAGGCCCCGCTTATTACACAAGTCGAATGCTTACTTTATAAGCGCCGTTTTCACTGTCTTAAGTTTTTGACTCATTTTCCGCCACAATGACTGGTTGGACATAATTCGCAGCCAACCAATCTTAAGAATGCACCGTGCACAGAATCTCGCAATGTTTGCAATGTTTAGTGACTTCTTTCCAAGTCATTGTTTTAAATCCAAATGTTTGCTATCTACATTATTGCCCAAATCCGCGGTACGAACAAATGCGATTGTAACGTGTGGTGACCAGCCACGCCTTCTTAAACCATTATAATCAGCACAGACCATAACGCAAAGCGTGAAGGTAAATTATCACTTGTGCTCTTATCTTTTATGAATCGTATATTTGTAGATTATGCCGTGGAATATTTATCGCACTCCCATATTGTTGGATAAAATATTCATTTTGTTATATTCACTTAAAGATAAAAACTACATGCATACTTTGTATATAATATAAACATACCTCGCTCGGAATTTGCAAAAACAAATGGTGGATCCATTTAAGTACCGCAACTTTGGTGTGCACCGAATTGTGCGTTAGATACTGTCTAAGAACCTCCATCACAGACCTCAAGTCAATTTTTGCAATGTTATACATTTTTTGGTCCTTAGATGATATCAACAGGAGCATCGATGTATTGACGGATACAGCGCACTCTTTGATATCTGAAAAAAAATTTAAATTATCAAACACCTATCAGAGATAGATTGCATCTAATACTTTTTTTTGATTCCACATTGTACTCTAGGCAAGGCAATGTGGCGGTAAAAATTCCACTAGCAAATGGTAGAACATCAGAGCCGAATATTTGAACGAAATCTTTGATCCATGTGATAGAAATATACTGTAAAATAAACAAGCTTAACTTTGTCACGGTTGGGTCGATGGTTGAGAACCTACTTTTATAAGGTCATTGGGCGATTGTGCGTGCGTTATAAGAATGTTCATGGTGTCCTCCATTTTTACTGATGATGAATCAGCCCGAATAGATTTTAGAAACTGTCCAATTGTCGTTTCGCACCTAAAATACGAAAGATACTTAATTATTCTCAACTAGTATTTGATCTTACATTCGTTGAATTTCCACAGTGTTGTCCTCCAACATGCAGAGAAGTCCATCTAAGATATCTGTTAAGTACACGACCATATTAATCTCGGGAACTGCGTTCAGAATTGAAATCCAAGAAATGACATATTGCCTTGCTTGGGAGTTTTTCACATATACCCTTTCCTTAAGAAGAGGTATAAAGGAGTCCAAGTCGAATGTTTGAGATGACTCGGTTACAATATCCTTTAAGAAAAATACAGTAAAAAAAAACTTTATTCGAAGCGAATACTTGGCTACCTTTAACAGCCTATCCAACAATTCGCTGCCATCCTTCAGTGTGTGATCCGAATCAGTAACCAATCGCGAGAGTGCGGCAAATAAATCAGGGAAGAAAGGTATAATAGCTGACCGAGCAACTTTAGCCACATTATACAGCGATTCGCAGGCAAAGTAGCGAACTCTCACATCAGGATCGGAAAAACAGTTTATAATTGGAGTTACAAGTTCAGTGACGTATTTCTCTGAATCCTAGAACGATAATGATCTCAGTTTTGACTTGAAGAATGGTTTGTTTTTGGTGAAAAATACTTTTCCTAATCCCAAACTGACTGCTGCCAGACCAATGAGTCCACCCTTGCGTCGATTTGGATCTCTTGAAGTTGCAAAATCATTTGACAACACACCAATGAGCTTCTTTATTTGTGCGGTATTACCTTTGTTGTTGAATTCAACCACCATTCTGCGATGATACTATTTAATGATTCATTTATTTTGGTAATGCATAGTTATACTAACTTGTCAATTTCCTGAGAAGCTATTCTTCGCTTTTCATACATTTTATCCCCCAAGGCTTTGGCACATGATTCGCTTAGTGGAGCGTAAGGAGATTCCATCGTTGCGTTGTAAAAATTATTTATTCTACTGTCTTGGACGAAGAAAACTGGGTGGGTTTGGTGAGAAAATTAATGTTTAATTTGATAACAAATCCCACTCAAATCAATCATCCATAAGAACCTACTAATCTCACTTCGAAACCAAACTATTACAAGTGTCACTTCTTGTTATGACTTTTCAAATTTTAGTAATGCCAAACCAAACTACTGACTGTGGTCAGTGGGGCCCAAAAGTCTTTACTGACAAAAGAAAACTACTATCCACTTTTCGTTTTCAATTGACACAAATAAAAATAAGTCTCTTCTGAAATCGGGAGCACTTTTGCGAATGTAAATTTTTTTAAGCACACTTTAGAACGACTAAAATGCCAAGACCATGGCCATACACCCCTTCTAATGAACGATTTGTCCAGAGAGACAGGTAGATTTTGAGTGAGAAGAGAGGAGAAAGGTAGATGGTACAGAAAATGCACCGAATATCCACTTCTCGCATGGGCATGAAGGATCTTTTCCGCACCATTCCACTTTCAATACAAATCCTCATTTTTTTTTATATTTGCGTTAATAGCTATTTCACTAGGTATTTCTTTACCTGCAAATTCTATTTCATTGCATTGACGCCTTGTTTTTGTGTGTAACCAAGTTGTTCGTGGGAATGAAAGTCATGGAATGGCATTGTGTGGCCCAACACAAACAAAACACTTTTTATGCATTTATAAAGAGAAAATTGCGCATTTTACTATTTATACATTAGGTCTGTTTTTTCCACATCTATCTCAGTGAAGTAAAGTAAAGTAGGATTTTTAACACGCAATTACCTACAACAACTACGAACTGTTTGACACATTCGAGACTCTATATAGTTGTTGTAATAGCGTGTTAAAAATCCTACCTTACTTTACTTCACTATGAGATAGATGTGGAAAAAACAGACCTATTATACATTATCCAAGAGTGTAACAATTAATTATCCCATCAAAATGTATAAAGGAAATAAGTTTAAAAACAGTTTGAATAACGAAATGTCGAATTCCAAACCACATGCCGCGGAGGAAACACCATAGTGGCGCCAATAATTGTCATTAAAACGCGTTCCACAAACTAGCAAACAAAACACTCGTTCGAACTTAACTTCAAATTAGAAATTGCTGGTAGAAACTTGATGGCTGAAATTCCCCAACTCCCGCGACAAAGAAAACTTTTCATGTGAACGGACTGTCAAAACTCGCAAATATTCTATCTTTCGTAGATAATTGGTCGCTCTCATGTGAATAGTCAGTCCTTTACATTTATTATGATTTGACATTTTGGCTTTATTTGTTTACGTTTTACGGATAAAGCCTTTGGCCAAAAAAGTTAAAGCTAAAATAAATTATTTAACCAAAATTGGATACATATGGAACAAAAAATATAGCAACACTGGAATCGCTGAAAATCACTGAAAATTATTTCCATCGACAACAAGTCTGTAGTTGCACAAATCTATTTATTTTTGTTAGAGATTTCTTTTTGATAAACATATTATAGTGCAATACGAACGAAGGAATATTCGTGAGTTTTGACTGTTCACATAAACACTTTTCTTGGTCGCGGCAATTCGCGAATTGCAGTAGTTCCTGCGAGCAATTTTTAATTTCAGGCAAAGTTCGAAGTTAATGATGTGGATTGCGAATGCACTACTTTGAAAATTCGCGCCAAGGATGTTTTCGCAGCAAATAGTTTGGAAATCGAAATTTCGCTATTTAAACCTGTTTTCTTAATACATTTTATTGTGATAATTAACTTTTGGAATAGTAAAATGTACAATTTTCTCGTTATAAATGCAGAAAAAGTGGTTCGTATGCATTTTATTAATTTGTTCGTTCACTCTCATGTGAATAGTCATTTAAATTGAGTTTTTGATGGTAGATAATTACAATATTTATTTTTGAGGTTTGGCAGCACCTTTCCCGACTTGGAATTCCATGCAAAAACCAACGAATAGTCTAGCAATGGCCAATTCTGCCATTTCCGTTTTAAAGTTGCCGCGAGGTTGGCGTTGTTTTGAGCAGAGGTGTGTGAAATTTTACAATTTTAATCGAAATAGTTGTGTTTTATTAACAAAAAGTACTTTAAACAATTCCTTTAAAGTTGAATATTACTTTAAAAGAATATTTAGCAGAAAGTGAGTATATTTTTAGCTTTAAATTATTGAAAGAAAACTTGCCCGGCGTCCAAAAACTACGCATCATCATATATAATTCGTGACTTCATGGACGCCATTTTGCAAAAATAATAGCAGTGGTGATAATTATTTTCAAGAAAATAAAATTTTGCCATTTATTTCAAATTGCAGAGCAAAATAAAATAAAAATGGTTGGATCTCGAGTTTATGTTGGAGGATTGCCGTATGGCGTCCGTGAACGAGATTTGGAGCGTTTTTTCAAGGGATATGGTCGCACTAGAGATATCTTAATCAAAAATGGCTACGGATTTGTTGTAAGTACACTAGGACCGAAAAAAAAAAAAAAAAAAAACAAAAATCGATATCGCTCCGTCGACATGACTAGTAATTTGATTACCTACGCTTGGGTTAATTTTTTTTTTTGCTAATCAATTTTTTTCTAATAAATATTTGTTGGTTTTCTTTTAGGAATTCGAAGACTATCGTGACGCGGATGATGCTGTATACGAATTAAACGGGAAAGAGCTACTCGGTGAAAGGTAAGTCGAACCATTTTCACAGTAAAATGTGCCTTAAAAGTATAAATATACTTTTTGGATGTTTTTCTTTCTTAATTATGAAGGGTGGTTGTTGAACCAGCAAGGGGAACTGCCCGAGGTAGCCATCGAGATAGATACGACGATCGATACAGCAGTCGTAGAGGCGGCGGCGGAGGACGTTATAATGACAAGTGAGTATAATTTTTGTTTTTCTCTCATACAAACTTGATTAGGGTTTGCTCCATTAAACAAAAACGATTCTAACTGATAACAGAGATTTGTTGTCACAATAAAAGTCTGCAAACGTTTTGCTTTTATCAATTTCGACATTGCCAGTTGTTTAAGTCGGTTAATAATTTCTAAAAACATTTTAGGAATAGACGCGCACGAGCGACTATTAGTCACTTGTATGTTTGTATTCGCCATTCCTTTGTTTTCTTGTTGTAACGGCGTGGCTTAAATACGTCTAGTTTCTCTGCCGCCAATTGCGGGGCAACATACAAGCTACCATGTCAAGATGCAGGATCGGGTTACAAGTTTTTACATTCAAAGAAAATGTGCAACAAATTCAAAGAACAATATGAGGCAGCAGAGAAACTAGGTCGCAAATATGTCGCTCCGTAAAAAGAAACCGATTGATTTTGGTAAATGCCAAAATTCGGTGTGTTTCAGAAAAATTACAGTTTCTCTTGTTTAGTAACATCAGCGACTAGTAAAACATTCGATGTCTTCTCCATTCAAAATATGTATTTAGCAACTTTGTACAGAGAAACGCCCCTTTGACATGTTGTATGCTTTACCTATATCTACTTGTTTGACGATCCGTATTATTGAAAGTACATAATGTAACTAGTTTTGTTTTACCCAAAAACCAAACTGTTTTTCTTTTACTTTTCTGTATTTTTTGTTTTTGTTGTTTCTAAAGTAAAATTTTAACTTTGAACGAAGATTTGAATTCATTTTGACCCTTCATGTGACATCCTTTCTTAGTACCTACATAAACATATTTTTTTTTTGTATCGATAACATGCACTTGGCTATAATTGGCTTATTTCGATATCATCTCGTTTTTCTCATCTTCAGTAGACCCAAAGGGCTGAATAGCCGTAAACGCTCACCTCATGATAGCGATGATGCCAATGCCGATAGCAAAACCGGGCAGCGTGACAGAGCAGATGGGTCCAGGTTCGAATAATTTTAATAATTTTCAAAACAAAAATATGTTTATCTCTTTAGCTCTATGTATATATTAGAAGATTATTTGACGCCAAAGACTGCACATGTAGATGTCCTTTTGGTAAACATGGTTGATATTGACCGCCAGACGATATTTCATACCTTTGGGAGATAATCAGCTAAGTTCCTACTACTGAGAATAACGAGACGAGAAGGATGATAACTTACTGTAGTCCGGCTAACACAACAGTCTCATTTATATGGGACGACGTGTTGTGAATATGACTGCCAAAAATAATACTTTGCTATTTGGTAGCAGTTTTGGAATATTAGAGCGATGAAAATATGTTTCTCACTCGCATCAAAATTTAAAATAACTACATTTTGTCACGATGCTAACTCGACTGAATTTGGTTAAAGAACCACTCGTGGCAGACTTCTTAAATATGAAAAAAAAAAAAAAAAAAAAAAACAATCGCTATTCCAATTGTTATAAAAGCTACTGCGATATTCGCGACATACCTACATCATTTCATATCGGCTAAAGTGTAGTGTCTATAATGCCACCTATTTATTTATTAATTGAATACATTCGAATTGTGCACTACAACAATACGGAAAGGAAAGTCTTGTAACAACTCACAGTGTTAAGAGTTTGAGAGCAGCATACAGCGCGATCTGTACAGTTATTCTGTGCACAAATTACATTGGACGTCCAGTTTAAAGAATATCCGACATAACTAATATGAATCAGAATTGTTTTGTTTCCATTAATAATTTAACGAATGCTTTGCAAATTCTTGCAAACTAAAACTCGTCTGAAGTGTACCTTTTCATTTTTATCATCATTTTGGACGTCCGCTGCCTTGTTATTCTACCAGAAGCGTTTCTGCTTAATTTAGGCGCCTCTGTGGCCATTTCGAACATTTTGGTTGTCTTGTCAGTGCTAGTAAGTGTGCTATATCGGGTAAACATCAAACTTTCGATGACTGTTTTGAAATTTAACAAAAAAGTGCATCCAATCAAGACTTATTATACATCTGAAGCTTCATCATTCATCTGTTTTTATAATCGTAATTGTTTAGACAAACTTAAGTATTGCGTACCTTTTTTAAGTTGAAAAAATAAAATGGCATATTCCCCTAAATATTTAAAGGAACTTACACCATCCTGGCCATTTGTGATTATCACATTCGCATTGACACTAGTTAAATTCACAAAATGTCAAATAATGCTTATTATTGATGCCTGATCTTATTTGATCACTGATCAGATGTAGTTTAAGCCAAATCACATTGTTTTAATTAAAAAACCTAATTTTTATTATTCGTTGTAAGAACTTGCCAAAAGAAAAAGTCGATTTTCTTCGAACTTTTGTTGACGCCTTTATTTCTTTTCAATTCTAAGATACGTAGTAAAATATTATCGACCAAACAATCTAATAAACATACACAACTGGACAAAAAGCTATATGGCTATATGTGACTAAAAGTCCCACTATAAAGATATGGCTTTATATTGTTGTACTCGTCTCTATTTTGTGTGTCGATAACATAAAAATAATTTAATTCAATGTTATTCGTCCATGTCCATGTATCATTTTTATTCGCAGTACTACCGCAATATATTTATTGTTATATTGTTTCTTTGTTCTTACGAAGTGGATGTTAATTCAAAATGACTACTTTTCCAATGTGGAACATTTTTCCGAAAGCATTTATTATTTGTTACTGGACCACTACATAGTTCCAAACTCGTTCAAGGTACCTATACCTACGTCCTTTCCTTCAACGCAAAAATGGCGGTAAAACTAAATAGTTCCGTTTAAAAAGAAGACCCATTCCATGTTCGTTCAATCATTGGAATTCTTTCGCGCAACTTTAGGCCCTGGATACATTGGAGTAGATAATCTGGGTGATCACAGAATCCGTCGTATTCGGAATTTTGCTACGAACCCCGAAAGAACTATCACAGAATCCGTCGTAGTGGAAATTTTTGCTACGAATTTAATCCGTCGTAGTGGAAATGTTTGCAGCATATCAGCAAACGAATTAATTTCGGGGTTCGTAGCAAAATTCCGAATACGACGGATTCTGTGATCATCCAGAATATAAATAATACTGGGTCCATATAATCAAGACTACTACAATTCCAATAACTAAATGTTGTGTGCTGCTTTTTTTTATCTATTCACATTTCGATCGAAGAAAGCATTAAAAATGTCATCATGAGGTTTGTGTTAGGTGTTTATCCATTCAAATTTTCCATCAAGTTTATCAAACTTTGCATTAATGAACACCAATGTCAGTTCTTTGCGTTAATGTAGATTTTGCAATTGATATCTTTCCGAATTGATGCTTTTTCAGTTATCAGGTAAAATACTAATTCCCAACATTTGTAGCAGTCAGTTTAGATGCGTTGCTAATGCAATATGATGCTAATTCTATGTTAATAGACATTAAAGACGTTTGTTCAGCAATCTGTGACTTGTTTGAAAACTGAAGGTAATTTCTGAAAACACTTCTCCACAAAAGGGTGCTGAAGTCACGTGTGAGATTTATCGACAGCACGATAGCATTTTCAAAGTTTTAACAACAACATTAAGCAACATTTGCTGAATGATTTCTTTTCTAGTTTCGCCATATTTCTTTATACACTTGTGGATAATGAACTGAATACTGCTCTCATTATGTACTTAACTTTAGCACTGAGCGGCTGAAAAGTGACGAGATTATGTTCCAGTTTCGGATTATTTTTTCCTAATCTATGCAAGACTTGTTTCAGTTTTTCGTTATACAAAATGTATTATTGTATACTATAACTTTATCGAGTATTGTGTATAATTTTGTCACTAATTTTGTTTTGTTAGAAGTTCTTCATTTTACTCAAGTTTCTATCATGAGTAGAAATACAATACAGCTTGATCGAACGAAAACAAAATCTAGTGCTTTTGTAACAGAAACAAAATGCATTTCTGTGTAAAACTTGTTCTGTCTATTATTTTGTATATCAAAAGAGTTGTCATTAAATTGCCTGAACTAAACGTGCCAACTTTATAACATGTTCAAAACAGTTTTTTTACATATAATTTGGTGAATATTTTAGACCCATCTATTAGCTTTCATGTGCAAAATTGTACATCACTGTCTGATTATAGATAGGGGAAATGTGCTAAATGTCACTAAATATCTCATGTTCAAGGTACAATAAACCAATTGGCACTAATCGTGACGTGACTATCAATAGTACTTTAAGCAAAAATAAATATTGGGCGAATACAAGTCCCTATATGTATCTACATAACAACCCATATAGTTACTTCTCTTATCCATTCGTGTGTTTTATTTTTGCAATGAGTGGAAGGGTGCCCTCTAATTCAGAGGCTTTTACATGAAAGTACCTACACGCGATAATTCAGGCAACGAAAAAAACACTTCCTATGTGGCTGGTAGATAAGTTTTACATACATATGTACTTCCTTCCCTTAGTCCCGCGTGCTAGCTACCACCACCAGTAGAACCTCATTATGTACATTAAAAACCATTAAAAACTACTCCTTCCCCATCACAATTTTGAATAGCGACTAAGCCAATTTGAAGCGTATACAAATACATACATACAACATCAGCTTATTGATAATATTAACCAGTAGATAAAAGTAAAAAGTCGACCAAACTTTTTTATGTCAAATCTCTGATTATTTTGAGTACAATCAAATCGTTACAATAATTCATGGGCACAGACAAGTATCAACAGCATTTGACTTTGCACTTTCATTGAATAAATGTCCATCATTTGTCCAGCCATTTCGTATCTCGTATTAGCTTTCCATAAACTTATATATACTATTTATCAAAGACACTGAATCTGTGTGTAGACATGCAAACCATTGAGGGCATCTACTTAGAAAAAACATGTCTAAAAATGTGCAGCACAGTGTCACTTCTAATTTGTGAAATTTATTTAAATCACCAGAAACAAAAATTCCAGATCATCCTCCAGGTATGGACCACCATTACGCACCGAGTACCGTTTGATTGTGGAGAATCTATCGAGCCGGGTCAGCTGGCAGGTATGTACATATTTCCCCCCAAACCAGTTTTATATATACTTTTTTTTATATTCTTCATCTTTAGATTTAAGTTAATTATTATTATTAATTTATGTATATATGTATCTACTAATGTATAAGTTGTTGGCAAGCTGAATTATCTTATTCCCAATGAAATGAAATCCAAACAAAGTGCATTCACATAGCGTCAACTCCACCACACGCACACACACACACGTCCAGCATTCAATAGGAGACAGGCGATTTAAAGAGGGACTAGAATTAGGAAATCGACAGATTCGGAGACGTGAATGCACTTGAAAAGCAACACAAAAGAAGCAAAAATAAGATAATTCCGCAAACTATTGGTGTGAACCTACTAATTCTGAATAATTCTCTGAAGAAAAGTTGCATGAGTCCTCTAATTCGGCACCACCACTGACGAATTTGCTTTCTTCTCTCTCACTTTCTTTACTTTTTTATTTTTTTTATTACATATTAATAATCCCGCCATCATATTTAGTTAGTTTAACAATTTTTGTTTTAATTTGTTTTTTTTTTTTTATAACTAGAGGTCTATGTATATATGTATATTTTCTTGTTATTTAATTTACAAAACGATTTCGTAAAAAATAATTTAAAGTGATACATTAAATTATTTTTTCGAAGAATTGCAACCAACAATTCATATTGGGTCGCGATGACAAATACAAGGCAGGCAAACTGATGATGGCTCCCCCAAGTGTGTGTGTGTCCTTCTGAGACGTCTGAGCGCGCGCGGCAAGCTTTTCTCCCCCTCGGATGAGGTCGTCCTTCCTAATGAAACATGCAGCCACAACCGCCTTCCGCCATCGCTGCGCCTGGTGAATCGAATACGTCCAGATGTGGGATGTGATGAGACGCTTGAAGCTTATAGTACTCGTTGGAGAGCGAGAGCCAAAGACGTGTGTGCGTGCGCGTGTTATGAACTTAAAACCTACGATGCCGTGTGTATATTAGACGATCAGAGTGTTCATCCCGATGCTCCAATGGGTTTTTTGAGTGGGCTGGTCAACTAGCGTTTTAGGTCACCACGACCGACGTGTGTGTGTCGCCTAAAAAAATCGCCATCCCCAATAATATTAAGAAGGTATCAACCCACTCATATGTGGCACAAGTGGTCGATTAGCAGTGGTCACGATGATGATGATGATAGACGTCGTAGAGAGAGGTTTTCTGGTTGTGTGTACATCAACTGTTCCAATTTCGCCATCAACCGCACTGAATGTTCCAATCCAGTCCAAGAGGTGTTACCGAATCTAAATTCTGAAAAGCAAGCGATGATCAAGGTGACACCAAGGCATAGATCTTAACACCGTACGAAATTCGATGAGATATTCATAGAATCGTGTGTGATGATGGGCGCGCCCCAATCCCTTTTAACACAGCACTGTGTCCGAAAGAAGTCCAGTTCCGTTCAAACTATGCTAGAGACGCTGCAACATCTAACACAGACGACGACGGTCGAGATGATTTCCATCCCGTAGAGCTACTACTTCCCCTTTGGTGTCGAGGCTGGGTCAGAGCTACTCTCAGGGTCATTCGCAAAATTCATTATTTGGTATTTAAATAGAAAAATAAAAACACATTGTAGATGTGAATTAATATTTTATTGTAAATGATAACAGTCAGTAAAATTTAGTTCTTAAAGGATACCCAAGGTAATCCATGCGTGCAAACACAAATAATGGCAATGCTAATGCGCCCCCAGAGGAGACCGCCTGTGAACTCGTCGTTTCTCTATGATGTGGCCAACGACGCTCACTTTTCCAATGTGCGCACTCTATCTACCGATGGTTGCGATTGGGTCATCTGTGAAACAAACTACAAACTGACAGTAAAACAGACGAACGGAAACAGACAAACGGACGGACGTGACGAATATTTTGTGTATGTATATTCTTTTTCAGTCTGAAGCGTGTAGTGCTTGCGATTCTGGCTCTCTGGCTCTCTGGACTCTGGTACATGTTAACCCAGCTAACACCAAACCAAAAGCTACTACTACTACCACACTGCCTGCTTACTCTATCTACTACTACTACTACTTCCGATTTGATCTGCCGCCCAATGTTGAGACGAACGTATCATCGAAACTTGTCCGAAAATCTAAAAACGACTCGTCTGTGGTTGGCGAGAATAGTCCAAACAAAAGTACACATTTCCTTACTCCAAATACGTGTCAGCGTATAGAACCTTCTGTCAGCCCAAACTACACTGTCACCGCTTGCGTGTTGCGTGATTGTCGTCCTCGAACAAAACATGAACAAGGGTTAAGCTAGAGAAGAAGTTATTTGTCATCCTCTATGTAAGAACAAAAGAAATTTTCAAAAAAACATTGCATCGTTAAACAAATATATTTAATAATGTACGAACTGTTTTTCTATCTATTAATTTACATTTTTTGTTTTTGTTTAAGTGAAGAGAAGAACGTTCGCGCCACCTTGTAGTCGCTTAACACAGCGTACACTTTGATTGGCTCAATATGAATGAAATCTGTCCACTCAGGCTTTCTTGTGATGGAATCTATATCAATCGAATCAGTCAGGCTAGGGTTAATTCTCAAGGGGTTTCTATTCTGTTCCTTGCAAATCTCGTAATGGACACAACAACGACGCACACACACGCATTGCTCAGAATAATGAAAAGAAGAAAGAGGGATGCGCGCGGCGCCCACTACTAGGAGAAGAGGGAACATTTCTCTTTTGAGCTTCAATTTAAGTGTACGCTGTTGATACACGAGGTGGCGACCATAGTTCTTTTTCGCCCTATCACATCTCTATTAGCCAAAAAGTGGTGCCAAAATATTCAATGATTTTCTTTTTTCTTTATGTGAATGATTAGGATCTGAAAGACTATATGCGTCAGGCCGGTGAGGTCACCTATGCAGATGCCCATAAGCAGAGGCGCAACGAAGGGTAAGTTGGTTTACTTGTTGTACTCTCCATCTAAGAAGTAACTGATGATGGCTTTTCTAATTTAGTGTCGTTGAATTCGCTTCGTTGTCTGACATGAAGACGGCCATTGAAAAATTGGATGACACCGACTTGAATGGTCGTCGTGTTCGCTTGGTTGAGGATCGTCGTGGAGGACGCAGCGGTGGTGGACGTGGAAGATCTCGTTCATCAAGCTCACGCTCTCGTTCTCGCTCCCGTAGGCGTTCTCGTTCCAGGTCTCATCGTTCGTCGCGCTCACGTTCCAAGTCGCATAGCCGCTCCAAGTCCCGTGGGGCTCGTTCAAAGTCAAAGTCGGTGGTCAAATCACGTTCACGTTCCCGATCAAAGTAAGTTGAAAAGAAAGTTTGATTGTTTTCGCAAACGAATTGCTAATTTCTATTGTATATGCAGCAAATCGAGGGATGTTTCCAAGTCCAAGTCGAAGTCCCACTCTCGTTCACGCTCATTGAAGCGCGAATCTAGATCGCGTTCACGTTCACACTCGAAGCGTGAGTCGCGCTCCAGGTCTCGCTCTAAATCCGGAAGGGATTCTCGTTCAAGGTAAGTTTTTTTTTCTTTTTGCGTAAGCATTTAGTCGGTTTTCAAGTCTATCCAAGCTTAGTCACCAGCTAGTCGTACTAATAGATTTTATTCCAGACCAGATCCTCCCCTTTCCTAGTCATTTTTTTGTTGCTTTTCCATCCCATCTTGCACATCTCGGCTTTTCTTATCGTAAGGGCGGCAGGCCTTTTCTAAACCAGTGAGCAATCAAAATTTATGAAAAAAGAGCTACCGTTTAAAAATCGAACGAAATATAGCAGACGATCGAGCGAGCAAATTGGCCCTCAGATTAGATGGTTATCAACAAGAGTTTGACGATTGAAAGTCACAATTTCACAGTAGGCTGACACAAGAAGACGAAGAAGTATGACAATATTCGAATTACATAGTTTTCCTTTCACATTAAACAAAGTAAAGTCGTCCAAGTTATAATCGATAGTTGAAAGACGTATCTATGTCGGTGTCGTACATCTCATCTGCGAACATTTCATTCATTTGCATTTCATCCACTCAAAGTTTTTGCACAGACTTGGGGGTTCGAGGAAGAGGTCGGGCCATAAATGTGTTCAGTCATGGCCGAACAATTACTACACCGAAAAGGAGTTTCAGCCTTCCAGTGGTCCGAACTGAATCCACTTGACCTATTCCGAAAAAAGACGAATATAATGTTTGGTCGACGTTTTGACCTGCAAATATGATTGAATACGATTGCTCTTGCAGTCCTAACATTTTCTTATATCAACGGCAACGCAAAACTATAACTTCTGGAACCATTCGGTTTACTTAACACATCCAATCAAAACAGTTGTACGCAACTCAAAATTGAAAGAAGCAATTTCTTCTCGGTCGCCTGATGTTTCATTCGATTGACAGAGTAGAGTGCTTTTGTGTGCAACAAAAATGTAAATTTGTATATTGCGACTGTAAACAGAAATTTAATTTATGAAATATACAATTAAATGAAAATGTGGTTTTAACTAAATTCAAGTTACTTATCTAATGTTTTCTTCTTTTTTCATATAGACAAAAAAAGTTGACCGAATAGGCGTGCCCCCCATTTATCATTTCTTTGGCTCGCTCAACACACCACTTACACACATAAATGCAAGCTTGGAGGATTGAAAACTTATTATAATCTATTAAATAAAAACAAAAAAATAATTTTAATCGATGATCATAACTGTGCGTGGTTTATCATAATATCTCTTCTCAGTTAGTTTTGAAAGGTTTTGCTTTGCGCTTTTAGTTTTTCTTGCTTTGTCCTTTTCATCTTCCTCTAATCATTTAGTGTCCTTGCTGTTCATTTCTGAAGTTCATTTTTATTTGTATGCTTTAAAAACAAAACTCCCTGCTTCCACTTTGAAGTCTATGGTTTCCTATCCTCATCCTTACAGGACATTTTTCTAAAATGCCTTACAATAGTTTAAATCTGGAGAAACGTCAATGTTAAACGCGTCATGATCGTTCCAATCGGATGTCAGATGTACAAAATGTATTTTTCATGAACCAATATCATCACAAATTGTAGTTCCATGGGGCCCTGATCGGGATCGCGAGGCTTATCAATTAATCAATGTCTGTTTGCAAATCGATAGTGTTTGAGGCGTTTAATGTTCAATCGGGCATGCCAAACGTTCAGAAATGTAAACGATTGACTGCTAACAATGGTAGTTAAGTCAGTCACGTATTATAATTTTAAAAACTTTCAAATAGTACGTAAAATTTACATCACTGTCTGAGGCCTATAATATAATGAGAGAAGGCTATTAAATTTTGCTACATAATAGTTTTCCCTAGTGAGGTAGGTATCCGTCGGAACGGAGAATTCTGCGATTTTGCTTCGTCTTCCGAACAATTTTTCGGAACATTGTTCCGTCATTTATGTAAAGCACACCGACCGGCGATCATCTGATATTTTTGACAGCTTCATACGAATTTTATTCCGATATGCCCCGACAGAAATTGGTTGTGGAATTTGTTTATGATTTGCAGTGAAGTTGTGATAAATCTAATGCCCCTATTATGTAAGACAACTACAACTAAAGTTGAGTTGTCTCTTGGTTTTATGTAATTTAAAATTCGGTATTGTTCGTATTGTCATACACAACCTTGATAGAAAAGTTGTCTGTCAAAACACAACAAAGATGGCAGTGGTTGTCTATAAATTGTTAGTTAGTTTGGGTTGTGTGAAAGTTGAATTGAATAGACAACTCAACTCAACTAAGTTGAGTTGTCTTACATAATAGGGGCATAAGTTACACCCCCTAGCTGAAGGTCAATTATAAAAATTTCGTGCGCGCTATGTGTTGCTTTAAATAACCAGCTGGTTGTCTCTTTGCTGAAAACATTTAATGAACATTCTTTAGAAATTGCCTTTTCCTTAGTAAGTGGGGACCATGTATTTTAGAAATTAAAATTGTTGTGTTCGATTAATGAGCTTTCTGGGCGATAGTTTCCGAATCAAAATAGAAACTATTTCACTCTTTTCCCGACGTTTCGTTGGTGTTTTTGACGAATTATTTACGTTCGACCCCACTCAAAACTATATAGTTATGCTCTCATTAAGGATTACCTGTAATTTCTTCGAATTTCTGACCTTTAAGCTAAAAACTGCCGACCTTTAGCACAGCTCTACAGGAAAAAGAAAAAACGGCAAAAGCATATCCACCGCCTAGAAAGTATTCAAAACCCTGCGTTAAAATTAATTGGAAACCGAACTGTTGGAGATTTTAGCTGTTGACGTAAAAACTATGTGCTAAGTAAATTTAGATAACATTTTTTTTGCCAAAATTTATATTTTTGCTGACTTCACTGCCTTTAATTTGTTATTACTCAAATAAATTCTTAATCAATACAAAATGCAGCCAACACATTCTAAAATATGTTAAGCTATCTGCTTCATCCACAAACTGAGCTACAAACCAAAATCTATCACCATTAAATTAAAAAATATGTATATCGAAAGTACATTTACTTTAACCAAACACTTTATGTCGTTTTCTCGGTTAGTTGAAGTATTTGACGTGCATGTGAATGCAACAACGGCGACAATATTTTTCTGAGGAAGATGGCTGAGCCATACCTGGGGCCATACTCTCTATTTCCTTGCGAAAGTCAATCCTATTAGAAATTGTTTTTCGTTCCACTTTTGAATTACATAGTACTCTGTAATACTTTCGATTTTCCATATGTCAATTCCTTTAATATTTGGAGATTTCATTCTGCTTTCAAAATCGAGAGTATCAAATATTCGGTTTCGGAAAATTTTACTTTCGGAAGGAAATAGAGTGTAGCCCCTGAAATTACTCAGTTTAGTTACAATGATCAGGTTTTTTTCTCTACATTAGTAATGTAGCTGATGATGCATTCAGCAGAGGCTTCCTTCAATTCTTCGGTACTTATTACTTTCCTTAGAAATGAGTTCCTTGGGATACCATAAAGAGCCGGGTATTCACAAATGATATGCTCAGCTGATTCGTCATCAAACCGTTGTCGTCACTCTGGTGTGTCACCCCGATTCCAATTTGCAACCATCCGTATACCACTTCAGGCGGCTTTGGCAATTTGTTGGGCATTATTATTACATTTTAGCTACAATAATGCCCATTAGTTTACTATTAATAATAATTCTTTCCTGCAGCACTAATGTAGAATGTTAGAATGCTTTTCCAGACAATGTTTCTTATCATCATTATAAACTACAGACATCTAAAACGAATGTGCCTGGCTATCTCCTGTTTTCCCTATCCCATTTTTTTTTGTAACGTCCGCACACCACACTTTATCGTAACAGTAGTAATAATCATTAACATTTATGTAGTTTATTGGATAGATTTGTCAACTTGTTCTTATTTTTCTTATAAATATAGCAACTAATCATTTTTTTTTTTTAATTTTTAACATTTAACAGGGATCGTTCCGTATCAGATAACAACAAGTCCCGGTCACGTTCAAACTCTCCAAAAAACGGTAATATGTCACCCGACAGAAATAACGAAAGTATGGAAGACTAGATTATTTCGTCTGGGTGACATAATATATTCTAACTTGTTCGTTTTACTTCAGTTAATCACAAAAGGAAAACAAACATAAAAAATAAAATAAATACAAAACAATAATAATAATAATACCGATAGATGTAATTATACAATCATCACCTAATTTCTAACTTCAATTTGACATTTTTTCACAGTTACAAATTGTTTTGATTTATACATTTTCTCTTAATATTAATATAAATAATCACTTCTTTGTGTAGTGTAAACTGAATAAATGAAAGGACTTTTGAACTTTCACAAACAATAGTCAAGTAACGAAAGAGGAAAAACAAGTAAGTCACCGCACCCGTTCAATTAGATTCCATAAATGTCTAATTGAAGAGTGTTTTGAATTAAATATTTCATAAATATGTCTGTGGAATTTTATTTATATATATGGTGTAAACATAATATTAATATATTGGCCTGGGTACATAACCCCACAGCTATAAAAAAAAATTGGTATTCTTTTGACAGGGTTCTGTCCCACAATGTTACTCGTATGGAGAAGGCAATGCCCATGCTCTGCTCAGCCCTTTTATTAATAATAATTTGTAGTATCTAGAAATTTACCTATTTTTTTGGTTTAACTTCTATTTGTATCTGAGAGTATGTTAAGCTAAAATAAAATAAAGTATGAATTAAAAAGTAAATGTAATGTTATCTTCTTTATTCTTGGTGCTTATTCATTTGAAGTCTTAAAACAGCTGCGACTATTACAGCCAGAGTTCTTTATAAGCACATTGTGCAGTTCGAACATAGCAAAAAACCAAGGTAGGTATAAGGTTTGCTTAAGTGGATCGATTTTCCACAAGGTCGGGATTGTTCATGCATATTCGTACGTGTTCGCACGAGTGAAATTCGTACGAAATCGTATCCAATGTGCGGCTAGCCTAAATCAATTGGCTGCCAATCGCCATACATGTAAAGGAAAGATGTCTAACTTAATATAACAACTATTTCATCCTAATAGAGGACGGCTGCCTGATGGAACCATTGAAGCATGTTTAAATAAGTAGCTGCACGACATTCGGCCCTAGCGAGGTATCCGTCGGAACGGAAAATTCTCCGCAACGCATACTCCGTCGGAGACTCAAATTACAATCGAGGTATCCGCTTTCGGAAAGAATAATTAAAATGCGACAACGCATTAATATAAAGGGATTTTCCTATTTAGTGCTTGTTTATTCGTTTTTTTTTGCCCTGGAAACACACATTTAAGCAACAAATACAACCAATTACTTTGCTAAAATGTTTTTTCTTTATTGCTTTCATATATCACTACTTCACTGCAAATCGTAAACAAATTCCGCAACCAATTCCTGTAGGTGCATATCGGAAGAAAATTCGTATGAAGTTGTCAAAAATATCAGTAAAAACGCACTTCATCGCACTGAAACGCAAAACGCCAGTGTGCGTTACATATTTGTCGGAACGAAGTTCCGAAAAGCTGTTCCGACGTATACCTCGCTGCAAAAATCCTCCGATTCGTATAAAATCGGAGAATTTTCCGTTCCGACGGATACCTCGCTAGGGCCGATTATCTGTAAGTTTGAGCTCAATCCATTCGGTGGTTTTCGAGATATACGATTTTGAATGTTTTTTGTATGGGATGTGCCACGCCCCTTTGTCCAACTTTGGCCAATCTTCACAGGAGCACTCCACGACCAATACGTAAAATTACGGGCGGCCGGCAGAGGGAACATAGTTTTGCCACTTTGTTTTATATATATAGAGATGACCTCTGCAAGGCCCCCAATACAAGGAAAAAATATCATTCCGGTCTTATTATTCTTTCGATCAGTAAGTACCCAAATCATCAGCCAAGAGCAAATGAATTCTTAGGTCACCTAATTTAAAAGGTTCTTCGGCTGGGTTTGTAAATGCACTCCATATAAGTAATGGAAAATAAAAGGAGACAAAACGATCTCCTAAAAAAGTCCAAGGTATTGATTCAACGCCGTTTTCCGAGAGCTTGTTCAGAAGAGAACCGTCAATTCCATACTCTACATTTCAGAGTTTATCGCGAGGGATACAGTCGTATGCCTTTCCCATGTCTATAAAACATGGTGTAAGAAGGTGTGCCATATTCCTAAGCCTTTATTCAAGTCCATTCCGTATGTGCATAAAGGTGCTAGTACACGGCATGTAGCAAGCCACATACGTATGTAGCACTCACGTCATTTTTAGGTCAGCGAATGGTCCCCTGGGTACATGCCGTGTACTTGTACAAGCTCTCTTTGTGCACTCTCTGTTGACGTCACAGCTACATACGTATGTGGCTTGTTACATGCCGTGTACTAGAACTTTAACGGGTCGGTTGTGCTTTTGCCGGAAAGAAGGCCACATAATCCTGATTGCTGTGTTCTTCCTTCCTCTAAGACTGCGGATGGTCTACCAGAACACTTCTTGTAAATATCTGCATATACAAACCCAGGACCACTTAGGTTATGTTAGATTAGGGTGGTAGGCCGCAACAAGTGCAGCCTCACTTAGGCCAGAGAAGACCGATACCATAGGTTCGACTGATTTCACAACTACCCGTTTAACCAACAGGAGCTACGGAGGCAGCTTATGCTAGGACCATTTAAAAGCAGTCGAAGATGAATCTATTAGTGTTTGAAATAGCTATAATTTCAACCCGTGTTTGTCTACAAAAGATCACAAGTTCATAGTTCCCGTACATCACGTTATTACATATTAAACATAATACTCTGGTTTTATTAATTACGAATGGTAATTAGAATTGCATTCCCAATTTTAATTTCAACGCTTATTTATCTACTAAATAAGATTGTTATGGTATACTTGGTGGAGCACTGAGTTCCTCCCATGTCCAGTCGTCCCATGGAACACATTGTTTCAGACTATCTTGAAATGCCGTTTGGTCAGGACATTTCATTAGAGATGCAGCTTCATCCCGTGTCTCACATTTCCAGAATGCAGTTGGATCCCAGAGATTTCTATACACTGACACTTGGATTTCCTCATCGGTTTTGCAACCTGGACGGCCATTGCCCAATTCTTCGCCAAAAGAATTAACTACTAGCACAAGCAAAAAGACGGACGCAATTACTGTAAAAAGGAATTGTTTTTTTTTTTTGTAATTTGTATTGTTAAGTCTGCATTTTCGAATATCCTTACCAACGGATTTCATAATTGAAACTCTGCTGAATAGTATGTACTATATTGACCACGAGAATCTTTAACAATTATTTAACTGATGACTGCTGTTGCAAAACTTTTTAATTTATAGGTAATCGATTGAGGAAAACCTCTTGAAAATTAAATCGCGATAATATCATTAAGGCCATTGAACAACTTTTGAATGAAGTGTTTAAATGATAATAATGGTAAAGATTTCAGTATACGTAGGTACCTACTACATACTATCCTAAAATGGTGTTTAATATATTTGCTTAAGATTTGATTGTTTGTCTTCAGCTCAATGCAATGCCAATTTAACTATGGAGACCTTTGAATATCGAGAACGAGGTTATGTATATAGCTTCTATAGATTCAATTGGAGGCTTACCTTAATGTATAACATTACTTAAGAGAGTAACGTCACGTTGTTGTGCAATTCCTTGAAATGTTAAGAATTTCGGGCAAGTTTTTGTAAAGAGTCCATGTTTTAGATCGGCAGAAGGCCTTAACTACAGAGCCTAGCTGCCTTTTCAGTCCAAAGAAATGGCGATCAGTTTGAGTTATTGCCCCATTTGATCTTTGATGGGATGTCGTTTTTCCATGTGATAGCAGAGAGCATAGGCAGACAGACAAAGTAATGACCATTTTTAACAGTTTTCACTGTCAAAATAAGGTCATGCAACAGTGTAATGGACATACATCACTCACATTGCCACATACGACTATTCTGATTTTGACAGATAAAAATGGTCTTGATCTTGACAAATCTAATGTTTATGGTCATTATTTTGCATATAATTTAGGCATTTTGTCATTTATATTATGCATAATTGCCATGCAGTGTTGATGTTCAGTAGCTTTTTTTTAGCTGCATAATACTCCTATGTTCTCAGTTTAATTAAGCCCATTATAGCCGCTTTTATTTTATAATCACAAATGCACAAATGTCAGCTTTCAGGTTCTACTCTACAAATTACATGTCAAGGCATATGCAAGTAATTGAATAGACTTTAAAGGAAATGGTACCTTGGGGTACCTTGTATCTGTGTGTTTGATTTATGAGTTTCGTACAATTTCTTCAAGTTTCAAGTTTAAGTTTAAGAATTCGAATGACACCGCGTCGTCTTGTCTAAATACTACTTGCTACTTTGAAATTCACGAATACATAATTTGCATTGTTCGTTATCAAACGTTTTACAGATTGTGGTTTTTTTAATAGTTCAGAACCCAAAAGAAAACTCAAAAGCGCATCGGCATTCGGGGAACTCGAAAATACCTAAATTTGAATTGACTGGTTTGATGTGGTGTAAGCTGATGACTGAAATGGTTAATGATGACAGAATTAATAAAAAAAAGCCAATTTAAAGTTCGTCTGCCTTTAATTATATTATTGAGGAGATGTTATAGTGTAGTTACAGTTGCTTAACAGTGCATGCTTAACAATTTTTAATATTTTTGAAAATTAAGAGCAGATACTGTCTAACTAAACACTTTAATCTATTTCAAAGAAACCATTATTATTGCGACACCCTATTGTTTCATTATCAATGCCAACGAACTCAGACTTAAATTAGATAACCTCTTTGGAATTACCTACCTTCTTTACAGTTTTCCGTCGTTGTAAACTGCATTTCCGGTATTAAATTTGAAAATTATTTAGGTAACAAGTTAAAGAACATCAGGCGCCATTCCTTAAGATTCATACAGCATACTCTTAGGCGTTGAAGAACCAATTATACCAGTTTATGCCATGGAGATATGCAACGAATTTTAACATACGAATTTAGCGCGCAAAATGCTAAAAAATTAATAATAAATGCAGAAAAAAAAAGCACGTCCACCAGATTTATAAAATACTGAATTAAAGACCGCTTTGAGCTACGTTCCTCCATAAGGTAACGCCCTATTTAAATTGACCCAGTCTGACATAATCCTACAGAAACTCAGCCCTCGAATAAAACCCCGAGCTACCTCTTCCTGTTTCAATGGGACTAGTGCTCCATGAACTCAGTCGAGGATGATTCATTTTCAGTGCAAGTTGCATATGGGACAAAAACCAACATTCAGTCCTAAGAACGAAATCGGCATATTGGAAGCAGAAACTTGAATTACAAAGCAGTTTCCGTTATTGTGACAGATTCCTTTTCCACCTATTGGTTATTATTCATCCTCAGCTTTTGTTTCCTGTTTTACAAGAAACATATGACCACACAAATAATTTTAATGATCATGTTTTATACCACTAACATGAACCACTTGTGCGTCACAAATCACAATACTCGTTAGCTCGTAATATAACTTTGACTTCACTTTATAGAGTTGAGGTAGGTTGAAGCATGATGATTCACATTCGCGGAATTCTTGTTAGTAGTCGCATGTATTGTCGTCTCCAGAATATTTTAACCCCTCGCTGCATTTTACAACGAAACTAAATGCAGATTCCATTCCATAAAAAAACTAGACAAATTACATGTCAATGGCTTATGAACTCGTATAATTATGTTATTAGGATTTTTTTTTACATAAACCTGACACCCAGACCTGGACTAGTAACAAGTATAACAAAAAATAGCTATGAAAGTCATAAAATGCAAAACAAGCACCACAAATTAGAATCTCAGATCAAGTGTCAAGATTTTTGTTCGATGTTATTCTTATGGAAAAGTCTAAGGGCATGCCATTGTTTAGTGTGCAATAATATATGCGGTCGGCATTCTCGCATGTGCTCCACAGCTCGATCCGGGGTCCAACCGTTTTTCTAAAAATACAAAGGGAAACAATGAAATAAAAAAATCACAACAGTATAATTCTAGTTCATTACCATCATCAGATAACATCCCACCAGGGTTGCACTACGTGTTCGTCCAGCTTTACAATGTACGTACACAGTTCCTATGTTTTCGTTTTCCAAGCTGGTACTCAAGCCTGGTATTCTATCCTTTATAGCTAAATACCTATTTATAAACTCCACACCTTGATACAGCTTATCTTGACACGGAGATTCGAAGATGTCTGTTGTTGCCAACTGTAGGAAACCTATGCCAAGTTGTTTCCATTTTTCTGCGTTATTAGAAAACATTGTCAATTCGTAGTCTTCATTCATAGAGACTACGGCTTTCATGTTTTCATCTTTGACTAACTAATAAGAGAACTAATTATTTAAGTACATATTTGCGAATTCAATTCATGTACCCACATCATTTGTCATCGAACGGAAGGGCAGAGCTCCTAGAATCACATTATTATCGATTCGATCGAACCAATTTCTGGAGGTGGCTTTCTCCATAAACACATTGTACAACAGAGTTGGATAGAAGGATACCCGAGCAAGCATTCCCTGTGATTTGAAAGAAATATTAACGTTTAAAAATGGGAAAACTTTCACCGCACACGCACGCGAAGTAGAGACAAGAGGTGCTAAAACTTAGTTGTTCCTCTGAGAGCTAACGAAATTAAACTTACTGCCATGATGAGTGTGTGAAGTGTTGGTCTCTACCTCGACCAGAAAAGGTGACTCAAAACAGAGAGTGAATAAAATAATGAACCCCCACTTTAAATCTCGTTTAATTTACATAACAACGTGTAGTAGTGAAAGCGAAATAGGGAAACTATATTAGCCGCCTTTCGTATGGAAGTTTGACATTTACCGTCCAGCTGATTATGACGTTTTCAACTAAAAGTGCGTCGTGAAGATAGCACCGATTCAATAAGAACAATAGGTGCTGCCAGGCCCGATATTAATCAGATTCTACTACCTACGTATTCAGAAATAATGTAGAGCAGCGGTTCTCAAACTTATTAAGCTTTCGAACCCTAAACAAGGCCCAAATATATTTCGGAACCCCAACTCTTATCGAAATAAAAAATGAAAAACAACACATTTCAAAATCAGTTTTTTTATTTAAGATATTTTTTTCAAGGTAAGTGTGAGGAATAAAACTGTTTCATTGTTTGATTTATAATTTTTTTTTTTAATTGACCGAAAACCGTATTAGCAATAGGTATTCGCATATCTGTGGCATCGTCCAATCTTGATCTGTATTTAGTGTTTGCATAAAAATACACTGAAAAAACAGATTCACAGCGATGCGTTGTGACAAAAGGGTGAAAATTTAATATAGCCTGTTTGGCAAGTTCAGGGTATTCACTCCTAATACCAACCCAAAATTTGTTCCATGATACAGAATAAAATACATGTTTTGATGAAGAAGAACTCTGAAGATCTATAACAGCCATATTATTCACTCTCTTTAATCCGGATTAAAATTTACACCCAGGTTTAAGTGATTTTAAGCCAAAAATTAAATCCAAGTCCATAATATTCAGTTGCTAACCGATAATAAACCCGTTTTTTAACCTTGTCGGCGTTAGCGTTTAATCTGATTAAGTTTAAACTGGGTTAAACGGGTTAAAACCTAATTTCATATTATTGACTATATTTTTTTATGGACATTTCTTCGCTCACAGAAATTAGGTGAAAGTGAAAATATAACAAAAAGCAAGAATATTATGAAAAATGGATTTTGTTATAGTTTTGGCAACAGTTATGGCACCACATGTAAATTTTGGAATTAACTTTATAGTATCTAAAATGTCTCTTTTGTTCCGTTAAAAATAAATGTATTAATATTATTGTACACGAGTCCACTCTTTTTGACATTGGACACAAAAATTAGTGAAATTGGCCAAATGTTGTCAAATGTCATTTTATGTGAAATTTGACATTACGTGGGTTTAAAACGGGTTAAAATCGGATTAAAAATCGGTTTTAACTGTTTTATTAAATCCGTTTTTAATCCAGCGAGTTTAATGCATGTTTTTGAGTGAATATTATGAATATAGGTTTAAATTGTCGGGTTTAAAAAATGCGTATTAATGATCGGGTGTAAAATTAACTTAAACCTGATTTACACCCGGAGTGAATAATATGTCTTAGGCTGGGTTTCTTTCTGACTATATTTTCATTCTTTGTGAGATATTATGCAGAAACTTTACAAAAGCTGTATATGAACGATACCCACAGTGTGCAGTACCTTATAAAAGCTATACGCGAACTATACTCACACGCATGAATACTTTATGGATTGTTGCTTGTAATTTTCTTTAGAAAGTGGATGTTTTTTATTTGCTTTTTTTTAAATTATGGGTAGCTCACACTTCAATAAAAAGAAAATATAAGCGTCAGACATTTTTTTAGCAAAAATATTTATAATTGCACACTTACAAAAATTATGTTTGTGTTTTCCTATTCTTAATTCAAGAAAGTCGCGGAACCCTTAAAACTATTCCACGGAACCCCAGGGTTCCGCGGAACACAGTTTAAGAACCGAGGATGTAGAGTGTACCCCAGCGGCGATTTGAACCCTTCTATATACCCAAATTTAACAGATCAGCGGGAAAATATACGGAAAAGAAAATAAGCGACACAAGTAAAAATATAACAATAAATTCCTTACTAGTTTACAATAGGCGAATTTCTTTGGGAATGGAAATGGAAATAATAGAAAATAAAGAAAAAGTGTTGCATCGAGTAACCAGCTTTGGACGAGCAAAAGTCAGTTGGGTCCGCCATTGGTATTTTTGGGATAATGCTGCACAATAAATGGAATATTAACAATAATTTAAGAGCTTTAAATAGTTAAAAAATAGTCTAAATCCAAAAACCAAATTATTTACACGAAACCAACATACGTTTTTCATTCCACTTTTAAACGATTTAAACATATTTTATAGACCCGGGGTTAATTTAGTTTTCATAAACAATACTTTTACTTTTTTCATAAACAAAAGTTTAATCAATTAAAATAGTTTTTCATTTATAAAATAAATAAATTACCTGTACAAAAATACACGTACCAATGACAGTAACAGATTCCTGTATATCTGAAAGGTTTCTTTTCCTCGCCACCAATAAAATGAAAAATTTGAGGCGCAAATTAATGGAGGAATTTCAAATGTTGTGCCAAGGACAGGTAATTTATTAATACATTTTGCAGTGGTGCTACTCCATTTTCGATCATATCCGAACCTTCTTTAAGTTTTTTTTTAGAGAATATTCATAATGAGCTCCTTTCATTTTGCGAACACTAACTTAACATTAGTTGCGTTAGTCCCCTTAGTGACAGTATTAAGGATTTCTAAAATCGGAAAAATGAAAAGTTTTCAGCGCACCAATCTGACAGTAAAATTGATATTTGATTGAAATAAAAAATTCGAAGCCCAAATTAATATTTTGATTTAAACCAAAAAAAGGTTGTTAAGACATTTTTCCGATTTGTTTTGTCCTGGTTTATTAATAATTTCAGTTTTGTCAACATATTATTAAATGACAGTTATATCCAATTTATGGCTAGGTAGATTACGTCTATTTGTTGTATTTAACAAGGGATTTGTTTACGTTGCGTAGCCTATAGCTGTGAGTCGTAGGCAAAAGACGCAGATATTGCTTACTTTCTGTGTATGTCGACATCAGATGGCACTATTTAAGTTCTAAACATTTTCGTCTGTCATTTTGAAAGTATAATATTCTATACTTTTCCTTCTTCGACTCTATCTGTAATTATTAAAGATTCTTCTTACGCACATGATGAAGACTGTGTTTGCGGTAAGCTTACCGGTTACGACAAAGTTGTGTATCGTCTAAAATTAAAATCGTTAATTTAAGGCAGGCCACATTTTTGAAAATCTTCAAAATTAAAGTTTAAAGCAAGTCAAAACTAGAAATAAAAGTAGTAGGTACATGAAGTACGTAAAATCAGTGATTTATTCACCATGTATTCTCATTTTTTAATTATTTATATATAATCACATTTTATCAAAATTACACTTAAGTACAATAATGTTTTCATTTATAAAATATATATGATAAGAAATATAAATGGTTTCTTGTTGTTCTTATACAAATCCTAAAATAAAATTTAATTCTAGAAAAAGGTTAACATTTAAATATCATGCGGTTACGCTTATGTAAACGAACAGAGAAAATATATTTGCTCATTTTCGACACTTTTATGTTGTTGTTCTTTTAATTCACAAATTTATTTGTGCAACCTGTATATAACAGTTCATTATGCAAAATGGCAAACAAATTCAGATGTACCACAACTCTTTTGAAAAATGGTAGAAATCATTGGACTACCAATTTTGACAAACTGTTCGGTATAGTTTTCCATGTCTAACCCGGTCCTAAGTTATCCTTAATAACCGTTTGTATTGATTTAATACAATCGTACTGCTTCGATGTGGTTCTATCGAGCAATTGCTCGATAAACTCACTGGCAGACACATTTGTGTTCGGTGGTACGTCTTGTGTACATGATATATATTTGTTAAATATTTCGGAGTTGACTGAGTTTTGTGAGTTGCTAGCATTGCGGCTTTGGCTAAGAATACGGGCAGATGACATCAATTCCTTTTTGGCATTGGTATAGGCTCGGATTTGTTTTAGACTTCCATGCTCTGTTGCAGCAAATGTCATCTCTTGCAGATGACGCAAATGATGCTGGCGATCGGAGACAAACTTCCCCAGGAGGTATCCTATTCAAAAGAAATTAAAAAAATTAAACAATTTTTCTTTAATAAACTTTCTGCTTTAAACCTTTACTACCTACATTATGTACATAAATTCTATGCTACAGACAAGTCATCTCTGCTATGACAAATGCAATTACCATCAACCAGACCCAGTAAATTGTAATTTAATTTTGAACTCGCCTATTGATTTTGAAGTACACGAACGCTACGTCCTCTTCTCGACCAATTTTTCCCATTACAGCTTTTCAGTTCTGTATTATGCATTTCAACTACATAATATTCAATACATAGATATACATCTACATCTAATACATCTCGCTTGCCCGGTGTAAAAGTTCGAATATGTACATTCTTGCCGCAGCCTATACCCAGCTATACCATTTGTGTCAGGGCTGCACTAATTCCTAAACTCTTGACACTGAAATAGCTTTATCTTTGTCCATGTATAGATAATATAATAATAATGTATACCCAGAGAAATACCAGAAGTGCAGATATGAACTATCAAAGTGTCCTCCCACTTGAATTCAATTATGCTCTTCCATCAACGAAATAAATTATTTAAATTTATCACACCCGGATTCGACCCACCACTTTAAAGGATATAACCATTGAGAGAAAACAGCTTTTAAGAGAAGTTCTGATAAAGAGAGTGGTGCTTTTTCTTCTCATCTAATATCCTTGAAACGTAGATATAATAGGTAAGGTAATCCAATTATTATATATATAGGCAGAAAAGGTATGCTTTTTAGAGTGTTGAATTCCCAGTTGTACTCATATCAGTACATAATGTTGAGCCGAAATCGACGCGCCTTCCATATTTCTATGTTGATATCAACACTTGAAAAACAGGATATCTACATTATTGCAAATATGTATTTCTTATAGTCTTTTCTAGCGGTTTTCGAAAAGAGCTCGGAGGAACATACCTACAAATTGTGCATCTGACAGGATGATGAAATGATCCCAATAAATTGTTCATTTCAACGTTTTCTTGGAAAGAAAATACAAGATCAAAGGTCTTGTATTCTAGAGTTAATTTTGGTAGGCTAAGGGAGAGACGGCCGAGTGGCTGTCGGACTAAATATCCAAAATCAGCTATCCTGTCCATTAGGACAGTTTTTGTCTTTTGTTGCGGCTGATGAACCTGTTTTTTAAAAGACAACGCCAGCACCTAGTCTGTTCTCATATTCGAATCTGAGATTAGGAACTTCCAATGGACTAAGAAATGGAACTGGGTTCTCAAGAGTTAACCCCAACAATCCATAGAGAATCCTCGTACTGCATCCGCTGAAATAAACCACATATCGGATTTGGGGGTAAATAACTCATGTTCTGGCGGCGTCAACCGAGACGAACCTATAAGTAAATCGACAGATTTAAAGGCAACCTATAAAGCAGACCCGCTTTCCCTAAACCATGTTCTGTTCCATATGATGTACGTTAAAAGTTTTCAAACAGCGATGAGCGCAAGTAAAACTACCTAATGTGCTTCCACTTCAGAAAATATTTAATTTTGACAGCGCGATGCGACATAGAACGCCTTTCTTTGTCGCCAGTTGAAAACTTTTTTGGAATTTTTACTATCGTACTGTAGAATGGTTCTACGAGCTCTTAGACAAAACATACAAGAGCAGTGCCCTAACTATACCATTAAAATAGTCTTAGGTGATTTTAATGGAAGACAGGGCATCTTTGGTAGTAGGTACTGTAAAGTACAGCCTAATACAAGACACCACCTCCGATAACGGATTTAGGCTGATTGAATTCGCAACGCGCTAGGCGGAATTAGTTTCACACCTAGTACACGGTTCCCGCATCTCGATAAGCATAAAGGGACATGAATATCTCCCGACTAATCAACCGTCAACCAGATTAACCACATTGCGATTGACGGAAGGCACTCCTCTAGTATTATAGACGTCTGAACGTTCCAAGGAGCCAACATTCAAATAGAGAGATGTTACAGCAGGAATGAGGTTAGGAAGTTTAAACAAAAGGTAAAAAGAACCTGCCAAGAGTACAGAGTCCGAACCACCAAAGCCTGCAAGGACGAACAAGGGAACATCATAGTAGAATCGCAGTCGATGCTGAGGATATGTAAGAACTACTTCTGCAGACTTTGAAAGGGGACCTTAACTAACTTAGCGTGCGAAACTGGATACAGCTGGCCGGAGACGCTTGTTGGTTAAGGCCCAGGTCCACCCCGGAATGTAGCGCCACCTTAAGTAAGTAAGTAAGTATAGTGTAGAATGTTCACTGTACGGTGACGAAGAGATACGAAACTTGGCGGAGACAATAACTTATTGGGGAGAAAGGCGGTGGCCATGGTGTGGTAGAGGTTAGAAGAGAACGAAAAATATCAGAGTTTCTCCACCATAGTACATCAAAAGGGATTGCTTGGTAGTACAATGGAGCAGAATATATGTGTTTGGGCGTTTTAGTATTTGTAATCGCCTTTAAAAGTGGAGAGGAATTACTGAGTATAGATCAGCAGCGCTACGAGAACCGATATCATAATCATCCTCCTATATATCAGCCAAGCGCTTTCAACTCGAAGAAGCCTAAATCCTGTGAATGCTTCTTAGAAAATCTCTAATATAAGCACTGCGGCATTGACACCGGATCGAAACACAGTATGTACAGTGATCCCCGGATAAGTGACCCTAGCTTAATTGCGTTCCTCGCTTAATTCAGCGGAAAACTGAGCAAATAAAGCATTCCATAACAAATGTGGCAAACTTTTCCCGTTTAAATGCGTACCGCTTAAATGCGTTACCCGGTTAATTGCGCTACTAAAAGTAAAGCTTCTCGTAAAACTTCATACAAAATCTCCCGGTTAAATGAACACACACAAAAAAAGCATGGACAACTTTTTGTACTTACAAGTTACAACTTTAATAAAATCAAAGACACTTGTCAAATCAATTGGCATATTGACATGCCATGGATGGAGAAGGCTCCTCTGCTGATGTAGATCCGCAGAAGATCTTCCTACAGATGTTCTCTCCAATTTAATTAAAAACTATGCACCCAAAGACGTTTTCAATGTCGATGAGAGCGGTCTATTTTACAAAACCCTGCCGACATCATCTCTTAATTGAAAAGGACATCAAATACGTTATTTACAACTAGCGAGCCCCCTGCACCCTTCGTAGTGCAAAATAGAAAAATAAAAAAATCAATTTCAAATTCATTTAAATCAGTGATAAACAGTTTTTATTGTAATGTTCTGTGGTACACAACATTTTTGGTTTTTCAAGGAATCGTATTGTCTAGATAACATTCTTCTCTATCAGGATAATGAATATCAGTGTTACAAATTTTTAAAACCTTGGCTTCCATTACTATCGAAAAATATAGTTTGCAAATTTTTTTTTGTATGGGATGCGCCACGTCCCTTTGCCTAATTTTTCCGATATTCACAGGAATACTCCTGGTCCAAAACAAAGGTTTGAGCTGAATCGGAGCAAAACTTTTCGAGTTTTTGAAGCGTACACAAACGAACATTGTTCATGTTCTTCAGTTTTTAGTTTGAACATGCTAATAAAAACGCTTTATTGCGTTTTCAAGGCAATAAAGCGGGGGTTTCCTTATTGCGTCGACAACGCACTTAGGCACTTATTCTCGTAAGTGCGTTCCTCGGATAAATGCATTAAAAATTTTACATTTTCCTTGACGCAACAATCCGGGAACTACTGTATGTGAAAATTCAAACTGCGAATAATCTCTTCCAAGCCAATATAATGTTGCTTGACTTATGGATGATTTCTTGAAAATATTTAGATCCTGACACAAATATCTAAGAATTCAAAGGAGGGAGTTCCTATTTACTAACGTGACTAGTGAAATCATAGAAAGGGCCTTGGGAAAGATTATCGCCTGGGCTACTAGACGTGACCTTATAGCCTTATAGACGTTCGCGAGAGGTGGGGCAGTGGAAAAAACCTTTGTATTTTTCCGGGGATCGAATCTGGGAACTCTCGCACAGTAGTCCAGCACACTAACCACTGGCACTGAGCCACTGATGTGCCCCCATGTTAGTCCAAGATTTATCTCATGTTCGTGGATAATTTTTAAATGCATGTTATAGAGAGATTTCTTCTGAGAAGAGGAATCTTCAAATAGTTTCTGTTATGTATAGAGGAGTCCTTCAGTAATGTAAGGTGTTTTGTGCTGCACAATCATTTAATACCGCAACGGACTCATGTGATATATGGAGAATAAATAAAATTCGAGCTGCTTTTGGCCATGTGTCTAGTTTGAAATTTCAGTCAAATTTCATTGCAACTCTTTGAATTCGACTCTAGATCAGTGTTGTTTGGAGACTTGTGAAACCTCTAATGTCTTGCCAAACAATACGAAAAAAGTTACAAGCATTATTTATTAACCGTTAAATTCTTTAGATTCCCTGAATTCTGAAGATTCCCTTGCAGAAAAAATATCAACTGAGTCATAAAAAAAAAAAAAAATGTATGTATATATCGACTTTCAAGTTCTGAGTCAAGTTTAAAACCCCATAAGTTTATAGACAACTTACCTGATATAAGTGTAAAGAATGCCATTGTTAGCACTAGGCTAACACAGGTCCTTTTTGTCACATATTCTCTAACATCACGGGCGCTGTTGGCTCGCACCGCAGTTTCATAACTCAGAACTTGATGCATTGTGAATATTCTGTTTCTGTGAAGATACCTCAATCGAATCTGTAACTAAAAAAAATTTAATATTATACTCATGAATATAAATTAAACCATAAGATTGGTATATGCAATATGCATACACAATTGTGTATCTTTAATTGAAAAAGTTTGGAAAACATGTTTTTTTGTGCTTTCAGCAAGTACGTAGTTTGAAACTACCCGTTTTTCAAGTTTTAAATAAATGTATGTAGGATCTATAGATACTTATACCTACCACAAAACGAACAAATATATGGTTTATGGTAGCATTGACATATTAACATATTTATATGGAGTGCTAGTAGACGTCCCCCATTGGTTCCAAAATAACCACTAGCTCTCTTGGTTCGGAGTGAATAAATTGGAAAATCGCACTTTTTTGAATTGACATCTATTGTTAACACAACAACAATTTGAATTTCAACCGTTTTACTTCTCAAATTCTCTCACGGCCAACAGGTGTCTCTAGTATTCTATGGAGAAATCAAAGATGGTGGTCATTTTGTTTCACTTACTTTTCGCTCCGAACAAAGAGAGCTATTTTATGTTGACGTAATTTTCTTGGCAAAATTTATATGAAATGAACTGACATTTCACTAGCAGTCCATAGTATATAATACATATGCCAATGTATGGGACCATAGAATAGAAAACAATTCATCAAGGAGTGTGTCAGCCGTCGGCGTCGGTCGGGCTCTATTTCAAGTTTAAGAGCAGTATTATGAATATGGAGGGAGGAGAAGAAGATCCTGCATGGAAAGTAAAAGGACTTACGCAGTATCCCAGCTCAAGGAGATTGAAGAGTCTTGCAATCGTAACAACATCCGAAGGTTTTATAAAAAAGCCAAGCATCTTGCTGATGGCTTCAAAACTGGAACGCAGGCTCTTCGAGACAGGGAAGGAAAGAAGAGAACCCATGTCCAGTCAATGTAGAATCAGTTCCATCGCATCCAGTATAGAAAAAGAAGAAAGTGGCTTAGCTATAAGAAAAAGCTTAAGAACAACAAGGCCGCAGGTTCTGATGGTTTACCAGCGGAGCTCTTTAAATACGGTGGTGATGTTTTGGTAGGGAGCATTCACTAAATCATCAACCAAATATGGGTATGGAAGAAAACATGCCCGATGAATCAGGACTATCAGTTCCATATTCCTCATCTACAAAAAGGGCGATCGTATGTCTTGCAAGAACTATCGAGGTATATCACTGCTTAATCACTATTGATAGCAATAATTTCGAGGTAGTTAAGGAGTTTATCTACCTTGGAGTAAACATGAACTCCACGATTGACACCCTAGTGGAGATCCGGCGAAGTATTACCATAGAAAACCCCTGCTACTTCGGTTTGGCAAAACAATTGGGTTCAAAACTTCCAACTGGAAGGACACAATGTATGCTCTACGAAACCCTTGTCCTGCCAGTTCTGGCTTTATGGTGCCGAGTGTTAGACGATAAGCAAGAAGGGAGAGCTGACATACTGGGCTCCTTTAAACGAAAAATAGGTACTTCGGCTGCTTCTTGGTCCTGTTGTGCGAGGAGGGCGAATGGAGGAGAACTCTATGATCTGTGCCATGATCTGGATTTAGTTCAAAAATCCACATGGAGCGGATGGAAAATAATGCTCCAGGTAAGACGATCTTCGAATCCCAGATCCCAGCCCCCAGTTTCGAGATGACAAGGAAAATCGAACCTCCCCGTTTCAAAGACCAAACCATCGCCGATGCGAACTTATTTGCAGATTCATGAGGACTATATAATTTGTGTCCTCTAAATAGGAACAATTTAAAAACTGTCTGAACCTCAATGATACATTTAATATTGCCAAAATGGAAACTTTTATTCCGACAAATATTTATACTGTCGCAATTCGCTTCGATTAAATAAACATCGTAAAGATGCAATAATTATTGTAGAAGTGTTTACTTCGATAAAATAATTAATTCAATTTAAGGACTTGTCGATCCATCTGTATGTCTGCAGCTGTCAAAGGAAATCCACCCGAAATCAATAAAACCTGTTTTATTGAGCAATAAAATAATTTTATCCAACTGACAGTAGCCACCTGTCACCACAGCGGAAATATGAATACAAATTGTTGTGTTTATGTACTTTATTTAATGGAATTTGTGTTATCCTCTTTAAAGCTTTCAAAGCCACCCCAATTACGTATCCCAGCCACTCGAATATTCAGCTTAATGGAGTTTTCATCAACAGGAGTACAGGACTCTTTGCAGCGATATCCATCCTCTGGCTCTGACAATCAACGGTTATACTCTCTCCTAACCGGTTCTCCTAATTAGCCAAATGGGATATGCATAGATACGACAGGACAGTTCCCCTCGTTCTTTTTTTTTTGTAACTGCTCTTGAACATGAACAAAGATACAACATACAAGGACAAGTGTTTTTTTTTTGTTTGCATATTGCCTCCATCCTTCTAGAAATTTATTCATTTTTCAAATACATAATAACACACGTACACACATCCTCGTGTATGAATATAAATTTGCGCTGAACTTGTTTTGTGCCATATGGTGTGGTGACCAAAAAGCAACAGGAGAACCCTAGAGCGCTAGAGCTGTTCGTTTTGTATCGCAAATAGAGGCGAGTCCAAAAGTAACGAGTTGTATGTTGATTTTTGTAAGCAAAATATAGAAATCACCATCACCCCTGGTAAAAGGACAAGTGCTGGAGCAAGAATTCATTGAGTAGTTACGTTGCTACTTACGAATGTAAGTAGACGAATGGGATTTGGGGTGTACCTGTCTGCCGGGTGGCATGCCAGTGAAAGCTTTCCGAACAAAGGCACAGGAGAAACTTTCGCTTGGAGCAAAAAATTCTATGTGGGTGATGATGATGTTGCTACATACTTTCGGGCATGACATTTGAAGTGCTCTTAAGCGTTCATCCTTCGTATGGGTCCGTGTTACATGTGCTTGCATGTAGTGCTCTCACTACTTCATGGAAATGTGTGAGTACACCTGTAAAGGTGGAGGTGCTCGTTGAAAGTAAAGTGAAGCTGGGTGTGCAATATACGATTGTGGGTTTGCTATCCTGATGGGTATGCAATGAATATAATCCCGAGGGTGCAACGAGGTGTGGTGGCTTAGCATTGTCTTTAGGACACATTTACGAGTACAATAGAATCAGCTCATCAAGGATAAGGCTAAAATAGAAGTGGATGGACATGGGACAATGGTTAGACATATTTACAGGGTTTCCCCGTATTCTTGCGGGAGTCATTTAGAAATCATTGGTCAAGTTTTAAATTTCAAAGGCTTTCACATTCTCCTTTGTCGGAAGTGAGCGCTTTGATGTTTGTTGAATCCTTACAAACGCCTCGTTATATTCGATGTCTCTTAACGGCCGGCGGAAGGATAACACTCTTTGCAGGCGGTTACATACTCATGCCCTAATTTGAGCAAATGCTTTTGTAACTGCTGAGTTGTGATATCCTGGCCAAACGTATCTACGTATCTGCAACTGGGGGTTGAACAAAGAAATAATGCCAGTTGCACAGCCCCGGGGTTGGTAATGACATAACCATGAGAGGTTCATAAGTGAAGCCAATGCTAAGGGGCGTGGAACAAAGGGGGAGCCGCATGTGTTGTCATGCGATATTGTTAAACTTGATAATGGAAAGTGTTGCGTTATTGACATATACAGAAAATTCAAACATATCGGTTTCTTCCGCTTTGTGTAGATGCGTGGGCAGGCCGCCGGTTATGC
Source organism: Cheilosia scutellata (assembly GCA_955612985.1). Classification (NCBI taxonomy): domain Eukaryota; kingdom Metazoa; phylum Arthropoda; class Insecta; order Diptera; family Syrphidae; genus Cheilosia; species Cheilosia scutellata. The sequence goes on along the minus strand of OY015312.1, from coordinate 23,161,285 downwards.
TTTGACAGGGAGAAATGCATAATTGATTGAGTTTCAGTGAACAGTTTTAGATGCACAAATAATGCGCTTGTTCAGCAATTTTCGAGAACGTGCCATCGTGAGATTGGAGATAGCAAAACATGTTTAATCCTTCAAATTAAAAATAATCCATTTGTGTTATAGGTATTATACACACATGAACACAAATTTCGATTAAATAAAATACAATTTATTTATTTGGAAATATCTTTCGATTAGATAAAGCAAAATAAAGACGACTATATCTACATATGTTACTTGTAGAGACCTTTACAAGACTACATAGGTACGTGCTGCCGAACAACAAACGGAGCCGTTGGAGTCTTGAGTTTAGGCATGCAAACAACCGACTACTGACAACCCACCTTATGGTTAAATTCGGCAATTTTTCAGGAGGCCGTGATAGAGAGAACATAAAGAGTACAATTTAAATACAAAACTGTCATATTTGGTGGCTCTTTGTCGACTGGACTGAGTCTTTCCCCCAACCGCAAAATATATATTGTACACATACATACAGCTTTGAGTCCAGAAGAGCAGTCGGAACGGTGCCTTTAGAAGTGCGACCTTTGTTTCACTAGTTGACCACCAAGAGTAAAAAAAAAAACACACACTCCTGTGAATTCCTAAAACCGATCATCAACAACCTGATCGCTGTACTTTATAGTGGGGTTTAAGGACGGGAATGTCCACCGTTGACCAATGTATGTCCTACTATGTACCTATTTAGAAATTTGTCATCGAACGATACACCTTGAAAAATGAATATTGAGAACTAGGTTAGGTAGGAATAGGGTGTGAGTTCATCACAGAAAACTAAGCACCATATTCAGAACTAAGGCTAGGATATTTATAGTCCTTACCCGAAAAGTAACCATAATAAGATGCAATTATGGAGAATAAAATTTCTCACAGATTATGCGCTCAGCTTGCCGTGACAGAAGTCAGACTCTGATAGAGAAAATTCATCAGCGAACTATACGGCCTGAGTTGTCAAGTTTTATTATACAGGCCGGGGTGGGTCTTGGCATTAACCAACGCCGCTCTCTAGTTAGCCCAATTCTTAGCTAACCGCATCCAGTTGCGCACTCAAGTCTGTTCAGGTCCCCTTCCACTTGTTCGCGCCACCTAATTCGATGTCTTCCACTAATCAAAGACTCTTCAGGCCGGAGTGTTGGTGTCCATTTGCTCTACATATCCTAGCCACCTTTGTCGACTGATACGTACTTTTCCGACTATGTCCGGCAATGTCGCTGTGCAGCTCGTAGAGTTCACTGTTAAATTTCCTTCTCCAAAGCCCATCAACATAGACGGGACTGAAAATCATTCGAAGAATTTTGCGTTCGAAACGCCCAAGAAGATTATAGATCCGCCGTTGCTAACGTCCATGCTTCTGCACCATAGAGCAGGATTGAGATTATGAGGGTCTTATATAGAGTCTTCATAGTTTGTCTTGACAAGGCCTTACTAGTTAGTTGCATTCTCATATAGGCTAAAGAAACAGCGGTTGGCAAGTGTAACTCTTCGTATGATTTCTGCTGTGCTGTTATTATCATTATTAGAGTTTATAGCGGAGCCGATGTAGACAAAGTCCCTAAGCACCTCAAAGTTATAACTGTCTTTCGTCACGTTTTCCGATTCGTCGATGTTGTATGTGCACCACAGACATCTCGCTGCATTCTGCCAATGATGTCAATGTCATCAGCGTATGCAAAAGGTACAGTAGTTAGAAAATAGTGACCCTGGTGTTGGCCCGCGAGTTTCGCACAATATGCTCAAATATGATGTTGAAAAAGTCACATGACAGCGCATTGTCTTGGCTAAATCCATTTTTGATATCAAAGATCTCGGTGAGATTATTTCCGACCTTTATCTAGCACAATCGGACAAGTTTGGAAGGGATGGCTCTGTATAGCTCGTCTCTATAAATGCTGCCATATAGTGAGGCGGCATAGTATAAAATTGTATAACAATTGTGCACTTTGTGATGAAAGCATGCAATTTTTACCATGGAGGACACATTATATGAAAATGATTTTAATATAAACCTATTTATATAATTATAATTTACCCTAAAGGGGTAAAAGGGGGGGGGGGGTCAAAGTTTGTATAGGAACATTTTTATTTTTCATCCGATTGACTTCAAACTCGGTTTATGTACTCTCTATGAGAAATAAAGAAAACTTATTTATCCGATTTTAGAAATTCAACTCTTAAAGGGGTAATGAAGAAAATAGTTTTCTTTATTTCTCATACAGAGTAGATACATAAACCGAGTTTGAAGTGAATCGTATGAAAAATAAAAATTTTCCCATACAAACTTTGACCTCCCCCCCTTTTACCCCTTTAGGGCGCAATCTGAAGTGCCTCAATATCTTAAAATCATTTTCCTATAATGCGTCTTCCATGGTAAAAATGTCATGCTTTCATCACAAAGTGCACAATTTTTTTACTATGACGCCTCACTAATATATGCGGCCTTAAAATCGATAAGTAGATTGTGAGTATCGATTTGGATTTCTTGGGTTTTCTCTAGGATCTGCCGTAGGGTGAATATTTGGTCGGTTGTGGACTTACGGGGACTAAAACTACAATGCTAGGTCCAATCAGTTCGTTGACGAATAGTTTAAGGCGTTCACACAGTAGGTACAGATCATATACAAAATACTGATGAGTCTATAGTTGGCGCAATTTAGAGGGTCTCCTTTCTTCGGGAAAAGGAGCTGCCAAGTAAATCTAGTAAAATAACATCTTTGTCTCTATCTCCCGCTTTTTCAATTACTGTACTGTCTCTATATCTCATTTTAGTTCAACGATATACGGATGATCTTATACAATTGACTCTGCATCGTATCAGACATATTTCCAGAGGTTTAAGGGCAGAACTAACACCCATTTGCCAGCGTGCTGCGTCAAAGGTTCGCCTCTCCCCAGAGAAGTATAAAAAAAACTCCTATTACATGCGACTAAAAAAACTTTAAGAAATCGTCCCAGACTATCGAAGAACCATGCTGCCTGCAGGAGATGTGATATGACGTTTCTAAATGGGTTGGGCAGTAGTAGCATAACAACATAGATTCTCTTTTCTCTATGTCAGTTTCGTATTTTGCTGCCGAACGGGATTGGTCTTGTGAATAAATTAAAGCCCGAATATTTTATAATAAAATATGCTCACCCATGATGTAATAAAATCAGCGTGTATGTGGTGCCATCTATTGATTAGCAAGGTGTAGACGTTGTCGTTGATTCAATTATTTCCCGCCTTACCCGATAGACATTCTTCGTAGATAAGATATAAATATACACGCACATTTCTAAGGCCATTCTTAACATGGTGTCATGTCAAATGCCCACAGTGACAGTTCAGAATAATGTTTGTTTTTGTTGTTAAAGCCACGTAAACATGAACCAAAAGCAATTAAGTTGTTGGGTTATTTTTTGCGGTGGTGTCACTCAAAAGGCTAAAGTAATTATAAACACAAAACGAATTCAAGTGAAATTTAAAATGTCTCAACTACGATGCTCCTCGGATGTTTATATATTTACTTGCCATATACTTAATGGTGTGTGGTAAATGTGTGTGTGTTGTATCTATGGTATATAAGTTCATCGACTTGTTGTTGGCACGTGATTACACTGAAATGTATTTTCAGAGCCAAAAGAAAATAAATCAAAACCGATTTGTCTGGTGAAGTTGGCCAAGGAAAAGGAGAGGGAAAATCCCTCCTTTTTTGTTTATTTCCTTTTTGTAGAAAATGCAATTTACTCCTTGCCAATGCCAAACCAAAGCAATTTCCCTCAGAGATATCGAACTCAAGGACAAATAGTGTAGCCGTCATTGTTTTTGCATTTTTTCCGATTTAGCTTTTGCCAGGGGCTGCGATTTAGTTTATGGATTGCTTCTCCTCTGCCTTGTGTCCGTGCGGCGTTTTTTTTAAGACAACAGCTGTTTAACTTGTTGGCTTGAGGCTTATTTTGGGATGGGAGTGGGAGGGCGATACAGCTACATGACATGAAAGTGATTGCATGAGCTGTTTAGAGTTTGTTGGAAATGTCTTCGATGTTATTGAAGTTGGCATGTAGCAGGAGGTATTCCAGCCGATACCCTTATAACCTGATGTAAATCGCTTGAGCTATTAATAGAAGCCGGTAGTAACCTCGGTTGCAGTTGTAATTAATTATTTATAATCCATTTTGTACAAAACGTTTAGTTAGGGGTGGTAACTCCTTCCATTCGCATTGTGTAGTTGTTCCCTATCCGAAGAATGGGGTAATTTTCTTGTTTTCATTAAATGTGGACAATGTCAAAGCCAAATGCATATATCAAAAGGACATAGGGCTAACAACAAAAATAACAAGAGCCGAGACGCATATTCAATTCACCACATTCCTCTACATATTACAACTTTGTCCAAAAAGCGGAACTGGGAAGCTTTCTCAGCAGCATTTAGACTCCATTGTCTGGATCATTGTACTAACAGACAAAGAACCCTGTTTGAATGAATTGGTTGGAGAAACTTCGATTTATATAGTTCGTTTCTCTCTATGAAAGGGTGGCTGGGTTGGGTAGTGTGTTATTTATTCCCCATTTTGGTGGATCGAAGCTGCATCCTTCGGGTCATAAAATTACAAGCAAATACCCTAAGCATGGAGTCATGGCTACCGCCAGTTGTTATACTCTTGGATGATGTTTACATTTGACGGGAACGGGGCGCACCTATAACTCTTTCTGTCGTCTATACAAATGAAGGGGATAGTGTCATTTATTTTGCTAATGGTATTTGTTTTCAAGGAAAAAATTAAAGACCTGGATGACAGCTCAAATTTCTTTATTCGTTTGCTGCAATGCGCATAATAACACCGATTTCAGTTTTGAAGCTGTTGAGTTGTACATAATTTAAAGCCACTAACTAATGCGTGAATAGTCTGTTGGACTTACTGAGCGGGGGTTTTCATGTAGGTACAACCGTAGAAAAAATACAAATACGTTCGCATTCGGCGTAAAATTGTAGATCTTCTTCTTATGGTTATCGACTATAAAAATAAATAAATAGGCGGCGCAACAGGCGGTAGACACCCAAGGCCTAGCTTCTCGCAACCATTCATTTTGTGTGAGTTTCTATTTTTTTGGAACGAATGGAAGGGACCTACAATTTTATGCCGAGTCCGAACGGCTGAATTGAGAAGCTTTTTCAGGACAGTCATACTGTCGGATGTTTGTCAGACGTTCGCGGTTATCGACTATGGTTATCCTTATTTATAAATTGCTACGTATGTTATATATTCCCCACTGAATAAATTGACCATAGTTGCTAATGAGGTAAGAGTTGCCTTGTCAGTTAATAATAAGGTAGCAAAAACATTTATTCCCTCTGTATATATTTTTATTAAGGGTATTCATGCAACGTCGTAAGTTTATCATTTGCGTAAAATGGAAAGTTTACGACACACGTTTCATGACCTGCTGCTTGCGTAAATGATGGTAAACCAATCAGCTGTTCGTTAAACGTTCTACGTCTAGTTTAGAGTATTTAATAATATGTCTGTTCCTTTACTTTTAAATCTTACGCATTTTTACTTATTTTTACGAATTTTTACTCAATGTCGTTCCTTATCCTGAAAAAATCGTAAAAGAGAGCGGTTTCGAGAGAGTAGAAGAAGGATTCACCGGAGAACCTATAAAATAAAGTATTCTATATAAGGATCACATTCTGAATCGATTTATCCTTGTCTGTCTGTTTGTCCGTCTGTCTGACTGTTGAAAGCACGATAGCGTACAAACGAATTGACCTAGGCGAATGACATTTTGTGAGAGGACTTATTTTTACTTTCGTCAGGTTGGTATTAAAAATGTCGGTCAAGTAGTTCTGTTACCTTCCGTACAAAGTCAATATTCGACCCAAGTATCTCTCTGTTTGTTGAAAGCACCGTAGCATCCAAACGAATCGACTTAGAGGAATGAAATTTTGTGAGAGGACTTTTAGCATTGTGAGGTTGGTATTAAAAATTTTCTATGTCGCTCAAGTACAGGGTGGGCCAAAAGAAGTCATCCGATGTTGTTTGGCTCTCATTTTTTTTCTAAATGAAAAACTTCGATTCTGTTTTTTGATTATGTTTATTTATTGGTTATTGGTATATTGTTAAAGGTTCAAATTAACTGTTTTACTGTAGCGTACGGACAGGCGTACGGCCAAATGGACACAAAAAATAATCTCTTTTATTGCTAATCTCGCTGAATGTCAGAGTTATTTAATATTTTTTGTGGTTGCTATTGGATTTTTATTGCCAGTGAAGTTTTGGGCTTTACAAAAATATATTGAGAAATATTTATAAAACGGCTATGTATATGAGTTTTTTGAGAAAAAACTAATTAAGTGATCATGTTTAGAATGCTTATTTTTTTTTTTTTTTGTTGTCTTAAATATGTATTTAGATCAAAATCGTTGGAGCGGTTTATTGTAAAATTATGCAAACAAATGGATCCGAAAAGCACTGTTCTTAAACTGTTTAGCTGAAAACCGAGTGCAACGTATTGTTCAGGATATAAGCATTACCTAGCAGTTACATTTTCATCCAAATCGAAAATGCAGTTTTCGAGATATGAGATAAAGTACCATTTTTAGCGATTGGGTTGGAAATCGAAGAACGCATTCATGGTTCAAAAAACACTGTTTTGCAACTGTTTAGCTCAAAACTGAGCAAATGGTATTACTATGGATTTAAGCATTACCTGCCAGTTACATTTTTGTATGAGCAGTTTTTGAGATATGAGCAGTTTTTAAAGTACAGTCGAACTTCCATAACTCGAACCATCACTTGCCACAAAAAAAATTCGAGTTATCAAGACTTCGAGTTAATAAATAAAATACAAAATTGATATAAATATGTATCTATTAGCTAATTATTGTTATTAGATTTACATAAGTATTATTTAAAATAGTCAGTAGTACATGACTGAAGAGTGGATTTTTTTTAAATGCAAAATGCTTCACGAATTTGCATTTGTGGTTGAACCAAAACATCCTGTAAATCTTTCTCCATTACATTCATACGTATCTTCACTCCGTGTATTATTTCGTCTTCCTCTTTGTATTTTTTAGGCGCCTACTATTTTTTCAAAAATAAAAACTAAGCTTTGAGTTCCTACCGGCCAATATACCGACCTAATAATGTATGTTTTAACCTCTATTAACAAGAAATTTCACAATTCTTACTCACACATAGAGAAATCACGTTTTTCTACACGTATGTATACTAGGTCATAGCAAAATACAAACACAGCAGTGCCCCGAAAGCGATGTATTATAAAACGAACTTGTAAAAACACGCAGAATTCGACTTATCGAAGGTGAAAACGAAAACACCCTTGCCGCGAATTGCCAAAGTTCGCAATTCACATCAATAAGCCGAGTTCCACAAACTAGCGAATAACATATGCTTTCGAATTTAACCTCAAATTAGTAATGCCGTAAAGTCACTAAATAAATTTTCAGGATTTCCAGTCGGCATTAAAATTTTAAGGAGTTCATGTGGAACCTTTAAAAATGTAGGTATACATTTACAAGTTTAAAACCTATATCTAACTAATATGAAAAGCCAAACCTAAGACCAAATTTTTGAAAATTGCTCGTTGATTTGCCGACTCTTGTAAAGCGTGGGGGTGGGGTGTCGCACCTACCCCCCCTTTCACGATATCAAAAGTAAAGAATATAATTATGTAGGTAATACACATAATAATAATAGACGTACGATGCGGCATATTCCTTTTTAGTGAAAACTGTAATGGACACTCGTACTACTACCAAATAATATTTCACCAAATTAGCCTATAAAAATATGCAACTCGATCTTTCTTTTATTTGAATATGTAGATCGATTTATTTATTTATTTATTAAAACTAATTTACAATAAAAAAAATAAAATAAATATAGATCGATTTAGCCTATTAATATGCAGTACAATATTTCTTTTCTATAATTCTATTGTGTAGATAGTACCGATAAATTGTAACATAAGCTGAACAAATATCTATAAATGTCAACAAAAATCTAAAAAAAAAAAAAAAACAAAGGTTCGCCTATAATGAAGCTGACATAAATTTCAACAGTTATATTAGAAATCTTTGAAGTGTAAACACATAATAATTTGTAGTACATACAAAGAATGTACCCTGTAATTTGCCCTTATCACCACATAATTCTAATACATATATATGTATGTATGTACAAATTTGTTTGTCCCTCTGCGCTATTAGATACAAGACCTGTTGATATCCTGAAATCATGTCGTATCAATATCTACTCTTCATCAGAGACACTCATATTAAATTAAATGCCCTACATACCTACATACCTAACCTACCTACCTATGATTCTGATTTCAACTCAGCTCAAATGGATCCATCAATTCTATTTGTATTGCATATGTGTGTAGGTATTAATATACTAACAACGCATTATTTGGTGTAAAGATAAAATCGGCCAAACTGGCAACACCCATTCCCATTCACGAAAAAAGAAAAAAAAAAAAGGTGAAAATGAGACAATATTCGATGTGTTAAAGCCAAAATTCAGGTTAACGACCTACACGTTGAATAACGGCTTTCATTGTGGAACATTTTGTTTCCATTTCAAAAACGAAATACTATAGTACAATAATACATAAATTATTATGTTCTCAAATAAACACTGCACTCCATAGCTCCACTACAAACCACACACACTAAAGAACATTAGACTCTATTACAATTTTTGTGTTATTTATGTATTGCGTACTGTCTGAGGAACATTTTTAAATAATATACAATTGCTCACTCATCCCACCACCCACCACCCACCCACCCCCAGACAGTAGTTCAATAAAAAAAAAAAAAAACGACCACTTCACACCCACGATACGCGAACATAGTTCATTACCTACCAATAAGCAAACGTTGACAAGAGCAAGAGGGGGCAACGGACAACACTGTTAAGCTACGTCCACTTCAGCTCCTTTTGGTGCTTTTACTCTAGCAATAGATGAAAGGTGCGCACCACTCCTCATTCCTGTGTTGGCATCACGACGAGGTGAGTGTGCAGGGAATCCTTCCGGTGAGGGGAGTTTTTTTATTTCTATTTATCACCTTTTCACAGTAAACCGCCACGAATAATAATAAATCGCAAGTCGCAACCAAATGGAAAATAATTCTCAGTTACTTGGAAAAGTGTTGCGAATTCACGCTCATTAGCGGGCGTCTAAAAATAGAACTGGCGGACGAGTTTTTTATTCAAAAATAATTTCTATAAAAATGTTTTTCTGTTTCAAATATTAAAAATATAATATTCGCACTATTAATATGATGACGGAATTTAAGTTTTGTACAAGAGCTTGGAAATGAATTCCATTGTTGGGAGAATGAAGACTTCACTTAGAATATTTTCAAAAAATACCGCAGGAGTATAGTGTCCATGGCAATGCAGATAGAAACGTACAGACGATAGGAAGGACGATACGAGAACGATTTTTTGAGACTCGCCTTGTTACACTTGTCAGCGGAAACTGAGCGCGCAGTAATGGTGAAAGCGAGTTTTTAGGCCGATGGCCGACAAACGGTTGGATGTGGTATTCGGTATGTTGGCCATGTGGCAGTGGTATGTGGTCGTGGTGCGAGTAATTCATTTGGAGGAGATGGATCAGGGTTCAGGGATGTGTTTCGGTTCTCATTTGTCCATGTCTAGGCGGGAAAGAGAGTACTAGTAGGGGAGAATCTGTATCTGAGAGAGTGTATTCTATAAATGATAAAAATAAACATTAAAAGCTCTGAGAGAGAACTAAAACGTTTCTCCTTTCTCCATGGTAAAAAATGTTGAAAGAGGAGGATACACTGTAATCTAAGAGAAATGTCAAATCTAGTACCTAGATAGTGATGAAGGAAATGCAGAGAAGCTTCAAGTTTATAAAATTTGAATTTGTTCAACCGTTATTAAAACATGGCCGCAATATAAAGCTCTGACTGGAAGTTTAGTATAAGGTGTTAATTACGTATAAGGTGCTGCTTTCTTTTATAGGGAATAATATAAAGGGTGGGCCAAATATAAGTTTCTTCTAAAAAATGCAGTAAAATGAACAAAATTCAATAACATTCCCATTAATTATGGAACACAACGTCGGTCGTTCACGTGGCTGCCTCGGCTGGCGTCGCAGTAGCGCATTCTGTCACTCCGATTTCCCAAGACCTTGTTGATGGTTTCAGGCTGTAACTATCACGGATTGCATGGATGATATTGGCCTTGAGTGCTTAAATCGTTTTCGGATAGTTGGCATAACATCGGTCCTCCACGGTTCCCCACAAAAAAAAAATTCCAAAGGGGTCAAATCGCAGCTCCGAGGCAGCCAATTGACATCGCCAAGACGTCTGATAACACGATTTGGGAATTTGATTACAATTTCTGTAAAAAAAGTCGGTTAACATGGCTCTTTATAACGCCCACCGTTGACACTTCACAATCCGCACCAAACTGTCACTCTCTGTAGATGCATTGGCACCGTACGACGACGGGGACCATGAGTGTTGTCCACTAGCATACCAGTTTCACGAACTTTTTGAACAAACTTGCGTACAGCAGGCGCGGTGAAGCGTATGATCGAAGAAATTTAGAGATGCTACTCCAGGAACAATGTACGGAAGTTTTCTAAAAGGTAAAAAGAACGTGCCAGGGTAAAAAATCTTGTACACAAACCTGAGAGATAATGAGGGGAACCTTGTAGTAGAATCACAGTCGGTGCTGAGAATGTGAAAAAATTACTTCTGCAGACTTTGTAATGGAGATGAAGACCAGAATCCTGCTGTTAGCCAGAACGTATCATTCAGATAAAACGTCCGTCCACCTCACGTATAGCAATATCCAAGCTAACGAAGAAGAGAGCTGGGGGGCCTGACGGGCTACCTGCCGAGCTTTTTAGAGCAGCTAGAGATGACTTGGTAAAGAGCATGCACCAACTCATTTCCAAAATTTGGTCAGATAAATGCATGCCTGATAAATGGACCGTTTGCCCAGTCCATAAGAAAGGAGACCCCTTCAACTGCGCCAACTACAGATGTATCAGTCTCTACTCTTTGTAAATAACTTGATAACCTATCAGTGCGGTTTTAGTCCAGGAAAGTCCACCGTCGATCAAATTTCCACACTTAGTGAGATCCTGGAAAAATTCGGACAAAACGTCGCGATCGACAGGTATAACTTTGAGGTAGTAAGGGACTTTGTCTACCTCGGCCTTTCTATAAATTCTGACAACAACATCTCAGAAGAACTTAAACTTAGCTTGGCATAGCCATTCATCCAAACATACATTATGTTTCTGCCGCTAAAGATGATATTTCGGGCAAAATTGGGGTCCTCTTCCAAATGCTCCTAAGCCCAGTCAGCGATCAAACGTCATTATCTACGGTCATTGACTTTGAGCATCTGGATCAGTTGGATCTGGTACGGTCATAGGTTCAAGCCAAGCGGAGACTTAAGCTGCCACTGAGAAATTGGGTAAAAATAGGCCGTATGCTTTCCCCAAATCTATGAAGCATGCGTAAACAGTTGTATTATACTCATAACTTCATAAGTCTTCTCAAGTACTGAATTCTGAGAGTGAATAACTGGTCGGTTGTGCTTCTGCCCGAACGAAAACCGTACTACTCATCTCTTAGTCATGACTCCAACACAGCTCTGCAACGCGTTGCCAGCGCCTTGGCAAATACTTCTCCGGGGAGACTTAAAAGTGATATACCCCTGTAATTGGAGCAATCCCTTTTATCCTCTTTCCTGAAAAGGAGCATATCATCCCAATCTGCAAATCGCTTGGAGTTTCGCCGCATTCCTCAGGCCACTTTAATGAGTAATGACAAGAGATAGCAATTTAACTACCTCTTCACATAAGGCCTGGAGCATTTCTGGTCGGATTTCACCCACTCCGGTAGATTTGCCAGCAATTTGATCGCAAAGGTGACTCCCTGGGACTATTTTCCGTACTGCTTAAGGCGTAAGATCTGTCATCCTCAATACCCTGGATTGGACTGAGTAATTCAGAAAAGTGCTCGTTCCATCTACTACGAGTTCATATACATATAATATTCCAATTATTAATCAGCATAATAAAATGTAATCTGCTTTTGCATACATAGTTCCTACAACTTTTATTTTTAAAACCCATCAGTATAAATATAAACCAAGGGAAAAATATCATCGACTTAAAATAAGCCTTCTTTTTACCTCGACCATATTATCGATCGATTGCATGCAAAAAGAAATCAATTGCACGAGGAAGCCTTTTTAAATTTTATACAAGTCTATCAAAACCTCGCATTCAAACGTGGAAAATGGATTAAGTTCTTCATCATGGAAAAATGCAAAAATTATTTATTTTCTCTAATTGATTGAGAGAAACCTACAACCTATAGTTTTATTAAAATTTATGAATTAAATTAAAATAAATGAAGTTCCATTACAAAATAATAGTTCTAAACCTTCCTGAATTGAAGAAACTAATTTAACGTTCATTACAATGTTGAAATTGGAACTCAATCGTAGCATAATCAATCCCCGTTAAATAGCACCCACCCCATGTGAGTGACCAGCCTTGCTTGAAGCTATCTGTAAAAGTGCATATATGCAATTATATAAAGTCAATGAAAAGCGAATACAAAAACAAAACAATGAAAAACAACCTACGACAAGGGAAAAAAATAATCTACAAACTATACAATTCTTCGTTTACCGCTAATGTAATTAGAGCCGTATACCTTCGATGCAAGCCTTGAATTCGTCAGTTCTTCGCGAATTCCGAAAGCAAGAACATCGGAAAAAAGAACAACTTTGATTAGTGAAGAAGTACCTTTTCCTTTTTGGTACTGGAATATTCTACCATAACTGTTCATGTGTGTTAGGAAACCACAGAAGGGAAAGTCCTATATTTCCTTAATTGGTTTTCGTGGACTGGTTTCGTTGTCGTTGTGTTGGTGTTTTGTTTTTTCTTCTTTCGCTTGATTTTCGCACGTGTAAAAAAAAATAAAAAAAATTAAGAATATCCTTTGGAAGCAATAAAAAATAATAAACAAAATAACAAAAAATTGTAATTAAACAACAAAATAATAGTAATAAACCTCCGCATGCAAATGACAAATATCGGAAATAAAAACTTTGGATACATAAAGAAATTATAGTAAGTTTATTTTTCGAAAAGGATATACACGAACAAATATGCAAGAAAGACATTAAAAACTTAGGTCGATTTAAAACGGTCAACGTTATATAAATTTTTATTGTGTTGTGTAAATATTTGTATGCATTAAAAAATAATTATATTTCTGGTTACATAACGTCCATATAATTTTTCTAAGTTGTCTTGAAGTGCACTCAAAAATTATACCTACTGTCTTATTTTTTATTTGCTGCTGCTATTCAGGATAGACATTAAACAATACTAGGAAAATACAGTTTATAAAAGGAATTTTTTAACAATCCGACACATACAACACAAATTTAATGGTGCAAGACGTTTTCCTTGTCGCTAAGTACTTGCCAGACGCATTCAAATGATTTAGTTCCGCAGATCTGCGCTTTTTATACACAAAAGCTACTGAACTTGAAATAATTGAACCAACCACACAAAATCTCTAATAAGTGCAAGACGATTACCTTGTCTCCCAGTCCGAAAGAATGTATATCCTTCATAAGAATTAATTTTAATAAATTAAATTCCAACATTATTGGTTTGCAAAAAACTCAAAAGCACACATTTTTTCTATACTACTGCCCTCAAACTTTAAATCGACAGTGTCATATTTTTATTTTTGTAAAACAGAAGGGCCATTCAAATCGGGCTTAAAGCTGGTTTGATATATGCTGGTGATAAAGTTATTTTTACAATCTCGTTAAAAAAGTTTAAAAATTGTATCACGTGTCAAATTCCAATACTTATAATTTAGATGATTTTTTAAAATTTAAAAAAAGGACATAACTGATTCCTATACTAATAAAATATATAAAATACTAGCGGACCCTGCGAATTTCGTCTCGCCCCAATTTAATGCCGTAAAACACCCTAACATTGACCGGTTTCTTAACTTTGACCAAAAATCTACGAAGTATCTAAACTGTCCTCATGACATTCCTGTCCTAGTTATGTGAATTTCGTACCTCACTTATAACATCTGTTTACTGACCAGAGTTGTAAAAAAAAAAATGGAAGCCGTCAGATTTAAATTTAACCGCCGATAACGTACGGACGGGTTTGGACGTGTAATTTAGAGTGTTCGAAAAATTACCCCTGTACACCCAGATACGCTGTTTTTTTGTTAATATAACCAAACAATTAAGTAGTTTACTTTATTTTCAATCAAATAGCATTGAAATCGGCACTACCTATTTCTTTATTATTAAGTAATTTAAAGTAAAAATGAAAAAGTTGCTTCATACAAATCATGAGTTTTCCTAACTTTGACCATGAAGTTCCCAACTTTGACCGCCCGGTCAATGTTGGGAACCGCTTAAAAATGGCAAGTTTCTTACATTGACCAAGCGTTGGTATTGCTGCGTTAGATATTTATAACGATTTCTTTTAATGCCTTTAACTGCTAAGTAGTGTAACGTTCTACAAACACATTTTTTTGAATTATAGATACATATTATGTTAATTTCTTTGAAAAATATACCTATTTTGTTAGCTTAGCTTTTATTTGTATACCCCCCACGGAAAGGTATATTCACTTTGCCATTACATTTTTGTAACGCCAAGAAGGAGTCACCGGAGACCCCATAAAGTAGGATTCTGGATCAGATCACATTCTAAGTCGATTTAGCCATGTCCGTCTGTTTGTCTGTATGTTGAAAACACGATAGCTTCCAAACGAATCGATCTAGCCGAATGAAATTTTGTAAGAGAACTTATTTTGACCGTCTTCAGGTTAGTATTAAAAATGGTATATGTCGGTCAAGTAGTTTTGGTGCCTCCCATACAAAACCAACGTTAGATCCAAGCGTGTTAATATACTAACTCACACGGAAAACATTTTGCATGCAGTGGAGGGTATCAAAGCATCGGCCAGGCCGATCAACACCTTTGGTTTTTTTTGATTTAGCATTTCTGTGAAAAAGTTCCTTTTCCAGCTTTTTAACATATTTCTGAATTGAATATACCTATTTACAAGTTTGATTGAAAAAAATATTTTCTGAAACATACCTAAAACCTAAAAGTATTTATTTATTTTTTATTTTTTTACATTATATTTTTATTGTTTCTATTATTTCTGTTACTTAAAGACGTCAGTAATTTATAATTTTGAGTTTAATTTGTAAATTTTAATTAAAAAGGATTTGTGTTTATGTATTTTTTAATAAATTATAAAAACATAAAACAAATAATTTTTCGTTTGCATACTGCCATAACCCCGGTCAATGTTAGGGCAACCGATGCTTTACTTTGACCGCTTACTAATTTAACAATAATTTTGTTAACAAAAATAAAAATCTCAGAATTTTTAAACATTATAATAGTGAATGACAGTCCCCGTAGTACAATTATTTAAGATCCTTAATACGACATAACAGTAATTAGAAACAACGTGTTAAAGTTCAAAAGTGGTCAATGTTAGGGTGTTTTACGGTGCCTTCAAATAAACTCCAGAGTGATATTAAAAAACACAGTTAGAAAATAGCACATTTGCTCAATAGAAAATGACAATTCGAAAAGGACAACAACTGTCAACGTATAACGCCATCTATCCGGTTGTGGCATTGATCGCAGCACAGCGCCATCTATTATTTATCTCGTTAACTTCTCCACCCAAAAGGCATGCAAATTTTCTTTTATGACAATGAATTTCACAATTATCCGACATTTTTTCCACCTTTACATCGTCCAAAATCATCAAATCATGCGACAAAATGCAAAATTTCGTCGAAAAAAAAAAAAATTCAAATTTTTCCCGTTTTTCCAGAATTTTCTATTTTTCCATTCGAAAAGCCATTTCAAAAACAATTGCACACAAAATTCCATACAAAAAATCAATTTTCGATTGAAGAAGTGATTGGCGATGTGGAGCTGTTGGAATCATCGGCCCATATTTCTTTAAGGACGATGCCGCCCAGAATGTTACTATAGAAACATGATTTCTGACTTCTTCGTTCGTCAGTTCAATGACATTGACGTGACAGAACTTTGGTTTCAACAAGATGGCGGAACATGCCACACGGTGCACGACACAATAAATTTATTCCAGGAAACAATCTTCACAGGAACACTTCTGGGGCAATACCTAAGATTGTCTGTAAGTTTCAACTCAATCGATTCAGCGGTTTTCGAGATATAAGATTTTGATTGTTTCTTTTTGTATGGGCGGTGCCACGCCCCTTTGTCCAATTTTGATCAAATAAAGAGTATATGGTGCCCATTGTTAAGGCCTACCTTTTCCAAAAAGACCATTCGGCACACAGGACCAAAAATCCGCCGAAGTATTTTTCTTTCGAAGGATCTCAGTATTAGCTCTCCCTTCTTGCTTATCGTCCAGCACTCGGCGCCATAAAGCAGAACTGGCAAAATAAGGGTTTTGTAGAAAACACATTTCGTCCTTCGAGTTAGGAGCTTTGAACCCAGTTGTTTTGCCAAACCGAGGTAGCAGGGATTTCCTATGGTAATTCTTCGGCGGATCTCCACTAGGGTGTCATTCGTGGAGTTCATGTTTACTCGTAGGTAGGTGAACTCCTTAACTACCTCGAAATTGTTGCTATCAATAGTGACGTTTTGACCTAGGCTTTCAATAGATGCTTGTTGGTTGATACCATGTACTTAGGCTTGTCGTCATTTAGTTCAAGGCCAACGGATTTCGCCTGTTCTTCACTTCAATCGCCGTGAACGCTTCTATCACGGCACGCTGGGAGCGACCTATGATGTCAATATCGTCCGCATACCCCAGCAGCTGAACGGACCTGTTGAAGATAGTGCCTTCCGTGTTGACACCTACCCTACGCATCTGCCCTGCTCCAGTACAAGATTGAAGAACTCGCATCAGGATAGCGCGTCTCCATTGCCAAAATCAGCTGCATGTTTGATAGTTCGGAGAAACTACATACTTCCAAACTGCACATTGCAGCCCGTATTTTTTAGCGTTACGCGGCACAGTTGAATCAGTTTTGCTGGGATTCCGAAATCGGCCATCCTCATATAGAGCTCCTGACGATGTATGCTATCATACGCGGCCTTGAAGTCGATGAGTTTCGACTTGAAATACGTTGGTCTTTTCCAGGATTTGCCTCAGTGTGAAAATTTGGTCTATAGTCGATCTGCCAGGCCGGAAGCCACACTGGTACGTACCGATTAGTGTTTTGCAGAACGTTTTAAGATGTTCACACAGTACGTTGGATAGGGTCTTTCGAACATACAGTGAGCGTCAAAGTGAGTGAACACCGATTTTTTTTAATGTCTTGAAACATGTCTAAAAAAACCAACAATCTATAAAAAGTCATATTTCATTTCGACAGCATAAAATACTTTATAAATATTAAAAAAAAATGTTTCTAAACTTCAAAGACAAACGAAAATAGCATTGGTGTTGATTCACTTTTGACGCTCACTGTATCTAGTTATTCTAAAATCAAAATAGAACGCATATTGTTTTTAAGTTGTACCAATTTTCATGGTAAATTTGTACAATCTTGACGCGTTTTCCAAATATGTATCTACAATTTGTATACATACTAACAAATCTGCCGGACTGTTAAAAAACGTTAGCATTTCGAACGAATTCGCCTCAAAGTAGTAGACTTGTTTCGTTTATACTTGGGGTCTGTAGAGCAATTTATTACAAAAAGTTTTTTTCGTTTATTGT
Organism: Cheilosia scutellata; assembly: GCA_955612985.1. NCBI lineage: Eukaryota > Metazoa > Arthropoda > Insecta > Diptera > Syrphidae > Cheilosia > Cheilosia scutellata. The sequence continues at coordinate 23,143,415 of OY015312.1, read as the reverse complement.
CACTTGTTTATTGGATGAATTTAAACGAAAAATTAATATAAAAAAATAAAATTAACCACAAGCCATGTCCTTATATAGAAATCAATCACAGTTTAATGAAATAATTAATTTTTTTAATTTTCAGATCTGACATAGCCACATTTGCTCCCCCCAAAACAGCCAACTAAAGCCTCATCATGGGGGACGGCGCTGATGAAGCTGAAAAAGGCCAGATGGACTACAACATCGTTATGGCCGATGAGTACGTCCTGAACGAGGTTGAAAAAAACTTTATCCTCGCAGCGGAACGTGGTGATTTAGCTACCGTCAAAAGGTTAGCTCCATAAACACTTTTACACACAATCTAATTCCATTTTATGTATAAAATATTTAGAATAATCGAGGACTACAAATCAGATACACAGGCCTTCAACCTTAACTGTGTAGATCCATTAAATCGATCGGCACTTATCTCGGCAATTGAGAATGAAAATTTCGATTTGATTGTCTGTCTATTGGAAGAGGGAATCGATGTCGGGGATGCGCTTTTGCATGCTATTTCTGAAGAGTATGTAGAAGCTGTCGAAGAACTGTTGCTGTGGGAAGAGACACATCATAAGGAGGGAACACCCTATGTACATTATGATATATTCAAAGATGCATTCCAAAGTATTGCATTCATGGTGAATCTCTTACCTCTTTCAGAGTTGGGAAGCAGTCGATCGCTCCAAGAGTACTTTCACTCCCGATATAACACCACTGATTTTAGCCGCCCACCGAAATAACTACGAAATCCTAAAGGTCCTCTTGGATCGTGGTGCAACTCTGCCTATGCCACATGATGTCAAGTGAGTAGGAGTAACATTTATTTTAACGCCAACTTCATCGGCGTCATTGAAATCGCAATCATTTTATCATAGGTCCGAAAATTGCATTGAAAATCACGTAAATTTGTTTTACCACTGTAAACATTAGAACGTGTTCTTCCAGTGGTTACAATTTATCTATGAATGCAGTGCACAGAAGTTAGCTAAGCCGTTGTCGTACGTCCTTTCTGAAAAGTGTGTGATGACTGTGACGAAAGGGATACGCTAATGTTTGTCTATCAAAGTGAGTTTGGTCTATACGGCAAACACATTTTATTGGGAATGTTGTAACAATTAGTGTCGGTATATAGTAGTTGGGAACTAATATGTCATTCATGATTCAGTCTTAAATTTAAATGGACCAGCGAGAAGGGAGGCTTATTTGTTCAGTCAAAATTGTAACGGTGGAACACATGCCAAAATTAAAAATAGACCTAAAGGATGCAAGGGTGACTTTGAAAACTACCAACTACCAATCGTAATGGAATTACAGTTATTTCGAACTACACCGTTAGATAATCCACAATCAGACTAATTTAGGTGATTTTTTTAACGCAACGTTGGCATACGATTTTTCTGACAGGTCGGGGAGAGTACGATAACTACGGCGCCAAAAATTGATAACGGTATTTTGTAGAGGGGTTAAATACAAGCAATTTGTACTCTAAGCGGAGCAACATATAAAAGTAATTTTCAATTTTCTCAAAAATTATAAGACATAAATCAAACTGGTTTTGAGTGTTCGATTAAGAATTGATTTAGGCAGTAAAAACTACAAACAAATTAAGTATCTATTTGCTCAACATTGAAAAAAATCAGCATAAAACATTTTTTTTTAATTTTTTTCCTTAAATTTCAAGTTTGAAAGTATTTTTTTCAAAAACTATTAACAGCTATAACTTAATTTAAAAATAATATCAAAGAACAGATTCCTGGCTTACAAAATTCATAAAGTTCTTTATTGTAAGTGTTGCCATTGTTTCTCAATTAATTTTTTTTCATTTTAAGTATTATTTTTTTTAAATTGCCCCTCCCGCCTAAACGAAGCCAGATAGACCCCCCCCTCCCATAGTAAAAAATGCTTATATTTACCCCCTCTACAAAATACCGTTATTAATTTTTGGCGCCGTAGTTATCGTACTCGTGCCGACAGGTCCATTCAATTGCTATTATAATCAGTCATCCTTAAAAATGGAGAGACAAAATCTTCCATATACAATGACGCGAAATTGAGAATTTTGTTCTTTCTTTTGATCACCCATTTTGTCGAATTTCTTCATAGTTCGTCGAACAGTGAGCTCGGAAGAATGTTCCGTCATAGCGAGCGAAAAGTTCCATGAATACAGGTGAATCATGTATCGAGCGCTACATTTTAAAATTGTGAATTTTTTTTTCTTCTTGTTTTGTCTTTGATCTTCTTGTTGTATGTCGCCTTGTCTTTTCTTGTGTTGTGCATTGTCTGCTGGTGAAGCAACCAATATACTATAGATAGAGTCCTCCAGGAGAATAGGGAAGTATACCTACTTCACTTCCGAAATTCTCTACCTCCAGGAGGTTGCGTCATTCTCATGACTTTCATCGTCAAACTCTGAAAACGTCGTCAAATTCACTTTACGTAGCCTGAAGAAGTTGGGCTAGATTTTACTTTACTGCCCATTCGAAAAAAAAATACTTTTTTTTGTTCCGATTGACTTTAATGCGCTGAGCTTAAATATGCAAAAAAAAGTTGGCGGTCTCTTAAATACCATATAAAATAGTACCAACATTTCAGGAATGGAGTGTCCAATTTTTATAAAATTATTTTTTTGTAAGAAATAAAATGTGATAAGTCAGTAAAAAGAAGGTTTAAATACAAAATATTAGCCCGTGCCCTTGAAAGTAAGTGAAATGTCAGTACAAAAGAGCAAAAATTCAGTGGTTTAAATTTAGCTCTTTTTAATTACCTCATATCTTCGGTCTTTATGATCCGATTTTGATGAAACTTTTTTTATAAGTTAACTGCGCTTTTAGGGAATATAAAAAAAATTAATTGTACAAAAATTGGACACTCCGTTCTTGTAATTTTGGTACTATTTTGTATGGTATTTTTTTAACTTTGGGGGCGTGCCACGCCCAAACGATGAGAGACCGCCAACTTTTTTTTCAGATTTGTGTTTAGGGAAACACAAACCGTTATTTTCGAATGGTCAGTAAAGTAAAATCTTGCCCTATGTTGTATATACTAAGACATTTTGTTCCCTGCTTACACCTTGGAGAGGTAAACCTTTTGGAATCATTTATGAACGTCTTGTACTCTTAATGGAGGAAGATCTTTAGCATTCTCTCTAATCCAGTTTAAAAAGGATGAGATCTGGTTCCAGTGATAGTTGGTAGTTTGGCACTTGCTCAAATGTTTTAGTCTTTTGTAGATGCCCCACAAGATCCCGGAAAATGAACTGAACACATCATAGATTCTGCAGAGACCTTCTGCAAATATACCGAGATTTTTAACTACCCCGTTTAGATATAATTTTTGCTCTTGTCGATGCAGTTCTGATTTTGTTACAGGATTTTGTTTTTTAAGTTTCCTGAATTCTTCTTTGAATCTGTTGTCCTCTATTCCGCAGAATGGTTTAGGACCTACGTTGAACATTGCTGATACTTCCATTCTTGCTAGGACATTTCCCTTCTATCCACGTGGCCAGGTACCCAACAGAGTTTATTCTACCCAGCTCATTAAGTTTATGAAAGCATTTTCACACAAGCTTAGACTTGAGGACATTAGGAATCGAGTGCATTGAGTGCGATGCCAAAGCTGCTAAGCTTTGCTATCAGACTTTATAGCTATATCATAGAGCTTCATGCGTCTATTAAGGATTGTTTTGGACACATCTATCTATGGCATTCGATTTCAGTCAAAAAAATGCCAGAATATTTGGTTATAGATCTGAATACTGCCACTCCAGTTACCTCATCAGTCCTTCATCCATCTGTGTACCACTTTGTTGTATGATTGATTCAAATCGTCTTGATGGTTAGGATTTGTAACAATTTTTTGTTTGTCGAATTTGCCATGTGATTCACATTCCCCTTCCTATTCCTTTTCTGGTCAGGCGATTTACTTGCTCATTCCGCAATCATATAAGATGCAAAGAACAGAATAGCCACCTTTCTCTCTGGACAACCCTTTTGCGTCGCAATTTCATTGTTGGTAGTCTTAAGGGAGGTTTCGACTCGAAATTTGTTGGTCTTTCATTATAAATATGGCAAGTTTAAATCTGTTGCACACAGTCATAATTATAAAATAATAATCAATGTTTACATCAGCAGGGTAGCCCTTACAATAACAATTCCGACCCTTTGTATGTTTAATGGCGCTATAGCATTCTCAAAATTGAGGAATGCATAATGTCAATTCTACAATTATCCAGTATCGGTTTGGCAAATTTGAATTCATCCCCAAGGTACACCAATTTCACTCCCACATAGAGAAACTAATTTACAATGCGTATCCATGCTCAGCAAAAGCTTTTACCAAGTTTATAATTTCACCATAAATTTCTTTCATAAACATTGAAAAATTTACATAAAAAAAACCCCTACAAACAGTCAAATCAAATTTGCATAAACTCAAGCATCTTCCTTTCTTTCTATCTCTATATCTTACCCAGATGTGGCTGCGACGACTGTGTAACATCTCAGGAGACCGATTCCCTACGACACTCACAATCTCGTATCAATGCATTTCGGGCACTATCTGCCAGTTCCCTAATATCACTTAGCTCCCGAGATCCCGTACTTACTGCCTTTGAATTATCCTGGGAGTTAAAACGCCTACAAGCCATGGAATCTGAATTCCGCGCGGAATACACGGTAAGTCCGCATACAAACGAAACACAGACGAACCGAAATCAAAAGGACTCTTTGATATGGTTACGGTATATGAAGATGCCGTGACCATTATTCAATTTTATTATGGTTGTGGTGTTATATTTTTTTCTTGCGTAATTCAATAAAAAAAAAACGCACTTGTATAATGGGTGTTTCAAAAAAAAAAAGGAATATTCAATTTGCGATTAGGAAATGCGTCTGGGAGTACAGGATTTTGTGTCCGACCTACTGGATCATGTACGTACATCCACGGAATTGGAAGTCATGCTCAACTTTAATCACGAAGCAACACATGACATTTGGATGCCAGGACAGCGTCAGACGTTAGAACGCTTAAAGCTTGCCATCAAATATAAGCAAAAGTCGGTGAGTTGATGAGCGCACGTCATTTTGGGAGGTTACTTTTAATTTGACAGGAAATGTGTTTGTTTGTTTGCCTATGCTTAGTTTGTGGCACATCCTAATGTTCAACAATTGCTGGCGGCTATTTGGTATGAAGGGCTACCGGGATTCCGAAGGAAAACTGTCACCCAACAGCTGATGGATGTAGCGAAGCTTGGATGCATGTTTCCCTTAAATAGTATGAACTACTTGATGGCCCCCGACTCGGATAAGGGCAAACTAATGCGAAAACCATTTGTGAAGTTTATCTCTCATTCGTGCAGTTACATGTTCTTCCTAAGTGAGTCGGATGGAAACGCTATGATTGAGGATTGATTTTAATGGAAACATTTATATGATTGTAGTGCTTTTGGCGGGGGCTTCATTGCGAGTTGTCCAAATTACATTTGAATTGTTAGCCTTTCCCTGGATGACTGCCATGTTGGAGGACTGGAAGAAGCACGAGCGCGGATCTCTGCCTGGACCTATCGAATTGGGAATAATTATGTATATTTTCAGTGAGTATTTAAGGTTTTTTTTTTGTGTAAAATTGACAATATTTATGGTGTAAATCGATTCAAGACATGTCCATAGATTTTTGTCTTGTCGCTTCTGTCTTAATATTTGAAAACGCACCAGTACCACCTCGCTGATTTCTACAAATTGTGTTAATGTCATGGGTGCATGCATGTAATTTTACAGACTTGTAAAACTAGACATGGCTTTAATATATTTTATATAACTCTCTTCTTTAAACGTGTAGTATACTGCCTTAAAATCCATAAAGTCATGGTGAATATCGATCTTATTCTGGATTTCTTGAGTTTTCTAAAGGATCTTCCGTAGAGTGAATATTTATGGTCAGCTGTGGACTTACCGCGCATAGAAATAGAACCGCATTGGAAGGGTCAATTAGTTCATTAACTAATAAGTAGCTTTAGGCATTCGCTATAGTTGGGACAGTCGGAGAATCGAGAGCTATGGAAGGTCCACTTGAGCAACCTACACCCGCGACCCACTTAATGAATAAGCGGGGCAACGAAAATGAATTGAATGAATGAATGGGACAGTTTAGTCATAGAGGGTCTATTTTTTCGGGATCGAGCAACGGTACTGGAGTTTTCATTCTTTCGACCAAATCTTGGTGATAAGAGAAAGTCGTCCCTTTCTGCTTTAAATAGTTTGTCCGACAGTTTTATGCCAGGAAAGTCCAGAAAAAAATCGGACAAAATATAACTTTGCGATAGTAAGAGACTTTGTCTACCTCGGCTCTGCTATAAATTCTGACAATAACATCTCAGAAGTAATTAAACGAATAATAAATTTTTCCAACCGTTGTTTCTTTGGGCTAAGATATCATTCCAGTCCTGCTTTATGGCACTGAAGCTTGGACTCTACCTCGGTCGCTTCGAGAGAAAGATTCTTCGTAATATTTTCGGTACCATTTGCGTTGACGGGCTTTGGAGAAGGAGATTCAACGACGAACTATATGAGCTGTACAGCGACATGGACCAGGTCAAAAAACTGCGAGTCAGTCGTTTAAGATGGCTAGGACATGTAGTGCGGATGGGAACAAATGATCTGGCCCGTATGTACTAGCTTTTGCCGGCGGCTTCGCTCGCACAGTCCTCAGGATTTGGACACCGATTTTCCTTCACAGTCAGTTAGTTGTCTCTTTTATATTTATATATCGTGCAGGAAACCTACCTAAGAAAGTATACTTAAGAAGCAATTAGTATCTCTGAAAAATATGTCTATGTCTAACGCTCTATTGGAGAACCATTCAAAAATTATATGATCAATATTTGTTGGTGAAGCGCTGGCATTTCAACACAGATCATACTATAGCAAACTGAGCCACCATCTACGGGACAAAACATATTTCTTAGCTGGCAAATACACCGATATGATGAGCAACGTCTTTAGACTAAGGTGGAACTCTTACCAATTAATTATATCCCACACCGCCCAGATCTTCCTATACCTTGTACCACTTTCTAGCAGTATGTGTATGATCCATTCTTACAGAATTCCGCTTGAATATCGTTGGAGTGTGTATTCAACTGCGACAGAGATTGGGACGCATTACAAAGTTTCAAATTGATACGACGAACGGTTCGTGAGTTAAGAAAAGGGCCCCTTTAAAAAGGGTTATTTCCAATAACTCGGGCTGACTCCCCTTTTTACTCCTTTATGAGTTTTTTTTTTTCATAAGTAATATTTTTCTGATTCGAGTCATCCTGAGTTTACGTCTAGAATCGGCAGAACAACAGTAGCGATAAATACATCAGAATCACAAATCCACATATTAATACAGGGAAAACAAATAAAATCATCCTTAAACAAAGCGACAACAGCAAAACTTAAATGGAAACCTTTTTGGAGAGAATCAGAAAAAACCATAAAAATAACTCTTCGAAATAACCGTGATCAGCCACCCTGACTAGTTATATGGCCAGGCCAGGCTGACACCTTTCACCTTTAAACAAAATAAGACCACCTGCCGGATATCTACAACCCGTTGCGTCGGTCGGTCGGTTTTCTATAGGTACCTAAATATATCCTCTATTATACAGGGTTTTTCAAAAGTACAGCAACTTTGCGATTTAAGATGCTACAAAGTGTTCTAGTACAATATTACATTTTCTGAATAATAAGTTGTTCTTATAGCCTCCAGCTTTCGATGTAATACCCGAAAGGTATTACGTTTCCTGCTGTATTACGCTCTCTGATCTACCTACAATCTTTTCACGAAACTATCCACGAATTGTAGTACAAACATTTGGCCACTATACTGTTCAAATAGTTGCATTAAAGAAGTTCATAGCTTTGTCTATAGTTTGGCCGTTTGGGGCAATCATGTACCAAAAAAACTCAAGTTAAATATCCATCTCGAACTGGATTACTTAATGTCTTTGTAGTACTTTCCGATACACGCAGAACTGCAAAAGATTTGTTTGAATACGTACGTTCACTTTAAATCGAATTTTTGTGAAATGAATAAGTGAACAGGCGTACCACACTTCCATTGCTAAGTCATGGGAATAATTAGGATTCCACAAGTTGTTCGGAATTTGTTAACTTAACTTTTCTACCTCTCATTCCAGGCTTAATATTTGGTGAATTGACGACTCTCTATTCGGACGGCCTTTTCGATTACATATGCGACTTATGGAACATTGTGGATTTCATATCGAATATGTTTTACGTTACGTGGATACTTTGTCGCGCCACAGCTTGGATCATTGTGCATGTAGGTGTTTCTAAGAGTCCACCCGAATAAGTTCAACTATATACATAGTTTTTGCTTTCAGCGAGATTTATGGTATCGCGGTTTGGATCCATATTTTCCGCGAGAACATTGGCATCCCTTCGATCCGATGTTACTGTCAGAAGGTGCTTTCGCAGCGGGCATGATATTTTCATTCCTAAAGCTTGTGCATATATTCTCAATAAATCCCCATTTGGGACCGCTACAAGTGTCCCTTGGACGTATGATTATCGATATCATAAAGTTCTTCTTCATCTACACACTGGTGCTGTTCGCCTTTGGTTGCGGCCTCAATCAATTACTGTGGTACTATGCTGACTTGGAGAAACACAAATGCTACCATCTGCATCCGGATGTGGCGGACTTTGATGATCAGGAGAAGGCTTGCACGATTTGGCGTCGATTCTCAAAGTAAGTATAGAAAATCTTGTCATAGTGCTGCTATAAATTTTAAAATACAATCCGTTGACAGTCTGTTCGAAACATCTCAATCCCTGTTTTGGGCGTCTTTTGGTCTCGTCGACTTGGTGTCATTCGATTTGGCTGGCATTAAGAGCTTTACTCGTTTCTGGGCCTTGCTCATGTTCGGATCGTATTCAGTGATCAATATTATTGTGCTCCTCAACATGTTGATTGCCATGATGTCCAATTCTTATCAAATTATCTCGGAGCGAGCTGATGTCGAATGGAAATTCGCTCGGTCACAATTGTGGATGAGCTACTTTGAGGATGGTGGCACTGTACCACCGCCATTCAACTTGTGCCCATCGGTGAAATTGCTGAAAAAGCTGTCCGGTAAGGAAACTAACAAGAGGACCAAAAGCTTTATGGTGAGTATAAGTGATTTTTTATTATTTTTTCTGAAGTGGTGTTAGTGGGTATAAAAGGATTTATGAGCGCTAAATGATTCTTTGTTTGTCGAAGAAAGGACATCGTCAGAGGATTATCTGAAAGCACATTCGTTGATTATGCTGCCTGCCTTTTGCCACAAATGATCGGATAACTGAAAGCACGTATATGTGAATGAACATCAGTCAGGAGTTTATGACCAAATTAATCTTTATACATCAGCTACTCCCTGGACGTAAAAAACGGTTTTGATTCAGCGAATTGGGAGCGTATCATGAGCTAGCTGTCTTTACCGGATTGAAAGACCGGAATATCTCCGTAAAATGGTAAAGAGTTATTTTGCGAATAGTCATGTTCTATGATTCTGATGTGGGAATAAAATCAGATAATCATCGGGTTTGTAGATGACATCGCCGTGGTGATTGTGGTAAAAACTATACAAGAGGTCGAACTGCACTGCAACGAGACAGTTGCAACTGTACGTATAGTTGACTAGCTAATGGCGGTTTGCAACTCGCAGATCATAAAACGGAGGCAGTGCTTATTACGAGTAAGAAAGTTCGGGAAACGATAACGTTTAGCGTGGGAGGGCATGAAGTAGTTTCTCAACCATTTATTAAATACCTAAGAGTGGCTATTGATGCTCGTCTAAGCCTCAAATACCATCTAGAGCAGGTATGCAAAACGTCTGCAAAAACTATTAGTGCGCTTTCGGGGTTGATAACGATAAGTAACATCGGAGGCCCGAAACATAATAAAAGACTACTTCTTGAAGGAGCTGTCGGTTCAACACTCATGTACGCAGTAGAAATGTGGTCGCAGTAGTGCAACGAAAGTTAAGTCTTATGTGAGCGGAACTAAATCCATCTACCATCTACCGGTTTAGTCTGCTAAAGGGCCATTCACATGAGAGCGAACGAACGAATTGATGAAATGCGAACAAACCACTTTTTGAGCATTTATAATCACAAAATTGCACATTTTATTATTCTAAGAGGAGGATAATTAATTATCCCACGAAAATGCATTAAGAAAACGAGTATATAAACAGTTTAAAGAACGAAATTTGGAATTCCAAACTTTTTGCCGCGAACGAAAACACCCTTGGCGCGAATTGTCAAAGTTTATTCGCAATCCACATGATCAAATCGAGTTCCACAAACTAGCGAATAAAACATTCGTTCGAACTTAACCTCAAATTGAAAATTGCTGATAGAAACTGATGGTTTAAAAGACCATTCACATGAGAGCGAACAACATCGACGAACGAACGATTAATCGCAAGTTTTGACAGTCCATTCACATGAACACTTTTCTAGGTCGCGGCAGTTCGCGAATTTCAGCCATCAGTTTCTACCCGCAATGTCTAGTTTGAGGTTAAGTTCGAACGAATGTTTTATTCGCTAGTTTGTGGAACGCGAATTAAATGATGTGGATTGCGAATAAACGTTGACAATTCGTTCCAAGGGTGTTTTCGTTCGCGGTAAAAAGTTTGGAAATCGAAATTTCGTTATTTAAACTGTTTATAAACTTGTTTTCTTAATACATTTTGATGGGATAATTAATTGTCCTCCTGTTGGAATAATAAAATGTGCAATTTTCTGTTTATAAATGCATAAAAAGTGGTTTGTTCGCATTTCATCAATTCGTTCGTTCGCTCTCATGTGAATGGTCCTTAAATTCGCGAACTGCCGCGACCAAGAAAAGTGTTCATGTGAACGGACTGTCAAAACTCGCGAATATTCGTTCGTTCGTAGATAGATGTCGCTCTCATGTGAATAGTCATTAAGAGTGGCCTGTACGTGTGCATTCACAACTGTTTCAAACGATGCTATAGATACTCGTCGTATCTTAAATGTTACCTATCGATTTACTCCCTGAAGAAATGAAAATGCTAAGAACCGAGCGAGTTCGAAATGGTCGGGTAAATTACGAAAAAAGAAGGTATGAAAGAAATCGTAGTATCGCAACTTGGCTACAACAATGGACCGAATCGTTGAAAGGGAGATGGACTGGACGCATCGTCTCATACCAGTGATCGATGCATGGATTAAACAAACTCATTGCGAAACAAATTTCTATCTGACCCAGTTCTTTATGGGTCATGGCTGGTTACAGAGAATATCTCTTTAAACACGGACATGAAACCATCCCAAAATGTCCACATTGCGATCAGCGTTCCCACTTCAAATTTACGAAAGCGTAGTGCCGAGATGAAGAAAACGTAGTGTTTCGAGCTAAATCGTAGTGAAATATGAAAAATTATTGCCATCTCCATAATGTTTTAGTTTTAAGCCAAGTACGACTTAATTGGGGGGTCGATTCTCGTTCTATGATACTGTGAAGTGAAAAGAGTTCTCACAAGTTCGCGCTTAATTCGATTCTCGGTCTATGAAAAAATGAAAACAAATGTCAGATTTTTTTTCATTTTATAATTTTTTTTTATCACAGCCGTTTCATTTGTGAAGAAATGTGAAAAACATAGACAAGGCTCTATGACTCACAATTGAAACGCAAAATAAGCGCGGACAAAGGGATTCAGAAACCCAAAATATCTACATATTTAATCGAATAGTATCTGGAGAATAGCCCCGATTTGGCCAATGAAAAGTATTCTATCGTGAAAAGCTCGAAAATTACAAATTAAATTAAATTATTTATCACTTCACAGTCACAGAACGGAAATCGACCCCTTAAAACCACCATTAATCGCCCTGTTGTGAAAGTGTTAAGACAACTTTTCCAAGGGAAAACATTTTAGAAATCAATATTATTACTATTACTGAAGGAATTTTATACAAGAAATATAATGGATACGAAGTCAAACGGAAAATCGTAGTGTTTCCAAATTTTTCGTAGTGACGTAATGATTTTGTCGAACTAAGGCAAAATCGTAGTGAAACATTACGATCGTAGTGAAAGTGGGAACGCTGATTGCGATACTGTTTCTGAAAATGCGGAACACGTGTTCTTCCATTGCCCACGGTACGAAATCGAGAGGATTGCATTACGGGATCAATTTGGGGAATGGCCCACTCCCGATAACATTGTAAATTAATTGTTGCATAAAGACGAAAATTGAACTATTGTAAGCAACGTGGCCTTGCGAATACTCAGCGATCTTAGGCGTTTAGAGCGCCAACGAAAAGTGAATAGCTCAAATAATAGAGTGATCTAATATGGCTTTATACTGACCCACGAATTTCCTACTTCAGGTGGTTCGCAGCTTCTTCTCTTCTCGAAGCTAACCACAACAGAAAATTATTTCAGTCGAAGTTTGTCCCTTGGAATCTACAGAAATATACATATATGCCTGTGATCGATTATTATAGCCCATATTTGAATGAACTTTGTACGGCTTTGCGAATGATTATTAAACCAACTGAGATTTGACATAATCATAGTTTCAATTGTGGCTGACTGGAACGGTGTGTGCCTTCAGCATTTTAAACTGAAATGTATTTCCCATATAATACGATAACACTGTAACAATTTCACATACAAAACTATAAATAAAAACACATAAACGTCCTGACGGGGGTATTATGTATTAACCCCCCGCTCAGTAGTATTAGATAACAAATCGATTGTCATAAATTGTAATGTAAGGCGTCCGCCACCTAGACGACAGCTATCGACTCGTGTAATTTACAAACAAAATGTTAAAATAGAAATTAATTTAAATTTCCCATTGCAGCGCAAATCAAAGGAGAAGGCACAGGCTCTGCACGACAAAGTCATGAAGCTCCTAATCCGACGATTTGTCACAGCTGAGCAAAGGAAACGTGACGATTTTGGCATCACCGAAGATGACATCATAGAAGTGCGTCAAGACATCAGTTCACTGCGTTTCGAGCTGTTGGACATTTTCCAGAATAATAAGTTTGAGGTTCCAGATATTGACAAAAAGACATCCTGTAGGTGTCATGATGTGGTTGCAGTCGGTATATTTGAATTGAATTAATTTGAATTGCAGCTGCTGGAACCAAGAAGGGTAAGGTAATGGAGAGACGTATTAAGAAGGACTTCCAAATCGGATTCGTTGAGACCTTGGCACAGGAAATGGACCAGACCCAGTCGGTTGACGTATTCTCCTCTATTGCCAATGTGATTGGAAGGAAGCAGAACCAATCACAGAAGGGGTAAGTGCTACTTAAGTACGAGTGTATGCTCTTTCCAATTGAAACCCCTTTAGTGAGAAGAAAGATTGGAATGCCATCGTCCGAAAGAATACCATGTCAGCGGATCCAATTGGCTCGAAACGTTCCTCGATGCAGCGACGCAGCCAGAGGAGCTTGCGCCGACAAATTATTCAAGAAGCAAACGAGGGCCTGGGAATGAATCAGAATAGGCTTGTTGGTAAGTAGAGGGGTAGTACAATAGAGATTGGTGTATGACATGTGTCTCCTTCTAGAATACAATCCAAAACTTGGAGATGTCACGAGGGCCACTCGAGTCGCTTACGTCAAATTCATGAAGAAGAAGCTCGTTGACGCTGAGGAGGGAGAAAGCAAAGAAGGAGCTGCAGCTGAGGGTGCTGCAGCCGCAGCAACATCCAAACCAGCAGGTTCCATGAAAGCCACGGAAGGTGTAAAGAAAGATGACATGGTGAGTTCGCCTTTGCTCGCCTTTTAAACAAATTCAAAATATTTTTTTTTTTGTAAATTAAGACCAAGTCTATGAAGTTGCTGGCAGCTAATGCAGCAAACAAGGCTGCAGCACCAAACCCTCCATCTGGAGATTCAGCAGCAGTGAAATCTACTGAAAAATCCGGTGACAAACCCGCTGAAAAACCTAAGGCAGCAGATAAGTCAGCAACTAAAGCAGCAGCTCCAGACGCACCGAAAGCAGCTGATCAACCAGCTGCAGCTAAGCCAGCAGAAAAGCCTGCAGCTGGAGCAACACCTGCACCAGCGGCTAAACCCGCCGATGCAGCAGCAAAGCCCAGCGTTGCAAAACCAGGAGAGACAGCCAAACCAGAAGCGGCAGCAAAGAAGGAAGAAACAGCGAAGAGTGACGCAGCCAAGCCACCCGAAACAACGGCAGCAGCAGCTAAAGGACAAGCCCCAGCTGCACCTGCGGGAGCAGCTCCAGCCACCGGAGCTGGAGCTACTCCTGCTGCAGCTCCACCAGAAGGTGCACCAAAAACAACCACCGCTGCAGATAAGCCAGCCAATGGAGGCGATACTGCTGCAAAACCAGCAGACAAACCAGCCGATAAGCCTGACAGCAAGCCCAACGATAAGCCAGGAGACAAACCAGATGGTGGTGCTGCTGGTGGTGGTGGAGCTGCTAAACCTGCCGATAAAAAACCTCCACCACCAAAAACAAACATTAAAGTCGGCCAAAGTAGCGCAGCTGCAGGCGGTGACAGAGGTAAGTCGACGGTCACAGGGCGTATGATTTCGGGATGGCTGTAAGAAGACTGAGCTAGTGAGGGGGTTTTGTTTTTTTTTTTTTTTAATAAACGAATAAATATCAAATTGATAAGCAAAAGCAAAAAAATAGTAAAATGTATCTTTATGCGAACACGAAGGTTGGATATTTTGAAAATAAAGTGAGCAGTTATATTGAGTTGAAGAGTTTTGTTTGAGAGTGTGGTGGAGGTGGAGTATAGGATTTCAGGAAAGACATATTTTTGCTTTTCACCAGCATTCCTATCGCTTGTGAATCAGAGCTTAATTCTGCTCTAAGGATGTAATACTCCAGGAATACATCGATACAACTAAGAAACCGTGAAGCTACAAGGGTAAGAAGCTATTTATATTATACTAGCGGACCCGGCGAACTTCGTCTCGCCCTAATTTAACTCCTTCAGATAAACTCTAGGCAGTGATAATATAACACAGATAGTTCAAATTTCAATGTGATTTATTTGAATGGAATCGAAATCAGTAGAGAGCGTGAGCGATGTGATAAACAATGTTTTTGGATTTGTTTTCCGGCGCAAAAACAAACAACGAAGACGGTTTGCCAACACACGAACAGGCAACGTACAGCTGACCGTGCGAAAACAGGGAAATCGACATTAATCCCACAGACTTCCAACGATTGGCCTTGCGATTTATGGATTGTCATCGCAAAAGCCAATCGAACGGGGAACTGAATCCGCTTGAATTGGAATGGAAGATCAGTTGGAATAATCGGAATTCGTGCGATAAGGACTTCCTCTCCTTTGTATTTGTCCTTGATGATCGTCGCTTGAATCACATTGTTCATCAGTTTCTTGATGGACAACCGCGTAACGTTGCACAATTTCGGATGATTCAGCTGTGAATTATGCGGTTGAGTTCCTGGCACATCAAGCGAGTTCAAAAATTCCGTCCGATAGTTGGTCGCTCCATCCTCATCGGTCACGCTGTCAACGGATTTGTACGAATGCAGTTCTCTAGCGATTTGACTTTGAATAAGGAAATTCAAGCTATCGACGTCGAAACATCAACGGGAATTTGGCCATTGCCAAGCGCGAGCAGTTGTCTCGAGAATTCAGCAGCAGATGGGTCATTCTGCAATGCGACTCTCATGTTCGTGGTCAATTTCAACTTTTTGACATGCCGCCACAAAGACGACGATTTCAAGCATGCAGTAAGTTCATCGGCAGCAGTTCAATTCGGGATGACGGGAAGCGTTTGACGAAAATCTATGGAGAGCAATATCATAGCCCCACCAAATCGTCTCAAATCACCTCATAAATCCTTCATCGTTCGGTCAAATGCCTTCAAAGCTCGTTTATGCGTCATCGTGCATTCATCCCAAATGATGATTCATTCTCGCATCAATTTCGGTGTCGCCGAACTCTTGGTCATTGTGCACGTTGGCTTATCAACCGTGAGAAGATTCATCGGCAGCTTCAAAGCGGAATGTGCAATTCGACCACCTTCCAACAATGTGGAAGCAATGCCAGATGATGCAACAGCCAACGCATTTTGAGATCTTGACCGAATTGTTGCCAGAATCAAAGAAAATGTCAAAATTTCATCGAAAAAAATTCAAATTTTCTGGTTTTTCCGGAATTTTCCGAGTTTTCCGCTAAGAATTTTATATTTTTCTATTCGAAAAGCCATTCCGGAACAATTGCACACAAAATTCCATACAAAAAATCAATTTTCGATTTTTCCAATTTCCCGACTTTTCCTGAGGGTTTTCCCAAAATTTTCTTTCAGAAAAACCTTCTCCTGGAAAAATTACAAACAACTGAAAAAAAATTTGATACAAATCGGCCCAGCCGTTCTCAATTTTCGATTTTTCCAATTTCCCGACTTTTCCGGAGAGTTTTCACAAAATTGTCTTTTGTAAAATTCTTCTCCTGGCAATTACGAACAATTGAAAAAAAGTTGAGCCAAATCGGTCCAGCTGTTCTCAATTGATGAATTACTATACATTTTTGCCACCATTTTTATATATACATATAAGATATTCACACATAAACATCTCTTGGCGACTAAGCTGTAAAAAGATTATTATTTAAAAAATGATCAACAAAAAAAATTATCAACAAGGCATCCAAGCTATTCTTGTCTTAAAGGATCCGACCGCCATGTTCCAGCTTCCAGGTAGTAAAGCATCGGTCTCTTTCCCATCGATAGACAACACAAGGACTTCAGAGTTCAGAACAATAATTAATCCCATCATTGGTGACATCAACAATAATAATAAGTTGCTTTTGAATGGAAGACGAACTTCTTTCACCTACTTAATTGTAGTTAGTATAAAAATTAATCTCTATCACTCCATATAGGCTTCGGCCGTCCTGCTTTTTCAAGACAGAGAAGACGTGGTCCAGTTACAAGAACTATCAATTGTCGACATTGCGGTTCTCCCTAGTACATATTAGCCTAAACATGTTCGTCACAGAAGCAGAGAATGGGAAAATTATGAACATATCTTAGGGTCCATATCGACGAGCCTATGCTCATTGTACCATATGGGGCAGCAGCAGCACTGACATCAAAAATAATGTTTAATTTAGGGAATCTACCAACTTAAAAAAAAAAAAAATACACTACAAGGCGATTGTTAGTTGTATAGAATCCCGTCCAATTGAGCATCCTATAGGTTAGGTTAGATTAGGGAGGCAGGCCGCAATAATTGCAGCCTATCTTAGGCCAGAGGAGGCAGATAATGATACCAGCAGGAGCTGAGAATGAAGCGTTAGAAGCAACTTATTCTTGTTGATTGTCGAAGAAATATTCTCCGAGATAATATAGTTTTACGAGTTGTGAGGGCTGGGCCCGTGCATTGGAGTCGAATAATAGTTCCTTCCTCCTCCTAGTCCACGTCTATGGATCCTAGTCCAATCGATGGATTGCACGACATAGCCAGAGGAATATAGAGATTCTCCTTTTCCGGTAGAATTGACAAAGTTGTGCCATGCTAGTTCGTCAGCCTTGCTATTCCCTGGAATGTCCCTATGGCCCGGCACCCATATAAGGTGAATTTTGCATTGTTCCGTCATCTCGTTAAAAAATAATCGGCAATTGAGGGCAGTTTTGGACTTAATCGCCGCTTGACTATCCCTAAAAATTACGATATCCTTTGCGGATATTACATTATACCGTAGCCACGGCAGGGCATCCTTAAACGCCATAATTTCCCCGTCTGGAACACGCTACACTGCTACAGTGATTGGCAATACGGAATGAGATAGTATACAATTTAAATCTTGGGAGAAAACAGCCCCCCTACTTCTGTTTCCGTTTTGGACCCATCTGTATAAAAGAAGCAGGGTTGTCAGGTTTTAAAAACTGGAATCGCCAAACGTAAAATATAAAACGCCAAAAAATCGCCAAATTTCAAAATTGTACAGTCTCCAAGTCCAAAAACCATAAAAATCAAATAAACTCGTAATTTTTACGTAAAAAAAAACTTAATGCAAATGCTTAATGCTCCTGGAACTCTAGCTGTCCTAAGGCATTTGTCATTTTGTACACCTTGTTCCAAAACGTCTTACAAACTTACAAGTAGACTTTTAAAACAGGGTCGCAGTTGGCTTAAACAGACGCCTGGTGAAAATATCCCAAAGAAACAAAAGGTGTGTTGCAGTCAGACAATCTTTTTCGAATTGCTCTTAGTAAAACAAGAATTAAATCGTTAACTTGCTTCTTAACTTCATTCAGATGCTCTGTGCTACCACTGTTTTCTATCGCGATTCTTTCAAAATCCGACCCTAAATCAATATCTTCCCAAGCTTTAAAGTTGTCTTCATTCGTTACAAATTTTAATATTTTGACACAGTCATCGCAGATGTAAGGTTTGAGTGAAAATTATAAAAAAAGAAAAAATATGAGGATTTTGGTTAAAAAAATGTAAATCGCCAAAATCTAAAAATATCGCCTTTTTTAGGGGGTGTCGCCAAACCGATTTTCGTGTCGCCAAATAAAATTTGAAATCGCCCGTTTGGCGATAAATCGCCACATCTGACAACCCTGAAAAGAAGACGGATCCCCTGTGAGTCACTACATACCTCTCCCAGTCAGTCCTGATGGTCCTGGAGGGTATGCAGGTTTCAAGTTTGTTGTTGAATTGAAACTGGGGGATTTTTTTTTTGTTTTTTAGCTGACAGACGCACGCAAAGGAAATTGTATACACCTATCCGATACCACTCAATATGTAATACCAATTCTAATATCAGAGTCATCCATATGCGGTTTTTTTTACATTCTTATTATATCAATATTACACATACGCCAGTAACAGACTTTGCACCGTTGCGTTGGTTGCTGTAGTGACACTGGCAAAGCAATTCTTTTGCAATGAAACGCATTGCATATCAGTGATGGGAAATGAACTTTTCAGATTGTACTTTTCTCAAGTTGAAATTGTAACTTTTAGCACTGAAATGTATCCATCGTTTTGGAAATTGGTAGCTACATTTACTACTTTTGAGATCTATGAAAAATCCAAAAATATTTTTTTTAAATGTTCGATTTTACGGCGGATTTATGAACAAAATTTAGAAATCTTAAAAAATCAATATTTCATTAGATTTTACCTTTGAATGCTGAACAAATTGAGGTTTTACAAATGATCCTCCACAATTTTGTTTTGCGGTACCAAATCGACTTCTTAATCTACACAAAAAAAAAAAAAAACTAAGAAATTATGTACAAAAAAAAATTAAATTAAATTTTGCCAATTGCTTCGCGGCCACCTGTTATTTGCCGATAAAAATAAAATCAAAATCATGAAAATCGACTTAATTTTGGATATTTTATCGCCAAAAATAAGGTGAACGCTAAAATATACAATTATCCCCCCTATGTAAATATTAACTCTTCACTTAGCTCATGATATAAAAACAAATGAAATAAAACAAATGGCTATCATTTTGAAAAATTTGTTGGTGATATACCAAATGACAAATGGTGATAGACCAAATATCACCAATACATTTTTCAAAATAGATAAAAATTCGTGCAGCAGGTCCGTGTCAAATCACAGTAGATACACAAAAGGTAATATTGCAACTGCAATGGCGGTCTATTGTGACTGGGACAATAAACGTATAAACGTTGCTGGCAATTGTGACTATTCGTATCTCTATGAAAAGTCATGCCTTTTTGACAGATGCGCAGAACGAAACGAAAAAGAGTTCTCGGAATATAATACCTTGTATACATATACCTACCTTGGTCCGTATAAGTACCCTAGGAATGGGTTCTCACAACCTTTCGTTTTGTGTGAATTAGCTTAAATTTTATGATGAGTCCGAATACGAACGACTGAATTAAGACGCTTTCTCAGGAAAATTATACTCTCTGAATCTATGGAACTCTAACCTATCTAATCTAATCTAATCTAAGCCTACTCTATTACTTTAAACATAATACAATCGACCAAGTCAAATCGAAAATGAAATGTCAACACTGTCAAACGCGCGTAAAAGCAGAAAGTAGATGTGCTTGGGCGATGCGTTGACGCGTTGAGCCTTACTATATTTACTATCTAAAGTCGATATTTACGCCTGAAGTCGCATTTTAGCTTTTACCATATGAACGCGTTGTTTCTACATAATCTGTTACCGCACGCGCTCATAAACGCCGAAGTGCATGAAAAGCTTCCCGGGAAATCAGATCACTACGCGCTCTTCAGTGGTACCGGAAACGGTGGCCACCACGGAACGGACAAACACCACGCGGCGTAGCTGGTATATTGCATCCAGAGTGGTGACGGATGACGCTATCAAATATCAAGCCTACGCGGACGATGTCGCCGTTCTGTCTGTCGGCTCGAACCTAAGGACTGTCTGCTCTCAGGCGCAGAGATCCTTGGGCTTGATCGATGATTGGTGCACAAGAAATGGGCTTTCAGTGAATCCTCTTAAAACTACGGTTGTTCTCTTCACGAGGAGGAGGAACTTCACTGGTCTGACTCAACTTGTGCTAAAAGGTGTCACTATCCCGATCTCTGACGAAGTCAAATATCTTGGAGTAATCCTCGATAGAAAACTTCTTTGGTCCAAGCATGTTGAATCGAAAACCGATAAAGCGCTGTCGACTTTCTGGCAGTGCAAAGGCGCTTTTGGTAAGACATGGGGCTTATCTCCGAAAAGGGTCCTTTGG
This sequence comes from Cheilosia scutellata, assembly GCA_955612985.1. NCBI lineage: Eukaryota > Metazoa > Arthropoda > Insecta > Diptera > Syrphidae > Cheilosia > Cheilosia scutellata. The sequence continues at coordinate 23,122,638 of OY015312.1, read as the reverse complement.
ATCTATACGGCAATGGTAAGACCACTTCTCTCATATGCATCGGTTGTGTGGTGGAACAGGCTTTCGCGGAAACGTGTTACTGCCTCTTTCGCCAAACTCCAAAGAACAGTTTGCCTTGGCTGCACAGGGGCCTTCCCCAGCACCCCGGGTTCTGCTCTAGATGCTATGATGAATCTCCCCCCCCTTGATATTTTTATCATGGGGTGTACACTGAAAACCATCTCCCGTTTAAAGAGAGGTGGCTTTTGGTACCACGCGCATTGGAATTTTGATGAACTTGTGCGAGAATTATCCTTTGACCCCTGTCTTATGGATATGCCGTCTGATGCAATGACACCAGAAATCCTACTGCGACAAAACTACCACGTCAACCTTCCTCAGGCAACGGAATGGCTTCGGCCGGACTCTGAGCCAGGGAAAGAATGCCATCGTGTATTCACGGATGGCTCTAAAACCGGACAGGGGTCTGGTTCTGGAGTCTTCGTGGAATGCGAGAACATTAGACTACACTACCCTTTAGGTAACCACGCGACTGTCTTCCAGGCGGAGATTTTCGCTATCCTTATGGCTATGCGCTATATTGTGACAAACAGGTGGAGGGCTAAAAGTATATGCGTTTGCAGTGACAGCCAGGCTGCACTAAAAGCGCTGCTTAACCCTCTCACCTCGTCCAAGCTAGTGCTCGAACTCAAGCTTGCTTTGAACTTGGTCGGTAGGCTAAACACGGTCAAACTTGTTTGGGTCCCAGGTCACACTGGTATCCAGGGAAATGAGATCGCTGATGGGCTTGCCAGGCTGGGTTCAGAAGAAGCTCTTTCAGGACCTGAACCCGCGCTGGGTCTGCCTGCATCTGTGGTTGGGTCATCCATCGATATTTGGGTTTCTCGCAAACACGAGCGTCGGTGGCGTGATTGTGCTGGGTGCAGACAGGCCAAGCGACTGCTTCCGGACATCTGCAAAAGGTCCGCGTCCTTTCTTCTGTCTCTCAGGAGAATCGACTGTAGACTGCTTGTGGGCGTCCTTTCGGGCCACCAAGCTTTCGCCAAACACTTAAATGTATTGGGCTTGAGCGACACCACCATCTGTCCTGCTTGTGGAGAGGACGATGATACGGCGGAACACTTCCTCTGTAGTTGTCCTGCCTTTGCTCGCATCAGGTGGCGGATTTTTGGGGCTGACGTGGTGAGTGCCGAACATCTAAGCTCTTCATCACTGAAGCTCCTTCTTATCTTTCTTCGAAAGACGGGAAAACTAAGTACAGCAATGTAAGGTGTCTGTTTGGCAGTACAATGGACCAGTAGTTGTGTCTGAGTGCTCCATCGGATAGTAACAACCTCCGACAAAAAAAAAAAAAAAAAAAAGCATGAAAAGCTAGGTTTTTGTTGTGTAAATAAGTGTTGTGAAATTTTCTTCTGTGAGTGAAAATGAAATCTCAACACTCAAGAGTATGCGTGCACTGTGCTTCGCAGTGCCCCTGCGCATGACCTGTGAAATTTGTTTCTCAGTTGGTTAGCCGAATGTAGAATAAAATTTGGAGCTTCAAGCTGAATGCATTTATATATTCTTTATTAATTACAAATTACTGGATGTATACGTAGCGTGGATATGAAATTGTATCTTTTAAAGAAGGATTGTAACTGCGTAACTTTTGAAGCAACAATATGTTTTGGTAATTGTATCTTTTTCGAGTGAATTGTAACTGTGTAACTTTAATTTCTGATTGTATCCAAAAGATACAATTGTATCCACTTTTCCATTGCTGTTGCATATGGTACAATGTCATTGCCATTGGATCAGAACAGCAGCAAGCAAACCCCTGACGTCAACATCTTCAAGGCCAAAGTCAATGCCTGTAATACCATCTACATCATCATCATTATGAGACTCATAGCTACTATAGCCAAATAGAAGAAGCAATATCTTCGTCAGACGGGATACGCGACAAAACCGTTTTAGCTTTGCCTGATCATTTATTTTTTAATTCAGTATTCAGTATGAGTGTTTCCGAGTCTTTGTTTATGTGTTTGAAATACATTCTCAATAAATTCAAATAATATTTCTGAAACACCGAAGTTATCTAAGCTTGATTGATGTGGGCACGACTGGGTCGCAAGATACTTTCATTTGAGGGAGAAACAACATTTTGCATTTGAGATGGAATTGGGATTGGGTTGCTATATTCCTTTCCTTAGCCTGTCTTAAACTAAACCAAAGACAACACTGCAATTATACTTGAAACAAACAATACGAAATTTCCTGCTAATGAAAAGGGAATCATTCCAGTACTTGTACTTTTGGGAGGCAAATGTAGTATCAAGGACGTATTGCTGAATTGTGACAGAATAATGCGGAAACAGAATAATAAATTATGACATTACGAATAATACATTTTTTATTGTTTGCTGACAAAAATTTAAAAGAGTTCTGAAATTCGTTTCTTTATAATAATTCTACATTATATAACATATGTACCTATGCATACCATTAGGTGAATTACTTATATTTTCCTCTCTTTGCTGATGGAGGATACGCTATCTCAATTTTATGCCGTCATTATCGTTACTATCCTTCGTGTCGGCTTCAATAAACTTCCTTTATCTACATAAAAAACTTAATATGTCAATTATTGGATCGGCAGTACAAGAGGTAATGTTTAGAAATGAAATCAAAGAAACTGACATTTGTGACAATTATGGTACAGTGCAGCTGTATATAAATGACTGCTTTCGTCTATAAACACCACGGCCATCTGTTTGTGTCTCTTTGAATCATTGACGTTATTTTGACACTGACAGTAGTAAATAGTTTTTACTTACATTAACAAATTTTCAGAAGCGTATAGGACTATATTGGTGGGTGGATTTATGATTGAATAAAGTTACTATGTCTATCTTTTTCTATTCGATTTAGGTACTCGAAAATGTATTGAAAAATTGGGTTGACAGGATGGTCGTCTCCAGAACGCCTGTTCAATACACTCTGCATGTTAGTGGAGTCCCATCGGGGTTTTATTCTCGAGTGATGGAAGGAGCAATGCTGAGTTTTTCTGTAGGATTGGTCAGGCCGGGTCAGGTTTGAGACAGCCCGTTATTAGGAGGACCGAACTTGGTGTCAAAGCTAAGTTCTCAGTATTTCATTCTGTGTTTGTTCTAACTTTACCTATGGGTCATGATCATGAGATTTGGGTAATGACCGAAAGAGTAAGATCGCGGATACAAGCTGCCGAAATAAGATTCCTTTGTTGTATTGCTCTGTAGAGATCGCTTTAAAAACACCAGAATACGTGAGGACCTCAATGTCGAGCAGCTACTTCTCCGGACGGAGCGTTCCATGCTTCGGTGGTTTGGTCATGGTAAACCCATGTCCCCGATCAGAATCTAATGACGTCCTATGGAATCCGTACCATCAGGCAGGCGTTCTCTAGATAGGCCCAGTATGAGATGGTTTGATCAAGTCCATAATCTCTCCTCTACCCGTATGGGGACTACCCTTGATGATTTAGAGTCGATGGCGGAGAATAGAGAGCAACCTATACCCGCGACACACTTAATGGATAGGCGGATCATCGAAAATGAATGAATTAATGAATTTATTTATCCATTTAAAATGTTTTGTGTCTGCTTAAACTTCTAGAAAACACAAAATTAACAAAGACAATAGACAAAACAAATTGACATATGAATCTAAACGATAAAAAAAACATTATTCCCATGAAACAGAAAAAAAATATCAACAATTTTATGTGTCCGTTAACTTTATCCGGAACAGAGTCCGTAACCTTCGAAATTGGCCCTTAGGTTAGGTTAGGTTTGTGAGCTGGCGGGGATTTCTCCGTGCCACACTCAGGTCAATACTGACCCATTGTGATACCCGTGGGGGAAAGAGGTCGTCCCTTACCCATTATAACCCTGTATTCAAATTACTTACTGTGCTGCTACATACAAACCATCTTGTTGATTTGACGAAGTTCATTATCTTGTCTATTGATGTGCTGGAAAGCTTGTCTAGGTCGTTGAAGAAGTGACTCCCTAGGAATTTATACCTGGTGTGTTGGAGACCTGGGCAATGACATAGGAAGTGGGTTGTGTCCTCAAGAGCTCCCTCATCACCGCAGCCTCTGCAAAGTTCTTTTTCCGTCAAGCCCATTTTCTTCATATGGTACCGCAGGGTGTTGTGCCCCGTTATGATACCTACGAGGATGGACAGGGACTTCCTATCCTTCCGCATTATCTTCTCGGTTCTTGATTCGTTGAAGGACGGCCATAGCATTCTTGTGGTATTACAAGTGTTTAAGGTGGCCCATCTTGCGTTTGCCTCTCTTGTGGCTTTTCTCCCTGCTTCAAGCTTGAGTGTGCCAGGCGGGATGTTCACAGAGGGATCAGCTAGTTCTGAAACAGCTGTCGAACCTTGTCTTGCTAATTCGTCTGCTTTCTCATTGCCTGGAATGCCTTCATGTCCCGGAACCCAGCAGAGCGATACCTTGTGCTGTGTACCAAGGACCTCTGCTTGGAAAACGCTGCTATGGTCGGGGAGGCGTATAGATTTTGATATACCCATCGATTCAGAGACACCTGACCCTACCGACCAGGCTATGGTCGGTGTGCTAGGTACGAGTCCCTCTCTCCAGTCTTCTCTGCTGGGATAGGCGCTAGAGAAGGGTCTTGTAAACTCTAGGTGAGGCGTGATATAGTCCGTGACAGGTACACGGCCAAAATATTTCTGTAGGATCATAGAATGACCCGTTTCATTCAAATTCCATTTTACCGATTGGCTGATTTTCATTGCACTAATTGCGACCGATAGTTGTACATGAATGTCTAGCGGACGCAGGTTGAGGATAGCCTCAAGTCCTGCGGTTGGAGTTGTCCTCATGGCACTGGTGGTGCCAATGCACGCTAGTCTTTGAACCTTCGTTAACGCTTTTAGGTAAGTGGCTTTATTGGTTGCCGGCCACCATACGAGACTGCCGTAGGTCAGTATAGGTCTTACTATAGCCGTGTACATCCAGAGCTTAATTTTGGGGGATGGGCCCCAGGTTTTCCCAAAGATTCTGCTGCAGGAATAAAAGGCTATTGTGGCTTTTTTGATTCTTTCATTGGTGTTCAATTTCCAATTTAATTTCTTGTCTAGTATAAGTCCCAAGTACTTTGCGCTATCTGAGGGGTGTGCCTCCAACAGAAGGTGTAGCAAACTGTGGTATTTTCCTTTTATTTGTGAAGAGTACCAGTTCTGTTTTCTGGGGATTGACTGCTAGACCGCAGTTCCTGGTCCAGTTGTCAAGGGTTCTTAGGGCGCATTCAATTTGTTCAGTCAGTGTTGGAAGGAATTTACCCGTTGCCAACAGTACGACGTCATCCGCATAAGCCGTTATTCTGATGCCATTGTTATTAAGCTTTATGAGCGCTTCATTAAGAACAATGACCCACAACAGTGGGGAGATTACCCCGCCCTGAGGGGTTCCTCTGGAGGCATATGCTTCTAGCTTAGAGCCCCCAAGTTCGGTTATAATGTGCCGTTCTTCAAGCATGCTGGTTATCCAGGTGACAATAGTACTGTCAATGTTGAGCTTGCTTAGCGTTCTGCGTACGGCCTCAGTATTAACATTGTTAAACGCTCCTTCAATGTCTAAGAATGCCGCTAGAGTATACTCTTTTCTTTTAATGTTTTCTCTATTGGGCTGACAACACAATGTAGCGCGGTCTCCACACTTCTACCTTTGGTGTAGACAGTCTCCCGGGAGTAGCCTGCTACGAATGTGTATGTCAATCAGTCTTTCTAAAGTTTTCAGTATGAAGGAGGTGAGGCTTATTGGCCTAAAGTCTTTCGCGTTGGTGTGACTTGGTTTGCCAGCCTTTGGTATAAATATTACCTTCACTTCTCTCCATTTTCTTGGTATATATCCCAGTATGAGGCTGCTCGTGTACACTTCTTTTAATACCGGAATGATGGTGTTGGTAGTTCTCTGCAACATGAGAGGAATGATTCCATCGAGCCCTGGGGATTTGAAGGGGAAGAATGATCGGTTAGCCCATTCTATTCTGTCCTCTGTGACCAAATCTGCAGGGAGGCTCGTTTCCATCGTGCTGTTGATGTATATACCGGGGTGTGGCTGAGTGGTGCAGCCTGGAAAGTGCGTAGTAAGTAACAGCTTTAAGGAATCTGAACAAGATTCAGTCCAGTTTCCTTCGGGGTCCTTGAGAGATCCCAGAGTTATGGGTTCCCTGGTTAGGATTTTCCTCAGTCTCGCGGTTTCTGTAGTGCCCTTTATTTCGTCCCAGAATTTTTGCCACGATTGGCGTTTGGATTTCTGTATTTCGTTTTTAAAGTTTCTCTGACTGGCCTTGTATATTTCCCAGTCAGAGTCTAATTTTGTCCGATTTGCCGTATTTAGAAGTTTTCTTGTTGTCTTTCTAATCGCGGTCAGTTTCTTATTCCACCATGGAGGCGAAGTTTTAGTTTTCAGTTTAGCCACTGGACAGGCACTTACGAATGTCTCTTTAAAAATAGTGACTATTTTCTCGGATTTCTGGTCGATGTCCGTCGGGCAGTTTAAACTACCTTCCTGTAGAAAGTTTTTCCTTTTCTCGATTTCTTTGCTAAAAAGGTCCCAATCAGCTTTCCTAGGATTTCGGTGTGACTGGGGAGGGTCGCAACAGTTTCCTACAAGAAATTCGATCAGTCTGTGATCTGAGTAGGACTGCTCACTCAAGACGTTCCATTTATCAATATAGTAAAGGTACTGGAGCTGTTATATAGCGTTATGTCTATAACCGCCTGCCTGTTCCTAACTACAAATGTTGGTTCATCACCTCTATCAGCAACTAAAAGATTATTTTCTATAATGAATTCAAAAACTGACTCACCTCGTGGGTTAATATCTCCACTGTCCCATTGTGAATGATGGGAGTTTGCATCACATCCCAGAATCAGGTCCCATCCTTCCTGTACCGCTTTGTGGGAATTGAAATCCGACCTTTTGGCCGAGTGAATTCCAACAGGTCCTTCTTTACGACAAGTCGCAAGTCGGCGTTTGCCCATGGAGCCTGTGTTTTCGCGACAAAGGTCTTCAGCCAGTTCACCGTGAACTCATTGTCACACAGCAGGAGCTTAAAGCCTTTGTAGGTCGAGAGTTGCTCAAAGAAGCGGGTTTGTTCCTCTTTGTTAACGATGCTATCGTTAACGCCATCCAGTATGCGCAACTCTATGAGCCTCCATTGGTCTTTGCTCAACCTGCGTTCCGGCTTACTAAAATCTGCTATCGCCACCTGGAGGTTGGGGTTAGCAGTCACGGCCAGCTTGGCCTTCTTGGTAACCCTACTCGCTGGCGGCGATATCGTGTCATCGTGCCTGCCTCTCTTCGAACTACCCGCCAACGGCACGGATACCCGTCCGGGGACGGCGTCCGCGTCGATTGGCGATCGCTTGAGTCTGTCCGAGACTGACGTGGATGGCAACAGGCTTTCCCTCCTCGTCTCGAACAGGCCTCCAGCTGTTCGCCTAGTCGTCCCTACCGTACGTCTTCTGTCGTCATTGGGTACGTTGGGCTTTCTCCCAATCGGACTGGGTCTAGGCTTAGTGCCCTTCTCCTGTCCGGTTGGGGGTGGTTTGGGTCTGGGCACAGCTGAGGTGGATGGCAAACGGCTTTCTTCCTCGCAGCGTCCAAATCTCCGCCAGTGCCTTTCGCCTATCGGTCGCGTACGTCTGGGGGTTTGGAGCAGCTTGCAACCGGCTCGGAATCGGGTGATTTCGAGTCGGGTGCTGGCCGAAGTCTCCCAGCGACTGAGGTGGGGAGCAAGCGGCTTCCCGCCCTCGTCGTAAGAGGTCTTCTTTCCTTTTTACCCCGTTTGTTGCTGTCTCTCCTAGTGGACCCTGCAGACTTGAGCGTGTTGCGGGCTCTGTCCAGAGCCGCTCTTTCCTTGTCCGTGAAGGATTTCGGATCACGCTTACTAAGCCGCCGAATTAACCGAATAGCGTTACGCCTTCGATTTCGTATTGGCGTTCTAGTCTTGTCGTCCCTAGTCGTTACTTGTGGGCGGGGTATATCCCGATCCACTTTACCAGTACTAACTACTGTCGCGAAGCTAAGTGTGGTAGAGTTCCCATTATCTGCAGGGCTGCAATCGCCTGACATAGTAGGTGCAACCGCCTGCACTCACCCCCTGTATGCAGGTAAGGGGAATTAAATTAAAACTGAAGGTCCCTAGGTATCATGAGTTCACCGTTAGAAGACACCATAACATTGTGCCATATATCCCTGGGCACGGTTGTTTACACCCGGGATTACGGGTTTTATCGAGTTATTCCCCTCTAGATGCGTTATATTCAGTCTAAAGCAGTGGCACCTCGTGCAGGATGTGGCTCTTCACCACGTATAACGATCTTAGGCAATCAGTTTTGTCGATAGCCCCTGGTCTCTAGCCTGAGACCTCGCCTACCCTTGGCCCTTACTCCTTTTAATAATAAAGCAACAGTCGTTAAAAAATATTATTGAAGTGTTTTTTTTTATTGCCTTTTAAAAAAAGTAACACCCTAGATATAGGACATCATTTTATTCGGAGGATGGTAGTCTAGTCACTGACGTACATATCGACTTAAAAACTATTGATACCAGTTGTATGATAGCTGATATATTTATGATGCCATCTTCCTTCCCAAAGGCTGAAAACTTCACTCATCTGATGGGTATTTTTGCAGTATTTTCTGTTTTAAAATGTTGAAATAATAACTTAATTATAATAAAATTAATCGTGGGCGCAGTAGCGCAGTGGTTAGTCTGCTGGACTACTGTGCGAGGGGATCCCAAGTTCGATCCCCGGAAAAACACAAATTACATCTTAAGGTTTTTTTGACTGTCCTGAAAAAGCTTCTCAATTCAGCCGTTCTGACTCCTCATAAAATTATAGGTCCCTACCTTCTATATTCGTCCCAAAAATAAAAACTCACACTAAACGAATGTTTGCGAGAATCTAGGCCTATCATTTATGTTATTTTATAATAAAATTAATATATAGCAGGACAAGTAAAGTGGTTGGTTATTTATAATTAAAATGTAGAATATAAAATATAGGTATGTAATTCGTGTTTCTCCGGTTATCAAGCCTGAGATCCTTCACTATAACATACTGATCACTGAGTCCCTGCAGCCAAATTTGTGTTCTAATACCGATAAAAACATCAACTCAGAAATCAAAATACACCTTTTATACAAATTTGGCATCTTCATGGCGAAATGCCCTTTCAATGATATTATGCCAATGGGCTGGATTAAAACATTTTTTTTGGGGCATCACGTCCCACTCACTTATTTGCTACATATTTATTTGTATTATCTGCGCATCAACGAATAATGACGAATAATCAAATATTTGAAGTTCCCCTTCCAAAAAGGCAAAGCTAACATTTTTGGCCTGTTTTGGTTAAGTCATAGTACATGCAAACTGTAAAGAGGTTAGTAGTTAGGAATACAGGGAATGTGGAAGAGAAAAATGACAAGGAACCGGATGTGGATAGGAAGGATGGATAGGATCGGAAATAGACCGGAAAAGGAATGTCGAGTGCGAAGAGCATGGCATGCTTGCTCAGCACGGCTCAGCTCGCCGGAATGGTGTGGTTCTTGCTCCCCACCGCTCGACCTAACCCACTACAACACATAAAACATGCCTAAAAACAAACATCTAGGTACTTACTTTACCTTCACCATATTCGGACGGACCTTCACCAAACTGAAGGGCGCTGTCGATGGTAATCAGCGCTGGCCGTTCCCACCCCTCCTGGAAACTCGTTGGCCGATATTTGAATTTCCCCTAAATTGGGGATGCTGTCGACTGATCACGCCATCTCGCCGAAAGGGTTTTAGCTTGCCCCTTCACACCCCTGAAAAATCACTTTAACCTACCATCTCACTTTTCAGTGAGTTACACAATAAAGGGAAAAACAAAACCATCAATTGGCGTTGCTCGATGAGCATTCAGGTTATTTTATTATTGTTTCTAGCAATTTTCATCCCTCAATAATTACTTAATAATTAAAATTAATAATTTAAATGAACTTTAAATTTGTTTGAACAAAAATAACCAATCAACTAATATGAACATTCAAAAAAAAACTAAATTTAAGTTAAGTTTGTCCCCACATACAACAACTTACAGCGGGGGCAGAATTTCATCCCCGTAAAAAGACCACGATTCCCGCGTTCCTACCTAAACAGAGCTCTATGTAGGTATATCAATTTTTCTCCCTGAGGGAACGCTAACGAACGACGACTAGGGGTCAAACGGCACTTATCACACTCTAATATTTATACAACAAAAAAAAAAGGAGATGAAACAACTTTGAAACGCCAAAAGCAAAACCAAATATATATAACAAAAATCTTAAACTAACTTACAAATTAATTAGCACTGCGTATTAGCACAGTATCCACTAAAAACTATTATATTGTTTGCAATATAATGCGTAGCTTAGGTACTACACGCAATCCTAATCACACGCAATTGACGATACAGGTAACTTGAACAATATTTTAGTTTGTGATTTTTCTGTTTATTTGTATATGCATATATTTGAAGACAGGTGCATGCGACGTATGGCTTTATGCGCCGCTGTGAGTGGCGATCTTCGTCTTCCGCTCTAATGGTACGAATTTAGTTTCTGCTTTGGTCTAGTCTTTGACCCGGATGACCTTCACCTCTTCGCTACCGAAAGTACTGCACCGGGAATCTTTCAGCGTATTCCGGCTGCATATACCTTTTTGGGTTTTACGCGGTGTTGGTGAGTTGAAGATCAACGTAGACGACGATTTATGCAGAGGAGATCAAACGTGGGGCTCCTTCGTAAAAAGAATGGGCGGCCACGACTTTTGACCTTGTCAATGACCGCCACACTACACAATACCTAATTCCAAAGCACGGATATAATAACTACTCCTAGTTTATACGAAAAACCTCACTTACCCCTTTCTCAGGTGGTATACCGCTTGTACCGTCTATTGTACTATTTAATAATTGGGGGTTCCTTTTTCCTCCTTCCGGGTTACAGGCACCCGCTTATCTATAATAATTGTTCTATGGTAAGTAAATTTCCAGCACACACTAGCAATATTGTTTTACACCTACGAGCTTAACTTTGAGGACACTGGTTTTATAACACCACTACTTTTATTAATGTAAAAATTATTCGCGCTCGCTTATTACCTCGCTTTGAGGACTTTCAAATAAAAAAACTCCGCACGTTCGTTTTTTAAACAGACACTGTGTGTCATTAATGACCTCTGCGGTCTATGGAGGTCTATCCAAGAATGGACTGACAAAAAAAAACACAAAGATCGAACCATCCATCGAAGGCAGTTATTCTTATTCTTATTCTTCCTCCCCCATTCTGTCATTCGATCTATGTATTTTCCATCTATCCCTTTTCCAATAGTCCCCTACTTCTACCGGTTGCATTAGAAAAGCATAGGTAATAATTTTCAAATGCAGAAAATACCACCACCCCCCTCCTATCCTATCCTATTCCATCTCACAACCACGATTTCCACCCTTGGCACCTACTTCCGCTCCATCTACATGTGAATTCTCACCCTGTCCTCACCCATTGTGAATGACCCTCAAGTGGTTGACATTTGTCAAACAGCACAATCAAAACAATTTTTCTATTTCGCAGCCGCACGCGTTTTTGGGTAAGTATCTTTGCATTTCATTTTATTTTCCCTAATATCCCTAATAATGCTTTAAATATAGCCCAGCAAGGGACAATAAATGTTGGACAACCATATACAGCCAGTTTGTCCGCATCTAGTATGCAGGGGTACAGGGGTACGTACCTATCCCTACCTCAACAATAACAAAAAAAAACAAACACCCACACCAAGCATGTTGAATCCTTCGCATCGATGTTTCTCTGCGGAGCCAACCCTGCCCTACCTCACCAGAAGGGTCTTAGTGCTTTTAGGATGTCATCACTACGAAGAATCTATCAAGTGAGTATTTTTCAGTGATACTTGGTCGCTAAACTTTATATCTTCTCCTCCAGGTAGCTGCAACAAAACACCACATCTAGAGGAGTACCAACAACGAAAGAGGGGGTGGCAAAAGTTACCTGGGATAATTTAAAACGTGGGGAAGAATCCCACTTTCAGCCGGGCACTACTCTCAAGGTCAGTTCACCTGGTGGTTACAGGTGTCTATTCGTTTCCTTCTTCGCTTATTTGTCTAATGTGCGTTAATCAATTTCAGATTAGCCACAACCTGCAGATACAAGGGACATAACTACACACATGCATATCATACATTAACGGGCGATTTCGCACTCGACATCGTGGGGATGAGAGCGGCTATACAACGATCGGAACCTAACCGCAGTGAAGTTGCAGCATGGGTCTCGAACATCTTATTTGCCGGGTGAGTTTTTCTTTCGATCTACGCGTACATTAGTCCTAATATTAAGTATTTTGTGCATGCGCTATATCTATAGAGTACTGAGGTACATAGAACTTAGCTCGTAAGATAATGAAATAAATGCACATACATATGCTAACTTGCACGAATCGTTTGTTTATAAGAACGGGTATGGGAATACGTGGTTGGGTTAGAAACACGTCGGGCCTCTGCTGGAGTAATATAGTCTGCACCTTCGATAAAGGGCGGGTTAGAGTGACTATTCTATAGTGCTTACATAGCGATATACATAACATTCGAATACATAGTAGCTACATGACAAAATAATAATGGCATGTCAGATGTACTCATGGATACATTGATTAATAAATAACAGAGTCATGCATGATTACTAATAAGGCACTAAATAAATACAGAAATAATTAAATAATTAAAGGATGTGAATAAATAGATGACGAAATAATAGATAAATAACAAATAAATATATATTCATAGATGACCGAAGAATAGAACGCTAAAGCTAACGATGTTAATGTACTTCGTCCATGAAGACACATCTTAATACATAACGACTATACGATTTAAATACGACAACCTAACTACAAGATAACGAATAAATAAATAAATAAATAACACGAATAAATAAATAAATAAATAGCTAACATTAAAGATAAATAAATAAATAACACTAAAGATAAATAAATAAATAACATTAAAGATAAATAAATAGATAACATTAAAGATAAATAAATAGATAACATTAAAGATAAATAAATAACCTTAGAAATAAATAAATAAATAAATTATACGAATACATAACAGGGAGGTAAATAAATAAGGCGTACGGGCTAAATACTATATCACAGATTGCATTAGATCAGGTTTTTAGAACTTTCATCACAGTCATTGTACTCATTGCTTCAGGTCCTTAGCATGAAAAATACCTACTCTTTTTCCTGCTAGGTTTTCTAGCTCGAACATATTTTTGCCGATCGCTTTTACTATTCGACACTTTACGTATTTGGGACATAACTTCGCCGCGAGGTATTTCGATGTGTCACCTAGGACAAAGTTGCGCCTATAGATTTCTTGACCGGGCAGAAAACGTGTCTTTTTCGTGCGCACATTATACGTTCTCGCGCTTCGTTCGTTGGCTTTCAGAATGTTTTCTTTAATCTTGTTTCGTACGCATTCCAATCGATTGCGTCTGGAAAGTGTCAATAGTTCGCTGTCATCTATTGCGTTCAGTTTCTGCGCCAGTTCATAACTCGACCCGTGCGTCACCATATTAGTTCCAAACAGAGCAAAGTACGGTGACACACCGGTCGAGGCATGAACCGAACTTCTCAACGCGCACGCGATGTTACTGAGGTGAAGATCCCAATCGCGTTGGTCTTCCTTCAGGTACGAACGTATCGCAGCTAACAGCGTCCTATTCACCCTCTCCGACGCATTCGATTGTGGTGCATAATTAGCCGTCCGGAAATGTCGAACTCCGTATTTTGTCAGGAAGTTTTGGAACTCTTTTGCCACGAATTGCTTGCCATTGTCCGAATGCAGAATTTGCGGCACCCCGAACATGTCGAAAACATCGTTCTGCAGGAACTTCACTATACTCAGCGTGTTGGCGTTTCTGAGCGGCTTTAGCAGAACATACTTTGACAAGTGGTCTAACACCACAAAAACATACGCGTTTCCAGATTTCGACCTCGGATACGGACCTAAGAAGTCAACATAAATTTTTTGAAAGGGACGATCTGTACAAAAACTATTACATATTGGTGGACGGGTTACTTGGCTGGACGACTTACTCTGTTTACATGTTTGACATTTCGAAATGAAGGTTCTTATTTGCACGGTCATATTTGGCCAGTAGAAATACTGCCGTATGCGATGAAGGGTTTTCGCGATCCCACCGTGAGCTGTCTGCGGAGGATCATGAGCTCCGGCGATTATGGCTTCGGTCAACCCAGACGGTACCCATAGTCGCCATGTGTGTTCAACCAGGGGCTCAGCTCCCTCGGGTGGTAATGTGCGCTTGTAGACGAACTTGTCCTCTACCTTCAGGTCGGGCAACTCGTCTTGGTGCTCGGTAATGGTCGCGATTAAGCTTCTATATTCGTCCGAGTCGAATTCCTCGGAATTCAGGTCTACCAGCGGTGCCACTACTTCAATCTCCAAACTGTCGGCGTGGACTCGAGAAAGGGTGTCTGGAACCACGTTCAGTGTACCTTTTCTGTGCTCTATGTTGAAGGTAAAAGCTTGCAATTTCAGACTCCATCTCGCTAGTCTACCGCTTAAGTCTTTCAGACCCATCAACCAGCGTAGACTGGAGTGGTCTGTGATGATGGTGAAATCCATCCCTTCAACATAGGGCCTGAATTTCTGAACTGCTTTGACTGCAGCCAGACACTCTTTCTCCGTCACGCTATAATTTTTCTGACACTGGTTCAGCTTCTGGGAAAAGTAGGAGATCGGCGATTCCTCATCTTTCTCGTTCTTTTGAAAAAGTACCGCTCCGATACCTGAGTCTGGGGCATCGCACTGGATGTAAAATCGCCTCGAGAAATCTGGGTGCGTAAGTACCGGAGCCGTCGTTAAAGCTTGCTTCATTTTCTCGAATGCTTCCAAGGCCTCATCAGTCATTTGGAACTTGCCCTGCTTCTTTTTAAGCGTGTCCGTGATGGGAGCCGTCAAGCTGGAAAAATCTCTTATGAATCTCCTATACCACCCTGCCAGACCAAGCAGCCTGCGAACTTGCTTCGGGTTTTTGGGAACTGGGAAGTTCAATATTGCCTCAATTTTTGCCGGATCAGTTTTGAGTTTCCCACCACCAACTATGAACCCCAGATACTTCAATTCCTTGAAGCAGAAATTGGATTTGTTCAAGTTGATGGTGAGGTTTGCGTCGCGTAGGCACTGTGCGACTTCGTCCAACAGGGTGATAAGGGTTTGGAAGTCCGGACCTATGATAAGCAAATCATCCAGATACACAAAAACGCGGTCCCTCAATCGTGCAGGAATCACCTTGTCCATTAAACGGCATAACCTTTGGGCCGCATTACACAACCCAAAGGGCATGACCGTAAATTGCATCAAGGGTCTCCCCGGAACCGTAAACGCAGTCTTTTCTCTACTCTGTTTCTCCAGCGGTATTTGCCAAAATGCGTCTTTTAAGTCTACACTGGCCATCCAGTAGGTATCGGGCAGACGACTGACAATCCCGTCGATCTGGTTGAGAGGGTAAGCGTCCTTTTTAGTCACGGCATTCACCCCGCGAAAGTCAAGACAGAAGCGATTCTTTCCTGGCTTTCGAATCAAGACCACGGGGGAATTCCACGGACTCTCGCTCTCTTCCACAACGCCGAGACTGATCATTCTGTCTAACTCCTCGTACAAAAGGGCTTGTATCGCTGGAGACACAGGGTAGTGACGCTGCTTTATCGGGGCCGCATCTCCGGTATCGATGACATGCTCTTCCAGATTCGTCCTTCCCAACCCGTGTTGAGTATAACAGAGAAATTTCCGCTTGACCGCCTCCAACTCGGACTGTTGCTCAAACGTCAGCTGGTGCATGTTCGGGTCACTTTCATCTTCCGAAGTGGATATGGCGCTTATGAGGTGTGGAGCTATCCGGAACGCTTTCCAAAACTCTACACCTAGATAAAGTTCCTGATTAAGGCTTGGCACTAAATAGAAATTGACGATGTGCTTCAGGTTTCGGTACTCGACTAGTGCCTGAACTTTTCCTACTATCGACTGATTTTTCCCGTCAGCCGTTTTAACATTTGAGTGACATGGAAGCAGTGGTATCTCTAATATTTTAATTAAATTTAAGCAATCTTTTCCTAGAATATTGATACTCGCGCCGCTGTCTAAAAGACCAAGCATCTCTTTGCCTGCCAATTTCACCTGGGCGTATGGCCTAGGGTCAGTGGCCGTGTCTATTACGCTGGAAGCTAAATATCTTCTGATCTCTTTTCTGCGTCGGTATCTCTCTCTAGTTTTAAGTATTCTTTTTGACGGGCCTATATTTACTCCCTTGAAAATCCTATCTCTAGTTAAATAATAATTCTTAATCCTAATGTGCAACGGCTTAATCTCTAATCTATCATTCTTAATTCCTAATTTTTTTTCTGGATCTCGTTTTAATATTTTAATTTTAGGGACCTCAGGTTGACTAAGTCTCTCCTCGGTCTGGCTATCCTTATCTGACGTATTTATTGGTTGGGGGTTTGCGTCGAACGCGATTCCCCCGAAGACATCGCGCTCTGCGTTCGGTTTCCCGGATTGCATCGGGTACATCGAGGCGTTATTACCCCTTCCTGGCCACATTTGTAGCAAAAGATGTTGCGGGTGGTGGAAGGGCAATCTACAAATGAATGGCCTTCAACTCTACAGTTCCAGCACATCATTCTTCCGCTGGCGTATCTGCGAGGTGCGTTTGGTGGTGCGCTACCGTATTGCAGCGCGGAAACCTGTTCATCGTAGTCATACGGGGCCTCGTCGCGATAGTCCAGCTCATTAGCGGCATACCGGGCTGGAGGTCTGTGTGGTCTGGGACCGTCTCGGCTTGGGAACGCGTTCTCCGCGTCCTTACACGCATGTCTCAGCTGGTCTAGCGTGAAAATCGACATAGGGTAAACCAGTCTGCCCACCTTCTCATTCAGATTCCGCTTCAAAAGCGTTACCATTTCGCCTTCTGGCAACTGCACTCGGAGCTGAGACCTTAATTTTGAGATCGCCGTGAAGAAGTCATCGCTAGCCTCCCAGGCACCTTGACGTCGATCCATCATATCGCGCATGATTTCGAAGTCCGACTTGCAATTGCGGAACTGGCGCATCAGCGCGTCGCGTAGCATTGGCCAGTCGGGACGGTAATTGGTACGCTGGAATTGCCAGTACCACTCGTACGCGGTACCTGAAAGTAGCAGATGAAAATCTCTTAAAATCTCAGCCCAAGTACAGTCGTACTGGCTCTGCAACGTTTCGAGGCGGAACACGAAATCCTCAACGGTTAGCGTCTCTGGTTTACCCTCGAAATTTATCCCCCACTTATCGATTTTAATTGGGCCTCTAGGACCCGCTGGAAATATTGGATCTGTGGGCCGCGGTTGAGACGCAAAGAACGGAGGGGGCGGCTGCCTCATCTGCTGGTAACCTGCCTGCTCTGGCTGATACGCATTGTGATACCCTCTGCCGTTTCTTCTACTACCATGATTACGGTTGGCTGGAGGGTTCAATAGTGGATTTGCATGGGTGGTCGTTCTGGGGTCTGTCGGCGGGATCGCTGACGGAATTACCGGCGGAACTGCTGGCGGAGGTACCGACGGGACAAAAGGTGTCGAGACTGGGTCTAGCTGTGTCGGCAAATTTGACGCTGTTGGCTGATTGGTCGTTCGCCAAGGGACGGAATTTGACCGTGACGTTGGTCCTGGAACTTCAGGTAGCTGGTTTGGACGGGTAACAAAATTTATTTCTCTCATAAAATTTACAAAGTTTGTTTGCAACTCTTCCCTTAGGCTTTGAGAAATTTCGTCCTTCAGGGAGCTCTGGTACGAAGCAAACGCACTTCCTACCGCCATATTAATGCAGGCCCTCATCTCTACCGGAATATTAAGGAGACCCTGATTCTTCCTACTAGTGTTTGCTTCTGACGCATTCGGAAGATCTTGAATGCTCTCCGCTGCTCTCAAGGTCATGAAACTGTTGTCTGTATAGTCATGCGCGGCTGCACCTTGCTCACTAAGACTACTATATGTAGGGGCAGGGATAGACTCAGAGGAGCTAGTGTTGCGACTAATCGCACCTGTACTGGTAGGAAGCTGAACTGGAGGTGGTGGTAGTCCGGGTGGTTGTAGGACTACTGGAGGTAGATGATGGAGTTGCGTTTGTGAAAGTACTGGGGGAGGCGAAGTTGGAGGCGGTCCACTATCGGTGGTACCTTTTGGTGGTGGAGTATGTTGAACTGACATATCGTCCAACTCTTGTGCAATTCGAGAACTACGGGAGCGAGTGAGTATTCGATTGTTATCTACGATTAGTTCCCTTCTAATTCTCCTATTAATTAAATCTTTTTCATGCGATTTCATTATCAACTACACGACGCTATGAACTGAATTCGACGTCCTGACACTCTTGAACGAGACGACCTACTTTACTATCACGAAATATACTATATAAGAACAAAAACTGAAAAAAAATAAGGTAACGAAACAAAATCAATAATATATAGAAAATATAATAAAACAACCAAAACCCAAAAAAAATTAACGTAAACGTAAGACTATATTAAGTTTATAAGTAAATTCGTATATTATGATATACAAATTCCTAATTCCTAATTAAAGACTACAAAACAATTTGAACAAGATTGAAAAATGAGTTTTTGTTGGTTTTCTTGATTATAATTTATAAATAATGGATAATTTTGTCTTGGTTTGGGGTTTCAATTCATCGGGGTAGGGGTGCTTGGGGCAGCTGTCTTCGGCGGCTTCGTGGCGTACTATTGACGGCGTGATCATTAAACAGCATCCGGATTATATGGACTGCAGACGGACTAAGAATTTGTTGATCCCTCAGTGTGGTGAAATACTGACATAAAGGAACAAGGACAAACAATTTGTATCCCTTCCCGTTTCCGCAATACCAGACCACCAAAGGGCATCGCTGGCAGACATGAAACGTTCCGATCAACACACTTAAGAAAGCTAAGGACAAGACAGTGCTACACGCTACGAAGGAAATCATGACAAGGTCACTGTACTCGTGATTACTAAATACTGACGAAACTAATGGGGTTGAAAAGTCAAAAGTTTAGATAGAAAAGTAAAATGCACACTTAACAACTGGAATAGGGAATGACACAGACTAACAGGTTCCAATTGGTTCGGTTGTCAGCATCATTGTTACTCGTCGCAATTCAATAGGTACGTTCAAGAACCTGCCTATCGAAGACTTACGAATGCATTGACGCTGACAACTGAATCAACTGTGGACTAACGACAACATTAAAGGACAGTAGACGTGCAAAAACGTTGGGCGCCATTTGTAAAGAGGTTAGTAGTTAGGAATACAGGGAATGTGGAAGAGAAAAATGACAAGGAACCGGATGTGGATAGGAAGGATGGATAGGATCGGAAATAGACCGGAAAAGGAATGTCGAGTGCGAAGAGCATGGCATGCTTGCTCAGCACGGCTCAGCTCGCCGGAATGGTGTGGTTCTTGCTCCCCACCGCTCGACCTAACCCACTACAACACATAAAACATGCCTAAAAACAAACATCTAGGTACTTACTTTACCTTCACCATATTCGGACGGACCTTCACCAAACTGAAGGGCGCTGTCGATGGTAATCAGCGCTGGCCGTTCCCACCCCTCCTGGAAACTCGTTGGCCGATATTTGAATTTCCCCTAAATTGGGGATGCTGTCGACTGATCACGCCATCTCGCCGAAAGGGTTTTAGCTTGCCCCTTCACACCCCTGAAAAATCACTTTAACCTACCATCTCACTTTTCAGTGAGTTACACAATAAAGGGAAAAACAAAACCATCAATTGGCGTTGCTCGATGAGCATTCAGGTTATTTTATTATTGTTTCTAGCAATTTTCATCCCTCAATAATTACTTAATAATTAAAATTAATAATTTAAATGAACTTTAAATTTGTTTGAACAAAAATAACCAATCAACTAATATGAACATTCAAAAAAAAACTAAATTTAAGTTAAGTTTGTCCCCACATACAACAACTTACAGCGGGGGCAGAATTTCATCCCCGTAAAAAGACCACGATTCCCGCGTTCCTACCTAAACAGAGCTCTATGTAGGTATATCAATTTTTCTCCCTGAGGGAACGCTAACGAACGACGACTAGGGGTCAAACGGCACTTATCACACTCTAATATTTATACAACAAAAAAAAAAAGGAGATGAAACAACTTTGAAACGCCAAAAGCAAAACCAAATATATATAACAAAAATCTTAAACTAACTTACAAATTAATTAGCACTGCGTATTAGCACAGTATCCACTAAAAACTATTATATTGTTTGCAATATAATGCGTAGCTTAGGTACTACACGCAATCCTAATCACACGCAATTGACGATACAGGTAACTTGAACAATATTTTAGTTTGTGATTTTTCTGTTTATTTGTATATGCATATATTTGAAGACAGGTGCATGCGACGTATGGCTTTATGCGCCGCTGTGAGTGGCGATCTTCGTCTTCCGCTCTAATGGTACGAATTTAGTTTCTGCTTTGGTCTAGTCTTTGACCCGGATGACCTTCACCTCTTCGCTACCGAAAGTACTGCACCGGGAATCTTTCAGCGTATTCCGGCTGCATATACCTTTTTGGGTTTTACGCGGTGTTGGTGAGTTGAAGATCAACGTAGACGACGATTTATGCAGAGGAGATCAAACGTGGGGCTCCTTCGTAAAAAGAATGGGCGGCCACGACTTTTGACCTTGTCAATGACCGCCACACTACACAATACCTAATTCCAAAGCACGGATATAATAACTACTCCTAGTTTATACGAAAAACCTCACTTACCCCTTTCTCAGGTGGTATACCGCTTGTACCGTCTATTGTACTATTTAATAATTGGGGGTTCCTTTTTCCTCCTTCCGGGTTACAGGCACCCGCTTATCTATAATAATTGTTCTATGGTAAGTAAATTTCCAGCACACACTAGCAATATTGTTTTACACCTACGAGCTTAACTTTGAGGACACTGGTTTTATAACACCACTACTTTTATTAATGTAAAAATTATTCGCGCTCGCTTATTACCTCGCTTTGAGGACTTTCAAATAAAAAAACTCCGCACGTTCGTTTTTTAAACAGACACTGTGTGTCATTAATGACCTCTGCGGTCTATGGAGGTCTATCCAAGAATGGACTGACAAAAAAAAACACAAAGATCGAACCATCCATCGAAGGCAGTTATTCTTATTCTTATTCTTCCTCCCCCATTCTGTCATTCGATCTATGTATTTTCCATCTATCCCTTTTCCAATAGTCCCCTACTTCTACCGGTTGCATTAGAAAAGCATAGGTAATAATTTTCAAATGCAGAAAATACCACCACCCCCCTCCTATCCTATCCTATTCCATCTCACAACCACGATTTCCACCCTTGGCACCTACTTCCGCTCCATCTACATGTGAATTCTCACCCTGTCCTCACCCATTGTGAATGACCCTCAAGTGGTTGACATTTGTCAAACAGCACAATCAAAACAATTTTTCTATTTCGCAGCCGCACGCGTTTTTGGGTAAGTATCTTTGCATTTCATTTTATTTTCCCTAATATCCCTAATAATGCTTTAAATATAGCCCAGCAAGGGACAATAAATGTTGGACAACCATATACAGCCAGTTTGTCCGCATCTAGTATGCAGGGGTACAGGGGTACGTACCTATCCCTACCTCAACAATAACAAAAAAAAACAAACACCCACACCAAGCATGTTGAATCCTTCGCATCGATGTTTCTCTGCGGAGCCAACCCTGCCCTACCTCACCAGAAGGGTCTTAGTGCTTTTAGGATGTCATCACTACGAAGAATCTATCAAGTGAGTATTTTTCAGTGATACTTGGTCGCTAAACTTTATATCTTCTCCTCCAGGTAGCTGCAACAAAACGTTCTTATGCCTCAAGGAATACCTACAGTTGAGTTGAGGATTTATATTTACCTCGTGGGGGATGTGTGTAAGTACGTAGGTATCTACTGCTAAAAAATGAATACACATGTTGTTGGAACCAATATCCAAAGTAATACATAATAAAATTACAACTCAATACAGTTTTAGATAAATAAATTCAATGATTGTTGTGATTGAATTTGGGTGTATCACTGTCACAACCCGCCACTTCTTTCGAACAGTTGTTGTTTTGCTCTGAGGAGAATTCTTTATAATTTGAAATCATCATCCAGATTGACAACGCTTTTAAGATAATGACGTCGAGCCGGCCGTAGATGTTAGTGTCATTTCATTAAATACACCCATTATTTGATGGCGTGCATGCGAATTTGGGGCATTGTTCGTTCCGTGCGACAAGACGAACTCTTTATGGTTTAAAGAGCTCATTTTTTAGATTGGGTTTCAGACTTAAACCGCCCAAAACAATAACAATTTAAAGGTAGCTTCTAATCCATTGAAAATGAGATACATAAATCGGATATGAATGCATTTTCGAAAAAGGTGGATCTCAACCTCTGGCTAACCCTCTAGAAATATCAAGCGCAACAATCTCCATGCAATGGCACAACGGACAAATTAGTTCTAAATACATTATATTGAGATAATCACTTAAAGCACCAGTGGACACTATACCGGTCAAAGACCACATAAGAGTAAAAAGGACAAAAGATGATGTGGTTTTGCAAGTGTAAAAATACAACTCCTTTTTTTGGATAGAAACAGTGTAATCTTCAGGTTTACACAACATATATAAGGAATTTAAAATTCGCCCATCATTAAACGATAAAATGTTGTACCGATGGTTGACTGGATAACTTTAAAGGCAAAAGACCCATAGAAAAAGGGTTTTCCGTAGAAAGAATGGCCAGGGAATCATAGATATTTAAAATTCATTAAGTCAGTGAGCAAATAAATTAAAATTAACAAAGAGAAAGTATGACAATTAGCGTTATGTGTCTAGCATTGATACTGTAAGGTAAACGCAGATTGGGAGATTGTTCTTGGCATTGTAATGTATATACATTCTAAGCATACTGTATTGTATGTTGTTTGGCGATAACTATAAGATGGTTGTACGTGTACCATTGTAGTATAGGAATACAGGTTGTATTGCAAGTTGTTGCTATGCTGAGCATGGACTAGGGGTGCTTGAAGTTTGTCAAACTTAATATATTTCGATCAACTGGGCCGTGAAGCCAACGACGCAGAGGATTTAACTGACAATCTATTAGAGGATTTAACGATCGAAGGCCGTACAGGTACACCCATCTTAACATGAACATGAATCAATTGGCCTTGGAAATAATAATGCATACTCATACTGCATCAGAACTCCAAGACATTGAAAGTACTAAGGATGAAGTCAAGGATACATTTTCTTCGTTTCTAAAAATGTTTTCTTTTTTAAGATACATGCTGAGTTTACATTAAAAGCAGTGTCAAAAGATATATAACAAAAATATCTGTTGAAGACAAAATGCAACCACTGTTCTATGGCTCAGAAATCCGTTTTTATATTAGAATCACCTAGGTCATGCACTAATCTCAGGAGCGCTAAAAGTTCTGTTTCATTAAGATCCTTCAGTTTATCTTGAAAGAAACTGGTCGAACCACTCACATTTAAGTATGAATCTCAGGAGTCATTTAGGGTCTGCGTTGTCCAGATCCTACCGTAACTGTTAAGAGTCCTTTTAAGGGATGAGTAATTGCAAAGTGGGTGGCGAGTAGATACTATAACCCAGACGACCCTACTCGGTAATGACCTCTGTAAGTATTCGTATGCGAATGTCTGCGCATACATTTTTTTTTATAATTTTAAGGCCCAAAAGATGCTTCAATTTTTAATCCATATCTTGCGAACTATTTACTGTAAAGTTGGAATTGTTCCCAGCTTCATCAACTTCATCAACTTATGGTGATTTCTTATACAAAGTCCTGAGATATGACCATTAGTAAATGTATAAACTTACACTTAAATGCTGTAACATACCCATTCAAAATCAAAAAATAAAAACAAATGTGATAAAACTTTTTGTATAAGTTAACTGCACATTTAGTGATTATAAAAAAATATATATACGTTCTTGAAATGTTGGTACTATTTCATATGGTATTTTTGAAACTTTGGGGGCGTGTCACGCCCTAACGGTAACAGAGAGCCGACATCGTCGGCGTACATTAAAACCTTTATATTGAATCTCTCTATTGATATTCCACAGGGCAATGCTTTTACTATACATCATCAATGTATAAGGAAAAACTTGGATGGCTAAAATTGCAGTCTTGTTTCAAACCCACAAGGGAGAGGAACCAGTCAGATAGATTTTTACCATACCAAACTGAATTAATTGTTTGATTATAAATGTCTTCAATTATTCTTTCAAATTTTGGCGACATCCCTTCCCTATAGAGTTTATAGAAGAGAGCTTCTGGTGCTTCTCCTTTTGTTGAAAATACATAGTTTTAAAGGCACGAGTGATATGCTTTATGAATTCTGTATTAGAATGTTTGAAATATTCGTTGGGGATACGGTTGGGGATTTATTTTCCTTTGCTTTACATATATAGCCAGAGCCACCTCTACTTCTGCTACGCTAATTTCACAATCCAGTATTGCATTTTCATAATTTAGTTTGGCATACCTATTGAACCGGTTCAGCAAATATTTTTGCATTGCCTTGTTATTTAAAATAATCTTGGAGTGCTGGAATCGGAGGTAAGGTGTTCAACGAATCGTTTTCCTTTAATCTTTTTTATTGTTCTCCAAAAATCTGCAGAATCTTTGCAGCCTATTAACTTCTCAGCTTGGAGTTTGCTAAAGTTTTCTTTTTTGGATTCACACAGTAACCTGTAGTACCGATTTGCTTTCAGATAATTCTTCCTTTAAACAGTCCGCATTGAAAATCTGGTAATGACTTTTTATCGTACCAGGCTACATGGTATATATCTACCAGATCCACCCTCAGAACTCTGCGGAAATGCTGCCGATTCTAGTACGTTCTGTACATTTTCTATTGATGGTTCAATTTCGTGGTATTTATATTTTGCTACGCCTTCAGTTGATTCCTCCTGTTGTTAACCCTTTCACTTGTACTAACGCATTAGTATTTACTACTGAACAACAACCCCTTGAGCATTAGTAAATTATTTAGTGAATTATTAAAAAAAATATATTCACTTAAGGCGTCTTGGGTAGGTATACCCCCGCGAGTGGCACAAGTTCAAGTATGCCAAAAAGGCACTGATGTAAGTATTATCACTGGAAAAAGTCATCAACCCGAGTGCAAATAATTTACTAAATCCACGCTCCCTTAAAATGTGTACTTCCCCGATTATCTAATCGATTTAGGAATTTCAGGAAATAAATCGAGTCCGGAGACATGACCATATAGTATTCCTTGGAGATGACAGATAAGGCAGTGTGCATAAACCAATTGAATATTATTTCATGATTTTAGATTCAATCCATAGTTCGTGCCTTCCACCACAGTGATGAGGTAAGATACAGTTCACTGAACTCTCGTGGACGTACCTAACAAACAGATTTTCCCCTATGTACATTTTCCCAAACAAGAAGGATTATGGTCAAGCAATAATTTGCTTGTTAGTTTAATTCGCATGCAACAAGTTGCCATTCAAACCCATTTCAATTTTGTCACGTTTTTCAACAACAGATATCCACATAGCTCAACCTCATTTACTTATAGCCAGTACTAGATAAAAGGACCTACTCCTTTTTTTCCTGAAACTGTTTCCTTAAACCGAATTTATAGAAAAACATAACTCTATCCCCTTTACTAAGAAAAAAAAGGAGAACCCCTTTAACTGATGAATAATATTTAAATTAATTTTGAATCTTCAACCGAAAAGCAAAATATTTCCATTGCTTAATAATAATGTCTCCTCAGCCCATTCCCACACGTATATAGCTAGTTAAATCAGTTTAATTGATATCCCTCTTCATGATGGGTTGGTAATGGCTTTACGCGTATAATACTATATCTGACAACCCCCCGGGAGCATCCTTTCGCTGCTTTCGTTTTAAAATTGAAACAACTTC
The DNA here is from genome assembly GCA_955612985.1 of Cheilosia scutellata. Taxonomy (NCBI): domain Eukaryota; kingdom Metazoa; phylum Arthropoda; class Insecta; order Diptera; family Syrphidae; genus Cheilosia; species Cheilosia scutellata. Next base: position 23,096,466 of record OY015312.1, on the reverse strand, counting down.
CATATTCAACAGGTTGGTGTACTTGAATTTTAATGAAACGACAACATTTTTAACATTTTCGTACATTTTATGCTTTCATCCTTTATCATACCACCTCAGTCTAGGAATGACTACACACTATACACCCACAGTACCTTGCCAAGTCTTAAATTTAAATGACCATTTTCGCTGCAATTCGTTGTGGAAATTAACTGACGTCTACTTGGGCAGGGATATGCATGTAGGTTGTGGAATTATGACATGTTTTTCTGTTGTGTAGCCAAAGGGCCTGTTGGCTGTCTTTTTATTAGTATTAGTATTAGTTGTGACATGTACGAATTTTAAGAAAAAATCATAGTAATATGGGTCACATTCTCATACATTGTGTGTAGGTGGGCTGAAACGATTGCTTCCCCACAAACACCCTGATTTAATAAGCATTCAATGATTGTTTAGCATTTAGCGCTGAAATCTATATCAAATTTCCGTTTAGTAAAATTCAGCTCCACCACTCATATGCTAATCTATATATATCTACTGTGACGACAAATCCATGTCATAAACAGGATGCCATCCTGTCTAACACCTGTTGAGAGAGAAATGTACATTTCACTCCTGGATGCTGGGATGCTGCTGTGATTTCAGTGAAACGCTTGCGTAAATCTCTCCGAATGTTCTATTCGGAGTGCCCTATGAATTAGGTACCTTTGTATCTCTATCTATTTGTGGGGGTTGGTTTGGGTTTTTGTTTCTTCTTGTTGCTGGTTTGCTAGTCGTTCGTATGAATATAAAAGACATGATATCCATGAGATAACAGCCACAAAATCGAAAGCATCTCTGCAGAGAAGAACTCTATACGAGATACAAGAAGTGTTAAACCGTCGGAAAAGAAGTAGTGTTTTGTGATTTCTGTATATAGAGTAAAATATTTATAAAAAAAATTGTTTATAATCTCTGTGATTTAAATTTAAGTTTATTAAAAATATATATATAACAAAAAATCGCTTAAAATGAAATTCAATTGCGGTGGTGATATCGTTATTTGCTTATTGGTGATAATTGGGGTATTGTTAAGTTTCTCATCAGCTGGTGAGTTTAGAAAATTAAAAGTTCTAAAATATTTAAATTTGAAATGACAATAAATTTCAAAAGTGACAAAGTGTAAAATATTAATTTAATTGAACTCTTCTTACCAATATTCTTATGCTTAGAAAGTTGAACTATTTTAACCTATTTGATGTTCTTTAATTTTTCTTCGTTACCAGAACAGAACTGTATTATATACACTGTGACTGTGGTAGTTTTTTTTATTTAGGGACAATATTTAAGTTTGAAAATAGTTTCTGATTTGCCTTTTAGTGTGTCGATTTTTTTGTTGTTAAATCTTAAATCAGATTATTTTTTTTAAACACACACATTTTTTTTTTAATTCTTTCCTTTAAGTTTTTTTCACTAAGGAATATGATTTCTATACATAAATTTCAAAATAATTCCTTGAAAGGTTATTCATAAAGTTAGCAAGAATTTTTCGGTTTAGATAAATCTCATTTTTATTATATAATATCAGTTAGTTTTGGGCTTGGAATAAAATCAAAAATTTATTTCGTCATCTTTTGAAAACAGTTTACATATATTACCTAAATTTTATATCATCATATTATACAATGGTGGCCATGAGTATTTTGACAAAACTAAAGTTAATTCTATTCATAGTTTGAACTTACTTCATGTAAATTTTGGCATCAATGGAAAGGTCATTCAAATTCCGTTTGAATGATACAAAACTTTCCTTAACCTATTGAAAATTTAGAACTTTTGTAAAAGTCTACTTTTTGACTTTTTTCGTCGGTTAAAAAAAAATATTTTGATGCAAAAAGTTTCTTCAAACAATTCTAATAGTGACCAGGGTTGTCAGGTTTTAAAAAGCGGAATCGCCAAACGTAAAATATTAAACGCCAAAAAATCGCCAAATTTCAAAATTTTCAACTCTCCAAATTCAAAAACCATAAAAATCAACTGCAACTCGTAATTTTTCGTAAAAAAAACTTAATGCAAATTCCCCAAGCTGCTGGAACTCTGTCTGTCCTAAGGCATTTGTCATTTTGTACACCTTGTTCCAAAACTTCAGAACGTCTTCTTCGGGTACACTTTCTAAATAAAATTCATTTGACCAATTGACAGAAATTAATTGTTCCCACTGAGCCTCAGTAAGTTGTAAGCTTTTGGGTGGAATCAAGTTTTAAAACAGGGTCGCAGTTGGCTTAAACAGACGCCGCCTGTTGAAAAATATCCCAACGAAACAAAAGGTGTGTTGCTGTCAGACAAATTTTTCGCATCGCTCTTAGTAAAACCAGAAATCGTTAACTTGCTTCAACTTCATTCACATGCTCTGTGCTACGATCGCGATTCTTTCAAAATCTGACCCTAAATCAATATCTTTCCAAGCTTTAAAGTTGTCTTCATTCGTTACTAATTTTAATATTTCGTCAGTCATCACAGATGTAAGGTTTGAGTGAAAATTATAAAAAATATGAGGATTTTGGTTAAACAAATTTATATCGTCAAAGTCTAAACATATCGCCTTTTTTGGGGTGCGTCGCCAAACCGATTTTCGTGTCGCCAAATGAAATTTCAAATCGCCTGTTTGGCGATAAATGGCCACATCTGACAACCCTGATAGTGACTGCAAACATTTTTTTTCAAAAATCTCTTCGCTATTTAATGATTTTTTGAATTGGATGATCTCAGAAAAATTTTGTATGAAAAGGAGGGAAAAGTGTCTAAAAAAGTAATTTTTAGCAATTTTCAAAAAATCATAAAAAAACATTGCTAGTATTAAATAAAAGTAGGGGGTGGGTATTTGAATAAATTTTCAAAATTTGTTTTTTTTCATTATTCAAATACCTACTATGTACTAGACTAAGAGCTAGCAACGTTTTTTCTCAAGTCATTTTAGCAAGGCTGTAACTTTTTGAGCTTAGTTCGTGGTGACTATTGAATTTGGCAATTGCATTTTCCGCATACATCGGTCGTAAATTCACACATACCAAAATCTTAAGTTTGCTAAAATGAGGTACCTAAATTTCTTGTACTTTTGAGGTTATGGCATTCCTATATAAACCAACGCAGCGCTGCCAGAAATGTATTTTCGTGTTCAGTAGTCACCACGAACTAAGCTCACAAAGTTACAGCCTTGCTAAAATGATTTGAGAAAAAACGTTGCTAGCTCTTACTCTATACCTACTTTTCATAGATTTCCTTCATGGTTCAAACTCAATGAAACTGATACTCGCCAAGTAATGGTTTCAAAAGCAAATTGCCAAATAAAACCAAAGCTTTGCCCTAGAAAGCTGCAATTTTGGACAGAGGTTTCCTCTAAAATGTGCATATAGAAGCAATAAGGAAGGATATTTCGAAATTCAACCCTTAAAGGGGTAAAATGGGGAGTCAAAGTTTGTATGGGGATATTTTTATTTTTCATCCGATTGACTTCATACTCGGTTTGTGTAGTCTATAAAGGAAATAGGTAGGTATTTTGCTTTTGAGCACGAGTTATAGGAAATTATCCTGAGGCGATTTTCATAACTCACGAACCATTCGCCGTATTAATTTGAAACTTTGTACATCGATAAAGAAGTAAAATATACATATGTGTATAGTCCTAAATCTAAATCAATACAAAAAAAAATGGAAACCATTTTTAATGCAATATACTTAGCTAGGAATGTTTAGATCACTGATCTACTAACTGGTCTATTAACTGATTGTAAAGGAATATCTGTGAGGAAGCTGCGGGAAGAAACTAGAAACTGCTAAAAATGTTATTTTCTTTAAATAGGTTTTGTTGAATGACAACAAGTATTAACTCCTAAATTGTAATTTTACCACCAAAAATCATGCGGATTACTTTTAAAAAGAATATATTTCTTAAGAAAAAAAAATTTGTGAAAAATGGTTGTCAACATTTTAAAAAATGTAGAGTAGTTGAAAAACAGAAATGTCGGCAATTTGAGCTAGTTAATAAGATCGCATTTTAAGTCTAAAATAAATAGGAATAAAGGTTACTAAAAGAAATTGCTCGATACTAATACTTTTTAGTGTCCAGTACCCATATTCTGTAACTTATGCGAACAATTATCGCATCGAGAACACATGAAACAAACAATTCCGCTGTTTCTTGCATCCTGGAAAAAAGTGTTTCTGTAACTCAGGTCGAAACCTTGACAAAAAAATGTTCGCATTCCAGTATGTTGTATGTGATGCTCTTCATTTCTTTGCCAATGTGTTTTCATTCGACAGAATTTCTTCCCGAAAATCATTTAGTTGAATTAGTTCGCCGGATGCATTTATACTATACTCCCCCGGATTTATTCGTCCAACTCTTTCTTAAGTTCAGCTGTTTCTTTGTTGGGGTATTCATGTCGCTCCAACACTGCAGAAACGAGCAAATTAAAAAATAAATGATTTCACATTTAAATAATAAATGCATATTTTTTTCCATTGCTCCACGGATTTATAGCAGTTTAACTGAGAACTTAATTCATCGCATTTTCTTTATTGACAATGATCGATGATAGACCTGCAAATTGATCTCGGGCGAAAGATAAATTTAATTTGATGCCATGAAATTTAAAAATTTTTGTTTTTTTGAAACTCTACACTCACAGAAAAAAATTGTAAAGGCTTTACTATCCGAATTGTAAAAACATCTATTTACAATTTAAGTAGCAAATTTGGTTAATTTACTATTTTAATTTCTATTTTTTAAATTGGTGTTTTTATGTTTTTTTATCGTGCTGGGGAACCGCGAGGGTATTTCCAGCATTGTGACATCAGAATCGGGAGCTTTCCAGACAAAATAAGTCGGGAAACAGTTTAAAATATTGAAATTCTTCACAAAATGGATACAACCAAGTTGGCGTTGACAGACCTATCCATCGGCCAGGCGATACACACAGATTTACCGCCGAGTCATAAAACTTCAGGAAATGTTGCGTCCCACAACAGATAGTAAAACAAAATTCAAAGTTACAGAAACAGATGAAGTCAGAAAATGTATTTTCATTGAATTTACAGGTAACAGCGTTCCGTCGAAAAAATTTCTCAATGCGAAAGTTACAGAACATGGGCCCAAGTTATATTTTATAAACTCACTACTCACAATAACGAAATTTTTCATGTAAAATGATCTATTGTGACCGAAAAATCATTTAAGTTGAACGTTAAAATTGATTATTATTGGTAAGTCTATTTAACCCACGCATTGATCACTGGCATATTTAAGGATATGTGCCCTCTTTAGGATTCGTTCCATTATTGTTGCGAATTTTTCTGCCGTCTACCGGGCCATTTTGGACTCACTCAGTTTTTATTTTTCACATTTCTTGAGTGGAGTAAATTGATAGGAAATCTTTAAGATACGATGAATAAATTTATTGTTCTCAACTTGCCGAAGTGCATCGGTGACTTCTCACGTAAGACTTTCACGTCACTTGACCATGTTTGACATTTTTTTATGGTTACGCATACGCACTCATTCCAATGAAAGATGTTGCGATTTTGATTGAGTCAAAAGGAGAAATGTATATGACACATACATAAAATGCACATAAAATCCACTTTCTGAAATAATTCTCACATTAGCATGAAGGGTTGACTCCGCGTCATTGCGCTTTTCATACAAATCTTCATTTAGTATTTGCTTTAAGAGAGTAAGGACGAAAAAACCGCCGTCCGCTTCAACTTTAGCTTATAGAATTTGCTAGTGTTTTTTATTTCACTATTCCTCTCCCTGTAAAAATATTTTTCTTTTATTTTGTTTGTGTATGTAGAAAGAAATACAAATTCTGAGCTCTGATTTTGAGCAAAAAAAGAAACACGAACTTTTTTTTTGACAGTTCAGGCTCTGCACTGCTCTTTCGGTTTGTAACTATCTTCTCAAGACCAAATCTGCCGGCATAATTTTAAAGCTATATTATTTACTGATGACAATAAATATTCAGAAAATTAATGAAAGTACATTCGATATAAATGGATCGCAACCGCACAAAGTCTAAGTTAATAAGTGTCAGAAAATTATCCGAAAATAATATTATTTAGCCCAATTGACACACTGCCTAAGCTAAAAAATTAAATTTGGATTCCAGGCTGTACATCACATATCTGTAAAAATTTATGCGAGAAACAGATTGGCACAGCAACAGCAACAGCAACTTTGACAGCCACAGCGCACTTTTTAGAGCCCATGGTTTTTAATGGCTGAAGTTACATTACCACAGCAACATCGACATCGACATCGACGTTAGAGCTAAGTCCTAAATTCAATGTTGCTGTGCAAATGCTACCAACACCACGGTGACTTTTTCAGTTCTCGAATGCTTTCGAATGCTGACATACTGAAGGTGCAGCAGCATTACCAGATATCTAGGTTTCAGCAGTTTAGAAAATATTCTTATGTAAATTATTTAGAAAATACTATTTTCGTTTTCTTTTGATTTAGATTGCTTTCATTTTCGATTGGCAAAAATTTAAATTCTTTTTTTGTGATCCGTGTCAGTACACGGACTTCCACTGATAATTTTGTATAACATACTGCAGGCGTCAAATTATTTACTGTCGAAGGGACGTGATTTTGAATTAAATTTTGCTATTGCAATGTGGAAACGAGTTTTCTAATTCAATCGTCGCGAGCTGTGTTAAAATTAATGTTTGTCAAGGAATTAAAACAAAAGTACATACAAATTTGAATTTGATGTTGGGCAGCAGACATCTGAAATACCCAGTCGAAAATGACATCAGATATGTTTTCAGTATTTTATACTTTAGCTACCACCAAGTACATATAATGGTACGTATCTACTGGTAGGTAATAAGTACGTTAACACTCATGAATTAAATAAATATTCTAATATGCTCTAACATTTTGCAGGTTATCATGTACCTATAATACCATTTTTTCGCTTTCGTCATTTATTTTGATAAAAGGTAATCTGGTAATGCTGTGTTGCAATCAACTGACAACAAATTTTTTTCCTCCCTTGACAAAGTTGCTGTCGATGTTTCCAATGTATTTCATGCGACTTCTGCTCTTGAAGTTGCTGTTGCTGTCAAAGTTGCTGTTTCTGTTGCTGTGGTAATCTGTTTCTCGCATTAGCGCGCCCATTAATGGTTAGGCATATTTAAACAAGCTAAATTTTCAAAGATCTGTTGCTTTTTTTTCTTTTGAGCTTTTTCAATGAAAACCTCGATGAGGAATCCTTTGAAACTGATATATTTTAGAGCAAGGAATAGCAGACAAGGAAAAACGAAAGCGCAACGAAAATATGTATAGCACATTTTGTCGTCGATGCATTTTTGAAGGAAGTTATTTTCAACGAAAAGCTGTTTTCTGTGACACTTATGTATTCCATGTCAAATTTTAGCTAATTTTTGGAGAAACAAATTGGAGATCAGCTAAAATTAATTTCGCTCAAGCTGCATACTTAGATTAAAGAGTAGTTCCCCTCTTGGCTCGAAAAGTCAAAACAGGTCACTGAATTTCTTCCGGTATGAAGTGATAAAATTGTCAAAATGCAAAAGTTGACAGATAGGCGAAAAAAAAAAAAATATTTTCCAGCGATTGCTCGATTAAGAGGTACAGTGTGTATATGTATAGATGAGAATTAAGAGCAGTGGTAATTGAAATCGCTTGAAATCGTACAGCATATCGTAAAAACGACATTTTGCTTAGCTGTTGCTGTGAATATTGCTGCTTTATTCGTATATATCTACTAGGAAACAATTTTCCAGCCGTTCAGATTCGGTATGAATTGAAAGCTTGTAAGAATCTATTCCTAAAGTTCTATACGGACTTGTTGCGCAAATAATAATTTATTTATTTATATATTTATTGCTCAACAGAAAGTGTGAAAACATTTGTCGGGAGAAATTTTGGCAAACACTATTAATCTGATTTGTAAAATTGCACTTTGTGCTATAAAATTCAGTCTATCTATCTGTAAAGAACCTATCCTTTCAATTTCAATATATGTATGCTTCAATTAGAATGCAACATCTGTCTATCCTCTGCTTATATAAAATGAAAACTATAGATTTCAATAATAAGAACGGTGGAAATATATTTGTCCTTGGAAAATTCTAACATTCGTCATTTTTTCTCTCATTTCATTTGATTGTAATCCGACTTGCAATTCAAAAATTAGCACAATGGCGAGGTAAAGGACCAATTCGACATAGAAGGAGAGATAACAATTACATAGGTATGTAGTACCGCGAAAGTCACGGGTGAGGTTAATTTAACTCCATTGAGTTGGTCTGAATGTCTTAAAAATGTTTACTTTTGAAAAACCATTACAAAATTTTCTCATAATAAAACTGAAAGGTCAAATTAATTTGAAAACTCAATTGGCAATAAAGGTAGATAAAGTTAAAGAAGTATGGTTAAGTTCGTCCCTTATAGATGCAGTTTTTGCGAAGACGGCTATAGAGTAGTCGGTAAAAACTGCAGTAATAAGTTTTTGTTAAGTGAAAAGAAACATAAAATTAAATCAAATGTAATTATCTTGTTTATAATAACTTACTTTTTGCATACGTTGAAAATAATGCTCATCAGAAACTCGAGATAAAGTTTTTATTATGAAATAAGAACTATAACTTAGAATGACTATACTAATTGAGGTATTATATACCAGTTGGATGGAAAGGAATTAAAAAATATTTCAAGAGAACATGGCAAACTGCAATTTGATTTCTAAAAAAAGTTTTGTTTGTGTTTTAAGCAGCATGAGTTTCCCGTTTTTACAACAACGAAAGACGTCTTTTATGCGACGTATATCGTAAACGGAGGTAGGAATTCCTTAAGTAGGTATCCTTGTATTTTATGACCCTGTACTATCTAAATATCTACCGACTTCGGCTGGGTCTAAGCAGGGTCAACACTGATTGTTAAGAAGATAATCATTGCGACCATCTTTGATGATAGCTATTTTTTTTGGTAGCACCATATGCACCGCTTACTGTCTTGCCGCCCGGTAGGTAACACATTCTGATAACCTCACTTACAGTTCCTGTTGGTTGGGTTTCAAGCTTCAACCGTGTTTCTTTGAGAATCGGTCTTGAATTCCTCCTTGTAAGTGTTCCTCGCTTATGATTGTAGTACTTTTGCTAAGCTGCTAAGCATAGGTTAAGTTCGGTTAGGTTGAATAGGGTGTGAGTTTCATCATAGAGTACTAGGCACCATATTGGGCCTATCGGTATCACTGGGGAACTTTCGCAGTTAAAACCTAAACCAATTCGCATAAACACTTAATTTGTCTACAGAACCTAAAAATGGTTTCAATTTTGTTTGAGTTGTCAACATCTTCAAAATGGTCGAAGAAGTACCTTCAAAGGTGTTTCCTTCTGTTCCGAGCAATAGCCTGACATTCACAGAGAAGATGGGTAATATCCTCTGTATAGGTCCTCACAATACCTGCACACGTGTCCGTATTTGCTATACCTAAATCTCCTAGCGTGCTTCCTAAAAAGGCAGTGCCCAGACATCAGTAAGTATCCCTATCGCCTTTCGTAACTTTGATCAAAAAAAAAAAAAAAAAATAAATAGGTGGCGCAACAGGCGGTAGACACCCTAGGCCTAGCTTCTCGCAACCATTCGTTTTGTGTGAGTTTCTATTTTTGGAACGAATGGAAGGGACCTACAATTTTATGCCGATTCCGAACGGCTGAATTGAGAAGCTTTTTCAGGACAGTTATACTCTCGGATGTTTGTCAGACGTTCGCGAGAGGTTGCGCAGTAGAAAAAACACTAAGATGTAATTTGTGTTTTTCCGGGGATCGAACCTGGGATCCCTCGCACAGCAGTCCAGCACACTAACCACTGCGCTACTGCGCCCGTAACTTTGATCTACTGAGATTTAATTATTAGATTTTTTCCCATCTAACTTAGTCCACGGAGCCTTTTAGACCCTGATGTGAGCTACTATATCAGACCATCTTTGGTCTGTTCTATTTCTAGTAATTCTCTTGGCCACGGCTATTGGTGGTCTTACGTCCTTATATTTTCGATTTGTGGAAGCTCTGGTAAGCTACTATGGCTAAATCTATACTCTATATAAGATCCACAAGCTTTGAGGACATACAAAAGCAACCCTATCCACATTAACCAATTTTTTAACATACTATGCGATAGATGGATATCGAGGACACACTTAAACCAGTCAACTGACCATTCCAAAGATCGAATCCAATTTTACATTATTCTACTAGAAACACAATTGATAAACAACAGAACAGCATCTAGAAGGCGTAGGAACTTCGTCCTTAAGAACATCCTTCAATTTCATTTTTTTTATTTTTGGAAACCGGAAGAGACTACAACAAAATAATAAAAAAATCAGATACCATACACCGGCACAGATACAAATTATATAGTAACGCGTGCGTCAGCAGCATAGACGTGAAATCAGCACGATATCCTGCCACCTTGATAGTCATCCCCAACAATCAATCGCACTTCGAGTAATGTTTGGTACAGAAAAGAAACAGGAACAATTATTCTATACTTTGCTCCCCATGGGGGTGCTAAAGACACTAAGCTGCCACTAAAGAGCGGGACCATGGGGGTGTAATCGAGATTATGCAAATTTTTATTACCATTTGACTTCATTTTTTACTTGAGCCAAACAAATGGCGGGTTAATTGTGATTGTACCCAACAATGGCCAAATTCAATTTAGTCGCTAATAGACTGTGATCGTCGTTTTAAATTCCCACGAATTGGTTTCCATTAAGGGTGTAATTTATTATTTACGTGGATCGCTAATGCGAATTACAATGAAACGTGTTGTTCTTCGGAGATATACATTATACAGGTTTACGCAGTGCTGTCAATATCCGCAGGATATTTTTTGTAATTTTGGCAAAAGTGTCCGCTTTAAGGCATAATGTTGCTTTTTCAAATATAGCTACACAATTGGATGATGAAGAAAAAGTGAACACTGTCATGTGTAAAATCGTAGGGAACTTCGAAGGATATGATTCGTTTACTTTGGATTTGATGCCTTTGGGCAATGGTTTACGGTTTGAGGGTGTACCCACAAATCATTTAAATTGATTGAGCAGTTTCAAATTGTTTTTCTGTCTGATGAAGAGATTACATTTCTCCGAAGTGCAGACAACATGTTTTCTTAGCCTAGGCAACTAACTGGAGATACAATTGATAAATAATTTTATGCGTTACGTTGTAAAGTTACGACTTTTTATAAAATTTTAATTACCAAATTAATTTTGTTTTCCGCAATGTGATGCGTATCAACAAGTCCTTGACCCGAAGGTCTATGATTCTGGGAAATACTACTTGATATACAAAAGGTATCTATCCAAGTAGCGCTTTCCCACCTTTTACAACTGGAGGCCTAAAGGCCACATGTTAAGTCTTTTCGTGTTTGTAAACAGACCCGAAAACAATCGAGCGGACTTACATTTCTGATTGCTTAAATTAGTTACCCCCAGTTACATACAGGGTGGGCCAAAAACCAATTTCTTTTAAAAATTGCAATAGAATGAACAAAATAAATTATGGCTTTATTAGTAAGAGCAAACATTCCCATTAATTATGGAACACAACGTCGTCGGTCGTTCAAGTGGCTGCCTCGCCTGGCTTCGCAGTAGCGCATTCTATCACTGCAATTTCCCAAGACCTTGTTGATGTTTTCGGGCTGTAGCTCACGAATTGCTTAGATGATATTGGCCTTAAGTGCTTGAATCGTTTCCGGATTGCTGGCATAACATCGGTCCTTCACGGTTCACCACAAAAAAAGTCCAAAGAGGTCAAATCGCAGCTCCGAGCCGGCCAATTGACATCGCCGTCCAGAGGTGGTCCAAATCTATGTCTTCACTTTCAGTAAAAAAAAGTCGGTTAACATGGCTCTGTAACGCCCACCGTTGTTCCCAGCCTCATTTTCGAAGAAAAATCGTCCAATGGTGCCACCACTCCGCACCAAACTATCACTCTCTGTAAATGCATTGGCTTCTCGACAATAATGTGCGGTTTCTCCAAGTGTTTTTGAGTGTTGTCCACTAGTCTACCAGTCTCACGAACTTTTTGCACAAACTTGCGTACAGCAAGCGCGGTGTTTGCTTCATTTCGGCCAAAACTTTTTTTCAAAAATCGCTCTGTTTGGCCTACACACTACACAGCACTCACTTTGGAAATAAGTTTTCAATATTTCTCAACGTTGTTCAAGCGTAAAGTGACTCATTCACTCATTTCGTTCCGCGGAGGTATAATACTGACTTTCTGTCAAGATTTCACTGTAGTTTAAGATAATCAACAATATTCGGCCGTTTAAGCCTCAGATCACTTGACACATTTACATTTCAATTGAAAAGCTGTCGATTGACAAAAACACAAATATTTGACGTTTGTTTTGCATGTTCTTTAAAGAAAAGACTATAACGATTTTGGAAAATCGTGTAAAAGCTAAGTACTGTACAATACTGCAAGGTTTTCTTTTCATTGAATTTATTTAAACTAAGTTCAATTGAATTGATGTTCAGACTACATTGTGAAATCGGACGAGTTGAACTTCAGAACTAAACTCCAGATTCAGGTTCAGCTGAGCTTTATTTTAAATTTCCATTGTGAAATTGGGGTTTTTGTCAAATTTGAGCTTATCCGATTTTTGTATTTCGGTCAGCTCCGAGTTGTTGTTCCTGAGAGGCGCGGCAGTGGCACAAAAGATCTTAAATCGCTTCTGTTTCGTCTTCGCAGCTTCTGCGCGATTTTATAGGTCCGTTTTGTTCTTATATCGTTCTTTGCCAGTATCTGTCTTCTTGAAATGCAGGAAACGAATAGTCTCAAGGACTACTTGTTTTGCATTGTTTCTTGGTTTTGGTACCTGTATCCATGTTGGAAACTAAAATAAAGTATAATTTCGCGACTATACTTTCTTTACTGGCCACCAAACAAGAGATCCGTAGAAAACTATAAGCCTGAGGTGTACTGTACATAGATCCAGGTTTACATACATGCTGGTTTATACCAAAATTTGTCCCCGAAGGTATTTTTGCATCCGTAAAATGTATTAAACCCTTTTTGATTCTCTTTTCTCTAAGAGTTTTCTTTTAAGAGTCAAGCATTTTCCAAGGGCGACTCCATCTCGCTTCTGATGTTAGATTAAGGCTGACTCTATTTAACTTTGTTAACAAAACAAGCTCCATTTTGAGGCAGAACTAACCATGTTCAACGTTGATGATAAAAGCAAGACTTCCTGTCATTCGACCCAAATGAAGTAAGGATAGAAATATCTAAACTCAAGTCCAACAAGCCAGTTGAACTGGATCCAACTCATATCAAAAATTTGCTCGCAGAAAGTATGCTTCGTTAGCCCAAAATTTACCTACGGAAATATCTACGCAATAGCTAGGTTAAACAGGCTTAGGTCCATTGTGATACCACTAGGAGAGACTATTAGAGTCATTTTGATTTCTGGAGGAATTTTCGTATTTTTCTGATATCTGTTTCGGCTATATCCGCAATCTGCTCGAAAAATATAGACTCCTAGAGTTTGCGCCCTGCAGCGTGTCTTCTTAGTACACAGCGACCTATTAATACTCCGACAAGAGTTTCGATATGTGCTCTGCTGGTTTTTAACAGGCTCTTTGACCTGCGCCGACTTACCCGTGGGAATGTATGTTTTCGATGGTTACAGTTGTCAAGATTACTCCATCTTTCAATAGCAATAGCCGTTTTTCTTTTTTAGTTCAGAGCTGAGCTCTTATTCAGAGCTATCCAATGACCAATGGTCTACATTCCAGAAGTGGCCAATTGGCTTATCTAAAAGGGAAATGGAGTTCGTATACTCGTTGCATACTCATATAAAAAATAAATACTCGTATAGGAAATGCTTACTCGTATAGGAAATGCTTAATATAGGTTAAGTGTTAAGGGTTATCTTAAATATTCCAGCCGTTTAACCACAGTAGGTACAACTTGTTGGAACCGTTAATGATTTATCAACAAAAATGGGGATCGTGGCGAAACGCATTTCTGGAGACGAAGCCAACTCAAATTTAAAAACTTGTGATGAAAAATTGCAGTTCTTCTGTAGCCACATTTCGCGCTTTACGAGCAGATTACGGTCGTCCTTCTGAGAGCGCAAAAGAATCAAGAAATTTGACGACACTTGGTCCTTAATAGATCTGGTAAGACAAGTAGATAAGACAGCGCTGCTGTCAGTATTCTCAGGTTTGCGGAAGAATCAAATTCTCACTGATTTTGTTTGGCCAGCAATTTAGGACTTTGACATGAGTAATTTGTGGTTCCAACAAGACGGTGCCACAGGCTCCCATAACATGACAAATTTTGGTTTGGTGATTGGCCGCCCCGAGATTTTTTATTTTTATTTTTTTTTTTAAATACTTCTCCCGGGAAAGGCGAACCTTAAACGCTTCAACAGCGCCCCGATATGCTTGCAGATGTATGTTAGTTCTGCACTTAAATTGCTGCAAATTGAGATCATGCGATTTGGACTTTTTTTTCTGGTAGAGCTACGCGAAATATCGTATTTACGATATTTCATTCATCAATCCATGGTAGAGATAGCAGTTGAAAAGTACGGAAATTATACAAATTACCTTAAAAGGATTGAATCGTGAATGCTGTCATGTTGTAGTGGCCCAGCTAAAATGTCAGTTTTTACATAAAATATTATTATTAGAAGTCGAGCATTTTGAGCATGCTCTGAACCGAGTGTGCTCAGATCGTTCTGATTTGTTGACATAGCTGTCATATGGTTTGGTTATTTATTAATGGTTATTTATTAATTTGGTTTACCCTCTGTGTCAGAACAATACGGCTCGTCCACCATTTCAACTTTTCTGTTTATCCTGTTTTTTTTTTCCTGCCAAATGGGACTGTAAGCAATTACATTACATTACATTAGTATTATAGTCCGTATGTGGTGGAGAAAATCGGATATAATTCGATACTCTTTATTTTGACCGGTGTCAGGGTAATACCAAACCCCTAAAAACCTTCATTCTTGACAGAAAATTAGATTAATCAGTTGCGAATATTACAATTTTTTGGAAACTCCTCCGAGTGCCTTACCATTGACCACAGCTCGTGCATAAAATTATGGTACCAGCTAAACTTCGATCCCTCATTCTCTGTTTAGGGTTCCTACCTACATATATCTATTATTTTTCTTTTCAATTACATTTACGATGTAAGCACACCACAACTTGTTGCTTGGAAATAACTCCCGCCTTTCTGTACTTGGTCAATTCACTGTACCAAATAGCCTGACCCTGAGGCTATATTAGGTGCCACGCGGACTCTTCGTGCGTTACTTTAAAACATCATTATTCATTCATCTTCCTGTTATTTATTTCTGAATTTAAATATTTTTTAAATGATTTAAATACAAAGAAATTGGTCTCTCTAATGTCTTTTGAATTATCCAATGTTATTTCAGAAGTCGAACAAAGTAAAATTCGACGAGGCGGTGGTGGTACTGCCGGTCTTTTTGCTTTTCCCCGTGTCGGGCGCAGTGATCCCAATCTCTCGGCCCAAAGTGGCAGCGGATATGATAATTTGTTTCCATCATCCTATGAGGAATACGATGGTATGAGTAATTTTATTTCATCTCGTGGTCAATGTACAATATTTAGTTCACATGTAATTATAGAATATCCAAAGATCACAGAAATGAAGAGAGCCAATCTGATTGCCTTCCCACGAGTCGGACGGTCCGAAAATCAGCTAAGGAAATGGGCACGAATGGCCGCTTTGCAACAATCTCTGGACAAGCGAACGGCGCCCAGTGCTAACTCTGGTCTTTGGTTTGGACCACGACTTGGACGAATTCAAAAGAGAAGTACTGATGCTGAGCAAATGTAAAGGTGCTGTATATAACTCTTTTTCCGTAATTTATTTGGTTGTTTAATTTAAAATGTAAATTTTGTCTTATAGATTCCATGACGAAGACCCTTATATATCTACTAAACGGATAACGATGACAACATAATGATTGAAAACTAACATATTACAATTTAACAATTAAAAATTATATATATTTTATAATGGTATAGAAAAAAGAGAAAGAGATCAATTAAAAAAAAAAAATAAAATGCATTTCAAACCCTTACTGTAAAAAAAAAAGTATACACCACTATATAAAAAATAATAATTATAAAACAAATGTATTAAATATTTAATGCACTTTGTAATGAGAATTCATTGCTTTTTATATTAGGCTGGTTGGGATTATCCTTAGAGATGAGGTTCTCTTCTTGGGAAAATCTTTCTTTATAAAATCGCAAGGACTTTTCATTGCAAACTTGCTTTGCATTTAGTTTCTTGTGTCAATATTTTTGTTAAGTCAAATCTATAAATGTATATCCACAGTGTAATCAAATAATATAGTGATTTATATATTTGCGAACAAATTATTATTAGTTTATAAAATATATATATTTACTTGAATGAATGCAAAAATAAATGCACGAGCAGACATGAGTCATTTTTGTTAACAACATGACTTTTAAATATACCTTGTAACATTGTAGCCATATTTTTCGTACTGCTGGAAGCTTAATTCGGTTTCCTAATGACAAAAATGAAGGCGCTCTTGGATTAAAATGTGTTGTAGCTGTAGGTAGGCATTATAGATGGATGCTCTTGGGGAAGTTGCCACGGCTTCACTTAGTTGGGTCCATTACGGTGACCCTCTTGTTGAAAAAAAAAATTAAAGCACGGTTTTTATAGCACTGATATTGGATTGTCCTATTTAAACCACATTCGAGCCAATAATTTCAGAAATTAGTTCAAGTTTCCAAAAATGGGCTTATGGTGGCTTACTGCAAGGCTTTCGATTACCAGATAGCTTAGCTTCTTTGTGTTGCAAAGAGCTTATAGCTCGCCTAGATGTGTTTTGCATTAGTTTAGATGGCGCTTACATTTCAGTGTGGATCACGGTCTCAACCAATGAGCAGCCATCTTCGTCCATAGCTTACTGCACCTCTATAGGTATGTTATGCACTTCAAGTCAGAAGGCAGCTCTTAGCTTGAAGAAATGGCGTTTGGGAAGAGCTTTGGTAGAATTATCTTTAGCTGCTTCAAAGTTAGTTCTAACCATCCGAAACGCCGACGTTGAGATGATAAAATGTTTGGCCTTATTTACAAATATATACCAAACCCTTATTTAATGCGATTTAGCAGCATACACACTTCCTGAATTAGGTGCCGCACACAGGGTCCGCCTCTTCCGTTTTGCCCAGTTCGAGTCCAAAGAACAGGAGGGAGCGTCGAGTCCAAGAAGTTCGTCGGTTCCGGTTGGAGTACCTTCCTCCGATCTTATCATTTTCCCCTCATCATCAGCTGCAGCACTATGACCAACTGCCCGACTATGTTGAGAGAGATTAAGCGTAGGTAGGTAGGTAGGTGTGGCGGTTTATTAGAAAACCCAAGTAGCCCTAAGTGCCGTTTTGTTACCACAACTCATTTGACCTGGTTGTTAAAGTTTATCGAAATGGAGAGTTTAGATCCAACCAGTAGAGTTCAAAAAGGTTATAAGTTCTTTGATGTTATTCTTCGAAACTTCCTCGAGGGATGTGAAGAAGGGTTTACCCAGAGCTCGCTGTCTAGTCCTAGCTAGTGCCGGATAGGAGCAGAGGTAATGAATGATGGTTTCTTTTTCGGTTGCGTCGTTACAACTACGACAGTGGGTATGTGGGATGTGGTTATCGCGATTATCCTGGCTATATCTTTATGGTATGTGTTTTATTCAGAAGGTGGGTTGTTTTTTCCCTGCTATAATTTGGCAACATCCTTCTGGATATGATGTTAGCCTATTCCATCTGAGATTGGCTTTCGATAGGTATTCTTCGGAAATTTTTGCTTTGACTGCTCCTATTGGGATGTGGACCGATTCCGCAAGTGAACAGTGTAGGCTTGAACCTAGCCTGGCCAGCTCGTCAGCCTGTTCGTTTCCATAAACGTTGCTGTGGTCTGGAACCCAGATCAGGGCAATCCTGAACTGATCAAGCGAGGCCAGTTCCTCTCGGCATTCTAGTACTAGTTTTGAGGTTATATTGACTGAGGCGATAGCCTTGATCGCAGCTTGGCTGTCAATGAAAATGTCTATCTTTTGCTTCGGAGCTATGTCCGTGTGTAGTTTGATTAGGCGACAGGCTTCACGGATAGCAAGTATTTCCGCCTGAAACACACTGGCTGAGTCCGGGAGCCTGAAGGATTTTGAGATGCTCAGAGACTCCGAAAAAACACCCGCACCTACTCCACAGTCCATTTTTGAACCGTCCGTGTAGATTGTTAAGTTCGGGTCCCTGTTCACCCGTCCGTCCTGCCAGTCTGATCTTGAAGGGAATTCTACTTCAAAGTGTTTTTTGAAGAGTAATCTGGAGGTGATATAATCCGTTGAGGGTGGTACTAGCTCTCTTGATAAGGAGAGCAGAATATTACTATGTCCGTAGGGTCTCGCATACCAGCACCCCGACTCTCTGAGTCTGATCGCGCTATGTATTGTGATGTTTGTGATATGAAGGTCTAAGGGTAATAGATGCAGAAGGACTGTGAGGGCGTCTTACGGCGTCGACCGGAGAGCGCCTGTGGTGCCTATGCATGCCGTTCTTTGGACCCTGTTGAGCTTGGTTATGTTGTAGGCTTTTCTAAGAGCCGGCCACCAGACTACTGACCCGTAAGTGAGGATTGGTCGTACTACGGCTGTGTACATCCAAAGGGTCAGTTTTGGTTGCAGGCCCCATCTTTTGCCAAACATTCTGCTGCAGGCATAGATAGCAATGCACGACTCCATTCACAACCATTTCTTCTTGTGTTTTCCTCATCCCATCATACTTCTCCGATGGCTATAATGTCAGATTGTCATTGTACCTATCTAGGTTATCCATTAGTTGTTCAGTTCGGCTTCTAGCGGCCTGGTCCAGACATTATCTTACGAGGCTTGCTATCGTGCCGTAATATTTTATTATACTTAGGCGTATTTTTTTGGGAAGTGAGTATAACAAAACCAAAAGTGAGTATAACCGTTTTGCATGTGAAAGGTAAAACCAAAAGTGAGTATAACAAAACCAAAAGTGAGTACATATACCAGTTTTGCATGTAAAAGTAAAAGTGAGCTAGCTATCGATTCCCAAAAAAATACGTCTTATGTATATATTTTGTTTCTTTTGTGATAGGGAAGTAGCCCCGTCGAACAACCCCAAAAACTTGCTGAACCTCTTGGGTTAAAGCGGTAGGGTATTCCGAAGTCCGTAACCTTGAATTGTACAGCCCCAACATGCGAATGCAATTAATTTTAATTAAATTAATTTAGACTGCAAAGCATCTGATTTTCCCATGTGAATTTCATTGCAGATTTTTCATTTCGCATTTATGTACTTTCTCTAGAGATCTTCTTTTGACGTTAACCTATCTGACATTTTATCTACCGTCGCATTAAATATTTCTCATACAAAACGTGTATCGCTTAGTATTTTGAAATTAATTCAAAGGTGAACGAAAAGCAGGTGAGAAGGAAATTATTTTCACTCTGAAAGCTTTACTACAAATTCTTCCCAATATTCAACAATGCCCACCACATGGGAAATTTCCATTTCTAAACAAGCGGTGATAGTATTAGCTGAGTCTACATTACCGACATATTACTCTAGTTCAGCTCGCAATCGTTTACCTTTGAAAGCATGCATGGTTTGAACCTAAATTTCCTAAGAATATGCGAGTACATACAGTGCCAGTGGGCTAGCGAGGATATCTCCGTGCCACACTCAGGTCAATACTGACCCATTGAGATGCCCGTGGGGGAAATAGGTTGTCGCTTACCCATTATAACACTGTATTCAAATTACTTACTATTCTGGTACATACAAACCATCTTGTTGATTTGACGAAGTTCATTACCTTGTCTATTGATGTGCTGGAAAGCTCGTCTAGGTCGTTGAAGAAGTGACTCCCTAGGAATTTATACCTGGTGTTGTATCCTAAAGAGCTCCCTCATCACCGCAGCCTCTACAGAGTTCTTCTTCTGTTAAGCCCATTTTCTTCATATGGTATCGCAGATTGTTGTGCCCCGTTATGATACCTACGAGGGTGGACAGGGATTTCCTATCCTTCCACATTATATTCTCTCTTTTCGTTTAAAGACGGCCATATAGCATTCTCGTGGTCTTACTAGTCTTGTCTTGCTAGTTCGTCTGCTTTCTCTTTGCCTGGATCATGTCTCGGAACCCAGCAGAGCGATACCTTGTGCTGTGTACCAAGAGCCTTGAGTTCTTTGCGACAATAAGCTTCGATTTTATTTCTGGTGCAGTTAATGCTTTTATTGCTGTGGGGAAATATGCAAAACTCGCAAGCCAACACCAGAGGCTCAATTTTCCCAAAACTCTGTGCAACTACTTGCATACGCTGAGTCACTGACGACATTGACATAAGGCAGAACTCAGCGAGCTGTCACTGGTGCATTTTCGAGTATTGGCACATGACGAGTCGTACAGAACGTCACGATAGACAGCTATAACTTTGAGGTGGTTAGGGACATTGACTAACTCGGCTCCGCTATAAACTCTGATAATGACACCACAGCAGAAACCAAACGAACAGTTACACCTGCCAACCGCTGTTTCTTTGGCCTAAGAAGGCAACTGACTGGTAAGGATTTGTCAAGAAACACTAAGGATACTCTATATAAGACCCTCATCATCCCAGTCCTGCTCTTCGGCACAGAAGCATGGACGCTAGCAAATGCAGATTAAGATCTGCTTGGTTGTTTCGAACGCAAAATTGTTCGAGTGATTTACGGTCCCGTTTGCGTTGAGGGACTTTGGAGAAGGATATTTAACAGCGAACTTTACGAGCTGTACAGCAATATCGACTTGTTCAGAAAAGTACGTATAACTAGACTAAGATGGCTAGTATACATGTAGAGCGAATGGACACCAATGGTCCGGCCCGAAGAGTATTCGATTCCAACCCGGAGGGACATCGCAGTAGAGAAAGACCGCGCCTTAGGTGGCCCGCTCCAAGTGGAAGGGAACCTCAACCAACTGGCGCGCAACTGCTATCGGTTAGCCAAAGATCGGGCTAACTGGAGAGGCGTGTTGGTTGAGGCCCATCTAACTAAGTAAGTAAGCAGTCCAAAGATGGGCAAACACAACAGGCCATCGACTTACTAAACAAACAGGACAAAACTGAGAAAAGTAATAGGAATCCTGTCTGACCACTGTCTTCTTAGGAAGCATGCTAGAGACTTGGACTTTCAGTCTAGGAACAATGTAGGTAGTTCCTGCAATGACATAGGCTCGAGGAAGACATTATGTATATACATTCTGTGCCAATGTCATGGCATAGCACGCACGAGAAACTTTCTGGAAGCCCCCTCTTTAATGGCATCGACAAGATAGGGCTTTTCGAACAAGTGAAATAAAATGCTTTAGCGAAAGTGCGTAGACTTATCCATCTATTAAATGATGGTTCCTTTACGAATCGCGATGGGCCCACTAAGGTGCCCAGTGTCTTGTGACGCTTCAAAACACATCCCTGCATCTAACCTAACAAGAGAGTCCAACTTTCTTTGGGTATCAACAAAAAGACTGGCAAGTGCTGTTGGAAATTTTTTACCGCCTTTATACCCTTTTTCAGTAGTCCATTATTAGATTTTAGTAAATTCGAATTAAACTTTAAATTATGCCTTTCTTTCGACTCCTTCTCGTACTCGCATATTTTATTTCGTTTCGTTATTTTTATTTCGTTTATTTATAAATAAAAGAGTATTCTACTACAATGTTTGATGTTGTCCGTTACTATACGAAGCCTTAAAAAAATGATACCAGCTATAGCCTAACGAAACCTCAATCAGGTATAGATGGCTTGACAACTTGCTACTGTGAATGGCTATTTGAATAATAAATGCGATGACGAAAGTGCTTCCGCTTTTATGAGGTTCGCTTGAACTTTTTCAGTTCATTTTGAATCGCCTCTATAAGGGGAGCGGCCGACAGGTCTTCTCGATTGGCTGTCTGTGACGCTAGCACTCGTGTCACATCAATGCTTGGTGGAGGGTCAGGTCGATGAAATGGTCCTGCACTTAATGGCCTCACCAGCGGTTGATGGACTCCACCACTACCCCATGCACCCATATTCGGTGAGGGCGGTTGGGTGGAATGGTTGCTTTCAGAAGTTTTCTCCGGTTGCGCAGTAGATGGACGACCGCCTGTACACGACTTTGGTTGATCCATTGAGCTGATATAAAATTATGAAATCAATAAAAGCGCCATCTACTAGAAAATGTCGACAACTTACCCAGCTGACTTGCCACGAAACTCTCGGCTTGTTCGCTTTCGCTGATTTGTAAAGTTCTTTGTCGGTAGCGGTGTTGGAAGGTCGTCTTGACTGGAATACATTTGTATAGCGCCCTCCAACAGGCCCTGGAAGTGATTCCTTGTTTCGGCCGGATCACGTATCGGACTTAATCGGGTGGGTTCATAGTCTTGATCGTCTGCCAAACAAGATGAAAACAAGTGTACAGTTCGTTGTTTGTGTGTGTGTTAGAGAGAGAGAAAGAGAGAAATGTGTATATGTACAGAAAGGATATGTAGTAGTGGTTATGGTGGGTTATAGAATGTCAAGTGTTGTTATATCAGTGTGGAGGACTACCGTTTTCTGAGGCCATGCGTTTCTTGTGTATCTCCCAGACGATCGGACCCACCACTCCAGGATCGGGATTGTCACTTTGCGAAGCTATTCGCATGGATCGTGGAATCTTAGGCTCGGGAAATCTATCTACCGAAGGCAATCCTTCGGTGAAAGGTGAGTGCGGTCGGTGTTTGCGTGACGATTTCGGCAGACCCTCATCCACGGTGTCATAGTAAGTGACAAAGACTGGCTCAAGGACTCTATTCAAAGGCTCGGGAAGCGATTGCTTGGGAAAACTCTTAACCGAAGCCATCGAAAGGAATGATCCAATGCTGCCGGTCTCAGAAGACTTCTCACTCGGCTGGAGAGCTCGAATTATTTCACGGTTTATCGCCTGAGTCGGCAGTTCATCCGGCACGGAGTCGTATACTTTGTCAGTGAAGACTCGATTCTGGAGTAGCTTGTTTCTGTGGTAGTTGTTGTGAGGATTGTATGCCTCGGTGCGTTCGAGATTCTCATAGCTGGGTTGTAGGGCCTCCACGATGCTCTCATTGGAGGCGTTTGTTTCGGTTGACGAGTGATGTGTCGCTTCCTCGATTGATCCGACACGATTTTCGGATAAGTATCGACGTTTGCTTTTGTGTTTCGTATTGGAGGAGTGCTTTCTGTCCTTTTTTCTGTCGGACGCAACTGATGTGTAGATAGCTTCTTGAGTCTCTGACTGATCGTAGTGATGTTGACGACGTTTTCGTTTATCGAACAGTGTTGCGGCTTTCTCGTCCAACATTCGCTGTACATCCGGTGCCGGAGGGTTTATCGGACAGTAAACCGACGAATCGGATGTGTTGTCACTGGACGTTGTTGATCCACGTCTAGATCTCGCTCCTTGATGTTGTGGCATCGGTGGTGGTGCGATAGATGTGCGAGATCTTGTCTCATTTTCAAATGCAAAGTTGTGAACGCCCTCTGCGATGTCGGTACGTGATACTGTTGCAGCGCCGTGGGTTGTATTTGTGCTCGGATTTTCATGTTGTGGCGATCTTCGGTCTACCAGCAGCTCATTTCGACTTGAAGCTCTGAAACTTGTATATGTTAGTATAGCCAGAGGCACACATAACTATAGATAGTCCTTACCTCTTCACTTCGGATGTGTTGCTTCTCCTAGGTCGACCCATAAGGAAAAGTGCAACTAGGAGCAATATCAGGAGGAGTATAACAATGGAGCCAATTACAATAAGGAGTGGATTTTCGCCCAGGGATGCAATGAAACCGGAATCACTACTTCGTGTAGCAGGTGCCAGAGGCGTTGCTAGTGGCTCCCTTAAGTAAGCTGAAAAGGATATTCCGATTAATTAGTAGTTCTGATTTGTTAATAAATAAGTCATGCAATGTGGGTGTAGGACAATGCATATGCAGTTTATGTAAAAACTATTTTCGTGAAATTGAAATTGGTGCACAGAAGACAAGTCGCTGACCTATCCTTTTTCTATAGGTACTTCCATGGTAGATGTTCTGAGCAACTCAAAGACATTATCCCTCGAAATGCAACTTTCGGGCGCCCCACAAGACAGGCTACTAATGCTCATGACCATACAGTGCACTTGACAACCGTGAGGACATCAACTTTCCAAAACTCCTTCTGTTACAGGACAAGCAAGCCCTGGAACTCGCTTCCTGGGGATATATTTCCTGAAGACTACAATTTGCAGCAATTTAAGTGCAGAACTAACATACACCTGCAAGCATCTCGGGGCGCTGTTGAAGCGTTGTAGGTTCGCCTTTCCCGAGAGAAGTATTTAAAAAAAATAAATAAAAATTCACCAACATTTTATAGGGTAGACCAAATATAAGTTTCTTTTAAAAAATGCAACTTAAATCATAATTTGTATAGTACTTAGAAGTTTTTACATGAGACCACTGCACCCGGAGTAATTTTCACTATAGCCCTGACCATTATTCATAACAAAATGGAGGTAATTTTGTAAATAGCTTTTTTCCACACAAAATGTTCATCAAGTCCTTGATGGGAGTAGGCTTTGCAAAATAAAGAAGTTTATAAAATCAAAAATAAAAAATAAGAACAAAATTAAACAAAAAGAAAATCATCAAATCAATTTAATAAATACCTACTTAAATAGTTATTAATATTTGCAAGCCCCTTTTGTATACTGAAGATAGTCACAAAATTAGGACGAATTAGCGAAGAGCCAAGTTGGCAGAACAGTGCAAAGTTCGAACTGTTGGTGAACGATCAAGATGTAACCATTATAAAATTACAGATTCAAGAAGAGTGCATTTTTATCAAATATCTGTACGAAGCTACTTAAAAGGTAATTTAGTTAGACATGTTTATTTTAAGTTTAGAAACGTAACCGAAAATGTGTAACATCGTCACATCGGTTCGCGAACGCCTCGGCTTCAAGAGTATTTCGCCAACACAATGGGAATCAGATCCACGACAATTGGGTTACACCTGGGTGCCACCAGGTAATAACATCGTCAAAGGTCCAGCGTTACTTTGATAAGATCCCTCAGGAGAAAGTTCCAAAACTCAGTTCAAACGGTAATATGTAAGAACCTTGAATATTTACGTCTCTGTAATTATTCAATCAGCTTATTTACGGGTTTAGTTTGTCCATTTGTATTGGCGCTATTCTACGATACCCGGAGGCCCAGAGCTTAGCTTCAATGAGGGCCGAGGCCTGTGCTAATGTCTCTAATACATACATACATACATACAAAATGTTCATCAAGTCCTTGCTGAAATCAGTGTGAAGAGATTAATAGGCCTGCCTTACAAACAAAATTGTAGATCCATTGCATCCATGTTCATTTAAAGCAGACTTTACGGCCGTCCCCTAAGCTGTTGCGCCATTATTTATATTTATTGTTCCTAAATTCCTTTACATTCCCACTTTACATGATGCCTGGCAAAGCATTTTCCTGCGGTTAATAGACCCTCTGCATTGTCGGACTTGATTTGCATTCGTCAGTATACATATTTCCGACCCTCTCTCGTGAATTCACCCCTAAAAGCCATCATTACATTGGCATGCTTCAATAACTACTACCAAACCGTCTGCGAGTATCGATCAAACATAACTCCCCGTCAAAAACAAAACCCAACGCAACAAAAACAAATCCACAATCCCAATGTAAGTACAGCCATCAAATTTCATGTTCAAAATCATTCCAATCGCGCACCCCTTATGGAACCGAGTTGATTCAACTCCGCACCAAAATTAAAAGATATGCATAGACATACCGCATACGAATTGGTTTACTTACGCTCAGCCTTCATGAAAATCTCCTTGCCCATAACTGCGGTGACCTCCTGTTCGCTAACCAACTTCATGTCATTAGCTGCGGTCACGGCCAAGACAGGTCGCCCACCCACAAACACCGAGTAGATAATTTCCGTTTGATTGGCAAAGGGACGCTCATCACTGCAAAGAGAGTTAAGGCGAAAGGATAAAATCAAGTCCAAGTCCCTCTAGCTTAGACAACAATTATTTGAGTATATTGCCCTCTGTTTTGGCTTACATTTTTTCGTTGACGTCCTCGCTGCCAGCCCCCGCTCTGGTGACAGTTGGCAGGCCGCCACTCTGGATGTCCTGCTCGGTGATTTGTGTAATATTATGAATGACAATTCGGACATGTTCGTCGGTGAAAATTGGCTTCGGATTAAATCCTGGCGGCAGATTTGCCACTCTTCCGTCTTCGCCCATCACCAAAGAAGGGTGATGCTGAAAAAGGAGCTCCCCCTTGCTTTGGTTTGTCGTTTGTGGATTTAATAGCTCGTAGGCAAGTTGAGGCTGCTCAATGGTTATGTCGGTCACGGTACTGGGATCATAGTCGTTGTCGTATTTCTCCGACGATTCATTCATTTCAGATGAGTACGCGGGTGATGATGAGGTTGGCTGTTGGTATTCGGGGTAGATTTCGGTTGGTAATTCACGTCGCCTTCGTTTTTTTCGCCGTCGTCGACGTCGTTTTATTTCATGGTAGTCACCAGTGTCCTCGTAGTCGTCGGGAAAGTCTATAAAGAAGTTGGTTTTGAGAGTGCCATGCAAATTGGTTGGAAAATAAGTTGCTTCGTAATTGAACGGATATCCGGATGTTTATGCGAGAAGGAGATATTTACCCTTTTCCATGATATCGTCGACCGGCAGTTTGTCTTGGACGGATATACTTGCACCACCAGCTGATGATCCATTTCCAAGGCCTAAGTGCTTTGATTGTTGTCTGAAAGAAAGGAATCTTCTATAAATTTGAGGTTTTAGAAGACAGTAGACAATTTATGCCCCTAACCTTACTTTCGATGATATTATAGGCTGAACTAGTGAGCGTGGGAGGTTTGTTTTACCATTTATGTTGTTAAAGTTCATAGGAACGGATTTATTATCATGAAGCTGAAATGTTTGTAGTTTGTGCGCTGCTTCTTTCGTAACCATTATTTTAAAAGGAGGCATGTCGGCGTTCATGTTAAAAACCCTGGACCGACTTATTGATTTGTATGTTAAAAAAGTGATTGGGGATAATAGCTTGCGTAGATCCCACCTAAGTAACGGTGTCTGTGACTGAAGTGGGTTCTATCTGGGTACACGTTCAATAAAGCATATCTAGGGGCATTGGACGGAAGGTGGTGTCAACTCCTGATATGGCTATTTGTAGTTGACGAACTGATCAAAATATTGGAACTGGAACTAGAAGTATTCAACTAAGTTACATACTTCTACTGGTCAATAACTGAGTTGCGGCACGTGGTCTTGGCGTAAGCACATCGACGACGGGAATCTTGCTGTTTAAAAGAAGAAGGACGACCCTTGCCTTCAGCTCACCGAGGATGGGTGAGGTGGACTTGGAAATATCGGGTAAATGGAGAAAGCTGGACATGATCTCAGATTCCATACTCAATTGGAAGGGAACTAGGATCGGAAAACGACCCTTTGTGTATATCGGGAAGGGAGTCAAAACCCCACAATTAGGCGTAGACTCTGTACTATAGTCTTTAAAAGGTTATGGATACGCTTCTATTGAGGCAAAGTGGTTCACAGAGAAGGAAAAAAATGACTACAGACTACCTACTTTCGACTCTTGTCTTTGAGAGGTGATTAACTATTGGAACTTCTAATAGAAACGAATGGGAGAACAAAGTCACAGAAGATAATAGAATAGCTCTATACCGGTGGAACTAAGGTGGCACAACCCCGGGTGTCTTCAGCGCACTCTCTGGATGTAGGAGACTCATTTAAATTGCAGCGTTTTTAAGCCAGAAATAACTGCTATAGTCTATAAGAAACCCAAGCTTTGAAGGTCGTTACATCACTGGCCATACAAACCAGGGACTCACTTGTGAAGCCAAGTCCAATAAAGGAAAACGGTGTCCCCGCATGCTGGCTGCCAGGGAATATAGATATTCTGGGTAATGAAGAGACGGATTATATAAATGCTAAAACTTGTATACATCTTTGGACTCAAAATCTGTAAGTAGGTATACTCCGCTGAATACCGTTGTAAAAAATGGTTATACTAGAACATACCTACGCTGGACCAATCTTGATACGATCTAAATTTTACGTCGGACTGGGCCGCAAGGATATTCGCATACTAGCTGAGGTCATTCCTGATGGACTCTGGACTAATGCAACAGTCGTATACGCGGAATGGCGGAGCATATACTTCATTCAACTATACAATTGCATATAAGTTGTAGGGACGCAGAAGAAAAAAAATCGTTTGCTTCTCTTCAAAACCCAATTTGGTGAGATGACACCACATGCGTCTGGTATTGGTTTGAACCTCTTCCAGGATAATTTGCCAAATAACCTTGAGAGAGATGGACAAATAAAACCTTAATGATAAACTCGACAGTATTTAGAACAGAAACTGAAAGGATAAGATGGCGAATACAAGCTGCCGAAATGAGATTCCTCCGTTGTAGGTATTCCTGGTGTGACCCATAGAGATCGCATTAGAAACACCATCAGAATACGTGAGGAACTCAGTGTCGAGAAGCTGCTATACTTCTCCGAATGGAGCGGTCCATGCTTCGGTGGTTTGATCATGTTTTACGCATGTGCTATGGAATCTGTAACCATCAGGCAGGCATCCTATAGGTAGACTCCGGATGAGATCAAGTTCATAATCTCTCCTCTACCCGTATATTGGAATTACCCTTGATGATTTAGAGTCGATGGCGGAGAATCGAGAGCTATGGAGGGCCCACTTGGGCAACCTACACCCGCGACCCACTTAAGGGATAAGCGGGCCAACGAAATAATAGAGAAAAATAGTCTTTAGCTATTATTATCACTTCTGCCATCTTCCATTGATTAGGGATTTACTTGGATTATATAATGTAAAAATTTGCGCGCAGTGGCTCATTTGTTAGTGTGCTGGACCCCAATTCTCAAATTCCGCATAACGCAACTCGTATACGAGCAAATCCGCCTGATATTTTCGCATACGAAAAAAATTGGTATTCTCAAAGTTTTTTCCACCTCTGCGAAAATTGTATTCACCTCTCGCATGAGGTAGAATTTTACGTCGAAATGTATCTACTTTTTGTGCAAAGAATGGCATGAAAAAAAAAACTATTCAAATTGGCTAAGAAATATTGTGGATGTGGGTTTTGATTTGCGATTAACAAAAACGAAAAAAAAACATTTTGCGATTGTGTGTGATTGGTTCTAATTTCAGTTAATAATTAATTGTGTTTTTACAATGGCTACATTGGGCGAAATGAGATTACCTACTAGATTAGCATTTGTTCAGTTGGCAATGGAGCAGTTGGAGCAACTTCAAATAAACCGAGATATCCGAGAACCCCAAGACTATTTTGAACTTTTCGACACAGGAATTCATCGATTTCTTGGCTACTCATTATGATTGACTAATTTAGATCAAACGCTTTATGTAACTGCTGAAGAACCTTCTTCTTTTGTTTTCCTTCCATTTTAATTATTTTTGCTTCTTCACAATAAATTATTTCACACAGAAATTAAAAAATTAAATTTTCAAACTCACAATTCCGTATGCGAGAAGCAAATCCGTCTAGAAAAAGCAGACGAGTAACATTCGAAGAGAAATTCTCGTATGCGGAATTTGAGAATTGCAAATTTCAGTCTTTCGCATGAAATTGGATATTTTGACAGATAAACGTATGCGAGAATTTTTGAGAATTGACCCCCTGGACTATTGAGCGAAGGGTCTCAGGTTCGATCTCCGAAAAAAGCAAATCTTTTCTAAGGTTTAAGGTTTTTTTTATACTGCGCTACTGATGTATGTCCTGTCCTGAAAAATCTTCTTAATTCAGCCGTCCAGAGCCAGACTCGCCATGGTTGAGCTGGACTGTAGCGCCAACTAAGTATCTAAGTATTTTTAATTATATATTTATTTTTTACGAGTAAGTGACAGTCTCTTCTGATTACTCGCAGCTAATTTGTTTAGGCAATTTTGTCAGGAGAACAATTAATTTTCTTTTCTGATCCATGCTCCTTCCTGTAGCCCTGTAGTTAATCATAAAATTGTCACTACAATGTGTGTCACTACCTCCAGTAAGATTAGTAACAAAAAGTATGTCAATTCCATTAGGAATGCTGTCACGCCTCATACATTTTGTCATATACCCAAAATCAATGTTATTAAATGTGTTCATATTTACCTGGTAAATGCTAATCGATATAGCTTCGCTAGTTTCTCTTCCAGCATGGGTGTGTCCCTTGCCGAATAGAATCCTGATATTACAGTCAACAGCCAGTATCGTCTGTCGGTCGATGAGAAATTTAATGGAACACCAATACCATTATCAGGCAGGCAATCCAAACAAATGGGAATGTCGACTTCCTGGACAAAACAAAAATATCATTATTTCGCTGGCATTGTCTGGCGAGCACGTATCCTTACATTATTTCCATCGACATAGACTGTTGCTACGACTGTGTTTGTCTTAACAATGACATCTTTGCCCTTACTGATGCCAGTTTGGATTTTCTTCACGTAGTCAGGTGGTCCATCACCAGAACCTGTCCAGAAAAAGTCTTCCAGATGGACTTGCTCCCGGAGATCAGGATATTCGTCATATTCATCTGAAATGATTGAGTAGGACATTTAAATCCAAATTGAATTTCTGTATACAAAATGAAAATGTCAATTCAGTCATTGTTTTTATTTTATCGACAAATCATAATGTTGCCATCGTTTTCCCCAAACTATTATCCTTATTTTCCTTTTTGGCTCTTCCTGCTCCTGTTTGATCAATTGAAGGCAAGGCAGCACCCCTAACCACTGTTTTGATATAGACTAGACAAAGACCGTATTAAATTTGATCTGATAAAATTAATGACCACATTTGATGCCTTCTGCTTCTTTAAGGACATAAGCCGTGTTTGTGACACATGTTCAATTGTTGCACTGCACAAATATCCCAAGGGCCTTTAATATTTATACGATTTTATTATTTTTGTAGGACATGTGTTGTGGCAGTGTTGGATGAAACTATGAATTATATGCTGCTGGCGGCACTCTTGGAAGTTGGAATTAATTTTGTTGATGGGAAGGTAATGGACAACATTAAGGATAATTACTAAACATTAATAAAGGTCAGTGTAATTTGCGGAGAAATTGGGGTCTTCGATATAGGTTTTTGATAAGACCTAATGTTCGTTATGCAAAGTGTCAAAATATAAATGGAGCTCTCTGCAGAAGGAACTTATTATCGGTTTTGCGGTTTCAATTTTGACTTTGTGTAATAAATAATAGTTTGATGTGTATGTGAGTAAGGTTTACTACACCTACTACGTATTCTCCAGTACAGCTTTAAACTATAAATTCTATAGCTAAGCTACTCAACAAAAATAAGAATCTTGAGCACTTGTTCTTTTTTAGATCAAGTAAAATACGTTTTTCACTCTTTAAACAGAAAATAGGTAACGAAAGTGACACAAAAAACAAAATATTTAGACCTAGATCCCGAATTGTGAATTAGAATTGCGCAGTTTTCAAAAAACAAATACGTTAACATTTTTTTTAAATAGGAGGTAGGTACCTATATCTACGATTTTTGAAAGAGACTCAGAGCTTGCTTTTCAAAAATAAAAATGACGTGAAGACAAACTCATAGCGCGGTACTAAATAGTAACCATTTTTAGTTTCCAGGTTAGCTTTTACGGAGTCACAACAGCGAATATTTCCATATAAAATAAAATTGTGACCGTCAAAATATTTAAAAGGTCATAAATGATTATTGGTAAGACCCATAGTAGCAAATTTACATTTTTGTTATTCTGAATGCAACCTGTTTTTTCTCGAGCGCCTATTATCTACAGCGGGGAAGAATGAAGAGACGAACTCGTACCTAGTATGCAAACTATAGCCATATATTTACAGACGGAGGTAGTGTTAGGTGTCTTCTTCGAATCGGTATATCAAAATCGATACGCCTCCCCGACCATAGTATAGTGTCTTTTAAGCAGAGGTTCTGGGAATGACAGCAGTAGCCCGTGAGTCTGTGGTAAGGGCAATGCCTGGAGGAGTTATCTTCTTTATCAATAGCCAGCAATAAAAGCCATAACCGCACCAAAAATAAAATCGTAGCTTGTGAAATGCTGTCGCGAAGAACTCAAGGTTCTTGGTACACAGCACATGGTATCGCTCTGCTGGGTTCCGGGACGTGAATTTCGACAGCTGTTTCAGAACAAGGCAAGGCCTTAAGCTGATCCATCTGTGAACCCGCCTTGCACACTCAAGGTTGAAGCAGGGAGACATCATCAGCATCAGGATAAGTGTTGCGCAAGGTCATCGAAAATCCAGTGTGGATGATACCAAAAACCAGCCCGCCTGAGACGGTATAGATTGCTTTGATAGCAGTACCCATGATAAAGGTATCAAAGGGAGGTAAATCAAGCAGAGTATGTAGAACAGAGCCCGGCGTACTCGGGAATGCACCCATGCAGCCAAGACAGACCGTTTTTTGGAGTTTTGTGCAGAAGGCAGTTACATACTTTCGCGAAAGCCCTCTTCACACAACCGACGCAAAGGATAGAAAAGGTCTTATCATAGCTGTAGATCTAAAGGACCTCTTTAGGAGATAAGTCCCACAACTTTCCGAAAGCACCAGAAAACTGAGAGCGCTTTGAATGTGTCTATCTTCGACTTGACATGCTTTGCCTAAAGAAGTTTCTTATCCAGGATCACTCCCAGATATTGTGCTTCATCGGAGATATGGATAGTGACGGCTTTTAGCAATGACTGAGTCAGAATGGTCAAAATCCTCCGTCCCATGAAGAGAACAACCTCAGTTTTCAAAGGATTGCCCAAAAGCCCATTATTGGGCCTTACTAATAATCACTTTTAAGTTTTTTATGGGTCACAATAAATAATTTTATATATACAAAAAATCTCTACTGTGAGATCGTAAAACCTGGACATTAAAAATGATTAGTGTACCGCCCAATGAGGAGTACTTATGGAAATGTTGCAGTCTTGTAGTTCTTTTCCATCGCCCAAATCGGCAGACTAATTGAGAAGAAATAAAAATGTCAAGTACATATTTTGAAAAATGAAAATCGAGTATACCTTCCCCAAATGCGATTCTGCTTTGGGGTGGTGGAGGTGGTGCGATTGGAAGGTGCTTTTAATTGTATGCGGCAATACTGGTTTTGTCTGGTGGGCATTACGCATCAGGTGTCGCCGGTGGCAGTGGCATGGTGACCAAGTGACAGGTGAAATCGCTAAAGTTCATATACTGCAAGCAAATGAAGACGCGGGAGTGAGGGCATCGTGGTATTTTACGAGTTTTATTTTTGAGTTGCAAGCGACTTGTGACGACGTCGATTTTGCATAGCAACTTCGTATTTTTGTTTACCCGGAAACTCAAAACATGCGAGACGACCAATAATTTAAACTACGTCTTGGATATATTTGATTGAAAACCTTATAGGATTTTCGTTAGCTCAAAAAATTTTTAGATACTATTGTTAGATTATATACCTTATAGGTGTGTACACTTTGCTCATACATACGTCATAATTATGTGCTAACTATTTGCTTGACTATTTACCGGGCGGACTAAGCAAGGCGAGCACTGGTCAGCTAGTATGTAATAGATAAGAATACCCAGATTTAGGTCATGAGTTGATATTTAATCCAACCTAAGTTTTAGTGCGCGTTAAAATGCGAACTACACCTTCAATTTGTTTCCACTGCTCCACCTTTCGCGAATGTCTAACAACCGAGCATACGAGTACCTATAACTATCCCAAGTAAGCTTTCAGTTCAGTCTAATATAAGCACAACTGCAATAGAGAAAGCAATTTTAGCCGTTTTTTATTATCAGCTATGATCCATATAGATCATCGATTTACATGCACTTACAACAACAACATGTGATCCTGCTTTTCATCGAGATCACGAAATATGATCTGAAAATTAATTCAACTATTTCTCGTTGTTGTTTCGTGGCGTTGTTTATTTCATTCACTAAAGGTTGGTGTCCCTGAGCCACACAGTAATGTTGCCAGACCAAAATGTGAACCACAATTAACAACACAAAAAATCAATTAGCATTTTTTTCAAATTCGAATAAGTTAATACTCCGACTTTCGAGATGTTTTGTTTCGCTATATAGGATAGAAATATAAATGGAAATATTAGCAGTACAATACGGTTAATTATAATGCATATTTGAACTTAACATTTGAACATAGTTTCCCCAAAAAAAATATTCAATGCTAAATGTATGCAGATTTGTATCCATATGGTAACACCCCGAAACAACAAGCGAAATGTCAAACTCAAATATGAGCAAGTGCAATGGAGAAATCATCGCATTGTGACGTCACATTGTACCGTGTGGCTGCAAGATGGCTGGTGGCAATACGAAATTTGTCATAATTGTTATTGGATTTTATATGTTTGTTGCCACAACTCAATCAATGAACCAGTTTGTTTTATTTTCATGATCTGATCCGGATCAGATCACGCTGATAATAAAAAACTGCTTTTGTTCGCAGTTGGCCAAATAAGATCTATTTTCAATTTATACCTCACCCTCTGGATGGACCAGAAAGATAATTGTTAGCTCAAAATGCTCGGTGAAGTATTGCCTAACAATTAAAAGCATTCCTTCAATTGAAAAACATAGATTTATAGATATGCATAATGACAAGTTAAGCGTAGTAAGGTCGAAATAGAAAAGTTAGCACTCCCTTTTTTTAACCCTTATAGGACGAGTTTTTATAAACGAAGAATGAGCCATGTAATAATTTTGACTAATCTACCAACATACAAACTTTCAAGTTCATACGGGTAATGGTTCGTGAGGCCCCCCTTTTTCCCAGCGACCCCTTTACCCCTGAGCAATTCTCACCCACCCTACGGCCTAAGTTGGCCACATATCTATAAATCAGAAAAATCATGAAAATCTGACGAATGTTTCTCGAGTTATGGAGAAACGAACAGACGAACGTTAAGTACATAGTAGGTACATATGTATGGATATGCCGGAAATAGCTTGGCATCACATGGAATTCTGGGAAATCTTTTGAAAACATCCTGTATACATACAGTATACATTTTGTTTATTGAGAGCTCTCCTGACAAGTAATGTCTTTGAGATCGACAGTAATCTATCTCGAGAAAGTTAAACAAAATGCTATTATTAAATGTATATATGTAGGTACGGGAAATTTCTTCACAAAGCTTATTTTTGGTTTGGTTTGTCGAAAGTCTATCGCTTTTTTCCGCATCAAAAATATTATATGCTTTTTTTGTGTAAGAAACTTAGCTATGCCTTAGCTTCCCATTTCTAACCCCGAAACTAATCTGAATTAAGTGAAATGACAAATTCCAGTTCAGCACTTTTAATTTCATCATATATCTAATTCCGCACAAGAATATCCACTCCTCATGAACTTTTCATTGGATTTGGATTTTGGATTCGAAAAGCAAATATCTGATTTACCCAATAAAATTTGACAATCAATGTCAGCCTCAGCCACACTACCACTAGGCCAATAATGCCATTCATTTCTATAAGAAATATGTTGACAACTGGCCCCAATTGTCATACCGTACCGCAAACCAACTAATACCCAAATAAGCGCCTTAACCTTCCCTACAATAATCGTTATCTCTCCAATTGAACGGCAGAGGGTTGTGTTTGCCGACTTTTCACCCCGATAGTTGTGGGCAGTGGGTGATGGGCGGTCGTGCCAGACGACACAGTCCTTGGTTTCACTTTCGCAATTCCAATTGCAGAAAATTTATTTTGTGTCGCGTCACTTGGCTGAGAAACTTTTTTCGTCTAATATGACTTTTAACTTTGATTCGGTCGATATAGAAATAAATAATGATAACACTTTCCTTTGGCATCTTTGACATCTACTCTAAGTTAAATGAGGATGTAATGACATTCTGTATTTACCGGACAAGAAAGCAAAGGGGTGACAAACGTGATTTTTTTTGGCTTTGTTTTGCTTGTTGGTTAACATTTCGGAAATTATATCAACGAGCGCTAGAAAATGACAAATTGTTGCGACAATTTGACAGGTTTTCAATTCGAAATTCCTATGTTCATCAACCGGAAATTATTATTGTCTACTGTGTCGCTGAACAAAAACCGAAATGACAAACGAGTGTGGTCACTCACGCATGTCAGCAGAGGTCAGGTGGACGTCATTTTCGGAAAAATTTATCAACTGTGGTGGTGTTTTTAATTCATGTCAGTCGTTTGTTATTGTAATTTTGGGCGAAATTATTGTTTCACCCAAGGGTACCGCTTTTTTTCCCAAAAAATAGAACAAAGGTTATACACTACACACACGCTGACACTCACCATTGTTGATCTGAATCATAGGTAATCCAATGTCGGCGGCTAGAACATTCGCATAGAGCATAAAGATGAGTTCAAGTAAAATTGCATGACTGGCTGTCATTGTTGCATGCAAAATTGTATTTACTTTGCGGGTGGGTCTTGTAAGTTTCCTGTCAGGCACTTTTCATATACGCACTGTGTACACACCGTACAGCACTTTACACAGTCAGCATGTCACTATTTTGAAATCACTTTTCACGCAACGAAATAAATAATAATTCGAGTACAATAGTTTTCGAATTGAAAAACTTATACAAAGGAATAACAGACGAGGGGTGGCGCGGCACAGTTCTTTTTGTGGAAATAGTGCGCAAAACTCGAGTACCTCTATAGTGTCGCGTTTTGATATTCGTTCCAGTTATGTATCGCAATCCGTTGGACAATTCTACCGATGTGAATCACTCTCGAGTGTCGATATTGAACTGAGTGAAATCTATTCAAGTTAGTGGTTTGTTGTGCCCGTATGGGCAGTTACGATGGTTACCTGTAGCAACGATTGTAATTGTAAAAATGGGGGGAAACAGTCAACCCCAGAGGGATATTGTAAGTGCAACTAACTTCAGGTTGTTTACACACGAGTATAGTATAATGCTGCCCACTTCCGTAAACAATGGGGCTTAGATTGGCGCTTAAAGGCAGTGTTGGTTGGAGATGAGGGTTTCGAAAATAGTTAGTGCAATTAGAGCCGAAGAATTGTGAAGTTTACCAACCATCATCGTGCACATACCTACGAGTTGTGTAAATTAGTCACGGGAACATGAACTAACTGGTGGTGTAGGTTTTAATGGACGATGTAATAAAATTATGTTGGCGCACAAGATTGGCAAAGTAAATAAGGATGGAAATTGCTTGGAACTGTTTATGGTTTTTAAACGAGAGTGCGGAGAATATTCTGAAGTTGCATGATAAAAAATGCAGATTCCTTTTATTCTACTTAGGCAAGTCAGAAAATAAAGCCTTATTGGTTTTGAGGTTGCAATTTCTTATACCATCAAATCCTTAGACATTACGCTTGCCAATTATCTAGTGTTCCATAGTCAGGCGACCGCATGGCTCCTGGTCGTTAACTATAGCAACAAAGAAGATTTTCCTTGTAACTATAGTTAGGGTGCACCGAAGGCGAAGTAAAGGAAGTCCCATAATTCACACAAAATGTAATTTTGATAGAAAATATCGATTTTTAATTAGAAAGCTTAAATTTTTTATTGATTCATAGAGTAGGTATTGTAGGTATACAGTATGGAATAGCACATCGGATAAATGGCCTCCACGGCTTTGATGGCATGTACGTACTCTTTTATTGAAATTTTCTATGACCGTTTCGCATAAATGTGGCTGAATTTTATTAGTACACCTCCCAATTGGCTTGGTCATGGGCTTGATTTCAAAAAACACCAATGGCGTTAAATCGCAAGATCTGAATGGCCAATTCTGATCGCAAAACGGCCGGTTACACGATTAGGAAATGACTCATGAAGTAATTGAATTGTTTCTCTGGCTGTATGGCATGTGGAAACCACATGTTGGTCACATCCATATCTTGTAATTTAAGTACATACTGAAGACTGGGTTATCAATTTATCATGTCACGATAACGAACACCATTAATTGTTACTTCATTTTTGAAGAAGAATGGTCCGATAATGCTTCCAGCCCAAATTCCGCAGTAAACAGTCACGCGTTGTGGATGCATTTGGTTCTCAACAGCTACTCGTGGGTTTTCTGAACCCCAAATGCGACAATTTTGATGATTAAGGCCCGAAACACACGTGCGTTTTCAATCGCGCGACTGCTTAGTCGCAAAAAATGAAAAACACACATTTCAATATGAACGGGCCTAACGAAGCCATCAATATGAAAATGAGCTCCATCACTTTGTTTGAAAATTGCGGACTGTAGCGGACAAACCTTCATTATTTTTAAAATATTGCTCAGCAATGAAAATGCGTTGTTCTTTCGGATAGCCCTCCATTTTTACTAATTGCCGCATTGTCAGCTGTCATGTGTCATGTTGTTATCTTTTTTTTGCGTTGGCATCACTGTACTATTAAATGGCGCAAAATTCAAATGTTGCGTGAATTATGAGATACCCTTTTCTAGCATTTACCATTTTCGAAGCACTTCGTTCTCGGAAGTGGACCATTTGCTCTGGAGGGTCTCTTTAAATTTCACATTCAAAGACTTCTCCCCATCTATAGTTTCCCAGCTTTTGTTTGAAAGATCTACTATACTATACTGACTATAAGATTCCATGTCGTTTTGACTGCGCGCTAACTGGTAGGGCTTGTTGGTTGAGGCCGTGGTCCACCCCGAAATGTAAGCGCCATCTATAGTAAAGAAAGTATTGCTATACAACAGGAAACGACTAGTCAGATTAATTACTATCAGCATAAAGAGGACACCGTTTTTGAATAGTTATCGATTCGCATAGTAACATGATTGTTGCGAATTCAAAAATTCATGAAGCAGTTATCTCCTGGTTCGAGACAAAGCTATTGCCAGTGATTAGAAAAATCGCTATGATGTTCTCATTAGTGTTATCGCAACAGAACTTAAGTTACGAGTACTAGAGTGTATGCGAGATTAAACGTGCTGCAGTATTTACTAGTACCTTGCAGCAATATAAAAGTGGGAAGTTTCTTGAAGAAATTATCAAAAACTGATTTGAACTCTAACATGAAGGCTGGTAAGAAAATGATCCTCTTCTGAGGACTATTCAAATTGGTAACCACACATAAACTGTCTTTCTAGTTCTAGCATTTGTCGCACTTGCCGCTATTATTGCTCTATCCTCAGCTGCTTGGACCTACGACAATAAAGATGGTGAGCCGCTTTGCACGAAAGACAACATGAACAAAAAGTTCCGTAATAACTGGGACCCTAC
Organism: Cheilosia scutellata; assembly: GCA_955612985.1. Taxonomy (NCBI): domain Eukaryota; kingdom Metazoa; phylum Arthropoda; class Insecta; order Diptera; family Syrphidae; genus Cheilosia; species Cheilosia scutellata. The sequence goes on along the minus strand of OY015312.1, from coordinate 23,057,062 downwards.
TCGGTACTGGCTTTGTAGTGGTGATGTTGGTACTACTGCTGAGGTCGTTAGGTGTCCAAGTGAAACTGGATTTCTACAGTCGGCGGATGATTGCGTCGATTGGTCAGATTGGAGATGGGTAGTGCCCGAAAATCAACCAACTGCATCAGAATAAATTTGTCTTTACCAAAATCCTTAGAAAAAATGATCATTTATGATATAAAATTGCCGTGCATTATAAAAATTTGTTTTTTTATTTAGTTAAAGTTGAAAACTAATTCGCGCTCCTCTGAGCCTTTGTATATAGAGTAAGTGCGGCAAATGTGGCCCACCCTTAACATTTTTTAGAATAAAACCATGAATTTAAGTCGAATTCATTTCTGTTTTTTTAACAGTTTTACAAAACATTTGTACTTCAGTCTTTATTATCTAAAATAATAAAAAAAAAATCGTAACAAAAAGATATAAACAAAAACGTTAAGGAACTCAATTTTTAAATTTTAAAAGAAGTGCGGGTAATATGGCCCACCCTGCGTTAAATATGGCCCAGGGTGGCTATCTACTATTAGCCCATGGTGGGCCATATTTAACACTATCGTTTTCAAGAAAATTTAGTTTGGTTTGCTAGAATTATTTCTTCTTCGACCCTGGTCTATTGTTGTTTTGTGCTCTTGTGGGAGCTAGAAGCCATTTTATCTGTCAAACGTTCAATTAATATCAGGTGTCAAATATGACCTACTGGGCCACATGGGTGGGCCATATTAAACACACCGTGATTTTTTCACTCATTTTTATTTTTAATACAACTGATAAACTTTTTTTAACTTCTGATGCCACACAAAATAAGAAAAGATTTAACATTATTTACTCTTAGAAAAAGATTATCGAATTTAAGCAAAATTCAATGCGAAAAAAATTAACAAAACTTCCCAAAAAATTACATCGAAAACGAAAAAAAGCTACTATGGTCTATATTTTACAGATCCGTCGAGCTACGCCTACCATAATCGACAGAGACAAAACCAGTCTTAACTTGTTTGAAATGTATTAGTTTTTATCTACCTGCGCTTTTTGATTCAGGATATATAATGGTGGGCCATATTACCCACCTGGGCCACATTTGCCGAACTTACTCTATAAAAATTGAAGAAATGATCAGCTTGCATCAGCAGCTCAATTCCTTTGATTCTATTCAAAGTGTCACTCAAGGCAGGAGTAGGATGACGGATGATGACGTCATTTCACTAAATGTTACTAGGATATATTGTGATATTTTGTTGGGTTAGATTCTTCTCAAAAACCCCTGGCTATAAAGTATAGCACTGCAAAGATACTTTTAGCTAATTGTGATTCGCTTCGATAACGACCGTCTCAAAAATTATACAGAAGCACAACCGAAAAGTTATTCACGTTCAGAATGTTACATGAGGAGGCTAGAGAGGATATCTATGCTCCACCGTATTCACATATTTTGTAGAATTGAAGAAGACATACGACACTACTGGCTTTGAGGTAAAATCTGGAGTGTTCTGCAGGACAGATCTATTCCATCTCTTTATGTGGCATTTAATCAATACCTTTCAAGGTGGGCATCGGGTTTCGTTAGGGTGCATTTTGTATCCTCTACTTTTCACAACTTACTAGCGAACTCACTGCAGTCCTGCACAAAAAATCAATTTCATATTCTGTTACGGCAGCCCATTACCTAACCACCAAAATTATGATCTTAGATCCTCCATCGGACGAACCTCACGATGAGATCCGATCAAAGGGTGGGAACACCACAAAACACAAAAAATAACAATCAACACCAACAGATCACACAGATCACACTACCGGGGGTTGGTATGGCGACCAATAAACCCGCATTTGAAATAAAACACTTTAAAACACATAATTAAACATAAAAAAATCACAAATTTAACAAACGTTTACACAAATTAGAAACAAACAAACAAAATCCACAATACGAAAACCCGACCGACCGACATGATGCTAAAATTCATTTAATTTTGACGTTTTGTTGTGGTCGTCTCTTTGTATTTTCTTCGTTGTTTTCCCCTCCCATGTAAGTCGTCGTAAATTTTTGTACTAAATCTAAGCCGTGCTCCACATTTGCCCAAGTGGTTGGAGTGACGTCACGGGCAATATGTTTGTTGACAATTATTAATTAGCTAATTAATAATTGCAGGTCGATTGTGTAATACCCGCACATTTACAAAACCATTTAAAATAAATTAACTGCACTTCGCGAACTCGCCAGGCGCCCTTTTAGATCAGATACGAACTGCGAACTTAACTCAATACGTCTGTCTCACCTGGCGAGCTGCATGTGCAGAAAATACACTAATGTATATAACTTTTGAGTAGGAGGGATTTCGCTACCCAAGTAAGCTAATACCAATAGTTGATTCATGTATTGACTAACACAAGAATTTTGTTTATAGATTGGTTAACATGTGTTATGTTGATAGGTTTAGTTTATTTATTAATTTATTTAATATTTGTATATATATGTCAGGTTATGTAATTTTATATTGAGTACGTTAATAAGAATTATTGTTAAGCTTAAGTATTTTGAAAAGTTTCATGGACGACTGTATGGAATCGACTTGACGAAAGACATGACGAAATTATAGAAGAAGGAGAAGGACAGAAACAGAAAACATAAATAGAATGTAAACGAAACGAACGAAAGAAAAGGAGAACATAAAAGGAAACAATAAGAAGGGGAAAAAGTGAATTTCAAGTTCAAGATCATTTATATACAAGGTAAATATGTGGTCGTTGAACTTGGCGATGGCAATTTAGCAAGTGTTATATACATGAGCATAGGCACAGCTGGAAGATCTGTAACAGTGGCGCGCACTTATTAATTTTTCATAGCTGCGAGGACGTTGTTAACAGTGGCGCGCTCGAATTTAAATTTTCTTGGGTGAGAACAAAAGATCTGTGTTAGCGTGAGTTTATTTAAATTCAGAAATCCGTGTAGTTTTTTTATCAATTGTTTTGTGTAGGATAGTGGCCAAATTCAAGTTCACTCCATTTGGAAATTGATAATTCCTCCAATTCACCTGAAGAGGCAAATTCGAACCTATAAAGGTATGTGCATACATTTTTTTTGGTGAACAAAGTATGACCGTTTCTTTACCCTTAATGTATAGGCATTTTGAGCTATTTCTGCTCCACAGTGGGGATATCAGGAACATCAAATTGTCCAGGGACTTGTTTTGGGAAATTGGTGGTCTTAACCGTTGGAGTCCCTAGCGGTGCATACCTATATAACGTACCACGTTCATAGCGTTTGAAGTGGGCACCGGACTCCAACAGCCATCGATCTCCACGGTCCTCACAAAGGACAAAGGAGGAATCCAACGATACCTGGACAACAGGATTTAGTCCCCACTCAATTTTGACCACAAAAAACGACACAACGACAACAACAAAACACAAAAACAACACACAAAGGTGCTCTGCCCCAAGCGTGGTGGTGTAACCACTCCACTAACAACACCAACAACAAAACCACCCGCAGCACTGCCCCAGAGGCGTCGCAAAACAGGGTGCTCCACAAATCGGCGCAAAAGGCGATACGAATTTTAGTGAATTCAGTTTTTTTTTTTAAATTTTAAATTAGTGTTAAGATTAGCTTTTAATTTTGAATTTTTGATTTGTGAATCAACGTAAAGTAAGGTTAGGATAATAATTAGTAATAGTTAGTATAGTGTATCTGCTTTTAATATTTAGTTTTGCTCGCGATTAAGGTACATTGCCAACAGTTTTCTTCGTCCTTCCTCGTGCTGGCGCCAGGGCAACGGGGGATCATTTGTAACCGTGAGTAATAGTAATAAGTTATTTGATTTGAATTTTAATTTAGTAGGTATAATGTTTGATAGTATTAAGGGCAGTATTGGTAGTTTTTAGTTTTTTTTTTTCAATAAAATATGATTGTTTCCCCGTTAAATTTCGTGTTCGGTTGATTATTGTGAAATGATGTGCGCTTAAAAACCGTTCGCACTCGGTGTGTGGACAATGGACAGGCCGTCCTTCAATGGGTAGACATAGACAATACATGACGTTCACTGACTTTGACGACTGAACATGACATAGACTTACTATTCTCTTGGGAAGGTCGTAGATTGTGATCGGGAGGAACTTTTAGGGGCTACCATTCACAATATCGGCCAGAGTGGTAGCAATCGGTTGTGTTTATGACACACAGGGTGGGCAGGCCAACCTTTGCCATTTCCATCCGGCATGTCTCGGGTTCTTGACGAACCATTGCGTTTGAGAGACTATGTGAAGGAAAGTTGCGGTTAGGGAAGATGTAGTTATAGGATAGTTTTAAGTTAGAATAGGCATAGAATAGGGCTTATTTTAAATTTAGAATAGAGTAGATGTAGTTTAGGCTAGTTAGAGTAAGATTCGCGGTAACCTTCCCGTTCTCTCTCATCGGCATTGGCACAAGTACTTGGGCTTTTCCTTTTCATTAATTTCACTGTCCTATCTTTTTCTGTCCGTCCGCAGTCTGATTAACGTAGCTTCCTCTCTTCTTCTTTCTTTTGATTTTGAAAAATGGCACGATATAAAAAGTGTGTTGAGCAGGTGGTGTATGGTGAGGGGGCAAGAACAACCCCCGTCCGACGAGCTGAGCCGAGCAACCGCGAGCGTGCCGCGCCCTCCTCTCCTGCATCGAAGATACCCCCGTGGCCTACCTAGACTCACAACAATTCATTTAAATCAGTGATAAACGTTTTTGATTTGTCAAGGAATCGTATTGCCTAGATAATATTCTTCTCTATCCGGGACAATGCATATCAATGGGTATCTAAAAACAGTTTGAATGAACCTTTGTTTCAAAACATATACCTACACAAGTTTGTTGTTCACATTTCTACTTTGCCCTATAGCGGCTTCTCGGTCGAACGAGTTTTTTTTTCATAATTGACCCTTAAAAAATACGTTAACAAATAGACTGAATATTAATACTTGTAATTCATTGATATCTGCATTTTATGTGGAAGACTTTTTTTTTTTGGCTTGGGGTCCTTTTTGAAGTTTTTCAGCGGCAACATTTTAATGCCCATTAGTTATCGACAGAGTTGGTGTGGTGCTTTCTGGAGAATTAGCTTCGAAACTTCATTCGTTCCGACCCCGGCCCAGATTTATTAATGAAGAAGGATAATATTTGCCTCTGCCTCACTTGGCACCATTTTGCGAAGTTTAGAAGCTTCATTATTTGCAATCTGTTCTTAGAAGAGCTTCCAAAATAGCCCGATCAATAATTTGAACTTTGTCTTAATATCTAAATATTCATCAAACGTAATATCATGTTCACTGCTGAATTTTTCGCACAAGCTTTTCTGCTTGCCCGTTAGCTCCTTTCGCTGCTTGTGAGTTTAGCAGGCCATGAATTTTATATAAATCTGGAAACTTTCTTCAGCAGCCAGTTGTTTTCAGTGAATTTTTCAATAAGGGGAGCGTCAATTGGATTGTCCAAATCGTCCAGTCCGGTTAAAGACTTATGCATTAATTTGAAAGCCCAGTTACGTAGCCTGTGGGCGCAGTAGCGCAGTGGTTAGTGTGCTGGACTACTGTGCGAGGGATCCCAGGTTCGATCCCCGGAAAAACACAAATTACATCTTAAGGTTTTTTCTACTGCGCCACCTCTCGCGAACGTCTGACAAACATCCGAGAGTATGACTGTCCTGAAAAAGATTCTCAATTCAGCCGTTCGGACTCGGCATTAAATTGTAGGTCCCTTCCATTCGTTCCAAAAATAGAAACTCACACAAAACGAATGGTTGCGAGAAGCTAGGCCTTGGGCGACCGCCTGTCGCGCCGCCTATTTATTTTTTTTTTAGTTACGTAGCCTGGTGTATGGTAATCTCAGGGATTTATTTACTAAGATTGAGGAGAGTAATAACAGGCTTCAGAGCCATCTGAAGTTCATCGATATAAATGCCTACCTGAAATATCTGAAGCTGCTCTTTCACACCATAAAATCCACCCGGCGGCGCTGCTAACACCACACGGTAACCGATTGAACCGCAAAAGACCAAGGGCGTGTTTATCAAGACATCTCTTTAGATGCTTCGTCTTACTTATTGTGCAAATGGGCCTAAGACAGGTCAATTTTCGTGACTGCCTTACCTCCCTGAAGAATATGAAATGAGTTCCTGCCCGCGGAAGAGAATGATGGTTTGTTATAAGCTGCGGATTCAAGGCAGTTTCGAATTCCGCACAAATCCAGACTTATCTATTTGCCTTCTTAATGTTGCCTGTACTTGTAGTGCCCACTGGGTTCGCTTTACTCACGACAGGATTGTTTCCGACACCAGGCGATCAATTTCTTCTTTGTTTTCGACTGAACTGAACTTGGGTGCCAGATGAGCTTTGAAGTGCTTGAATTTGTAATTATAGGTCTGGCCTCTCTCATATAGCTTCTCAATGTCCTTGAGTGTTGAGAAGAGAAATTTAAATCTATATATATAAAAATGAGTTCTAAAATGTGTTCGGATACGTATAACTTGAAAACCACCGACTGTATTGCGCCCATATTTACAGATAATCTTAGGTATTAGCCCAGGAGTGCACTGAAGGAGATTGGTCAAAATTGGACAAAGGGGCGTGGCACCTCCCATACAAAAAAAATATTAAAAATCTTATATCTCGAAAACCACTGAATCGATTGAGTTCAAATTCACATACAATCTTAGGCATTGGCCCAGTAGTATTTCTGTGGATATTGGTCAAAATTGGACAAAGGGGCGTGGCACCTCCCATACAAAAAAAAACATTCAAAATCGTATATCTCGAAAACCGCCGAATCGATTGAGTTTAAATTTACAGACAATCTTAGGCATTGGCCCAGGAGCACCCAGGAGTGTTGCTGTGAAGATTGGTCAAAATTGGCCAAAGGGGCGTGGCACCGCCCATACAAAAAAAACATTACAAATCTTATATCTCGAAAACAGCCGAATCGATTGAGTTGAAACTTACAGACAATTTTAGGTATTGGCTTAGGAGTGTTGCTGTAAGATTGGTCAAAATTGGACAAAAGGGCTTTGCACCGCCCATACAAAAAACATCTTCTATGGGGTGAAACTCGATGACGTTATAACTCGATAACCGCTGAGCCGATTTTCATGTTTATTTTTTTGTTTTGTTCGTATTGCTGTATTTCAGATTACGCAGAAAGAAAATTCCAGAAAATCGATTTTTCTCATTTTCGCATTTTACGAAAGAACATTATTATCTAAGAACTATAAGCAATACAATTTCTGTGCACGGGCAAAGCCGGGCGGGTACAGCTATCTTATTTAATTCTTCTGTACGCGTGTTGTAATCGAACTCCTCCTAAACGGCTGGACCAATTTTAATGAAATTTTGTGTGTGTGTTTGAGTGGGTCCAAGGATGAATCTAAACCATCCATTTGGTGAAAATTGGACAAAAGGGCATGGCACCTCCCATACGAACAAAACCAAAAAATCTTATATCTAGAAAACTACCGAACTGATTCAAATCAAATTTTAAGAAAATATTTGTTATTGGTCCAAAGGTGTTTCTGTAAAAGTTTGATCAAAATTGGACAAAGGAGCGTTGTACCTACCGTATAAAAAAATATACATTTTAAATCCTATTTCTCGACACCCATGGGAGCTAAAGTGGGTGGGATTGAAAAACGGGCCATGGCACCACCCTTACAACAAAGTTATTTAAATCGCGATATCTGAACATTGCCTGATTGAAGTATTTTACAAAACCTGGCGGGACTGGGCAAAAGGGCGTGACACCTCTCATAACAAAAAAATACATTTCAAACGTTATTCTTCGACAGCCATGGGAAAAAATTTGCCTAGACAATACAATTCGTGGGCACACGTCCGAGGAAATATCGGTCGAAGCACACGGAGTACAGAATCAGTCTGGGCACATTGGTTAAATAAAAATGAAATAAAAATGTACGATCAGGCAAAACGACGTTTGCCGGGTCTGCTAGTTAATTTATAAAATTGAGTGTAAAATCTGAAAGCTGAAAGATTTGAACCAGTTTGAACCTAAAATTGCTAAAATGTTAGCACATAATCTATTGACCACAAGCAACTTCAATTGGTGCGTCAATTTGGCTTATGTAACCTCAACTTCCAATTCGCCTCTATTGCCAGTGGCGTTCCTCCATATACATACCTGCAGGTATTTACTTGTTGAAAAACAATTTATTTGGTCCAATAGAGGAAATCCGTCTAGTCCAACTAAGGAAAAATGTGCTCCAGTGCATACATGAAATTGCATTGGACATCCATTCACGGGAATCTGCAGCATCATTCATGGCTTGGACCCAGCTTCTACAAATGGACCATTTCACAAAAATGAGTGTGTTCTCACAAACTATCTACGAATTTACCGCGTGATTTGTTCCTTCCCCTGCTATGGGGTAGCCTTGTTCTTGTAGCTGCTGGGTCTACTTCTGTGTGGATTTTGGTTAGTTACTGGATGGCCCGTCAACCGTAGTCCTAACCTTTTTAAATTTTTTGCAAGATTGATTTATAATAACGACAATAGCTTCTGTGATGGTGACAGTTTGAGCAAGATTTCCTTACAGAATGAAAAACACTGACCGCTGGCCACCAGCAGATGACTTACCTCAAACGCGTTGTCGTTTTCTTTAATCGTAGAGAAAGTATTTTTCGTTGTTTCATATGGACTTGCGATGTCCAGAACATCTTGCAAGGAACGGTCGGTCTTCTGGTTGAGTCCCACTCCAGACTTCTCTTAGGTCAGTCACCCACTTTCCATACGTTTGACTGGGTTTCATTGTCGCCTAGCTGCTGGAATATTTATTTTAGAAAGCTTACCCGTTAGGTCTTTCTTTGAAGCCAAGACATCCACCTTGTAAACTTCTGAAGCGTTTCGAAATTCTCTGCATCGTACGAAATTTAAATTCAAAATGCTGCTCTATTTGTTTTAAGTAAGCTTTTCAGTTGTCTTCTGCTTCTATGCTGAAAAAGGCTGCGTGACTGATATATTTGAGTTCGCTGAACTTCGGGTGTTACGCTAATCGAGCTAAATTTTAGCTCCCATACAAAATTCCCTCCAAAATTTAGCTGAGCTAAATTTAAACGAATCCATTTAGTAGGGCGGTACGCTGCTAAAAAATAAAATTGTTATTTCAGACTGGGGTTTACATATCTTTCAAAATTTAGCGCTTCTATTAATGGCTCGGCACATTTTCTCAGGTCAAATTTTGACAGGTCTGTTGGTTTTTTTCTGTAGTGTTTTTGTGTTGCGGAAAAGTAAAGTTGAATTTTTCCAATTAATACCTCGGTGTGGAATCCTATGAAAGTGAAAAATTTGAGATGAAAGAATAGCAGACAAGGATAATAAAGGGTGTCCCATAATTCACGTAAAATTTGAATTTTGCAGCGTACTAAGCTTAAGATTACAATGTCTTCTTGATCGGTCTTTTTTTTTCTCAAAAGATCGACTCTACTCTATTGACAAGTTTCCATGGCTTTTTGCCTACGAGCTATGGAAGAGCCGTGTTCTACCCCGAAATGTAAGCGCCTTCTATAGTAAAGTAAGTATTCCTATACAACAGGAAATGATTCCTTCATTAGTCAGATTAATTACTGTCAGTATAAAGAGGACACCGTTTTTGAATAGTTATCGATTCACATAGTAACATGATTGTTGCGAATTCAAAAATTCATTAAGCAGTTATCTCCTGGTTCGAGACAAAGCTATTGCCAGTGATTAGAAAAATCGTTATGATGTTCTCATTAGTGTTATCGCAACAGAACTTAAGTTACGAGTAGAGTGTCTATATTATTAGATTAAACGCTGCAGTATTTACTAGTACCTTGCAGCAATATAAAAGTGGGAAGTTTCTTGAAGAAATTATCAAAAACTGATTTGAACTCTAACATGAAGGCTGGTAATAAATTGATCCTCTTCTGAGGACTATTCAAATTGGTAACCACACATAAACTGTCTTTCTAGTTCTAGCATTTGTCGCACTTGCCGCTATTATTGCTCTATCCTCAGCTGCTTGGACCTACGACAATAAAGATGGTGAGCCGCTTTGCACGAAAGACAACATGAACAAAAAGTTCCGTAATAACTGGGACCCTACTCGGTACTGGCTTTGTAGTGGTGATGTTGGTACTACTGCTGAGGTCGTTAGGTGTCCAAGTGAAACTGGATTTCTACAGTCGGCGGATGATTGCGTCGATTGGTCAGATTGGAGATGGGTAGTGCCCGAAAATCAACCAACTGCATCAGAATAAATTTGTCTTTACCAAAATCCTTAGAAAAAATGATCATTTATGATATAAAATTGCCGTGCATTATAAAAATTTGTTTTTTTATTTAGTTAAAGTTGAAAACTAATTCGCGCTCCTCTGAGCTTTGTATATGCAAAATTGAAGGGATGATCAGCTTGCATCAGCAGCTCATTTTAACTCAATGCCAATCATTCACGTATTGGGACCAGGGTTGCCAGAAATATTTCTCAACAAATCGGGAGGTTTCCGGGAGTTTTAGTAGTAGTTTTACTTCATGGTTTTCTTCAAAACAACAATAACAAAACCGTTGATTTAACAATAAGTAAATATATTTGTAATACACTATAAAAAAGAACATAAAAACATTAATTCGTATTATTTATTTTTCAGCCGTTGGGTTTTGAATTTCACTGGGGCCAAATCATGTAAAACGATCGAACGACATCGTTTTGACAATAGCAGTCTCTGTTTATTGCCACAGATATGATAAGGACAGCACTCGTGAAAACGATATCGTTGAATCGTTTTTATTTTACGTGATCTGACCCCTGCCTTCTTCAGTTTTAAGAAACTCAACAAATTCATGACGAGAAAAATTAAAGCTCACTTTTGTACAAATGATGGATTTTATAATATTAATTTTTAACCGATTTCTGTTATTCGACCATAGAGACTCTATCATGGAATATAATCGTTCCACAAATGCATTTGACATGGGAAAAGAAAAAATAATTTGAATTATATTTTTAATGATCGGAAGCTTGTTGTTTTGCAAAATTTTGTACCACATCTTTTGTGCTAGTGGTTCATCAAAATTGTTGTTTTCCTCTGAAAGCATATTCTCTACTTCCATTCTACTACTTCGAATTACATATATTTACTTCATCATAACAAAGAATCAAGGTCACCAGGTAGGTATGTGAAGGGGTTCTACAACATTTTTCACATTTTCGAATAAAAAATAATTTTGAATATTCTTAAACTTAAAAAAATATAGAGATGATTGAAAACACTTTTTTCAAAATAATATACTTTTTAAATGTTCTAAATTATGGCAATGGCATTTTTGGTTGACTTGTTTTTCTTAAGCACTTATGAGTTTTTGCTCCAAAAAAATTGTACTTAATTCTACTAATTTTATGTCAGTCTTTAATTCTTATACAACTTTATTGGTTAAATAACTACCTCCTAAAGTTAAAATGTTTTAAATTTTTTTAATATATTGATGATATTACTTAAGAAGTACAAAAATATTTCACGTTTTGCGTCATTATTCGGTGCATTACTCTCATAAACAAATTGCTAAACAACTGGATGACAATTGTTTCCACTAAGGTCTTGAAAATAAGACCGAATCAGTAGTTATTTCCTACGATTTTCGATTCGGGAACTGTCAATGTCAGTGTGGCAGTTAAAAAACAAGAAGAGTGATCCCAAATCCATTGTATAGCTACATTAGGCGCTGATTATATTTCTTAGTAAAAAACCTTTTTTCTTAATTGTTCGTAGGTTGGTTTTTTAAGAAAATTAAAATGAAATATTGGAAATTCGGGAGATTTCATAGAATTTTCGGGAGACCGGGAGATTAGTAAAAAAACCGGGAGACTCCCGGAATATCCCACTGTAATGTCCGGCACATAGTTTTTTCCGCCACCCTCCTGTGGTGTAGCAATGGACCAAATAATATGGTCTAACTGTGTCCTACATTTTGTGGTGTCTTTATTGGTTTGTACTGGTCATATCATAACTTTAATTATTGACGACTTTCAATACGCTTTTTGCCTAGCTAGTCAGCAGGCTCTGATTGGTCGATTTGACGGTGCAGGGAAATAAGTCCCCGGGAACTAAGTCCACTGAGGGACCTGGTTCCCACCTAGTGGGAAATAAAACCAATTTCGTGAAGTGGACTTAGTTCCCATGTAAGGTGGGAAATAAATTCCGAAAACTCTGAGTGGTTTTATTTCCCTTTCAATATACCCAATTTCGCAAATATACTGCAAGACTGACAGTAAACCCAAGCAGGGGGAACGGCTTTTTTGTACGTTTTATTTTTAATTTCAAAAGTACCTACACATTTTTAACAAAAAAAAAAAAAAAAAATATTTCGCAAAAACATAAATCAGATACCAATTCGCACAAGCGTGTACTGCCAATTAAACATTTCATTACAGACAGAATTAACTTCTGATAAGTTAAAAATGTTATACTGATTGCATAGTAGTTTGGGTTATTATCTCAGAATTGATTAGACTTTTTGCCAAATTATTGGCATTTTTTTATAGTCACTATCCTGGACAAGACTTTAATATAGGTGGGATGTTTTTCGAAGAAATTAACAAAAAGGATGGTAAAAAAACGTTTAGTAAAGCTTTTTGTAAGATTTTTTTAACCAAACGTATCTACTTTTTTTCAGTTTTGGTACTTGTCAGTTGTCACATTTGTCGATGTATTTCGTTGGTCTGTTATCGACAGAGCATAGCCATATCGATGTTCGGGCACTGTGCACTAAAGTTGCCAACACGTAGATAGTTTCATATCAAAAGGGGTCCTAGGGTCATTCATATCCGTGTTCAGAAGAAGTATCTATACCTTATTTGAATTTGACATCTTCTCAGCTTTCTGGTCTGCCAGAAAACCTTTAAGATCTGTGATTACTGTCAAACTTTTTGCCCAACTCCCTATAAGTCTGCTAATTGGATGCTTTTAATTTACAAGTTCTCTTTATACCTCCGTCTACCGAGAGTTCAAGTATGTCAAGTTAAGTTCACACCATGCTCTTCTTTCAGCTGGGTTCTTGAACACCGGGAGTTCCTATTCGCACAATCGCCACTACAACCCATTTCAGTCCGTAAACTGCTGTGACTTCTGTTGGAAGCAAACACTATTGTTCCTGTGGCTCGGTGGGTCACCCTCTCAGATACCTGCCCCCGTTCAAATTCACTCCATACCACCTCATCCTTCTGGTATGCCTCCCGCCGTATTGGTGTACGTTTTGACAGAACAGACATTTTATCTTTGAGCTTTTCACAATTGATTGTTTAGCTACTCCTTAAATTAAGATTTGCTACTCGCCCGCAAAAGGTCCACAATTTTAAAGTACCTGAAAGGCGACACCAACTACATCTAAGTAGTTGATATTTAACAACCTCCCCAGTAAGGTGTATTCCTGTGAGTCTTTCATGATTACCTATGCTAATCCCACACTAATTAAATATTATGTAATTCTGAAATCAGTTACCATGGTCAAGTGTATAAATCCTTACATCACTGACTAAATATTACGTAATTCTGATCCTAAGAGCTTCTTAAATGGACGTAATAGCCTGTAAATTAAGTCATTTTAAGTCCCACTCCCATCCAAGAGAAGAAGGTGACCTCTCCCAATGTGTTAGTTAGAATCCCTAACAATTCCCCGTAATTTAATCCGAAACGCAAAATGCATATACATATGCATATTTTATAGTCTGTTGAAACTAATTCCATATGCACAAGCAAACTGTGTTCGCCTGGAAGAGCATCAACACCCAACAGCCCTGACATCGTGCTGAGGTGACTACTTAGCCTAGATTCGATTACATGCAAGTTGTGTGCAACTCCTTCCCATACACCCATCAAAATGAACAAACTCACGAACCTGTACAAGTGTACACCTTCGTCCCGCAAGTATATTGATGTTGATGCATTATTGTGGCTTAAAGCAACACGTTTCAGACATATCGCACATTTTGCAATCGAGTAGATACCGATACCGCATATATGGATGCGTTTGTTGATTTCTCGAAAACTATAGAATTTCATATGAAGGCGGGCATCTATTATTTCTGACAACTGGTGCGGTGTACCTGTGCGTCTTGCGCGTAAGGCAATGAACTCATGAAATTCATGAACTTGAAGAAGTACTGAAATAATTTTTTTTACTTACATACATTCTTTTGTAAGTTGTGGGCAAGTTGTTGCTAATTTGTTTTTATACTGCTTTAATTGTGGGTGGGCTGGGCATGTCCTATTGCAAGTAGTGACCACTCGATTAAAATTGCTATTTAATTTGGCATTTCAGTTTTGGATGATTATTTAAACATATTATAGCCAAGTCATCTGAGGAGTTTGTCGAGAAGATAGAGAAACCTCTAACATAAAACTACAAGTTTACAGCCACTTGTTGGTATGCCTGGTTTCACATAGTGCAGACTTAAGTGCAACGTAAGTTGCACCTCACCCATCAGAGAGGCAATATGGGAACCGAGCCCCCATAGTAGTAAAAAATTAGTTTCTCTCATTTTTTTGTTTTGTGATGACTACGACTGAGTTACCTTAACAAGTTATGCTTCTGTAGTATTTATTAATCGCGTTAGGTAGGTAACTTTCCAGCGAACGCACGTATTAGTACCGTCATTAGATGCGGTCGGTCACAGCGCTAGGTCGAAAGGTCTTGTTCTTTGTAGTCGGCGCTCGAGGTTTGTCACGTCCAAAGAACGGATTATTTCATTATTCCAATGAACATGAATACGAGTGTAAAGTTTGCTACCCTTATAAACCATAGAGCATTCAAGATTGCTCTTGGAGTTTTGTTTTGAAATGTTTGTAGTAGAGTCATATTGCTTAGTTTGGTACAACCCCAAAGTTCTATACCGTATGTCCAAGACGGTTTTAGCACTCAGTTTGTTGTATATGCTTAGTTTCGAGTTACTTTCGAGTAGCCAATACGTTTCTCTCAGTCTGATATCGAGCTCGTCGCGCTTTTTTCTTTTAACTTCCACGTTCTGCGTCTATTCCTAGATATTTTGCCTCGTTTGCATACGGTATTTGTACCGAGTTAAGGTAAATAGTTAGGTTGTTTACCTTTTTGTATGTAAAATTGACATGCGTTGACTTGTTAAGGACGATTCGCCAAGTCTGCATACTTTGCTTTTAGTGGCCGTTTGAGTTTTCGCGTTGATAATTCGACTGACTCATCTATTGCGAGGATAGCTGTATCATTTGCGAAAGTTGCTACGATGGTCCCTTAGTCCTGTGGTACTTATATCTCATGTATAGAGCAGGAATAAAATTGGACCAAGAACGCTTCCTTGCGGAACACCGGAGTAGATTTCTTTGAATTCTGAGAATTCAGTCTCATGTTTAACACGAAAGAGTCGAGGTAGGATTCTAGTATTCTGTAAAATTTCTCAGGTAGGATTGTCCTTAGTTTATACCTTAGACCTTCGTGCCATACTTTATGAAAGGCTTGCGATATGTCGAGAAAAGCGCTAGAGTAAATTTTTTTCCCTTCCAGAGCTTCCAGAGCTGATCGATTGTGGAATGTTTGATCCGAAAATCGAATTAATGATCCGGGATAAAGCGTTTTTCTTCAATTACTGGTTGTATTCGTTTTAACAGAAGTTTTTCCCAGACTTTAGATATTATCGGCAGAAGTGAAATGGGTCTATATGATTTCTTATCGTTTGCACATTTTCCCGATTTCGGAACCATAATAACTTCAGCGACATTCCATTGTCTAGGAGCATATAAAAGTCTCAATGAGTCATTTAGAATGTATAGAGCAACTTAACTAATGTTTTTTTCGGTAGCTCCTTTAAAATTGATTAGATCATACCCTGGAGCCTCGGATAGGGATACAGCTTTTATTTTATAGTTGTAGAATGTCATATTAGCATTCGGTTCTTCGATCACTGGTTGTCCATCGAACGGCTTGAAGATTTCTTCTAGATGAACGGGAAATAAATCCGCTTTCTCTTTGTCTCCTTTTTTTAATTTTTTGATTTAATTAAAATATCCAAAATAACTTGTCAAATTACTGACAGCTGAATACCTTGTCACCTGTCAAATATACGAGAAGGTAACGCTTAAGTGTACAATATTGTGTTATAGTCAAATATGGTACTATGAACGAGAAATCGACCCTTGAGTGCAATTTGAGGGAGAATCGATATTTAAGTGATTACAGTTTTTCTCTGCACTTGTACCTCTGAGTTATAGAAAGAGGACAAGCTCCGACAACCATAGAATTGTCTCATTTGTAGTATTGGCCCGCTACACTTGGAATAGTCGTTTCGTGTTACAGAAATATGAAAGACTTGTATAAATCCATTGAATAGTATTGTGTTACAAGCCCCATCGTAAACGTGAAATGGAAATATTGTTGCTCTAAAGCCAACAAACAGAGGTAAGGTATACTGACACTGAAACCTCTATCTAATTCGTAATCCTCTTGCTGAGGACATTAATTTTGTTTTGTATCTCATTTTTCAACAAATGCGCATTTTTGGAATGTACAATACAGTCAGACATCTTGTTTTTACAAATTATTAGATGCGAATATGTTAGAGAATATTTTTGACGTTTCGTGTCAGATGTCAATTTCAATATAACAACTGCCACTTATAGCAATTTAAAGAGAGTCAGTCTCATACCTTGTAAATTCATATATTATATTCCATGTTCTGCTTCGGATGGTGCTTTTTTTTATATAATGCGTCCAAAGGATGTGTTATCTTCAAAAATACCAGTAGACCGTACTAGCTGTCATGCACGATTCGCAAGATACGTTTCTACCGCGGGACTGCCGTTCGGAATTACATACTTCGCGAAACTGGTAAGCAAGTCATACTCTGTCATCTCAGTCTGCCACTTTGGCTCTTCTTAGTCTTTTAAGTCTTCTCAGATCTTCCTGCAAAGTGCACACTCGTTATAAATGAACATATTTAGACCAATCTTCTTCTGATCACATCACAAAGTAGGTGACATATTAGATGCTGAGGGATTGGTAAGTTAACTCTTCCTCCCTTGCAATATTGCAAGCTCCGTTACCTTCTTCTTGACGAGGGAATTTGGGGGCAGATATGTAAATATGTCAAAGTATTTTTCGATAGGCGAAGTAGCCCGACAGGAACTGCGTAATGTGATAGTTGTAGTCGCCGCGTGTTTTCTGTGTCCAGACCTCAATAGTGGGGATCACTTTGTCTGCCTTTTTACAGTGTTATTACACATGACTCGCCATACAGTCCTATTGATATAGCCCTTTCTTCTTCTTAAGCCCGATGACCTCTTGCTGGTTGGCTGTTTGCCAAAGGTAGATTTATCTGGTATCTCGCTGGCGAGAATATAAATTTGTCCCGCTATATAAGGCAGGCTGCTTCGTCTGAAATTATTCGAAAATCGCCTACTGTTCGTATTTCGCAGAGCCTGTATGCTGACTAGAGTTTCCTTTTTGTTTTCCTCGTTGTAAGAGAATCCGCCCAGACCAGTGCAGAGTATAGAAGAATAGACCACTTCGGATAGAACTCTCGTGACTTATCCAAGACCATCGATATAAGCTTCTTTAGCGAAATCATGTTTTTTTTTAACTCAATCGCTTACGAAAGTCGTCCATTTTAATCAACGCCCAACTTTTCCATGAAAAAATTGATAGTGAACGACTTGCGATAACCGGAGAATGAAGTAACTGCCCAAATCAATATATTTACACGTACCTTCAGTAATTTCGAATAACTTTGACAGTCCTATTAGATTTGGATACCACAAGGATCCTTTTGTAATTTTCGAAACAGCAGAACAGTTAATTTTTTGAAATATCGTCGTCGAGGACCAATTCGACATTATAAATTTATTCAAGTCCAGTTTTTGAAATTTCAAAAGTTAACATCTCCATCTCTCTTCGAATAGCTTAACTATATTATCGGCTTTCAACATTCGTCCTCAAAAGCTCTATTCAGGCTCAAGCCATGCGCACTCTTAACTTCGAAAATTCTCCTTTACCCATAAAACTGGATAGTGCCTATATAAAAATAATGGATATTCGTTGCTGCATTCCACTTTGCTAGTGACCTAGTGAAAACCGCAAGTTCAGTCTGCATCGGAATTCTATTATGTACATATATCGTTGAGAATAAAAAAATGGAACATCGTCCTTATGGCGCCATTTGCGGTCGCACTTCCTTGTGTGCTTTCGCCACCCATCTCCCATTTTAGTTTATGCAAATCTATTCATCATCGACGGCGACAGGTGTGGATCATTTAGACTTTCACTTCGAATTCTGGTCGTTTTGGTATTGCCCACAAATGCTCTCGAGCGAAAAAGCACACCTCAAACAATTTGAATCTTTGAATGGGAAACATTTTTATTTTACGCCTCACAAAACGCACAGGACTGCGGATGAACGTTAAGTATACCTCTCGCTTGATATGTATACTTATACATACCTATGTGTGTATCGACAATTAAATACAACATTATATATACACAAGAGGCAAAAGGAATCCTCGAATAAACAGGCCATTCTGGTTGAGACATTAAATGAATTGTAAACAGGAGCGAATACAAATTAAACAATACTTTTGCCAGAGAGAACAGGGTGTTGGTGGGTAGGGTTGATTTTAAGGGTGGTTCTTTGTATGTTGGAATTATGTGTAATATGAAGGCTTGAAATGTTACACCAGAATTCGGTCGTCGGAATGGATTCCGGACTTAGCTACGTCAATGTCCTTCATATTTCGTTAGCCATTTGCCATTTACTCCAACACCTTGACGATAATAATTATCTGTGCGATGTAAAACCTTCTTGATGACGGAACTGTCAGTCATTTTAGTCCCAAATGAAGATAGTTCTTCTTTTTTCAGCAGAATTCAATTTGCGAACAATACGAACGGAGACATTTTCATGCGAATATTGAATGGTAATTTCGAAGGACGACTCCATGTGCAAATTATCTCGAGCTCTACGAATTTAGTGATGAAACGAACACTTGACAGTGACGGGTAATACGATACTGTGGGTAATTGTTGTTGACAGTTCGTGATGACTTGACAATGAAATATTCATTCCTTTTAATGTAAATTTGATGATTGCCAGATGGATTTTGAACACGCAATGATAGAAGGTTTTGAGGTTTATGGAGTGGCTTGTGGTTTACGACAATCAAATACGCATTTTGGGATAACGCTTTAATCGTATTTAAATGAGCAGACGATACAAGAAGTTGAAATTTATTCTGGCATTCGTGGGAAGGTAGTCTATGACACTGCGATATTATTAAAAAAAAAAAAAAAAAAAAATAAAAATACAGTAGATTATAATATTTACTTTCCATTACCAATTAATGAAGAAGAACCAATAAATTAGTACTCGGCGTAATAAAGCGGATCTTGTGGTCGACGAAGCTGGGGCTTTTCTCGTTTTCCCATCTGTGTTTTTACCGTTGATAGTTCGGTGACTCCTGGTCCTGATCCATCATTCTTAGTGGATGACATAGCTTTGGACATGTTATCCTTCCTTCTTCATCTCAGAATCGACTTATAGCAGAAATACAGAACAAGCTCGTAAATCGAAAGACAAGATACATGATTTGCGCTCCACCTGAGGTTGTGTCTTCTTCTGCTTCGTTGTCCCTCAAGGGTGTACTCAAAAACTCGTCGGACTGGTGCGTTTTTGTCCATATGCTCCACCTGACCAAGCCATTTCAGTCTATGTATCTTGAGCTTTTGGACTAGGTCAACGTCGCTATATAGCCCGTAAAGTTCGTCATGGAATCTCCTCCTCCACACTCTGTCGATACAAACTGGACGGCAAATCACTCGAAGAATCTTTCTATCAAAGCGTGCCAAGAGGTGTTCATCAACTTTCGATAAGGTGCATTCTTCTGCACCAAACAGCAGGACCGGGATGATAAAGGTTCTTATATAATATCTTCTTGGTGCTATGAGAGAGGACTTTACTTCTTAGATGCCTTCTTAGTCTGAAGAAACAGCGATTGGCCAGAGTGATTTATCGTTTTATCTCTGCGCTGATATCATTATTGCGAGGTGATAGTGGAGCTCAGGTAGGCAAAGTCTTTAACTACTTCGAAGTATTCCACTGTGACATTTTGTCTGAGTCGCCGATCGTCCTTTCTCGATGACAGCATATACTTCCTTTTGTCTACAGTCAGACCTATCTTCGCCGCCTCCGTTTCAATGCTTCCCAATAAAGACAATATCATCTCCAGACGTTTTGTTGTGTCTTCTGTAAAATGCATATGTATATGGCAAATCTTCTACTAAAAGGTGTTTTTTTTTTTACAGGCAGCACTGTTTCTACAGATTGTCAATTTGACAGTTAAAGGTTGATTTGGGGTTAGTACATTTTGGCATTTTACGAAGAATAGATTAACGCCAGAACAATGCGTGCAAATTGTGAAAACTTATTTTGAAAACCATGGCTCGTTTTCGCACCACGTACACTCCAGCCCTTGTGGATAATACACGTCCCCAAAGACGACAAACAATGCGATCAGAAGAAGTTATTGCAGTTGTAAAGCGCAGTGTTGCAGAGAATCCGAATGAGTCGATTCGCCATCGTGCACAGCAATTGGAGCTATGCCCATCCACTTTGTGGAAGATTTTACGAAAATATCTTGGCTTAAAAGCTTATGAGATCCGGGTCGTGCAAGAGTGGTGAAAGAGCTGAAACCGCGACAGAGGTTTGGTTTCAACAAGATGGAGCGACACCATCAATTTATTGCGGGAAACATTTGCTGGGCGCATAATTTCGCGTAATGGACCTGTGAACTGGGCAACTGGCATCCACGATCCTGTGATCTCACACCTTTAGATTACTTTCTTTGGGGGTATGTGAAGTTACTAGTCTATGCCGATAGACGAGAGATGTTGGACGATTTGAAAGTCAACATTCGCCGTGTTATTGCTAATATACGGCCCCAGTTGCTCGATAAAGTTGTCGAAAATTGCACTTCACAAATGAGCTTCATTCGAACTAGCCTAACTAGATTCAAGAGTGACATCACCTCGCTCTTGCTGGCCCGACGTCTGAAACGAGAAACCGAAATAATATAATTTATAAAGACTACCACGTTTGGTAAACTTTTATGTCGTCCAATGAGCTTGACAGAGTTAGGAAGAGTAACCAAGCCCCCCCGCGATGGAATGCTTGACTGGAGTACCGCGAGGTATAGGGCGGCTGTGGGAGGGGGGTTTAGTGGGTAAAAATCCTACACTGTCACTCAGTACGTGCTGAGTTTCGTCTTTAGAAAATTACCCCTCCCAAAGGAAAGAAGAGAGCTGCTTATTCTAGAGGTAATAAGAACGGTGTGGACAGGCACGTAGCCAGGGGGGGGGGCTTGAGGGGCTGAAGCCCCCCCCGAAACGCTAAGCAAAAAATTAAAAACTAAAACTTTCTAATATAAATTAAAATCTATAAAAATAAGGAGACTTTACAGGTAGGTATACAGTATCCAAATGCTAGGTATGTACTGTACACTGTGCAAGCCATCCCTTGAAAATGGTTCTGTCTAATGCCATGTCAACTCCTGCAATTCGCAATTGCCTTGGTGAAATAGCTAATTTCTTCCGCAACCATTGAAATGCAAATACAACTATAAAAAATGTCATTAAAAAACACGCACCAGAGAGGCGAAAAACTGGACTTCTAAGCCTTCAATAAGTCTTGAAGAAATAACCAGCAGAACGTGGGCGATGTCTTTGAAAGCATCAACACTTTAACGCTACCCTTATCAGTTTTCCTACAGACCAAATCCTTAGACTACGTTTCTACTACAGAATTCTCTTAAGAACATCAGAGAAAATACCGAAGATTTTTTCAGAGAGGCTTTTTATCCATTTCATCTCATTTTATCCAAATCCCAATCCCAACGTGCCGAGGACTTATTTGAAATTGAATTAAGAGCCCCAAGAACTTAATTGAAACAAACAACGCGTTCCAATCCAGAAATCTCTTCTACTGAAGCCTATTTTTTACATACGATCAACAGAATTTGTAGTAAAAGCCGTTTTTTTGTCAGACAATGGTCAAAAAGAGACTCGATATTTCTCTAAAATCAACTTTTTCTTTCACAGCACCCCAGAAGAGAAAATCCATGGGTGTTAGGTAAGGAGATCTGGGTGGCCAAAGATTGGGCCAAATCGACCAGTTCACCGTTCATTAAAAGTATGGTTAAGGAATGGATTTACCTCGCTGTCACAAGGTGCTCCATCTTGTTGAAAGAACATCGCTCTGAAAAAGAAGAACATCTTCAAGGAGCTTCGGCAATAGTTCTCTAAAAAATTCAAGGGAATTAGGTAACTGTTTGTGGAAGAAAGTGCGGGCCTACTAAAGTGTTTTCAAACATTTACGCTAAACCTCCTTTGAAATAAGCACACATTTAGAAGAAGTTGTTCAAAATAATTAAATTCTTACCTTTGAAAGGATGTTGTGTGTATTAAATGGGATTGGGGTCTGACCAATGGTGCAAATTGTGGAGGTTTGTAGCTTTATAACTTTGTTTGTGAATTGCGCTTCGTCAGTCCACAGAATGTTCTTGAGGAAGTGTCCGTACCGGTGCTAAATGGAAAGGGTGAAACCTATTACTCTGGGAGAGTTCTGTGAATCCTGGTTCTGGGAAGTTCCACAGCTAGTCCTCGGACCTAACTAAAGGCTTAACTTCCACAGCACGCACAATCCCACCCTCAATTTCTTCCGCCTCTGCGTATGAACGTCGTTTTTTTTTTATTTCGAGGAGCTCACTCGGTATCACTCGCATCAGTACCCGGCTACATGGTGTACTACGATTTGGGTATCGGTGTTGGACTCCTATCTTGCCAACGAAGCGTTTCCATGGCAGAACCCGTTTACAAACACTATGTCCGCGTAATCACGTTTTGAATACATTTTGTGAGATAAACTTTGCTCATAATTACTTTAGTTTATTATTCTGACTTAATTTTGTTTGACCATTTTTTTTTTGACAAAAAACGGCTTTTACAACAACTTCTGTTGATCGTACGTAAAAAAAGTTGCTTAACATAATTTTTAGTAAATATCTCAAGGATAAAAATTTAATAAAAAAAATGAAAATTTATGAAGTCAGAATTTTGAGAAAAAGGCATTTTAAGTAAAAAATGTAACAACAAATTTTCCAAATGTAGAGTTTAAGGAGCTATAACTTTTTTGTAGCTGCATATATGTACCCGAAGTGCATAAGACTTGTATGCGCTTCTAAATTGTATTTTCAAAATGCACAAAATGCAAAAATTTTTGTATCTCTATTAGTTTAGAAATTATAGCGTTTTAAGTGGTAACACCTCCAAATTAGAGGTCATATGCTTTGAAGGGCCATAACGGGAAATATGGTGAAAATAGAACCCCCCTGCCATAAAATTTTTTGTTCGGCGGAACTTCACGAAGGAAGTATATAAAGGATTATACTGCTTAACTGGGACACCCTGTATATAGTTTTTTGTTTAAAGAATTCCTCGTAAGATTTGGAAGTAAGCCCCCCCCCCCCCCGAAACAAAATCCTGGCTACGGCCCTGGGTGTGGACGTGTTTACCACCTTCAACTTTATAAGTTAATATTCTCGAAATGCTATGATTCGTTGAAACCATCAGAAACCCTCAATCGCCTTTCCCACCCCAAAATGCCCAGCATCATTGCAACATACCTACTTAATTCGCCTGCAAACATGTTGCGGTTACTGTAACTCCCTCTAACTATCAACATTTCTATGCAAACAATTTGTCTGCGTAACATAATTATCATCTTCATCTACTTCATCTACTTCACAAATATTTCTTACTCTCTCCTAAGAACTCTTTGAGTTTACTATCTTGCACCTGAAAAGCGCAAGTCGAATCGCATAGTTAATCGAAGATACTTTTAAGATATATCTTGGATTTTTCAATGCTTACCCAACATTCCCAATGGCCCAACTGCTGCTTCGCAACGCAATACCTATAATATTTTATAGTCCTGTCCAGTGTCCATAGTTTGTTTTTAAACTCGTTCCTTCTTTGTTAAATATTTTTATTAAAAAACCGCTCGCAGTGTAAAAATTTATATCACATTTTCAATAAAAAACTTTTTAAAGTGCGTGTTACCATGACAGTCTATAAGGGAGGGATGGAAAACCATCAAATCAGACCACAATTTTATAAAATGATATTTAATATTCGATTGTGTACTTTACTGTATCAAAATAAGCCCCAAAAACCACAAATCAATTTTAGCCAGCAACAGCCAATATTTGTATATAATTTTAATTCACTTTGCATACATTCCATATTTTAAAATGCGAAACACAGATTGTCCTTTAACATCCCAAAAAAATAAAATAATTTTCAATATGAAAGCTTCAAACATTCAATTCGGCTAATTAATTTTTACTTGGTTAGAAACCCTTTCCGCGTTGTGGTTGAGGTTTTGCGATAGATATTCAAACAAACAATGAATGCCAAAATGTTAAATTTCTAAATTTAGAAAGTTCAAAGAGATATCTCAAAAAAGTTTTGTTGTAAATTTTTTGTTTTGTGACCACCACCGCCCACATGAATTTACGATGGTACACCAAAGTGCCGGAGTTATTCTATTGGGTTTATGGATTCGTGTCTCCAATTTCCTTAACTCTTTTTGTGTTTTCCATTAGACGCATTCGTTTGATATTGATGAGAAACTTTTCCAGTAATCGTTAAAAACTTGGGAAATTACCGCATCGTTGATATTATTTATATCGTATATTCTTCAAATTCTGAAATTATTCAGATGGAATTAAATTTTCTATATAGAATCCAGCAGATACAAATCATCTTCAAATTTCGTTGTCTTCCATCAGGTGCCGCACACGTGTCGGTTTAATTCATTTGAAACAATATTTTAAACCTATACTTATGAAGACATTATCCGATATAATCCCAAAGCGAAAATATGCCTCAGTGTATAGTTAGATACGTATCTAATATGCACCGATTTGCTTTCGTCAGGATTTAAACAAATAACACCGCAGTTAATCTCTGGTGGGTGGTGTTAAGAAATCCCCATTATACACGCTTGTCTTGTGACTAGCCAGAGAGTAATACAAATTATGGCATATAAATTAAAGAGGTTCTTGTGGTGAAAGCGATCGACCAATTTTATTAACACAATCCTACCACAATGTGGGATATACTCGTAATAAGGATAAGAAAACTGAATACTCTTTTCGCGGATTAATTTGGGAAATTTGTTGATTAAAACTCAGAACTAATAAAATATGTTGAGGCAAATAAGGAGACAGTTTTCATTGAAGCACTTAAGCCTGCTGAACGGAACCAGTTTAGCAAATTGAATTGAGCATTTGCAGTAAAACAGTAAAAATAATCACACCAAAACCATTAAATGTAAAAAAAGAGCCAAGTTGTCTTATATAGAAAAAAAAGTGTGAAAAAAAACCACCAAAAGTAATGAGATCTAAATGTACGCCGTTCTTAGTTTAAGAAGGTTAAATGTTAAAAAAAAAATTGGTAGGTTCGCTGGTCAAGTCTTAAATTCTAATATATTGTACAATATAATGAAGTTATAAACGAAAAACTTGCCAAATAAACCTAAGAATTTTTTTAACCTTTAACCTTCTTGAACTAAGAACTTGGCGTACATTTAGATCTCATTACTTTTCGTGGCTGTATAGTTACACACTTTTTTTTCTATATAAGAGAACTTGGCTCGGAGGTGGGCAGGTCTCACCGGTCACGCAGTATCTTAGGCACTTTGGCCGCAATTCGACCGTAAAAGATCTAGGGAAATTCTCAAACTAGGCAGGGAACAGCTCAGGACATTGATCGGTATATTATCAGGGCACTGTCTTCTTAGAAAACATGCCAAAAGGCTTGTTCTGGAAGACTCAAACACTCTTACAGATTCTGCAATGACCTGCAAGTCGAAGAGGACATAGCACTGAATGCGACGCAATATGTCGCAGTATAGAAGGGAATTTCTGGACAGGTACTTCTTCCAACTTCACTGCAATTGGTTGTTCCGGAGAATTTTTGGAGTTGAGCCATTCTCCGAGCCATTTCACACAAGTTTGAACCATCCAGTTAAAGAGGAGGGGAGGGTGGGTGGTGTGTGCTTAATTTGTTGTGATTTCTTTGAACAAAATTTGTGTGTGTTTGGAGGTTCGCTGGAAGGAAAAACATGGAAATACATTGCAGAGCTATTACGTTACAGTGGGGGACTTCAAACCGATCTAAAAAACTCCCGAGGGGCATGACTTTCGTCATCTCATTGTAGGTCCCTAACATTCGTCCCAAAAGTAGAAACTCACACAAACGAATGATTGCGAGAAGCTAGGCCTAGGGTGTCTACCGCCTGTTGCGCCACCTATTTATTTTTTTTTTTTAACCTAGCATGAGCACAATTTTTTGGACGAAGCTCGATCTTTTAAAAGTATTGACAAATCCTTTTCATCCAGTCACGTATTGCTCGTTATGGTAATTCGGCCGTTGTTATTTTGCCGGTAGAAATATCAATCGTCCACTGAGCTAAAGCCCTTCAGCTATCTAAGAGGCTTGGTCCCAACTTAACAGGCGGATATTTGAAGTACTAATTCGAAAACATATGCCGAACAGTGATACTCAAGAATTGTCAAATTGTTATTTTTCCTTTAGTCTTTCAATCTTAGTCAATCTTCTAAGCTTGACAACCCTTAGTTGGCTCTTTGACTTTTTCCATCATTCAAAGTCTTAACCTAATCATCTTTAAAATATTTTAATTAGCTTGAACATTTAATATAACAAACAAATGTTTTAATTTTACTGCTAACAAACTTTGTTTGGCACTCGGCACCGCCCGTAGCGCACTTCCGCTTCATAGTAAACGTGAACCCATTTGTCATCAGATTTTTTGTGGTTACGCTTTCTGTCTGCTTACCAAAATTAAAAAAAAAACCTTATTCAGCATGTTTATTTTTATTGCAGCACCACCATTAAAATCATAGTAGCAAGAACCACAATTCCCGCGGATACAGATATAACCCTTTTGCGAGATTTTAATAACTTACTTTCCATCCCTGATGGTAGCTGGAAGCGCTTTGTTTGCGGTGTTAGTGAATATATACATAGTTGCGGCATCGTATATAGTAAATTGAAATCATTTTGTCGTCGGCGACCAAAGGCAGGTTGTCTTAGCATATACAAGTTGCTTTATCTGCATCTGGTAGGTAATTCTTAAGTGCAGCTACAAAGTGACGACCATGTGGTGCATTTCTGCAGTTGTGCAGTTTCGAGTTAATTTTCTTGATCTACAGTAGTATGAAAGGAGTGCCAGCCAAATTTATTTAACGTTTAACAGCAGCAAAGTTATCCTTCCGCATTATTTGGCATTAGAGAGTGATTAGAAACAATTCGCGTCAAAGACCACTTTCATGATATAAGCTTCATTTTACCTAGCCCTCTAAAAAAGAGCTATACTTTTTCATGAACGGTCATTCTAAAATGACTTGTGTAGCGTTGACGATTGGCGATAAGTGGGTCGGTAGAGCAGATGGGGCGTGTGGACGAAGATACAATTAAGCGCCACTAATTGAAGGTGGTAAAAGCGCACCACGTGCTCCATCACGAAACTGATCTGGCCCATGCTGGATCTCAACCAATCTTGTATCGCTATTTAGATCCAATATGAGCACATTAATAGGCGTCATTACGTTACACCTAACCTAAATGTGCCTGTCCATTTGAGAGTAAAAATGCTGGGAGCAGCTCTCAACCTCAAGCAGCTCTCGAGAGCAAACTCGCAAGTGGACATAGTCTTGAGAGTAGTTCGCGGAGAGTTAACTTTTTACTCTCGAGATTCGAGCCTTTTGAAAGTCACTCGCAAGTGGACACATGTTCTGATCACTATCGGATATTAGCTCTCAAAATTCCAACACGGTTCGTATTTTGCGAGTAGCTGTCGAGAGTCGACATGGCAGAACAACCGGTATCGGAGGAAATAAATCAACTCATAGTGTTACCAATACACACTCACGTACTGGTATGGCTTCCCTTCACGCTGCTGGTGGGAACGTTGTTAGTATAATACATTTTAACTAGTAAAATAAATATCAAGTGGACACGGTTATGAGAGCACTCTCAGGGAATCTAATCTCAAAATGTTATCAAAGAACTCGCGGTCGCGAGATTAAAATCTCGAAATTATTACTCTCAAATGGACAGCCACCCGAGAGTAACTCTCGAGAGTTTACTAGCGAATGTACTCTCAAATGGACAGGCGACAGGCACCTTAAAATACGATTAAAATCATTTTGTCAATTTATCATCACCCCATTTTTGGCGATATGCTTGGTTTTATCGTTCACTTATGTAGGTGTTACCAGCTCTGAGATATTGACAAATTACCGACAAAAATGTATAAAAAAAAATTAAATTTTTCTGAAATGCTGCAATTCACCTGGCTATAAAACAGGTTATTATTATTAAAGCCATTGCGTGCTTTAATTGACATCTGGACGATCTGATATCTATACATATAATAAAACTGTAGGACTTTTCTTTGTCAGCTAAAAACTCAAAAACTACTGGACAGATTTCCATGGAACTTTTTTTAAAATTTTCCTTAAGACTGTAAGACTGCTATAGGCTATGCCGTTTATAGTCACGTCCTTAGGAACAGTTTTTGGCCAAAATGTATATTCTGAAGTGAAAATATATACATACACATATACCTTGCTACAAATGGACGTTTATACTTTTGCGATCGTCAAACAAAAACAATACATATACGGTATACTATACATTCGAAAAGGGTTGATTTGTTTTCGCAGTGAGTGCTATGGTCAGTTATATATGTATGTAGATATGTATATTATGATCGAGAGACGTATAATACAAAACAGGTTTCATTTCAGAATTTCATTCGATAAGTGTAGGGTTGGGGTAGGTAGTTGTTTGGACTCCATAGGAAGAGGGAAACAAAGGAAAGGAAAGGAAATGCAGTATTATAAACAAGTAGCAAGATCATGGAGAGGGAGGGCGATGCAGAGGGTGCACATTATGTATCCAATACATTGCATCCATTATCGCATATCGCCACGCAACGCAGTAGGAATTTCATTCTGATATGACGTATGTATTTTTTGAAGTTAAAATATATACATACACATATACCTTGCTACAAATGGATGTTTGTACTTTTACGATCGGGCGATGCGACAGGACAAACAAAACAACACTATTTGTTTTCGAAGTGGTCAGTTGTATATGTAGGTATGTATGGGATAGGATGTATGGGATGGGGTGCGTGCGGCAGTATGGCATGGGGTGTATAGTATTAGGTAGTTGTTCGGATTCCATAGGAAGAGGGAAACAAAGGAAAGGAAATACAGCATTACAAACAAGTAGCTAGCATGATCATGGAGAGGGTGGGCTTTGAAGGGCACATTATATATCCAATACATTACATCCATTATCGATATCGCCACGCCAAAATTGGACAAACGGGGGTGACGCCTCCCATACAAAAAACATCTTATATGATTTTCATGATTCTTTTTTTGTTTTTTTCGTATTGCTGTATATTTCAGGTTTAGGCAGAAAGAAAATTCCAGAAAATAGATTTATTCTCATTTTACGAAAGAACATTATTATCTAAGACCTAAGCAATACAATTCCTGTGCACGGGCAAAGCTGGGCGGGTACAGCTAGTTATCAATAAAAACACAGCACAATAAGTGAAAAATATTCCCAGATATTTGCCAGAAATGAAATTTATCTCAACTATTGCGAAACTAATTAAAATTAGGTTTCGGTTAAATTGCCACTGAAATGTGGTCAAAACGTTTGTAGCAAATAAACTCAATTAAATGGTGTAGCCCTGCGATGAAATGCTGTAACTGCTATCCGCTTAGGCAGGAAATCACTCTTCTGAGGGTGGTGGTAATTATAGGGTCGGTTACAATCCATTTTAAATTTTATGTAAGTACTCTGCTTTATAAGCCTTACAAGCTATGACAATGTGAGTGTGTATGCAGCATTGTGCGTTCCTCATTAAGGACACCAAAAGAAATTAAGGTTATTAACGAAATTTTAATTGGCATGCTGTGGTGGGTTTTAATTGATTATATTGTCAGCAGCCAGATTGTTCATGGTTTTTGTGATTTAAATTTTTGGCTTATAAGTTGATACTCTTTTAAGAAATCGAAGAACCAACAATGATATAGGATATAGGAAACTCCATGGGTAATGGATTTTAAGGTATTTAAATACTTCCATTTTTTGATTGATGTGGTTCGGATTGAGTTCGTTATCCCTCATCAGCATCACCCAAATCAGAGGTTTATGGAGTCGAGTCGATTTGATTTTTCAAAATATTTGGGCCACGCAGCGCCTCACAGATAGATGGGTTTCATTTACCCAGCTTGGTCGCTTATTGATTATTGATATTGATGCAACTTTATCTATAGTGCAATTCAGCAAATGGCACTGTCTATGACAGTTTTTTCCATTCGGTTGACCATCTAAGGAAATACAAATGAATTCTTATAGAGAATGGATAATGGATATAACATGAAATTCATCAACACTCGAACAAATTCTGAAAAGAGAATCAAGTCATTAATATTTTATTGGAATATTATTTTTTTGGAAATATTTACGAAAATGTTCGCTTCTTGTGTAGGAGTAGGTACCATCTAACATCATTCTGATGGAACAGCACCCTGAGGGACTTTCCCATCCATCTGGTATCTGCTCGAAATCGAATTTTGATTGAAACGAAAACTTCATACAGACGAGTAGGTAGGTACACATACATATATTCCGATTTTCGGTGATTTTATATATCAGACATTCAATTCTTGGCATTTCATCTTTCAAACTCAAGAATGCACAAAGACATAGCATTGTCAGCTCATACGTTGTCAGTGAACTGATGCTGCATGACAATTCATGTGAAAGTAACAATGGTTTGGCAATTTTCCACACTGCATCATAATATATCGATATTCGGGGTAATATTGGCAATGAGAAAATTCCTAATCATATCAAGAGCTCACATAATGTATATGTATGTGCATATGTGCATATGTACTATATATGTATGCTCCTCATCTATACACAATAATTAAGTTGAAATTGAGATGGGAGATGATATTGATATCAATACAGGAACTCTTCATATTTGAAGGAATGGTCAGGATCTGTACTATACATTGTGTCTTCCTTTAGGTCAAGTAGGTATACCACAAATTAAATGGCTTAGTTAATTTTGCAACCATAATAGGCTCAATTTAAACGTAATGCCTGCAATGCTCTGCTTTCAGAATTTCCAATCACAACTGATACATTAAAATTACATATTAGTAGAGTAAATGACTGCGTCGCACGAGGCTTGAAGTGAACTAGGAGGAACAAATCCTCTGAACTAGCAGTATTACTCTGCAAACTCATTCGGTGCTCCATTATATTGGCCTCCATTTCTATTCCAACGTATAAAAATTGTTGCAAGGGACTTAAGCAATTATTTCTTTGTCTGTTAAACCTTAGTTAATGTCCAATTTTTGACAAAACACATATTCAATACTAGCTGTACCCGCTCAGCTTTGCCCGTGCACAGGAATTGTATGTATTGTCTTAGATAATAATGTTCTTTTGTAAAATGCGAAAAATGAGAATAAATCTATTTTCTGGAATTTTCTTTCTGCCTAAACCTGAAATATACAGCAATACGAAAAAAAAAACAAAAAAAGAATCATGAAAATCATATAACATGTTTTTTGTATGCGAGGCGTCACCCCCGTTTGTCCAATTTTGGCGTGGCGATATCGATAATGGATGTAATGTATTGGATATATAATGTGCACCCTCTTCATCGCCTTCCCTCTCCTTGATCATGCTACTTGTTTGTAATGCTGTATTTTCTTTCCTTTGTTTCCCTCTTCCTATAGAATCCGAACAACTACCTAATACTATACCCCATGCCATACTGCCGCACGCACCCCATCCCATACATCCCATCCCATACATACCTACATATACAACTGACCACTTCGAAAACAAATAGTGTTGTTTTGTTTGTCCTGTCGCATCGCACGATCGTAAAAGTACAAACATCCATTTGTAGCAAGGTATATGTGTATGTATATATTTTCCCTTCAAAAAATACATACGCCATATCAGAATGAAATTCCTACTGCGTTGCGTGGCGATATGCGATAATGGATGTAATGTATTGGATACATAATGTGCACCCTCTGCATCGCCCTCCCTCTCCCTGATCTTGCTACTTGTTTATAATACTTAATTTCCTTTCCTTTCCTTTGTTTCCCTCTTCCTATGGAATCCAAACAACTACCTACCCCAACCCTACACTTTTCGAATGTATAGTATACCGTATACGTATTGTTTTTGTTTGACGATCGCAAAAGTATAAACGTCCATTTGTAGCAAGGTATATGTGGATGTATATATTTTCACTTCAGAATATACATTTTGGCTAAAAACTGTTCCTAAGGACGTGGCTATAAACGACATAGACTATAGCAGTCTTACAGTCTTAAGGAACATTTTAAAAAAAGTTTCATGGAAATCTGTCCAAAAGTTTTTGAGTTTTTAGCTGACAAAGAAAAGTCCTACAGTTTTATTATATGTATAGATTTGTCTTTGTTATACGGAAGCTTTCAAGGGTTGAAAAATTATTTTTCATTATTAATTATTTGCAACTAGATGATCCAGTGAACTTCGTACCACCTTAAATTGATTTGTTTGTAATTCTTCATAAGCGATTATGAGGGCCAATTAACCTTCCAACTTCAGTTTTTTTTTTTTTTTTTTTTAATGTACTTCTTTTGGTTCTGCACTGGTATTTTAGTTTTGCACTTAAATTGCTGCAAATTGTATACCTACTTCTGGAAATATATCCCTAGGAAGCGAGTTCCAAAGTTTGCTTGTCCTGTAACAGAAGGAGTTTTGGAAAGTTGATGTCCTCGCGGTTGTCAAGTGAACTGTATGGTCATGAGCATTACCAGCCTGTCTTGTGGGGCGCCCAAAAGTTGCATTTCGAGGGATAATGTCTTTGAGTTCCTCGGAACATCTACCATGGAAGTACCTATACAACAAGCAATGGTCAGCGACTTGTCATCTGTGCACCAACGTTTGTAGATTCGATGTGAGTGTAGGGTCTCCAATAAGTCGAACTGCTCGCCTCTGTATGCTGTCAAGTAGAGTAGGTTAAGTCAATGTTTTTGGGCCGAGCTCCATATATGGGAACAATATTCCAGGCCTGGTCTAACCTGTGCTTTGTAGAGAAGGAGAAGTGGCCGTCTTTGCTCTAAATAGGTAGCTCAACTTAGCGGACGCCGATCTTGCGATATAGGATATGTGGTCCTGCCATGTGATTCATGAATTGATCCTAGAAGGTGCATTGAGACCTTGGGATGGATTGGATGTTCATCCATTTGGATCTGAAGAACTGTTGATGCATTTTTCCTAGAAAATGTTTTGAGCTGTATCTTATTTGCATTAAATACAACCAAGTTGTCTTTTCCCCACTTCAAGATTTTGTCCAGATCATCATTTAGAGAACTATTTTGTTCACATCTCTGACTGTGTGATGTAGC
Source organism: Cheilosia scutellata (assembly GCA_955612985.1). Classification (NCBI taxonomy): domain Eukaryota; kingdom Metazoa; phylum Arthropoda; class Insecta; order Diptera; family Syrphidae; genus Cheilosia; species Cheilosia scutellata. Next base: position 23,023,444 of record OY015312.1, on the reverse strand, counting down.
CGCATTCACGAGACTATACATAGTAACTGAAAAAAAACCTGATGAACGATACGAGTTGGCAACTAGTTTGCTTTGAGTCATAACCTGATGTGTAATCAAATGGGACGATGCCCACGACGTCTGTTGATTTGCATTTCGGGTTGCCTATTGCTTTAAGTTTCTCGTTTGTCGAAGATGAGTGCACAACAGACCAATCTGTTGCTGGTAAAAAAAAAAAACAATAAATAGGCTGCGCGACAGGCGGTAGACACCCAAGGCCTAGCTTCTCGCAACCAATCGTTTTGTGTGAGTTTCTATTTTTGGAACGAATGGAAGGGACCTACAATTTTATGCCGAGTCCGAACGGCTGAATTGAGAAGCTTTTTCAGGACAGTCATACTCTCGGATGTTTGTCAGACGTTCGCGAGAGGTGGCGCAGTAGAAAAAACCTTAAGATGTAATTTGTGTTTTTCCGGGGATCGAACCTGGGATCCCTCGCACAGTAGTCCAGCACACTAACCACTGCGCTACTGCGCTCACTGTTGCTGGTAAAGGAGGTTAAAAAACATCCTACTTAGTACATTTATCACCTTCCCGGACATTCGAAGAAAAATGAAACAGAAAACTTTCACATGAACATTCGGCGTTACGATCTTGTTGATTTAAACAATAAATTGTTAATAAATTGTTGGCGTGAACAATAATCACAAATTCCATTTAGAAATTTTTTATTTGTAATAAGATTTCGAAAATAACAAAATTATGTGAATAGTTCAAATCTACTGTGTCATGTATTTCCACTGCCAGGGCAGAGAATCTTGTGAGGTTAGAAAATAGTTTGGTATAAAATAGCCTCTGAGATCACCTGCACGAGATTTGTTGACTTCCGAAGACATTTCACGGCCCGTATCCATGACGACACTGAACGAACTAGAGATTTTGATTGGTGATGACTGATGAGAGTCGAGACAGATCGCCCAAGCCTTCAAAGAAGTAAGCCCCTAAGTAGCCCTACGCAAGGTGGCGAGAGCTGGACAGTAGCAAAGGAGGTGAACGGTGGTTTCCTCTCCTCCTCGTCTATACCTACAGCTTCTACTGACATCGTTGAAGGGTACTCCAATTCTGCCTATCAGACAGTGTCTCGTTAATGTTCCCATACCGGAGCATTGAAACTGAAATTCATCCCTTTTTTATCATTTTCGAGTATTCTATTCTTGTCCATAGTTCGAGTGTATTCGGTTCTGAGAATGTTTTCGGCGCCGTCGGATTACGCCTCCTGGTTTCAAGTTGTAGCAATTTGTTTTTTTTTTTTTGCAATACCTAATTGCAGTTGTATGTACCTCAGTAATATTGTTCTAGAATTTCTTCCTGGATACCTCCCGCACTCTTAGGTTGTTAATTGTCAGCAATGTCCGAGTGGGTACCCTATGAATTACTTGAGCTTTAATTGGATTTCTTTTGTCCTGCAGCTATCCTAGCATCACTCACTGCAGTTCGTCGTCCTCATCTGTTAACGATTTGATTATTGTATTTTCAGACTTTCCTCTTGTCGTTCCGCGGTACTAATAATCATTTTTAGTGTCCAGGCTAACATTTACGAAGTCACAATGGCGAAAATTTCCATATAAAATTATCCATTGTAACTGTCAAAATATTTAAGCTGAAGACTAAAAATGATTATTGGTAAGGCCCGTTGACATTTTCCTTTATGAATTCTGAAATGGCTATTATCTATGTGGTAAAAAATAAATACTTTTTTGTGTACTTAACACGGTTATCTTGATAATTCAAACTCACCGTTAGAACCACTTGATTTTGTTGGATATAATTGCCACAATTATCCTTTCGAGTGCCATCTAGGAGATTCTAGCTACATCCTTCGGCTGGAAGCTTTTATTCTGCGCAAGATACAATCAATTTACTCCTCGAATTTCATATAAAACTCATTCGCGTAGCAATTTGCCCCTCAGTCGAAAACGGCGCTCTCTTGAATAAGGTCGGGTTTATCGTTCGTAAGTCGTTCCGCGGTTGAAAACATAAATATAAATACAAGGATACTCACAACAAAAACAATAAAAACTTAAATGAAGAAAGTATACTTTTTAGGCCACCGGGTAGTATAGTTTTAACGGCAGGGATCTACCCAACACCCCTACCAATCAATCTGACCACCACACACCGATTTTATTTTCAAAGTGTGATTTTGAATAATGGCAAGGACAATGGATTCGAGTTTCTGATTGCTGGCCAACGTAATGCAGCAACATCGACTCCGGCTAATGGTCGCGAATATTTGTGCGTTCGGCAGGACATTGTGTCATCAATTTAAATAACCACTAATGACTGTATTAGATAGTAGCGTTTGCGGCAGGAATAGTCCGTTTATTCACCTCAAGCGTAAAAACAAAACAGAAGCAATAAAACCAAAGTGACAGCTGAAAATACCTCATTAGGTTTGACAGCGGTGTGCGGCTCTATTTTTTTTTTTTTAGCTTACTCATATCAGCCAAGTGACGAACGATTTGTGCGTTGTTTTCGACCTTAAAGTCGGGTCTGATGAATTGATGGTTACGCGGGGACTTACCTTGACTATCGCATTTAAAGATTTATCGCTTTAATGGATTTTCCGTATCAACCAGTGCATACGTAATTTTGCTGAGCAATTTTAATCAAGGACATTCGTGTGACAGCCAACATTGGAAAAGGAGGCAAATTTGAACGATAATGTTGACTTTTTAAATATCCGAGTTATTTATGTACGCGATGACATCAGTTAGCTATTTTTAAATTGGGTCCAAATATTTAAGAATTGCAAAATTGTGTAAATATTTCGTCCTTCCTTCGTGGCGGTCAAAAAAAAAATCGGAAAAAGGCTACAACAAGATTAATGGATATTAATTTTTCATGGCAGTCTTTCTGTTTTTGCTTCGCCGTCGGGCAGAAGTGAAGTTGTGTGTGTTTTAATTTTATTTTTATGCTATCTTAGAGTGAAGCAACGGATCAATAAAGTGCTTTAAATATTCTAATCTTGAGAATGGGGTGTTCTCAATTCTTTTAAATAATTCATTATTCTGAGTGAAAAGTTTCGTGTAAATTCTTGTGGTTGATGTTTATTTTTGTTTTTCTTGCAGTGAAGATAAATAATATTTTTTTTTTGATAGAGTAATATCCTTCAAGGAGGTTGTTAAGTGTATTAAATTTAAAGAGTAAAGTGTTTAAGTTAATGTGCTACTGGTAGATATACAGGATACCGAGAAATTTAATCGAAATCAACAAGTGTTACTGGAGGAAGGAGAGCAACATAAGAATTCTCCAAAATGGTAAAGGGAAACACATAATTAAAAGCTGTCATCTTTTAGCGTTTAAATTTATTTCCTTAGAATTAGAAAGAGAGTAGGTAGTGGATGAGAAAATATAATTATCGCGAGGGATTTTCGTAATTAATTGGCAGTTGGCACAACTTTTCATTATGACAATATTTCTTGTTATAACGAACTAGTTTTCTTTTTATATCAAAAAGCTATGTCGCGATAAGGATATACATCAAAGAAATATGGCAATGAGACTGAAGTTCTCTTGGCAACGGAGTAGATACATATTTACGTTTTGACTCGTTGTGCCCACTCGTGTCTAAAATAAATATTTAATTGATATAAGTTGAGTTGATATTTCCCCCCAAGGAACAGAATTCAAGTCATTAGTGACACTTTATCACTGATTTGGTGCGCTTGATAAAGAATAGGCCACAAGAGACAGTTACTTATTTTCGTATAGTAACTTGTCCTATAAGAACACCATGTAGTTACTTCTTAAAGTAGAGCTTCAGTCTGAAGTGAACACTGTCCTTAACAAGTGAGACTCTCCACCTAGCGCGGTCTTTACCCAATCGCATGTAAAAAAGAAATGTGAAGAACTTAAAACTTAAACTACTTTGTTGGCTACTCTGGAAATATTTCAACCTTGAGCGCATACATAGGATCAGTTCAGACCTCACAAAATACTATTTGCACAAATTGGGCTGCGATCCAAAATAGTTTGCTGATCCCTACATTCAAAGAGCAGCTTAAAACCGATTTGAAATAACAGGCTCGCAGATTTTCTGGGTTCATCTTTCTTTTGTCCACATTTAATTTATGGATATTTTCTATATAGGTATGAACATGAACAACATACACGTATTCTTTAGGTAATGTTAGGAAGACTGGAAATGTAGAACTAAGTTTTTAAATAATTGCCTTTCAAAGACAACAGAATAGATAGATAGATAGGTGGCGCAACAGGCGGGTAGACAGACACCTTAGGCCTAGCTTCTCGCAACCATTCGTTTGTGTGAGTTTTCTATTTTTGGGACGAATGGAAGGGACCTACAATTTTATGCCGAGTCCGAACGGCTGAATTGAATTGAGAAGAATTGAAGAAGACAACAGAATAGGTTTTTGTTTTTCTATGAACCTATGAACCTGGTGTCCTTAATATATCTTTTACTTAAAGCAACACAAAATTTTTGCCATTCCGTTAAAATATGAAATGTTTTTGGCAATATTTTTAGTGGTTTTTATTGGACCAGAAGTATAGGTACAATATATACATAATAATAATAACATATTATTGCCAATACTGCAAAATTAAATTGGAAAAGTGAGTGTAGAGGCGAAATTTGTGTTAAGTTAATATTAATAGTGAGGACAAGCCAAAAAGTCAATTTTTAACATTGGTTCAAGTGAGTAATCGGAACTATGTCGACTGTAAATTTAAAGATAACTTAAAAGCAACTATGTAAAATTGTCTGTAAATACCGGGAGAAATATCTTCATATCGAAATGTGCATTTAACAGTGCAAAATATTTGCGAATAGATAAACAACTAAATTGGACAACTAACACTTAGGTGGCGCTACAGTCCGGGTGGACCTGGGCCTCAACCAGTACGCCTCTCTAGTTAGCGCGATCTATCTGCCTCCAGTTGCGCCTCCAAGTACGTTGAGGTCCCCTTCCACTTATGTACGTCACCTAAGGCGAGGTTTACCTCGAAGACTTTTCGGGCTGCAGCGTTGGTGTCCATTCACGCTACATGTCCTAGACGTCTTAGTCGACTGATACGTACTTTTCTGACCAGGCCGATGTCGCTGTACCTACAGCTCGTAGAGTTCGCTGTTAAATCTCCTCCTCCAAAGCCCGTTAACGCAAATGAGACCAAAAATCACTCAAAGAATTTTGCGCTCGAAGGAGATCTTCATCCGCATTTGATAACGTCCATGATTCTGCACCATAAAGCAGGACTGGGATGATGAGGGTCTTATATAGAATCCTCTTAGTGTTTCTTGACAAGGCCTTACTAATCATTTGCCTTCTTAGGCCAAAGTAATAGCGGTTGGTAAGTGTAATTCTTCGCTATGGAATCCGTACCATCAAGCAGGCGTCCTCTAGGTAGACCCAGGATGAGATGGTTAGATCAAGTTCATAATCTCTCCTCTACCCGTATATGGGAATTGACCTTGATGATTTAGAGTCGATGGCGGAGAATCGAGAGGTATGGAAGGTTAATGGACAAATGGACTTAATGAACAAGTGGACCATTGAAAATGAATGAATGCTTCTATGGGGGAATACATGCCGCCATACTTCGCAGATACAGAAAGCATTCAAATTCGTCTACGAAAAATAAAGCAAATTCGTAAGGGCAGAGAGGCAGTAGTAAAAGCCTAAATATTTATACTCATAGACTTAAGGTGATTGGCGTGATGAGCTACTGAATTTTCTATAACTCAGTAAAAAAATTATGTAAATTTATTGAAAATGCATGACTTTCCATTTCTATCAAGGAATGTCTTCCTTACGTTTAACAGGCATGACGAAAAACTCTTAATGCGACACCCCTTGATGTACCAAGAGTCAATAGAATTTCCTTAAATCCACGATTGCTGTAAACCCAATTCCAGCAAATATGTCCCCCCTTCCACAATATAAAAGTCATACTTCCATTTACCAATCACTCAACATATTTGTCCTCCTAAATTGTATTCTTCCTCAATAGGTCCTTTAATTTAATTTATGAAAGAAAAACATTCATAACTAACTCGGATCTTACCCGCAGATGATATGCTGGCAACATAAACTCTATTTTATGATTAATCATTACAGAATGACTACATTCAACCCAGAGAAAAGGACCTCCATGAATCATCTACTCTACAAGAGAACAAAACTTTTTGAGTGCAAAACTTTTTTTTTTTTTCTTTGGGAAACATTTGAACAATTTCACAAGATTAATGTGTTATAGTGACCTGAGTTGTCGGTCCAATGAATATCAAACCTTCTTTGCTCTGTTTTTGTTCTTCCTCAATTCGAGCTAGTGATGGCATGTAATTTCAGTTTGTTCAGCAAACAGCCAGAGTCTCTGTTCTCAACATGAAATGTATATTGCGCTAAAATACACAATAAAGTAAAGTAAAAATAATGCGTATACGCCCCAGTGGACGCAGGAAGAAAAAAAAATCCAACAATTTCACAATTCCATCAGAAAAGGGAATTTATTTTCTCCGCGAATAAATTCATTTCGTTAAAAGCGATTTTTTTTTATATTGTATAGTATTCGAAAAACTCTTCATACGTATTGTTGAACATACGAAAAAAAAGTTTTCGCATTGAAAACAATAAAAAAAATGTAAACTTACCAACATTTTTTCGTTTTTTATTTTGCTATAAAGGAAATTAAAATCGAATGCAAGTAAAATGTATAAAGAATACATCTAATGGCAAAAAATAATGAACAACTTTTGAGGGTGAATGAGCAATTTCGTAATTGGAATATCTACTAAATTTTAAATGTAAGTTTATAAAAGAATATTAGGCATGTTTCACGTACTTTTCTCGCTCACCCGGGCTTGACTTGCTGAACTTATAAGCGCGAGTGTTGAACACGAAGAAAATAGCAACACTATAATGCTCTGTCGGAATTGACTGTCTGCTCGAGTCTCAGAAGTCTAACATGAGCCCCTCAGAAAGAGGACGTGCGGCGGATGATGAATTCACGCGATTGAATCAACGGTGACGTCAACAGTCGGCATGGCAACTACCTTAATGAGCTACTTCGATGTATTTGGAGATGAGGTCATTAAGGATTTTTCAATACTAGTCAGGGTGTTGAAATAGCGAGTGCGTTTCATGTTGAGTTTCCATACCATTTAATCAACATGAAATGCACTTTTTGTAGGCACAACTTTTTTAGTTGTACACTCAGAGAAAAATCGCAAGCTAAAATCAAGTATGCTCAAGCTTGATTTTAGATTTTTTCATTCTTACGTGCTAAATCTTAATATGACACCAATTGTTCTTGAAATAAGCCGAAACAATCTTAAAAGAGGACATTGAAACACAAATGAGCTCTTGAGTTATTTTTTTTGTTCTTGAAATAAGCCGAAACAATCGTATTTCAAGCTTGTTCATGATTGAAACAAGCGCAACAATACTTAAACTGCATGCGCATGTACTTTATTTTGATTTCTATTCGTTCCTAAAATTCACACTCACTTATAAATAAATAAATAAATAAACAAATAGGTGGCGCAACAGGCGGTAGACACCCTAGGCCTAGCTTCTCGCAACCATTCGTTTTGTGTGAGTTTCTATTTTTGGGACGAATGGAAGGGACCTACAATTTTATGCCGAATCCGAACGGCTGAATTGAGAAGCTTTTTCATGACAGTTATACTTTCGGATGTTTGTCAGACGTTCGCGAGAGGTGGCGCAGTAGAAAAAACCTTAAGATGTAATTTGTGTTTTTCCGGGAATCGAACCTGGGATCCCTCGCACAGTAGTCCAGCACACTAACCACTGCGCTACTGCGCCCACTTACTGAGTGAATTCTCATAAGGCAACATTGAAAATTTAATATTATTACCTATGATATCTACTGATGTGAAATGTGAATGAATGATGTGATGATATATTATAAGATGGTAGGTAATTAAGATCTTAGGTTTAGATCTTGAATACCCAAAATACATTTTTTTCAGGCATCGCATAATGTAAGAACCACATTCTTAAATCAATCCCGAAACAGGATTGAAGTAAGATTTTTTGGTCTTGATTTAAGAATTTTCGAGCTTAAATCAATCCCGAAACAGGATTGAAGTAAGATTTTTTGGTCTTGAAAAAACGAGCTCAAAATAAGATTTTCGTACTTGAAATAAGATTTTCCGAAATTACCATACTTTCGTCAACGAACGAGCTTGATCTGACACTGATATTCTTGATTTTAGCTCGTTTTTCCTCTGAGTGTATGTTTTATGCTTTTAAAGAAAATCGAATCCGAGTTTGAACGTAGCGGGTGGCCCGGTTTATTTACTGTCTAGTCCTAGTGTACAGAGTGCAATGCATTTTCGGGGCTGTTCGCCGATGCATCACCCTAAACCTTGTGTTTCCACCTTCAGTGGTCACTTGTGCGATGAACTAATGTCTGTAAAATGATTGTAATATTATTGTCCCTTTCTATTCATCTCTCGCTCTATTCTCTTTTTCTTTTTCAATAAATGAAGTCGTTTTTTGTAATCTAAGGAACGAACACGCGTTTCATTTCGCTCTGAAATTTTAGATTACAGAATTCCTTTCAGCCTGGAAATAACGCCTAAACAATTACGCCTGAAGTTCTGGCAACGCGAACGAATAAACAGGGTCATTAGCTTTGATTTGTCTTAGGTTAGGTTTAAATCCTGTGGTATCACAATTGTGCCTCCGTTTGGCCAAAGTGAGCCTGCGCGTACCTTATAGGTTTCTGGGCTGGCGAGGATTACTCCGTGCCACACTCAGACTCAGGTCAATACTGACCCATTGAGTTGCCCGTCGGAGAAAGAGGTTGTCTCTTACCCATTATAACGCTGTCTATAAATGCAGTAATCAATTACTGTGTTGTTACACATCCTGATGATTGGATGAAATTAATTTTTTGTCTATTGATGTGCTGGAAAGCTCGTCTAGGTCGTGGAAGAAGTGACTTCTTATGATTTTATACCTGGTCTGTTGGAGACTAGAGACAATAACACCCTCATCACCGCAGCCTCTATACAAATTTCTTCTTCTTGTGCCCCGTTATGATTCCTACAAGGGAGGACAGGGATTTCCTATTATTTCGTAAACGTTTTCGTTTCATTCAAGGACCATCTCTTGTGGCTTTTCTCCCAGGTTCAAGTGTCCAAGGCATGATATTCATAAAGGGATCAGCTTGTTCTGAAACAGCTGTCGAACGTTATCTTGCTAATTCGTCTGCTTCATCATTGCCTGGAAGGCCTTCATGTCCCGGAACCCAGCAGAGCGACACGCCTTGTGCTGTGTATCAAGAGCCTTAAGATCTTCGCAATAGGACAAAAAGAAAATACAGATTTTTAATTAGAAAGCTTAAAGTTTTTATTGATTCATAGAGTATACATTGGATAAATGGCCGCCACGGCTTTGCTGGAAAGTACGTACTCTTTTATTGAAATTGTCTATGACCGTTTCGCATAAATCTGGGTGCATTTCATTAATACGCCTCCCAATTTCCTCTTTCAAGGCGTTGGTGGTGGTGGGCTTGTTTCCATAGACCTTTGACTTCAAAAAATCCCAAAGAAAATAGTCCAATGGCATTAAATCGCAATAAGGTCTGGATGACAGTCACGCTCTGGGGATGCATTTGTTTCTCAACAATTACTCGTGGGTTTTCCGTGGGATTAACGAAGCCATCAAGATTAAAATGAGCTTTATCACTCAAGATGATTTTGTTCGAAAATTTCGTACTGTAGCCGAAAAACCTTCATTATTTTTAAAATACTGCTCAACAATGAAAATGCGTTGATCTTTCGTATAGCGGTCCATTTTTACTAAATCCGAACTGTCAGCTGTCATATTGTTATCTTTTTTTCCGTTGGCATCACATTTAGAACAAAATATAAATTAGCATGTCTTTTGAATGAAGGCCTTTGGGGAATGTATTTGAAAATCCACTTTTAGTGAACATAAATTATACAACCTTTTTATTAAGTAGGTACATATTTGATTTTACAATATTGGTACGTTTTATTATTACAATGCGAAAATAACCAAATGATCCCCAGCTTAATGCTCAACCAACCAACGACTAATCTAATCTAAAGAATCTGAATTTTATATTTCATTCGGGTGTGTTCGTAATATTTTTCCTGTCCCTTCTGTTTGTTTGGTAAACTTATTAACGTGAACCCAGTCTGGTCAGTCGCTGCTACAGGCCTTTGCAATTTTTAGTGGCATCACAACGAACCATTATTTGAAATTTAAACGAGAAAAAGGCGCCCTTACAATTGAATGCCATTGTAGTGTTTTCTCTTGCCAATGACGTGGTTCTAAAAATATTATAAGATAAGTGAACGCTTAGCATATGCAAAACAATAAAAAAAAATCATACTCTTAGGAGTTTGAATATTATAAAACAACAGGAGCTAGGGCGAAATCAGCAATCAGCGCAGGGAGAGTAATAGTTTTTTTAATTGGGTATTTTGCATTTTTTCCTGCCTTAATTTGGCATTTATGTACTCATAAGCCTAGAACGTCTGACAAACATTAGAGAGTATAACTATCCTGAAAAAAGCTTCTCAATGCAGCCGATCGGACTCAGCATAAAGTTGTAGGTCCCTTCCCATTCGTCCCAAAAATAGAAACTCACACAAACGAATGGGTTGCGAGAAGCTAGGCCTAGGCTGCCTACCTGCCTGTTGCGCTCTACTAAAGTAAGCACGAGACAGAATGAAACCAATTTTGTTAATATAATCTACAAACCTGGGGCATTTTTCATAAACATTGACAGCTGACAATTTTACAAATTTAGCGCACATGTCTGACAAATTTTCATTTCATAAAATATTGACAGGTGACATAAATCTCAATTTAATACAACGACAAATTTGTCATGACAATATTTTCACTGTAATATTTTAACAAAATTAATGTACATACTTACAATTTTGTCAAAGTTAAGCATATTTTGACATATTTGTCGAGTGTCTTGGCTTCAAGATATGTGGGATGCTGTAGATGTCAACCAATTTTTTAACAAAAGATACTTCAGGTTCGGTGCAGTTTTCGGGATATGAATTTTTCCCTTAAATTGGAAATCACTTAATACGATAAAATTATTATTATTTTTTTTTCTTTAAAATGTCGAGTGGGTATTACACGAAATTGGATTTGAAATTCATCATCATACTTCGGCTTGAAAAATAATAATATTTAGCATTTTAAATCATACTTGTCACTTCACTATTAAAAATCTAGTGTATCTGAGTCTGACAGCTCTCTAACTTCATGTTGCTGAGTTTTTGTTTGGCTGAACTCGTCACATGAACAGTTTTCTTTTTACTCAACTGACGTTTATGTCCGACACATCAAGTCAAGAATTTCTCGACTTACTACTAAATTGACGTCTAATTGTGTCAACATGTGTCTGGAGAACTCAGTTTTGTCATTTCTATTACGTTATCGGAGAGCTTCGGAGAATATCAGGGGGCGCAGTTTGACATTTCGATTGCCCTGACGTAAAGCACCAGTCAGACACTCAGAACCCCTTGAGAAAAAAAAAAAATGCTATTGCCAAGAAGTGTCATACCGACAAGTCAAGTTAGTTTTTGCGTTCAGGTAAATTTGAGTCCAGACAATTTAAGTCGACTTACGATGCGACTAGATTCTGGAATGCGGCCATTGTAAATTGTAAAATTTTATCTGTCCCATAAAAAAATTGTCAGTCTTTGAAAATTCCTGCCAATTTATTGTCATGTCAATTTTTTATGAAACCAAAACTGGACAATTGTCGGTTATTTTCCGACTTCTTTTGGGATACTGTATTAGAAGTGGATTATTTGGAGTATATTGCTGTTGACTGGCATAGGCATTGGCGATTTTTGTAAATTCTTTTTATAACTCTGTTTTATTTTTAAGCAAACCGGTTATTGTTTATAGTGCTTATGTTGTTGAATTGAAAATTGTGTTCTTCATAGTCAATTTAATTTGCACTAATTAATTTCAGATCTGAAGGGATAACGCATACCACATACGTCCCTTTTCTTAGCTGAACGGACACTCTTACAGACTGCAAATAGTAATCTAATCCCCTTTCCAACTTGAACTGTGTGATCTGATTTGAACCGCAGTCCACCAAGTCTTCATCGAAACGGAACGTAGGCAAGGACCTCCTTTGAATGAAGGAAAAACCTTTCCCAAATAGTAAAACGTATACAAGGAAGGAGGTCCTTCTACAAGGAAACATCTTTCCCAATAAATAGTAAAATGTATACGTACATGTAATGCGCCTGTTCATGTTTTGCTAACCACAGTACATCACCTTTAATTCTGAGCCGCAACTCCCCAGCCCCACATCAGATTAATTGAGGCAAACATGATGAATGACCTTGAACGCAACACCATCCCCACAGAAAGTCATATGTTTTTACGAAGATAAAACCAATCGAATCCATCAACAATGATCGAGTAGCACGGGTGAAGGAGCTCTGGTTCCCTATTCCGTTTTGCTTGAAGTTTACCAATAAATTGATGCGGGAGCTCTTCTCGGGGATCTCAGGGCTCTCTCTGAATTTTTATTTTTTATCAGAGCAACACCAGACATACATACTTACATATATCCACCAGAGCACGGACTTGAATTTAAACTTTATGAATTTATGAGGTGTTTTTCGTATATTTTAGTGTGTGGGAGTTAAAGGTTGTCAGCTGTGTACGTAGTTGAGTATCCCTCACTCGGATATCTTTGAGGTACACTTTTTTAGATTTTAATTTGAACTTTTAATTTTATTTGATGTTAATCCGTGGGTGGCTTATATGTTTTAATTATATCCTTATTAGGACTGTCAAATCACCCAATTTATATTCACAAAATTTGTTCGTTTCTCTTTGCAGTATGGATTCGTTAATTACGCCCTGGAGCTGTTGGTCCTGAAACACTTTGGCGAATCAACATGGGAGCAAATAAAGTAAGTTCAAACATGAACGTATAGTTGATAGTGTAACGCGTGTGTATGAGGAGATGAAATGTGACATGCCTTTGTTAACCCAAGGATATGCTATCGATAGTCAGTGTATGTTTTACGTACCTGTGATTAGGAATGGCAATAAACTTGCCAAACTACTTTGCCATCTGATCTACTTGATTATTTCGGATTCGTTTACATGAAATTCTATTTCAAGGATATATTGCCCATGGAATGGGCGTGGCGTAATAAATTATGGAATATTATACGAGCGGCTAAACGGCTAAAAGTGCTTTCTGTATATTAAAGCATTAAGTCGCCAGAAGGGCGAACAGTCAAATGGATTACAATAATTTATTATTCAATCAGATATAGGTACATATACGCAAGTTGACACAATTAATTCCCTAGATTGCGATTGACATATTGTGTGTGTGTATTTGGATTTTTTTATAGCATATGTCAAGGCCGTGCATATGTAGGTACGAATATACCTACACTTTGTGGCGATTTAACGAAAACGATGTTGGTGGAGATAAAAGAATCAAGAAAATAATTAAGCATGTGAATAATCTCCATAGAATATATCGGTACTTAATTAGAAAATCAATTAATTGATAATAAGGATGAAGTTTTTAGATGGCATGAGCATTGAACATGGGTGTTCAGGCGGAAATCAAAATAGCATTTATGTAATTCTGTGATTCAGCGCAATGTGTTGGTAGGCTGAACAAATCGAAGACCCTACTTTCTTTATCAAGCTAGTATCTATCCGCGACTTAGCTCCCGTTACAGAAGAAGGTACTTAGTGTGTTTTTCTACGCCTTTGATAGGACTAAAAAAAATGTTCCCCATACAAACTGAATCGCCATTTTCTTGTCGTTAATAACTCTGGCCCAAGAAAAATTTGCAAAATCAGTGAAATCAAATTTATTTATTTCTTATATAGAGTACACAAACCGAGATTGAAGTCGATCGGATGAAAAATAATATTTTCCCAATACATACAAACTTTGAATTATTCCCATTTCGGAGTTTGAAATTTCCCAAAGTCGCTTCTTTGTGCTCACTTTAAAAGCGAAATTTGATTCAAAATATCAGCTTTCGAGCTGTTACCATTTGGACTTGACATTAATCACCAACCGCTAATCTTATTTTACTTACTTACTTAAGCGCCTTACTTAGGCGACTTACTGGCGCTACAGTCCGGGGTGGACCTGGGCATCAACCAGTACGCCTCTCCAGTTAGCGCAATCTTTGGCTAACTGTCTCCAGTTGCGCACTCCAAGTTAGTTGAGGCCCCCTTCCACTTGCGCGCGCCATCTAAGGCGAGGCCTTCCTCTACTGATGCACTGTCCCTCCGGGTTGGAGTCGAAGACTTTTCGGCCTGGAGCGTTGGAGACCATTCGCTCTACATGTTCGCTGTTAAATCTCCTCCTCCAAAGGCCGTCAAGGTCAACGCAAACTGGATTGAAAATCACTCGAAGAATTTTGCGTTTGAAGCGACCAAGGAGATATTCATCCGCCTTTGATAACGTCCATGATTCTGCGCCATAAAGCAGGACTGGGATGATGAGGATCTTATATAGAGTCTCCTTAGTGTTTCTTGACAAGGCCTTACTTATCAGTTGCCTTCTTAGACCAAAGAAACAGCGGTTGGCAAGTGTAATGCCCAAAACACACGTTCAGAATTCACTGCGCAGCAGGATTAGAATATACATGTTCTTATGTGGTGATACAAATGTAAATTCTGCACCCACCGCAGCACTGCAACATGTCACTATTTCTAAATCCACTGCATAGCAACGCAACGGGAATTATATGTCGTCTGTGTTTCACTCAGGTATTTTTCCCCGCATTGACAGTAACCGCTGCAAATTGAATTCTGCACATCTGTTTCATCTGCAGTACTGCATGCAGTGAAGCATTCAGAATTTCTGCACATGTGTTTTTGACATAACTCTTCGTTTGATTTCTGCTGTGGTGCCATTTCAGATGTTATAGCGGAGCCGAGGTAGACAAGTCCCAAAAAAGTTATACCTGTGTATCGCGATGTTCTATCCAATTCGTCGATGTTGTGTGTCCCTTCTTGTTGACAGCATGTACATATTTTGTTTTGCTCTCATTCACCGCTAAACCCAATTTTGCCGCATCTGTGCTTATGCTTGCAAACGCACCAGTGACAGCTCGCTGCGTTCCGCCAAGAATGTCAATGACGTCAGCATATGCAAGTCGTTGCACAGTTTTTTGGAAAATTGTGCCCCTGGGTGTTGGCTTGCGAGTTTCGCACAATTTTCTCAAGTATGATCGCAAGTTTCGCACAATTTTCTCAAGTCTAAATCCTTTTTTGACATCAATGGTCCCGGTGAGATTGTTTCCGACCTTTATGGAGCAGCGAGTGTTCTCCACAATCTGACATATTTGGCAGCGATGCCAAAACTAGACATGGCTCTGTATAGCTCGTCTCTATAAATGATGTCATATGCGGTCTTAAAATCGATAAATAGATGGTGAGTATCAATTTGGTCTTCTTGGGCGGAAGTCTTGGTTTTTATTGCTCAGGTTGAATGGTTAATTCTACCTGACAGTGGAATTTGTGCTATCTGTGCCGTTTAACCATCGCTAGTCAGTTAGAACAAATTGTTAAATACCAAATCCAGTTGCCAAAACCAAGTTGGTTCAAGGTTCTTACTGTGGTGGATGTGTCTCCTTTACTGCATTGACCCTCTGGCCAGGAATCGAGAATTCTGCATTGATTTTTAATTTACAGGACTACTATCTTTAGTGCAAGAGTTTGACAATGAATCGTCCAATTCAAATTTTGTCAAGGCAAATGCGAACGACTATCTTTTTGATAATTATTCTCTCGAAACGACTAATGTTGCAAGTATCTGACTGCACCCTCCTTTAAAAGTGTCGATGTATGCAGAGTTTGCTTTGTTATTCGGGAGACGACCTAAAGGAAATGAGTTCTTACTCCTTCTGTTATAGGACAAGCAAACTTTGGAATTCGCTTCCTGGGAATATATTTCCAGGAGGCTACAATTTGCAGCAATTTAAATGCAGAACTAATATACATCTGCAAGCATCTCGGGGCGCTGTTGAAGCGTTATAGGTTCGCCTTTCCCGGGAGAAGTAATTAAAAAAAACTCCCCTTGATATCAGAGTCAGATTTCTTGATCATTCATCCAGCAAATAAAGACGGAAGAGTTTGACAAGGTTGGCATTAGGTAATGCGTGATTTCGTATATCGTATAGGCTATAGGGCATCTCCATATAGAGCCTAACATAGCCGGCTTTGAAATCGATGGAAAAAAGGTAAATATCAATTTTCAAAGATTTACCTGTCTCCACATTTCATCGATGGAAGACTTTTCTGGGTTTAGTGTCAACATTTTATCGACGGTGGACTTTTCTGGCCTAAAACCACACTGAGTGCTATATTGGTGCCTAGTCAGGTTGTTGACCAAATGTTTTAGACATTCACACATTATAGCAGATATAAGATCTTGATATTAAGGAGCTAGATGCCTATGTAGTTGGTCTCCTTTCTTGTAACCATCTATCTAATCGTCTCCAGCAAGTTTTAAGAACTTGGACGGTAAATCGTCAGACCCGAGAGCCTTGTTGGTATTTAGCTATTCTGCTATTCCTGTTTGATTCTGGTTGATACTTTTTTTTTACGTAGTTGTTCAGTTTTGTTGACGATATGACTAGGACTACCCCTGCCCCTTTAAGTGGGTAAACAGTTTTATTTTGACCTTACTACATCAAACTTGCCATTATAATAATAAATCTTTTGTAGGTCAATAAAAATAAGCTTAAAATTATTAGGCAATACTTCTCCAAGTATTTTCAGCTATCATTCATCTTCCTGCTCTGTCCGAAGGGTGAGTTATAATAAATGAAAAATAGATCTTATTTTGCCGAATGCGAACAAATTGGTTTGTCGATAGCAGTCCTGCTTTGGGGTTGTCATTCAACTTTCTATAGAAATAAAATAGTGAACAGAGCGGCATTAAGAATATACATGCATACATGTTCGTATTTGAATTTAATCAGCAATTGTATGTGATGGCCGGACGTGCAACTGTGGTATAGAGCCATCCTTTGAGCTCATGGGCATTTTTCGGTCACAGAAGATAACAAGTTTTCTTGTCCACGCTTAGGTACGCGTTGTCGTCATCAATAATTGCTTC
Organism: Cheilosia scutellata; assembly: GCA_955612985.1. Lineage (NCBI taxonomy): Eukaryota > Metazoa > Arthropoda > Insecta > Diptera > Syrphidae > Cheilosia > Cheilosia scutellata. The sequence continues at coordinate 23,006,281 of OY015312.1, read as the reverse complement.
ACTATTGACCATAGATCCCAGAATGTTTGGACTAGGTTGGAGTGAATTAGAAAATGAGCAGTACAGGTACTCTGTCTTTTTTGAATGAAGTCGATTCACTTTGGGGTCCATCACTTTTCCTTCAAGCAGATAATCTATAGGACTGCAATAAATGGCAAAGTATTTAAGACGTTTCCCTGGTGCATACCTACTTTAATTGGGAAATCTTCGGTGACACCGTGGGGACATCTTACTCTTGTCTTTGATCCATTATACATATCCATTATTATCTAAATGTTTAGTACCCGTTCAACGAACTTCATGGTGTGTGACATCGGCTTAATAGAACGATAATTATCACAGTTTTTCGTATCATTCTTTCCTTTGTGCAAAGGAAGGGGATAACTTACCTCCACTGATTAGGGCTCCCGGAAATTACGCCAGAATTTTTTTTTTTTTTTTTTTGAAAAAATGCCAGAAAATGTGTTTGCTTTCGAATTTGGAAAAATATCAGAATTTTGTTTGGAAAATATGCCAGACAGAATGGGGGGTCATGCTAACCCCCTGCAGCCACCCTGCTTAGGGTGACTGTAGGATTTGGAGTGTCTGCGAGGTGGTTTGTGTGTAAAGTTCGGAACTGTACCCTTTTTATTTCTTTCAGAAAATATTGTTTCTGGCATTATTTCCAAACATGTTCTGTCTGGCGTTTTTTTTTTCCATTTGCAGAAATGGAAAAAACGCCAGAAAACTTTATGGAAAAAAGACCTGAAATTTCTGAGAGAGAGCGAGAAAATTCTGGCTTTTCTTTCTAGGAAAAAAGGCCAGACTTTGTATAAAAAACTTTCAGGCAGTTTTTCCTAAAAAAATCTGACGTAATTTCCTCTGGCATAAATTCCGGGAGCCCTGATTTGATTATACATTGGATCTTCTCTTATGAGTTTGGAGATGAGAATCTAGGCCCGATGTCTTCCATCTTTTTCAAAACTCAGAGAGTAACTCGTCCATCCCAAACTGCTTTTCTGTTTTTTTTTTATGATTTGACCGCTTTTCCAACTTCTTCGACTGTTATGTCAGATACTTCTCCATAAATTTAAATGGCTCTTGGAAAGTATATACCCATAGTTGCTACTGTCGCCACCTTTGTAGAATTTTTCGTCATCTATACAAGGATTTGGCGTTGATCATAGTTAGGTAATGGTCTTCGGCGAACGAATCTCTTGGCTTGTACCCTTGTTCAAGTTGTTTTGTCACAGATCGTACATATTCTTCTTCGCCATACTTTTGCAACGTTTGCCTTAATCATCTCTGTTATTAGAGGGACTTTGACCAAGCTTTGAATGTATTTTTTTTTTTTTTTTCATTTACCACTACTTTAGCTTCCCAAGTCCACCACCATGTTTTTTGCCGCGTTGGTATTGTCCTTTAGAAATTTCGAACAGTGATTTAGCTTTCTCTAAGCAAATTCACTTTAGGGAATCCCATATATCTTGTACTCTGCACTCTTTAACCACAACCTCGTCGATTTTGTTATGGAGGTAATTTTTCATGTTGACAATAAATGGTTCGCCTTTTTCCTTTTCGACCGACACGTCTCGATAGATAGGTATATCTTCTTTTCTGTTAAATTGATTAAATATTCCATATAAAGTGATTTAATTATTAACCTAAATTTTCAGTTAACCCCTTTTTGTACTGTAACAATACTTATACAAAAATTGATCAAGTATAGAGAACTACATACATGTATAGATACCCTGCAATGTATTTTGGAACCTATAACGTGACAATTTCCAATTACATTATCTCTACTCCATGTGCTCCTTCATCTACGACATAGGCCACGGTATACGTATTGTAACAATAACAAAATTCAAATTTCGCTTTACAGCCAAATTCCAATCAGCAAACAGACAAAGACAAAACCCCCTTTGACTTTATATAGCTGTTGCGCAGGAAAACAGCTCTTCAGTCTTCACAAATGGCTGCGCTCAGCCCTGGTACTGGTATTACCTTTGTACCTACTGAGAGATGTTTCTGCCCTTGCAAAATCACATTAAGCAGGATACGGTCTGTTTCCGTTGCTATCCCTTTTTTGTCGTACCTACACATTCTGTTGGAAAGTAAACGAAAACAAAATAATGTACTTTGGCGCAAAAAGTTTTTGCATTATAACAAGAGAAAAATATTCCTTACTGTGGCACATCCCCGATTTACCTACCTAAAAGAATAAGCTTGAGGTGGGGCGGAGAAACAGGGATTTTTATTTTGCTGAACTTTAACTGCAAAGGGATCACAATGCTGTAGTGCAAGCACTGGCACGTAAACAGTCGACAACGCTTAGGTGTCTACTTGGCTGGCTAAGCACGTTGAATATGAACATGGAATTCGATTCGTGACGTCGAGAAGTTTTTTATTTTTTATTTTTGTTCTAGCACAAGGACTCAAAAAGGATATCAAATATCTGGTGTGTGTATACAATTTGTAAAATGAAATATCTTATTAGATGATGATCAAAGCGGATGACGATTCTGTGTGCATAGTAAGCATTGCCTTCTGGAAGACTGGTTGTTAGCTATAGTTGCATTGGAAAAGGATATTTGTATTTGGAATTTGAACTTAGGTACATAATATACTTGTATATTTTGAGAGAGCAACATTTATCATTCACTTGAATTTAGGTTATGAATGAATTTAAATGTTGCCAATGTAAAAAAAATACAAGCTACAATTTCAAGTAACAATCCGCCATCGTATTCTCATTACTGTGAAAAAGACAACTAGTATGCATATGACTTGGACTTCTCTTAATTTACTCATTGAATCCTTCTCAATTAAAAAAGGCAGTGTAAAATAGAAAATTTAATTCCGAAGTTTCTTGTTTCTCTAATAACACTCAAAACACTAAAATGAAGAAAACCATTGACATTCATATATATATACTGAGGGTAGACAATTTCACGTTGGTTCCAAAATTAGCGCTAGGCCTCGTGGTTCACTCACGCCTAATAGGTGTCTCTAGCATTCTATAGAAAAATCCAAGATGGTTGCCGCACTCGCACTTTTTCGAAGTGATATTCATTGTAAAGCTAAGTACGCAGCTCGAGCGAAACTAAATTTAAGTTGCTCTCCAATTTTTTTCTCCAAACATTTGCAAAATCTATAGCTAAATTTGACATTGATTGACACTATTATATCCAAAGTGTCACAGAAAACAGTTGTTCGTTGAAAATAACTACTTCCTTCAAAAATGCAGTGCAAACTTTTATTCTTTGACATTTGACAAGTAGAAACTACGCCATTACTAAAAATGGAACGATACACGCTTCAACAACGCATTGAAATTATTAAAATTCACTACAAAAATGGTGAAAATCTTGCAGTCACAGTTCGCTAAACTAAGGCATTTTTTTGTCGTCGTGAAGCACCTTGTCGGACCGCAATTGGTGGAAAAATTCGAGCTGTTGGGACAAGTTAGTGATGTGAAAAATAAAACCCGAGGACGTCGCTCAACAACAACTGAGAATATTGCTGCTGTAGCCCAAAGTGTTGAAGAAAACCCAGGTTTGTCCATTCCTCCTCGTTCTTTGGAATTGGGCATTCCACAAACGTCATTACACCGTATTTTGCATAAAGACTTGGATCTTAAGGCTTATAAAGTTCAGTTAACACAAGAACTCAAGCCGGCCGATCATCAACAACGTCGTGTCTTTGCTGATTGGGTCCTTGAAATGCATGAAAATGATCCGGAATTCCATCGAAAAATCATCTTGACTGATGAGGCCCATTTCCACCTCGGTGGGTACGTCAAAAAGCAAAATTGTCGCATCTGGGGCTCGGAAAACCCAAGATTTATTGTTGAGAAGCCTCTCCATCCTCAACGTGTGACTCAAAGATAAAATTCGTGAGGCTATTGAGGACATAGGGCAGCCACTTTGCGATTTGGTTATGGGAAATTTCATGAAAAGGATATGGTCCTGTAACCATGCTCGTGGTGGCCATTTAGCTGGTGTTGTTTTTCATTATTAACGGCATACCTTCCTCTTTGTTATGAAATCATCCGATCATTTATCTCAAAAAATGACATTTTTCTTTGAATACCAAAATAACACCTCTTATTGGAAAACCCTTTATTTCTCGTCGAGGAATTCCTTGAAAAACAACTCATCCTTATTTACTTTTCCGCAACACAAAAACACAACAGAAACAAAAAAACAACATATCTGTCAAAATTTAGCTTGAGAAAATGTGCCGAGAATGGACATACTACACATACATTGACTGCTGTATGTGAAATGTTAGTTTCATACAGCCCTGCGAGGAAAACTGAAGCAATCATAAGCCCATTTTGGTTTAGTGAGGCGAAATTATGAAACCTCTGCTCGCCATTGCTATTTTTTCCATTGTAGAAACATTGAAACTGCGCAAAATAACGACTTATTCAAATTATTTCGAACATTCTATAACAGATGGCACACTCTGCATCTGCACTCAAAGGAAATCGCACGAATTGCTCGATGACATTTTTGAGTTTTTTCGCTTCTCTTCACCCTGAACCAAAAGAGCTAGTGCTTATGTTTGCTTCAACGAAAAATTGGCTGCTAGCAGTCCATGTACAGTACGTCAATGGCGCCGAGCCATTATTGACCGCGCTAAATTTTGACAGTTATAAAAAGTACAGTCTGAAATAAAAATGCAATTTTTTAGCAAGCAGCGTACTTAATGGATTCCCTTAAATTTAGCTCAGCTAAACACACTTTACTGGAGCACTTAGGCGCAACTGGTCCATTGTACTACCAGGAAGAAAATCCAGTATTACCCATTTTACTGGAATTTCTTCGACTTTCGGAGAAAGCCGAGAATGCACTTCAGCGGTGAGGAGCTTACAGTATCAGCACTCACCACATCAGCGCCAAACATCTGACATCTGATTCGAGCAAAGGCAGCAGAGCACACTAACAAAGGAAATCATCCGAAATATCATCGCCCAGAACACTAAGCGAAGTGTCCCGTAAGAACGCCAATAAGTTTTCGGCAGTCATATCTGCTGAGAGACAGCAGGAATGCTGCAGACTTCTTACTGAATATCGGGAGCGCGTTTAGTCTGCCCACATCCTGTAGGTAGATCCTTGCCATAAACAATTGTGTTCGTTTGAGACCCAATCGTCAATGGAAGCCCTGACCGGGGACGCAGGAAGAACCATCACAGGCTCTGGACCCTAGAACTTATCCTCTGAGCCTTTCTTAGAAATCTCAACGGATATCTCATATCCAGCAATCTCAGTGTGACCTGGGACGCTTTTGGAACGCTCGATACGAGAAATTCAAGAACGTCATTAAAACAAAATTACATAGCAACCCTGATCAAATGCTTCTTTTTCTCAGCTTTCCACAAGGCTATAAGTAGCTTAAATCATTGATGCACAGTATGCAGAGAAACCCATTAAATAACTAGAAAAGTCAATTAAGTTGCCAACATTTTTGACACTAAAAGCAACGTTGTTGCCTTCAATTTTATACTCCAATCAATTCGAATAATTACGAGTGTTGATTGTGCCAACAAAAATGCATCCATTCCACCACTGCCAAGTATGTCAAGAACCAAAACCATTACTTATCAGCAATTAAATTCGGTTCTTATTTTTGTTGTTGCCCTGTCCCCCCTGTAAAGAGAGACTCATCGTATAACTGATAAATGGTGCCGACAAAAGTTCCTCCCCAATCCCATCTACCCAAAAATACAATCAAATGGAAAGAAAATCAATATTCGGCCATTTATATTTGAGATCTAAAATTTACGGTTGAATTTTCCAGAATAAATTGCACACTTTCATGGGTATATCCTCAAACAATAGCCGCATCCTTATAGATAGATTTTATTCATCGATTTTCTTCTATATAAGATATTATGTTTCTACAATTCAACTTCTACGCTAATGTCTTCATCAGAATGATATATGCGAGTGTGGGGTTTTGGTAAAAGGATTTAGATTTTCATCCAGAGGAAAACATACCTACTCCGAGTTTCCCAAGGGGTTCTTATTGCATGTATTGGCAGATGTCTGTTTATTTTGTTAGAAGCTTCAGCTATCCGCAACTCGAAAACTCAGACACATATACCAGACAGAACTCGTCATCGGTATAGAAGTAGAGTGGTTCAGTGGTGAGGAGTATACCCAAACAGCATTCACCACATCACCAAAGGCAGAGGACATTTTCAGCTGCATTGTCGCTCTTTCGAAGATTTCAAAATCGCTTGAGATAATCAAAAGGAAAGCGTTTGACAAAGGTGAAGTCTTGAGACCCCACAAACTATAATAGAATCCTATACAGGATTCGTTTGCCCGGATAATTTTCGGGGCTTATGCCTTAGCCCAGATAAAAACTCTGCTACCAATCTATGATTGCTTTAGATGTTATCGAAAGTGCTATCGATTGTGACATTTATTTGACAACCAAAATTAATTAAAAAATAAGAAAACAAAAATCATCAACAATCAAGACAATATGGACAAAATAGATTGCAAAAGCAGAATTTGGGAGGAGACACTGGGGGCTGCTAAAATGCTAAAATACTCAGTGCCCGTGTGTTCTCGCCAATTATCATTTTAGCCACAAATAAGTAGTTTACTGCCTGCAAATTTGATTTGTGAAGACAGAAATGAAATAGCTGAAAAAATTTCAACTAGCGTAGTGCTCGCAATATCAATATTGAGCTCAATCTTGGTCTTAAAACATTGCTTGTTGTGCCCTTTCAGAGGAGACTCAAAATACAACCTCTTTCAATTCCGAATATGCGGTTTATTTCTATAAAATACAATAGGCGTGCTATTTTTTGCAATCCTATACAGTCTTAGATAAAACGTGACTTGGCAGCACTATGCTAGTTGACAAAAAAAAAAAAAAAAAAAACAAAATGCTAGTTGACATTTGACGTTTCAGTTGCTTTTTTTTTCAGTCTTCACCAAAAATTAGTTTTTAAATTGATAAAAGACGAGAAAAAGTTAGCTATATGCTATATGCATAATAAAATAGTTTACAAGTGATAAGAAATACATTTTAGTTTCAGATGCTTTGTTTATTGTTGGCAAGCTCTGCAGTTCTAGCCGTAAGAGCGGTTTGCAGGACGTAGTGGATGTGCTTGCCCTTTTAGTGGATGATTCAGGACGATTCAAGTTCCAGCGGCGAATCAGTGGCAGTGCAGAACTCCTTACGTGCACTGTAGCATTTCTGCAGTCCCACTCTGGTCGCAGTGTCTCTTCCTAAATCCAAATTTTGAGTTGCAATCTCTCTTGTCCATATTTTGATTGTTGATGTTTTTTTTTTTTCTCTCTTTTTTAGGAGAGACTGGGGCACCGTGGTTTACATGCTGAGCAGTTTTGAACTAGGCTGGGTCACTTATGAACGGCAGTATTTGTAATTGCTTTTGGCAGCTAATATTTTACTACGAGCTTTGTAATTTTTTAATAAAATAAATTAACTTTATTTTTTTAAATAAAAAAAATCAAAAACGACTTAACAGAAGCAAACTGAAATTCAAAAATTACGAAATATTTTACAAATGACTGAAGAACCTTTATAAAAACAAAAATGAGTTACATGTTCAGGAATTTAGGTGTTCTCGATGTTCCTGGAGCGTTGATTGGTGGTGGTAGCTTAGCTTTTATTTCAATGCCACTTACACACCACTTATTCAAACGTTCCCCTGATAGGCCAAGCGACAGAAAAATGTGCAAAAAAAACATAGCTTTATACGGTTCCAAATAAAGCTGTGCCTTAAAGATATATTTTAAACAAAAAGAAAAACTCACCATAAAATCGTTTTATGTAATTATGACCATTCACATGAAAGCGAAAAACTACCTACGAACGAACGAATATTCGCAAGTTTTGACAGTCCGTTCACATGAACACATTTCTAGGTCGAGGCAGTTCGCGAATTTCAGCCATCAGTTTCTACCCGCAATGTCTAATTTGAGGTTAAGTTCAAATGAATAGCAAAAAGTTTTGAATTCGAAATTTCGTTATTTAAACTGTTTATAAACTTGTTTTCTTAATACATTTTGATTGGATAATTAGTTATCCTCCTCTTGGAATAATAAAATGTGCAATTTTTTTTGTCTATAAATGCATAAAAAGTGGTTTGTTCGCATTTCAACAATTCATTCCTTCGCTCCCATGTGAATGATGCTTTACAAATAGAAAATTAATATATGCAATTTAAGCATAAAAACCGCCTCATGCGGCTGCTTCCAGGCAAAAGGATATCCGAAAGTCGTTGACGACTAAAGAAGACGGTATTACCAAGTTTAAATTTTGGTTAATATGTACTTTTAAATATTATTTTAAATGTTGCCTTATTAGCAATGTTCAAATGGCCAACGTTCAAAGGTGCCCCAGTCTCCCCTATTTATTTTGGTTGACAAATTAACGTCATTTATGACACAATCGATAGCACTTTCGATAACATTTAAAACAATCGTAGATTGGTAGCACAGTTTTTATCTGGGCTAAGTCATAAGCCCCGATGATTATCCGGGCTAACGATTTCTATGGAAAACTTGCTAAGCCCATATAGGATTGCAAAAAAAACGCGCCTAATAGCCCTTTTGGTTCACGGCGGAGAGAAACGAAAACACTCAAATGTCATCGAGCAATTCGGACGATTTGGTTTGTGTCGAGGTTTGTGTGCTGAGAATGCCATACTGCCATCTGTTAAAGAACGTTCGAAATAATTTGAATAAGTCGTTATTTTTGCGCAGTTGCAATGTTTCTACAATGGATGGCACTGTGTTCTATGTAAAAAATAGCAAAGGCGCGCAGAAGTTGAAACCTCTTTCCAACTTTCGCCGCACTGAACCAAAAGGGCTAGTGCTTATGTTTGCTTCATTTTTCCTCGCAGGTTTATATGAAACTGACATTTCACAAGCAGTCCATGTATAGTATCATTGAGTTTATATACATAGAGGAACCACGAGAGCTTAGAACAACCTCAGTAGATGTCACCACGTACACTACATCGAGATCGAAAATGTGTGTGGAACATGGTGGAACCCATTGACATCACGAAAGAAATTGCAGTGCGAAAGCATGCAAAGGGAGGGCATGTGAATGTGCATAATGATTGTGTATTCATAGGAATATCCAATATCTCTATACAATGCAATACGCATATGCACCATTAACCTTGTGTGGAGTCTGGCGTGTGAGTGATTTTCTCAAAGCAAAAAAGGGAATTGTATTTGTATAGATGTGTTTACTTGTCGATCTTTAGTGGCTCTTCTTCTTATTTGTTTGTCATTTCATTAGTCATTCATTACCAATATTTCGGTCTTAGCTTGAGAAGACACCTACTTTTATTTGCAATTTCAGAGATGCAGGCTGTGTGTGCATACACGAATTGTTATAATGCTTATATTATTATTATTATTATTATTATTATAATACATAATAATAATTATTATTATTATTATAATACATAATAATAATGCTTATAGAAGTGGGGGCTTATCTTTTTTCAGTTTGCCTAATGATTACAGGCAAGTGCTTTGGGTTAAGCATTCAGGAAATACCTACAAAAGTAATTTGGCAAAATATGGAAAAAAAATATAAGGTTTTGCTAAAAACATTTTTATCTTTCAAATTTGGTTGTGGGTGGGACAGAAATTTTGCGTACCAATTTTGTCTATATAATATGTTCTTGTTCTGAAAACTATAGGGATACAGTGTGTGAAGAACTTATGAAAGTATCTTTTTTGGCAGAGCAGACATTAGATGAAGGATAATGTTAGGAGAGAATAAAAAACAAATCAAACAAACAATCTTAAGCGTAGATGTAGCAAAAATCGTCGTCATCTCGCATTCCACGATTTCTTTTCAGGTCTCCAAAGAAAATAGTCGAAAGTGATGAGAAAAATTGTCAGTGGAAAAGTGAAGAAAAACATCTATGTATATAATCTATATATATAAAAATTGACCCTTAAAATGTTTGTCGTCGAATCACGCCTTAACGCATTTACCCATTTTAACCAAACTTTCACACATCTTTGGTATTGGTCCATATAGGATTCCTGTGAAGTTTAGTCAAAATTGGACAAAGGGGCGTGGCACCGCCCGTACAAAAAAACATTCAAAATGGTATATCTCGAAAAACCCCCCAATCGATTGAGCTCAAAATCTCGATAACCGCTGGGCCGATTTTCATTATTCTTTTTTGGTTTTGTTCGTATTGCTTTATTTCAGGTTTAGGCCGAAAGAAAATTACAGCAAATCGATTTATTCTCATTTCTCGCATTTATTATCTAAAACCTAAACATGCACAAAGCCGTGCGGGTACAGCTTCTTCGGCAGTCTTGGAATTGGACGCCAAAGTTTCTAAAATTTGTAACATTGATATGAATTATGCATTGTCCTGAAAGTCAAGAATATTATCTAGGAAATACGATTTCTGGAAAAACAAAAAATGTTGTCTACCACAGAGCATTACATCAATAAAAACTGTTTATCTATTTAACTATTTTGCACTACGAAGTGTGCACGGGCTACGCTAGTATTTTTATAAATCTTCAGTGATGTAGGTACCTACAATAATTATTTAATTGAGATTGGATTTTTGCTACTCTCAATTTCAACAATTCGAAAGTGGCATTCAAATATAAAGTTTTCTCCAGGAATATCTCAAGGCGTTCTTGATTTGTTAAAAATAAAAAGCACTTCCCTCTCAACAATAGACAAAAATGTGTGTTGTTGCTAGATGAAATGGCTTAATAGATCATGGCAGTTTTGGTCGGAAAAATGTCATCGCTATAAATGCACTTCTTGTTATGTTGAGAGGGTTAAATTGCAATTGGAAACAAACTATAGGCATTTTTATAGGGAACGTTAATGGAGTGCTCTTAAGCAATATTATTAAGGACTGCATAGCTAAGGTAACATCTTTAGGTTTTGAAGTTAATGCAGTAAGCACCGACCAAGGAAACAACAACAGAAGTGCGTACATAATTTTAGGAGGGACAATTGAACAGCCTTATTTTAATCTTAATGGGAAACAAATTTTCTTACTCCATGATGTACCACACCTTATTAAGAGCGTAAGACTGACTCCGGATCGAGTTTCTTGGAAAATACTCGAAAAATTGTTTGATCCTAGCTAATTCAGGCACTGTAAAACTCCAAAAAATGTTCCACTGAATTCCTATGAATTACTGGGCTTAAATGTTTCAGTTTTGTTCTGTTTAATGTGTTTACGGATCCATAAGTATGGACCTACAGAATAACACGTTCAATTTGTCCCAGATTTGGGCGCTCGTTAATGGTGAAGGCATCAGTAAGGTCATTTTCAAAAAAGTGCGGATTAATGACGCCGCCGCGCCATATTTGTCAATTTTGTTTGATTTATGACAAAAAAAATCCATAGCCTCATCCAAAAATGCGCCTCGTCGATAAAGATGATTTTTTGGCCAAAATTAGGGACCACTCTGATCCGTGTCACCGCGGCGGACATTTGAACGATGTTATATTCCATACATAATGGCATACCTACATGTATGTGCCCTTCAAATTAAAAAAGAATTTCGTTAATACACACCTTGTTATATTCCATTTCAACATCGACACATCATTATTGAAAAACCCTTTACCTACATACCTAACTATTTAAAATTTCAATAGGAAATATACATTTCTTTCCCCAATCGAATTATGTAATCGTTTATCTTCGATCGCCTGCCTCAGAAAATATTTTTCCAGCGATACATATCCTCATCCTCATCCAAACTGGTTTTTTTAACTTTACGTCTTGCTCTGCTGCTCATGCCCACAAACAACCTACCTATACCTATATATATATAAGTAGTTCGTAGTTGTGTTAAGTCACATTCCAAATCATCCACAATCCAGAATCCACATGGTTGGATATGAAAATTAGCATATCGTTAGGGGTAAATGAGCATACCTTCAGGGGCAAATAGAGACGCTATCTGGCGAGGCGTTGACCAACTATTTTCATTTCGTCGAGGTGGTTCCTCTATGTATATAAACTCAATGATAGTATGTCAATGGTTAATGCAGTTAAGGCTCCAGTTATATTGACACTCGGTCATACCGCGTCTAGCGGATTTCGGCAGAACCCTAATCACAGGATATGTCGCTCCATTAACGGTCAAATCGTATGAAAATTTGTGTTTCGAAAAATAAAAAAATTAAACTTAATAAGTAGAGACTGTTATTTACCAAGTTTATTAGTGAATTTAAGAGAAGAAATATTATAAAGTAAATCTATACCAAAAAACAGCTATAAAAACAAGCTAATAAATAGATTTTGATTCTTTTAAATATGTTGCGGTCAAATAAATGTAATTGTACCTGTCCCTCGTGTAAGTAATTTGTGAAAAATACGTGAAAATTGAAATTAAATATGTTAAAGTTAATATTTTTATATTGAATAGATTTGGGAACTATGTTGGAGTTAAATATTGCACATCGTACAGGAATCTAAATATGTATATCATTGCACCGAATTCCCAAAAAAGTTCATAATGATCGGAACAATCCAAAGAATTTTCTTATTTGTAGCCGCCACTTGAAAAAGAACAAATTTTAACTCCTCTCTCACAAGGATATCTTCTTATATTATCTTCTTTTGGACTAAGCATTCCCAACTAAAAACCTGCCCCAATCCTGTATTGCGTGTGGAGAAAATTAAATCCAAATATGAGATATATTATTTTTTGTAAATAGGTAACACAATAAAAAAATTGTTCTATAAATTGATAACTTCGAGTGCTTTGTTTACAATTTTTTAAGACATGATTTCATTTACATCTCTTAGTTTTTTACAAATATTTTACTTGTTTTATATACTTTGACATTTTGTAGAGGCATTCTGATACCAAATTTATTAATGTCTTTACAATAAATTTAAAATAGAATGTTTTGCGCGCACTTCCAATTTATAATTTCAGTAGGAGCTTCTGTGATGAAATCAACTGTCACAAAACTTATCCTGTGATTCGGGTACTCAAAAATCTTGGTAGGTGGCGTGGAAATCAATTTACCGAGTCACAATAGCTATCATTGAAATGCATCATTGGAACAAATCAGTGGAATGGTGATTTCATTTTTCTAACAAGTCAGTTATATCAGTCATTGAAAGTGTCAGTGAGTTGGCAACAAACAAGTCTAGGTTTTGAGGTTAGAGTTGATCATTGAATGCGAAACTGACAGTTGAAAATAGAAAGAGAATCGAACACATCAGTGAAACGATTGGGTTCCAAATTAGAGAAACGAAAATCAGCTGTTCATTGAATTCGATTTCTATCAGTGAAATAATAAAAGTGGATTTAAAGAAAAGTTTTAATCAAAATTTATTTTGATACCAATTAAAGTCAATATTGTTTGATCAATTGCCTTAAAATCAAAAATCAAAATTTTCAATGATCCATTTCAATGATAGCTATCTATAACTGGGACCTAACGAAAACGTCTAAACCTTCTTCTGGTTTTTACTTCTAGTTCCAATTCTTCACACAACTTTTCCTCAATTGTCTTTTGAAATGAGATGATCAGATCAAATTTTGACATCTCTTCTCCACCCGCATTAGCGATTGCCCTAATTTAGAGTGATTACCCAATGTTGTGATGCGCATGAACTTTTTTGAAGCATCGATCGCCTAACCTAGTCATTGAACCAATCGATGACTACGAGATTAGTTGAGTGGTCTTATGTACATCTTAAGGGTCCTTTTCTGGTGATGCACCAAATGTCTTGCATATTCAGTTTTTAAAGTTTTGGCTCTTACAGAGACGGTGACTGATAACACCAAATAACCCACATAATTAGGTATTACGTCTTGGATCACCATATTTGTCATCAGGATGGCTAGTTCTATATATAGGAGCAGAAAAAAAAGTGTTATCACAATTTTTAAAAAATCGATTTTTAGTTTACTTTAAGAGCGTCTTGCAGGCAGAAGGACGCCTGCAAAACGTCTTGGACCACCATATTGGTAATCAGGGCACTTAACTCTACATTTTGAAATTATATTAAAGTTGTTATACCAATTATTTGTTATTTAGAAAAAAATGCATTTTTAACATGGTATTACTCACAATGGCCCCCACTACAGCATGCAAGACGGTAACATTTAGGAACAACTACTTAAGACCTACCTAATTATGTGGGTTATTTGGTGTTATCAATCACACCCAAAAATTACCGTGGGCTCTTAGTCTATAAGTACGGCTCAACCAGCTTTTCCATTCTCTTCATCAGTAGGAAGATCAGACCCTTCGGCCGAAAATTTGTGGCAAGGAGTATTAATCTGTGCATACCCCCTTTATTGAGATGCTTCCCCCATAAAAAGTAATGCTCGCACTGGCAAAGGGATTAGAGTGCTGAACTATTGAACGAGTGGTCTCAGGTTCAATCTTTGGAAGAATAGAAATTACAATTTAAGGTTTTTCCACTGCTCCATCTTTCGCCAAAAATAAGCTTCTCAGTCATTCGGAGTTGGCATACAATATTGTCGGGCTTTTCCTTCCATTCCAAAAATAAAAACCCCCGGGAGGGGATGGTTCTGAGAAGCTAGGACGAGGCTCCTATTTTTACCCATTGTGCCAACTTTTTATTTATTTTAACTAACTTACTATGATCCACTTTTGAGCCGTTACTTTAAACTATAAATGGTAAATTATAAAAAGGATTACGTGAACTTAAGCTAGTGTCAAAATATGATCAAAATCCACTTAAATCTAGTCATAGAGATTTGAAAGCCTATTATAAATTAAACTGGCTTACTTACATGCAATCCTATGCCTAACGACTCACAACGGTAGTTCTTCTTATGTGAATGTCGCGCTTTTCGCAAGCATTTTCAAATTAATTCAAAACTAATGTTCGGGACCGGTCGGTGGGTTACAAACTTTAAAGAGACCTCCGTCAATGACAAATGGCATGGGCAACCAAAGACAGTGAGTATTTCTGAAAATGCTGCGTTGCGATAACTTCTGGGGTAGCTTAGAAACGGACCCCTAAACGGACGTCATATTATTGCGAGATTTTTTTTTTTAAACTTAGTTACATTTCTTAGTAAAACTTATTTAAATTTTTGTAGTACTTTTTATTTATGGTGGTAAAAATAGAGTTTCGAGAATTTTGTTGGAATTTTTGTACTGTCTTTTTTAAAACACTCTTTACTCTGCTCCCACTGTACAAGACCCTTGTACCCATTCAAAAATACTTCTATTGAATGTTTTTTTTTTTTTCGACGACCGCCTACCTCCTTCACAGACTTCACTTGAAAGACGTTCCGACGACCCTATTCAACTTATAATTGATTGATTTAGGAAGGACGGATACAGCTTCTTCACCCCAAAAGACGAATGGAAGCAAATTGATAACTGTATTTTAACACCAAAAAAATTCACCCTTTCGTAGTCCTGAAAGAAAAATGATATAATTTCTTACCATGGAATGGAGAGGACTTGAACTGAACTTTTTGCGGCTGAAGGAGATGCTCAATTTCGATAGTTATAATCAAACTTGATGAACAAATTTTCTCCCAATTTCAACTTTCACTCCATATGTACCGGCTTAGCAGATACCTTTCTTATAGGTACTTTAAAAATAACAAAATTCCCTGCATCCATGGATGTAAAAGTATATTCAAACATGATATATGATATATTCAAACAAAAATAGATAAAAAAAAACCTTCAATGCATCGCGACATGCATTGTATTCTAAGATTGCCAATCAATTAGATTAGGGACACTTGCAGTCCTTGCTATTCTATATTCTCACATTTTCTAGGTCTTCTTTTCGAAGGTTCACTATTATTTTTCTTTTTAATTTCACGAGAAGTCTTGCAAGAGAAAAATCGATCCATATATGTGGGTAGGGGATGGCGATAAGGATGCATAGTGGTTTCACTTATCCTTGAAAGTTATCAAGAGCGTAGTCATGTACCTTCAGATCTTGCATTCAAATGGAACATAGACAATGGCATGATGTAATGATGTCATCTGCGGAGAGAGAATGAAACAGAAAGCACAGCATGTCTGACCTAGTTTGCGTGACAATAAAGTGCCTTTGCGGCAGTAATAGCGGCCGAACATATACATAGGTTGTTGGAATGTGGATTTTTGTTCTGCAATGAATTTCACATCCAGATTCGAAATAAATATTCACACTTGGAATGAGAATGGCATACTTTTAGGACTATTTTATGTTGATAAATGACCATCTTAGGGAGCTATTTAAAGTAGCACGAGATGACATGTTGTTGTGACATCTAGAGGCTTGAGTCTTCTTAATGTCGTATACAAAATCCTATATTTTGAAATTAAGTAATTGTGTAGATAGCTAGTCTTCTACTAAATATTTAGGTGGTTGTAAGGAAATAGTAGTAGAGTTCTATATGGAAGCGAGAGTAGAGTCCTATGGAAGGCCTAATTGAACAGCGAAGCCTACTCTCACAAACCAAGCTGTAGCAGCTACGGGGGAAAATGTTTCCTGAAGAGGCAATACTGTTCAGGCTTATTAAGTGTGTTTGTCAGAATGTCAGCCATAGTGCACTTGTCTTCAATAGTTACTTTAAGAATTAAATTAGCGTTGTATTGTAGTGTAGTGCGAGCGAAATAGTAGGATAATTGGAATAATGAACCATCGCTGACAAATAGAAACAGTAAATATTCATTTAAGTATGATTACAAGATTTCTAGCCATAATTTCGATTGTAGTTTCGAAACACGTTTTTTTTTTATGTGCCACTCAATCTTAATTTGCCCTGTTATAGAAGGTATCGAAGGGAAACCCTATTTTATATTCACTTCAGTTCGTTTATTTTGTCGGTAAATACTTCATCCTTCCAATCATCATACGGATGTCAAATTCGTTTGCAAAATGTCATTCTAAAAACAAAAACACAATCGATAAATTTCCATCGAAATTCAGTAGAATTCAGCAGAACTCAAAATAGGACAAATAGCTGTGGGTTCTTTGACAATAATACATATACCGACTTCCGGAAGCTATTTTTTCGTTATCGTATGCACATGTTTACGAAGCCAGGGATCCGAAGGGGTCCCCTTAAAAATAAAATACGACTACGGCCTGAAAAGGAAATTCATGTTCCCTCAACGAGTGCCTCTCAATTCAATTTTAGACTTATCACCCCAGATGTGCGATGACTTACTCGAACGGTAGGAATTCTTGGAATATATTGCTCACTTTATCCTTAACCATCATTCTGCAATTCATTGCATAGAGGTCCTTGTTGAAATGGAAATGAGCAGCATATTGCCTCTGGTTGTTTTGCAAAAGTTTTCAGAATTGCATCAGCTACCATCCTTGTGGTGGCCTGAGTAATTCTTTACAAGATGACTCAGGACATAACTGTTTGCGTTTTCTTTCGTTGCTGTGATTCATACTTCCTATTCAAGAGTAAACTCCCATGCCCACCCCTTTGACTTTTGAATTGACTTATACGCAATCGACAGAGTCGAGTCTTGAAGATGGCAGTATGCCTTGTAGAAAGCACTCTTAATTGGAGTGGAATTTCCTGCAAAGAAGGATAAAGGAAACCTTAGATATATTTAATTAGACAGTACTGCATGGAGTTGTGTGAGACAAAAACATTGCTTAACATTTGAATCCGATTTTCGTTTTAGTTTTAATTGGCCAACAACTCACTCTCATCTCAAAGGTTTAAGCGATTTTTCAAGTTAATTGGATTATGGGCTAATGTAGCTTAGCAATACCTACTATCAGATTGAGTGTACTATTGGCTTATGAATGATAAATTGCCATATAACATATGAATCGGAAATTATAAATACATCCCTAGATTTGGGCCTGTATCCGTTTAAAAACACATATTTTGTGAAGGGATACAATTTCGTGTTGTATACGAATGGGACATAGTTGATACTGTATTCATACACGTGTTACAGTAGATACCTATTGCCATTGAATCAGAAATTAAAAAAAAACACACACACACAGATTGTCGGATTTATATATTCTTCCTATCTACACACAAAGATTTGATAAAGACATTTTGTGGTCCGATCTAAGGGCAAAGTAATTTATCACATGCGAAAATAAGACTGTCAGTTGAAGTCATTAGGGCATACAATGAGGCTCTACTCATTCCCAAAGAGATTTGCGCACAAAGGAAGACAGAAAATAACTATACACTGTATAGATATCATGTTCGTCTTAACATCGGATGGAACAAAGGACGATGGCGAATATCGTCCATATTTCTTAGACCATTTAACTACCATACTTATGTTTCCCAACCTCAATGACCTCATCGTTGTTGTGCCTCCTCGAACAATGTTGAAGATGAATTGGATTATTTTCTTCCTCTTGTCCATTCCCTTACTACTGTGTTTTTGAGTACAAAATGTCGTCCGAAAGGACAAACATAAGCAGACAATTTTGTGAGAACATACTCGTATAGGTATATAACTTGACCGCTGTTAAAAAGTGAACAAGAGGCAAACGAAGCTACCTAATACAAGTATGATAAATATTCATTGAAAGGATTTTATTCTCTAATTGGGTAGGTATACTCTACATCTACTGTATTTACATAAGTATGAAATATTATTTTATCACAAAATTCAACAGAAATACGGATTTTTTTTTTTAAACTGGGAACATTTTTGTTTTCTTTATCAGGATTTCTCCCACAAAAACAAAAGCACAAGGTATAGGTAGTCCGTAAGACGACACATCAAATCACTCGTGGTCATATTTTATACTACAGACAAATTAATTGGTCAGAAACGAAAAAGAGAATAAGTATTTTTCTGAGTAGTTTTCCTTCCCCTGGCCACAAACCAGAGAGAATAGACCACCAGCTTCGGGCAAAAAAGAGAATTCCATAGAGCCAGTTTTGAAATGAGTAGCGCCGCCTCTTTTTCTATCTGTGAATACGTGTTGTACCGCAGAAATAACTGTAAATGTTATTAGGTGCCAGTGTATGCGTGTCCAATTCGCCCTCCATTTACTTTAGCATGGCACACATACTTAACCACTTAATAACTTTTTGAAACTGGCTCTATGGATCTCTCATTTTTGGGCGGAGCTGGTGGTCTATTCTCTCTGGTTTGTGCCCCTGGCCCCTGGGGACTTATTTCCAAAAGCGCGATGGATTTTTTTTCATGGCGGATTTGTATTTCCAAAAGCGAAAGCTGTTTGGGTGACGGATTGCTGGCGGGCGGATTGTTTGTGGATAAAAAATAAACTAAATTCCTGTGACGGGAAAAAGCTGTCTAACTTTTTGGAAAAATAAATTGAAATTGGAAGTCAGAATGGAAAAAACTGGAAATATCATTTTCGCCCTCGTTCGCATTTGAGAATAACCAAATTCGAAGACGGGCGAAATTGAGGCATTATGCTTTCAATACGGTCCGACACGCATAGGAATAACCCCTGGAGTCCTAACAGTTGATCAAATCTACGCTGTCAAGAGTATTGTCAGGAGGGAATTAGACAGAAAAAATAACAAGAGTTGGATACTTTACAAAGGGTTATAAGTTAAAAAATAAATAGTGTAGACACCCTAGGCCGTTCGTTTGTGTGAGTTTTTATTTTTGGGGTCGAGTGATGGTAAACCAATCAGCTGTTTGTTAAACGTCAAATAGTTTATAGCATTCAGTAATATGAATTGTATTATTTTATTTGCCCAAAATTTATGTTTTAAAGATGCTAGGATTATCTTTGACCTCCTTAACAATTGTTTGCAGTCCTTATTATTCATTATTTTCCGTCCAGCGGTGAGTTGGATTTATACGACGGCATTTAGTTGGTCTAAGTATGCCGAGTTGATTAAAAATTGCTTTAAAATGTTGTCTTAGGCTACGGACAGAGTGAACACGAGAAGCCAAGCGAAAGCTAAAGCTAAAGATTCAAAGCTATAAGCAAATATATAAAAAATTACGTAATAAATATGACGAATTTTATCATCTTTACAAAGATTTACGAAGACATCCGAAAACATCCCGACAAAAATTGCTGAATGCTTTTAAATGTCATTAATAGTATTCGATTATATACCTAAATCTATTGACAGCTTCGTTTTAGCTTGAATTTCTTGCTAAAAAACTGAGCACTACTATGGCCAGTGTAATTAAAATGTATGGGCGTAGTTTATTAGCTTTGACCTGTCAAGCCTTAGCTTTAGCTTTCGCTTAGCTTTTCGCATGCACTCTGTCCGTAGCCTTATTGTGTTCTTTTACGCTTATTCTCACTTTAGCCATTTTTCTTAAATAAAAATAAGGACTGTTCGAGAAAAAATCCGGAAACAGAAACTAGGCTTGACATAAACTACTATTTCTACACTTCATTTGGCCGCGCTAAATAATTATCTTCGGCTAATTTTTTGACACTTATGAAGTGTTGGAAAGAAGTTCACCAAACTCCAATCTTAAAAAACAGAGATTTATAGAATGTTACGGTATTAATTCATTGAAATATAGTGTTTTATTTCCTCTTGAATATTCTAGCAAAACTCAAACAAAAGAAAATGTCAAAAATTAGCCTATAGGATAATTTATTATCTTGCTCCCGGAGCAGGATAAATTCTTGACAGCTGAAGATTCGTTTTTCACCACGATACAAAATTATCCGAAGGTAATTTTACTTATCCCTGTTAAAAAACACACGGCCCTAAAGATCAAATAATATAGTTTATTTATTTATTTGTAATAAGTATAAAAGCATGTGATGATCAATTTTTCTCGTACAGTCGCTGTACAGCCCGTACAGTTCGTCGTTGTATATCCTCCCCCATTCACCGTCTACGCAGACGGGACCGAAAATTACCCGAAGAATTTTTCTCTCGAAGCAACCAAGAGTAATGTCATCCGCTTTTGATAGAGTCCATACCTCTACACCATAAAGTAGGACTGGGATGATTAAGGACTTATAAAGGGTCACTTTAGTTGTTCGAGAAAGGGCTTTGCTATTCAATTGCTTTCTTAGCCCAAAGAAACAGCGATTGGCAAGAGTTATTCTTCGCTTAATCTCAGCGCTGGTGTCATTGTCTGATTTCATAGCGGAGCCTAGGTAGACAAAGGCTACCGACCTTGATGGATTCTCCATTGTCATCCTGCACAAACGGACGAGTTTGGCAGGGATGCCAAAACTAGACATTGCTCTGTATAGCTCGTCTCTATAAATCTGTCCCAGGTGGCCTTAAAATCGGGGATATTTTCCGGTTATTCGAATATAATAAATTTCTTTAAACCACAAAACCACAGTATGCACTGAAGAGTCGGCTAGCTAAATTTAACTATGATAAATTCGTCGTGTGGGACGAGGCCTACCTGCGCCTGAGGCGGTTCTTCTAGATGCACACATTTGCAATGCCTGATGCAGTCAGCATATTTCATAGTTTGATGTTCCCATTGCCGGTCTACCTTTAAGTAAACATGAAATCCGTTTGGAGTTCTAGTCCTGTACCTGTTCTGCTTCATGATATTAGAGCGTCAACGCAACCATAACAAAATACAGGGTATCCCAGTTAAGAAGGACAATCCTTTAAGGGAAGATTCCTGAAGTTATGCCGAACAAAAAATTGTATGGTAGGGGGGCGTCTATTTTCATCGTATTTCCCGTTATATCCCATCAAAGTAGGTGACCTCTCATTTGGAGGTGTTACCACTTAAAACGCTATAACTTCTAAGGCTACATCCATAGTGAAACCAGCTTCTCGCTTTCTCACCCTAGAAAGCTGGTTACCGGCGTCAACAAGAATTAAAAATGCATTCCGGTAAAAGCTGGTAAGCGAGAAGCTGGTTCACTATGGACGTAGCCTAAACTATTATAGGTACAAAAATTGTTTTGGGCATTTTGAAAAGACAATTAAGTAGCGCATAAAAGTCTAAAGCACTTCGGTTACATCTGGGTAGCTACAAAAAAGTTATGGCTCCTTAAACTCAAAATTTTGAAAATTAGTTGTCACATTTTTTTACTTAAAATGCCTTTTTCTCAAAATTTTGACTTAATAAATTTTCATTGCTGTTTATTCAAGAAATAAACAATTTTCTTCTCCATCCTACACATCTTTAATTTTCCCTAGTAATAACGGTTGAAGGTAGAAAGGCCACCCATCTGGCAAACACGACGGACAATCCTTTCTTATCTTTGTATCCACTGCCTGATGCTGACTCACAATAAAGCAAAGATATGTACGGTGTGTAGTATAAACAGCTTTTCAGCCAATTGAAGATTCCATAACGACTTACATAAACCTTACCCAGCTTGACTACTTGTTCCTGCGTCGCACCCAGTTAAGTGCAGTTGCAGGATAGTCCATCTCCATAATAAAATCACCTGCTGCGAGTGGAGTTAATGGTGTCTGTTGCAGGCATATAAACGCACACTCCTATACAAGCAAGACCAGATTCCAACTCATGAACACACAATATGTGGTATAACCAACCCCCTAGAGCTTCTAAGAGAAATAACCATCAAATATAAAACTGCTACCATTTATATAGTCTTTCTCAGGTATCCCTATTCCCTACACAAACAGACCTTTTAGCCGTCAAAAAGGATATCGTTTCGCTTTTTGTTGGTAAACCGTAGTAAACCCATTTGCCTCAGTCTACAGTTTCAACCTCTTAAACGATATCCGCTATCGAAGGAGCGATAAGATACGAACACGTTTGTATCTGGGATATCCGTCGTCGTCGCCGTTATCGCTGTGCAAGCGATCTCAATGTATAGTTAATTGTGAAGCACGTTCTGCCTGTTTTCGAAGAATATTAATGGCCAGCTAATTGGTTAGACGGCAGCCGAGATGATGATGATGACGATGATAGCCCAGAAGGACCTGTGAAATGAATGCCAAACGCGTGAGCACACTACACTCTGTGTAATGGATTATGGTTTAGAACCCAAGACACCACTACAGAGCGTGGTCATTAGTAAAGACGGCTTCCGTGTGTGCTTATCACTGCCACATGAAAGCCAAGAAGCGATTTATTAATTTAGATTATAGCCCACATACGCCCTAGTGGGTCCATGGAAATGACTGGATTCGCAATTAACATTGCTATAGTGTTAGTTAAGGTTCGTAAATCTAATGATTAAATGATTTACGTCACCGGACGCTATGAATTTCTCAGCGGCAACTTAATTCATTATTTAATGTGGTGAGTGGTGGCGGGGTTGGATATTTTCCAAGTCGTTAGGCAACGCGATGAATATAATGATTTATCAGAAAAGGACAGTAGCAATTCTACAGCTACAGTTGATGAAGGAGGCGTACTACCACTACACAATGGAAACGGAAAACAATAAAAGATGATGTCATACTCGCGGACACAAAAAGGACAATACTTTATCTGTTTGTGGCTTTTATTGGTGATTTATCTTCGTCGAAATTATCTCTGTCCAAACAATTGTAAAGATTGATTGAATTCGTTTTAACGTCAGTTTACCGGCAGTTGAGTGACTGGATCGAATTGCCAAAGGGAAGAGTATAACAGTGCGACGTTTGTAACGGTTTGAGGAGTATTAACAATAGCTATCTGGTTTGTTGATTGAATTCCTTTAAGAAGGGGAGGGCAGTTCAAGTTGGATGTGGATGTTTATTAGGAAATGAAGGCAATTCATTGTTTTCATGAATATTTTGCACAAGGCACTAGAAATCGAATGATGTCGTCGCAAGCTGATTGATTGAGCTTGAAGATTGCATCGGTTTCGTTTCCAAGTACAAAGAAAATGCTCAAATTGTTGTAGGAAAATAGAAATTTCCAAAGCAAGCCTCCCACATTGTGGATAGGAAAATATATACTGTTCTTTTTTGACAATTCATAACTATGGCTATCAGCAATTCCCTGGGGCAAAAATGGCTCCCGTTGCCCCACCATTTGTTGTTCCATGGAAAATATTCCTCCAATCGTGAATCTCCATCGGAAACTGAATTTTTTTGGAAATTATGTTCGGAATTTTTTTGAAATTAAGTTCGTTCGAATACTTGCAGCGTGGAAAACCAAAAAGTGTAGAATCTCAAAAACCAAGAAAAAAATCTCTTAATTTTAAGAAATCTTTGTTATAAACAAATTATAAAGATTATATTTGCTTTAGCCTTGAAATTTGGTAAATAGACCTTTATTGCCTTTAGAAAGCATCTAATAAACTATGGGCGGAATCGGGCAAAGACGCGTGGTATTTACAATAAAAAAACTGCAAACATTATTTCTCGAAACTCGTGGAAAAGTTTTAAATTTAAGACATTGATCCGGTTTTTAGTACATTTGTTCGAAAACAGATGCCGAGGCACGTCGACTTTGACATTTGTTGATGATTCGAAAAACCGCCACAAGTGGCGTGTCGTTGATTATGACAGGTGACCTTTTTGTTTCGCCATTCCAATTGAATTGGACCTGATATTGCGTGCGGTCAGATAAACACCCCTATTGTTGTCGTCTGTCGCAAACGACTGACGACGTTTGTCGTGTCGAGTCGTTTGGAATTTGGTATTGCGTAACTGAAACGACTCGACTCTCTAAACTCTCACATCCCACATACATTCCACAAACTATGACACATTGGATTTGACATAACAGTCGACGAATTTATATTTGGTCTGGTGTTTTGTTTGTGACTTGTTTAATTATTTAATAAAACAAATCAAAAATGAATAGTGTGACATGTTTTTTGAAAGCAGTGACCAGGCAGTGACGAAGAAGAAAACCAGAAAAAAGTGCTGGTAAAGTTAAGGAAGGAAATTCGAACCAAATCCAATCCATTGGATTTGCCCGACATTAAGTGGGTGGTAGAAATAATTTAAATTGCATACATTGTGTTAATAACAATTATTTTCAGATTTTAAATGTATTTTAGACTATCGAAGTCGAAGGTGGTCCAAGACAATTCAGAGATAAGGATATGCCGATTAAAATCACTTGTTGTTAGTCCCTTTTCTCCATTTCTTTCACTAAATGTTGAAATTGTCTTTTATTTGTGATTTTCATTTTAAAGAATATGTAACTATCTTTTCGTTAGTTAAATATTAAATACACAAACTTTTCTTTAACACTTGATCACGCAGTTGTTAAAACTTATTGCAAACTATATCAGTTGCAGCTCTTTTTATACCCCTGTGGCACATCCGCAAAGATACAAAAATACGATACCCAGGTACTGCATCCTTCCGCTTTATGTGTTTTTAATCATATTAATGATTTTATGGCCTTAATTAGGGTCGTCGTGTAATAACTCATTACTTGAGCGCGTAGATTTATATGGTCCAAGACAATTCAGAGATAAGGCTATGTCGTCCCATTGCCGATTAACCTCACTTTTGTTAGGCCTTCGTGAATGATTTTGCCAAAGGAATATTTTTCTGCATTTCGTTCACTAAATGTAGAAATTGCCTTTTATTTGTTATCTCCATTCTGCAAAATAACTACAATTGTCTTTTTGTTAACTAAAAATTAAGTACACATACTTTTTTTAACACATTTATCACACAGTCGTCCGCAAAATAGTCGACGACAGAAATGTATCATTTCCACGACAAACGTCGTCACAAAACGCCTCACGCAATACCGACGATCGTCGTCGAAAAACACAATCCACATTTTTTGACATTTCAGACGCCATTTGTCGATCGTCGCCACGACAAAAGTCGTTTATTTTCAGTTGCCAATACCAAACAGTCGTGTCGCTTTTTTTTAGAGTCGTAAACGACGACGACAATAGGGGTGAAAATAAAATTTTACAATTTCTGAACACGGGCCAGCTACAGCTAGTTATTATTAAAAATTAACGTCTTTCTGAGAAAAGAAAATCTGCTCTTAATTACCCTGTCTGTGAATACGTGTGCAGAACGCACAGCCCGCCTGTGATGAATATATTAATGCAGGGGTTCT
This sequence comes from Cheilosia scutellata, assembly GCA_955612985.1. Lineage (NCBI taxonomy): Eukaryota > Metazoa > Arthropoda > Insecta > Diptera > Syrphidae > Cheilosia > Cheilosia scutellata. Next base: position 22,980,406 of record OY015312.1, on the reverse strand, counting down.
CAATCTTTTCCATATATCGACTCCCTCTACAGGTTATAATATTTTTGCGACGACCCTCATAAAAGCACACAACTGAACAAAGCACAGATATGTGAATAGAAGTTGAGCCTTACTGAAGATTCACTAAAGGGGTTTTCAATAAGGATGGGTCGAATTTAGTGTGGAATAAAACAAGCTGTATGCGAGGTATGTATGTATTAGAGACATTAGCACAGGCCTCGGCCCTCATTGAAGCTAAGCTCTGGGCCTCCGGGTATCGTAGAATAGCGCCAATACAAATGGACAAACTAAACCCGTAAATAAGCTGATTGAATAATTACAGAGACGTAAATATTCAAGGTTCTTACATATTACCGTTTGAACTGAGTTTTGGAACTTTCTCCTGAGGGATCTTATCAAAGTAACGCTGGACCTTTGACGATTTTATTACCTGGTGGCACCCAGGTGTAACCCAATTGTCGTGGAACTGATTCCCATTGTGTTGGCGAAATACTCTTGAAGCCGAGGCGTTCGCGAACCGATGTGACGATGTTACACATTTTCGGTTACGTTTCTAAACTTAAAATAAACATGTCTAACTAAATTACCTTTTCAGTAGCTTCGTACAGATATTTCATAAAAATGCACTCTTCTTGAATCTGCAATTTTATAATGGTTACATCTTGATCGTTCACCAACAGTTCGAACTTTGCACTGTTCTGCCAACTTGGCTCTTCACTAATTCGTCCTAATTTTGTGACTATCTTCAGTATACTAAAGGGGCTGGCAAATATTAATAACTATTTAAGTATTTATTAAATTGATTTGATGATTTTCTTTTTGTTTAATTTTTTTCTTATTTTTTTTTTTATTTTTGATTTTATAAACTTCTTTATTTTGCAAAGCCTAAAACAAGCTGTATGCGAGGTATTAACAAAATCCTTTGAAAGGCGCATGTATGTCATTATTGTATGGCTTCTTACGGTGGCACGAATCCGAGTGTCCAAATCTGCCGCATAGATCCTGCTGAATTTGAGCGATGGCATTAGTTATGTTGGGTTTAAGGGCATCGGTCGATTGCGGTTTATTCGCATTCAGCTGCGATTTCAGGCAACCCCACAAGAAATGGTCTAGCAGGGTAAATCGCAAGATCTTGGTGGCCAATTCATCTCTGCTAGAGATAACCATCAAATCGTTAACGCAGAGTGTCCATCGTGGCGTCTGTTGTGTAACATGTAATGACGTCTTGCTGGAACCACATGTCTTCTACCTCCATATCGTTCAATTTGGGCCAAACAAAATCGGTTAGCATCGTTCTGTAGCGCTCGCCGTTGATGCTAATCACCTCACCAACGTAATTTTCAAGAAAAAGTATTGAGCAATGATGCCGGTTTAAAATCCGAGCCAAACAGCTTTTAATGGATTAACTGCCAACTCGTGTGGGGTGTGGGTCGTCCCGTATACTACAATTTGGCTTGTTAACCGAATCGGTTTTCTCGAATTTGGACGCCAAACGTTGGAGAGTTGACTTTGAAGAGCCACGGCGTCTGCTCTAAAATGGGCGCAACGCGCGTAACTTTTGCCAACTTTACCACCACTCATTTTAAATCGTGTAACTTGCCACACACAATAGACGGCACAGTCTGCCAACACCGACCTGACCCGAATTTATTTTCAAATCGAGCTCAAAGCTGATGGAACGTAGTGTGCGCAAATATTTGTGTTAAACCAGCAAATTTTGTTAATTTGAGTTATTCTATAATAGCGCAAATTAGGTCTACTTGATTTGGTTAAAAAAAAAACAAGTAAAAGTAGGTGTGTGTGTGTTTGTCAGTAGTTGACGGCACATTTCACATGCTATTTAAAACAACAACCTGAGGGCCACTGCTGGCATCAACTCTTGATTTTCTCCCCAGTCGGGAAGCTGGCGATTTTGACAGCAATCTCTATTGCAATGAAATAAAATTTGGCAGGTAAAGGAATATTGAAACTCAAAAAACACACACAAATTTTATGGCAAAGCCGAAGCGGACGCCCGTTTTTGACGTTCTCAATTTATCAACGCAACTGTCAACTGAAGATTTGTAACGAAAGCGAATGTTGCGGAAAAGAACCTTTATGACCATGCGAGAATTATTTCTGAAAGTGAATTTTCGTTGCATTTTCTGTGTCGTCTACCTTATCCTTCTACTCACTCAAAATCTACCTGTCTCGGTGGACACAACGTTTATGGGAAGGCAAATTGATTTGACGAGCGGTTCGTGAGTTATGAAAAGGGCCCCTTTAAAAGAGGTCATCGAGAATAACACGGCCCCAAGCAAAATTTCCAAAATCGGAGAAATCGATTTCCTTTATTTCTTATATAGAGTACACAAACCGAGTTTGACGTCAATCGGATGAAAAATAAACATTTTCCCATACAAACTTTGACCCCCCATTTTACCTCTTTATGAGGTGAATTTCTTATTTCTTGTAAACATCATAAAGGGAATCTCTGTGTAAAAATCATTTTCGTATTCTGTTCAACAAAAGCTGAAAAAAACCAACTAGCATCACATGCCCTTAAATCAAGTCCAACTACACTTAAGCCATTTATCCGCATAACTAAACAACAACTTCAATAAAACGAAACAAAAATAACTAAATCAACTATGCTCGAAGAATTTACAAGCACCATTCTAAAAGTTACACTTTCTGAATTCCGAACAAACACCATCAAATCAACTATACAGAACCGTTTCCTCGAAATTAAACATTGCTCCAAGTGTGCGCGCCAGTAATGAACATTTCAACAATCCAATTTGCGCTCTATAACTGACTTCCTCTTAATGATAACGCTTTTTCACACAAAGTCATGGCGTCCATTAACTATCTCAATATCACAATCAGCACCTATATTGTGTACGAGTCCTGCATTGAAGATGGAGACCAGATTCTCAACTCAGCATTCATTGGCGCCGTTGTGACTATTTTCTTAACACTTGACTACTACTACCAACTCAACGAGCATGCAATAAAAAGAGAAGAGATACTCTTCCTTCCAAGCAATTTCGCTTGAAGCGACCGAAAATGTGTCCCGTCTCCGTAACCCGTAACCCATGGCATGATTTTTGGCTTGCTCTCCTTGCGGTACACTATATCCTTACACCTTGCACTTAGAAAATTACGAAAAAGTTTCCAACACACACGCATACATACATAGACATCGGAGCCCTGTAGCATTGTCCTTGGGTATCAAGAGAATGGAGGGGGTCTACCCCCCCATACCATTTGACCCGAAACGTGTGTAGTGTACCCTGTTTCCACTCCACTCTGTTGCGGTATGTTGTGGTTGTATGGTCCAAATTGCTGCCAGCAAAATTGCACCCGCAAAATGTTAGCAGATTTGTTCTCCTTTTCTTTTCGCATAAAAGCGCCAAAAAGGAGATGATGTACTTTTTCACTGTTTCAAAGTATGTTACGCTAGAGACGGGGGGGGGGAGTAGGCAGCCGTAATAACAAATGAGAAATATCTCTGGGGAGGATTTGCTTTTAGGACGAGTACTTGCCGAGATGACCCTTACGCAGCGCAGCACATGGGATACTTCACTGCCCGTTGTAATTATAGCAAGGTTGCAAATTGAAATGCTGCTCTTAGCTGAGCTTATATTTTAAAAAGTAAGTAGGTACTATTTTAAGAGACTGTAGAAGGAGGCTGTCTTAAGCATTGCCATTGAGGAGGCTACAGTTTTTGTTATCATATGCATTACTTGTGCGTAGTTTAGAGCCCTTTAGGGATCTCGCCAATCGCAGTCAACCAATATTTAAAAAAAAAAAAAAAAAGTTCAACCCAAGTTCGAAGTTCATGTGACAGTCTTTTCCTACTCAAAACATGACACTTACGAGTAAACCTATCACAGACCACCAAATAAATTTTCAATTGTCACTGACAAAGTCCTTTTTCGAAATATTTTGCACGCACTGATCAACGCTATGGTAGATATACAGGAGCGCAAATCGGATCGCTGCCCTTTCGGGTTGAAATTCGAAAACTCTGCAGCAACTCTGGAGCGTTGACGTCAATTCGCCTTATATGTTCTACCTCTCTCACATGTTCAATACGAAGGCTGATGTTTTATCCTCGTTTCTCGTTGAATCTTTCTCTGCAAAGTTCATCAACATAAGTATAACAAAGTATTCATTAAACGTGGTGTAGTCTGATTTTGGCGCCTGCTAGAATTCACTCTTGAAAAGGAACTATTTCTAAATTTTTGGGCGGTAGACTTACGGTTAACCAGCATAGAAATTTTAAGAATTGGGGCTAGGCGAACTTTTGTTTCCAAATGGAATTTCAAATGGAATTGTCGTTTTGCAGGACTTTCGAAAGAAAGTTTTTTTTTGCTCTTCAGGTCTTTCAAAGGAAATACCTCTAGTTTACCAGAACTCCTGGTTTTCGAAGGGAAGATTCGTCGTTTTCTTGGACTTCCGCATGGAAGGCCTGTCATTTGTCATACATAATGACCGATGATATATTAATTCTTCTTCCATAATTCAGAACCATAGGACAGGACTGCCATGATTAAGGCATGCAAACAGAGTCTCCTTGATTATTCGTGTAAGACTATTGCTCCACAGTTGCCTTCTCAGCCCATAGCATTAGCAATTGACAAGAATTACCCTCCATTTGATTTCTGATGTGAGCGACGTCATTTTCAGAAGTTAGATAAGTCAAAGGCAAATCTATAGCTATACATCCCTCATACATTTCCAAAACGATACTTTTGCCACTTTTGTTACTAAATTCTAGTGAACGCACAAATTGTACCCGAATTGTTCTTTCCATTAGGTTGATGTCTTCATGGAATCCGAATCATTGCCTTCTGAGGGATCCTGCATCGAATATTGTCTTGTATAAATTCTCAAGATCCTTTCTTTTAGGTACTGTAAAGAAGTAACATGCCAGCGCTTAGTCTTGTTGATATTTTTCAACAATGAATGTCTGATTTGGACATTCAACATTCCGACAACAAAGTAGGTGCTTGTCTTGTATTGAGAAATGGAGAGTGGACCCCAGCGGCGATAATTTGAACCCTTCTAGATACACAAATTTGACAGAGATCGGCGAAAAAATATACGAAAAAGAAGATAAGCGACATTAAATAATTCAATTTTGTGCAAAATAAATACAATTGTTAAGTAAAAGCATTAGAATAAATTTCTAACTAGTGGAATGGAAAATAATGAAAAAGTGTCCTGTGGAATAGAGAAACGTTTCTAATGTAGAATTCAATATTTGTAGAGTTAATAATAAATCGATCATGTTAATATGTATGAGACAGCCGGCGATGTTCTTGTATTTTCTTCCTTCACCAGCTTTGCACGAGCAAGCACATATCCAAAACTTCCAAGACTTTGTAAGATGTCTTAGCTTGATTTCGTGGGGTTTTGAAGTCATCGAGGATGCATTTATGATCAGACCAGTTACATTACTGCTTGCTGAATCTGGTATTACACCTTTAGCATAGACCCAATCAGCCTTGACGCGAGCTCTTCCCCTTCGCGAATGGATCGTTTTATGCCGCTAAAATATTCTGCAATATCAGAAATGGTTATTGACAAAGTCTGAGATAAATCTCGGTTAGTTGGGTCCGCCATTGGTTTTTGAGATAATGCTGCACAATAAATGCATATTAGCAATAATTTAAGGAACTTTAAACTGTTAAAAAAGAGTCTAATCCAAAAAACAAAATTGTTTACACGAAACCAATACAAGTTTTTCATCACACTTTTAAACGATTTAAACAAATTTTATGGTCCCGGGGTTATTTTATTTTCATAAACTATAGATACTTGAATTTTAGAGCGATAAAGCGTTTACATCAATTAAATTAGTTTTTCATTTATAAAATAGAATACCGACGACAGATTCCCGTGCATCTGAGAGGTTTCTTTTCCTCGTCACCAGATATCGCATGATATGAACATGAACATTCGTCAACACTTTGAGGTGAGGCAGAAAATTCGTCTCTTCTCCCAGCAGGGATAACAAGTTTTTCCTTGTTTCTATTTTTGCCTTAAACTCTCTCAACGCAATTTAAATTCCAAGCTTTAATAGCTTATTATTTAGAGTATAACACTGAATATGTTAGGGAGATTAATAATTAATCTTTAAACTTCTGCTTAACAAATTTTGTCGGAAAGTTCTGCTCAACGTTTCCTCAGGTTCTTTATTATTTTTTGTATAAGTGCATATCAGAGGTATTTAGCCGAATGTTTCCTATATGACCCTTAAGATTTCTTTCTTACTACTACCGCATATGATACATCTCCATTAAAAAAGACGCATTTTCTATTCTGTATTGCATTGACCATGCCCACTTGTTCCCGGTCCAACCCATTGCATGGATGTACTTTCTTTATTCTTCCCTAACTGAATGTGGTTTGTTCTTTGTTGGAACATTCACATCACTGTTTCATTGTCCCAAACAGTAGATCTTTTTATACCCTCCACAGGAAGGTATATTCACTTTGCCATTACATTTGTAACGTCAAGAAGGAGTCACCGGAGACCCCATAAAGTATACATATACTGAATCAGGATCACATTCTGAATTGATTTAGCCATGTCCGTCTGTCCGTCTGTCCGTCTGTTGAAAACACGATAGCGTCCAAACGAACCGACCTAGGCGAATGAAATTTTATTAGAGGACTTCTTTTTAGCGTCGTTAGGTTGGTATTGAAAATGGGCTATGTCGGTCAAGTAGTTCTGGTACCTCCCATACAAAACCCACATTAAACACACATGCATGTACAATACATACTAACTCGCATGGCAAACATTTTGCTTGCCTTTTATGAAGTGGAGGGTATCAAAGCATCGGCCAGGCCGATGATAACACTTTTACTTGTTTTTTATTTCTGTTGCTTTTCGAAAGATGTGCTTGTGCTGTGGAAGTCAATCCAACATACACACTAGAAGAGAAAGCCTACTGAACCTGGACCTCTTCTCGCAACCGTTCTTGTTTGTATGTATGGGTTTTCATTTTGGCACGAAGGGAAGCGTCGTACAATTTGATAAAATATCTATCTGCCTAATGGAGAAACCTTGTCATGGAAGTTGTTCTTTCGGATATTTATCCGAAGTTCGCAGTTGTTTTCTCATTGAATTGAGTATGGAACCTACAAACTACCGACCGAGCTTGTGCCTCTCAATAGTTTTTGCTATATGTATCACAATACCATCTATCATTTCCGGGCCTTGCCATCATATGTCATAAGGAATGGAACCATTTATAGTACGTCGTACGTGATGATGGCCCTGTTGCAATACCCAAAATGAGATACCACACTATTTTCCATTGCCTGTTACAGACTGTCGGCGATAGGCCGACCTATAACTGATTCCCGGAAACCACAGTGATAGAAATTAATTAAGAAATTAAATGAATTCAACAACATCAATGATTGAGGGAAAGCTAGGAGGAGGAACGTTGTTTCCTCGCCCTTAAGTTTATGGAGCGACCTTTTACAAATTTGTCTTGTAAAATTTTGTTGAGTTAACCAACCCTTCGGTTGAAATTCGTATAGATATTTTGAACTTCACCATTAAATCATCATAGTGACACCCTGTGCACATAAAAACTAATAAAAATGTTGGTGCATAGTGTACGCTGTGTAAACATGGCCGACCTGTCACTCTACGTCTACGTGGCAGATAAGAAAAACCACAAGTTGAACACGCAACACGAACCGCCAAAAGATATATGTAGTCGCAACGCAAAACGCACACTCTCCCGCCATTTGCACGAAATAAAAATTAAACTTTATATTTAATCACTTATTAATTATGCCGCGATTGGGTTTCTTTTCTAAGATTAGTTAAGAAAGTAAATAAAATGTTAAATGAATTGAAAATTTTGGGTGTACCTATCATTTTGTTGAAGCTATAAAATCGCGGCATAATCATAAGATTCCTTTAAGTGATTTCTTTGATCAGTTAATTGTTGAGATTTAGTTCGCCATGAAGTATAATATTCATCCTGGAAAGACATTATTGCGTTTCGTCTGATCATTGAAAGGATATTTTATATACAGTAAAGGACCATTCACATGAGAGCGAACAACATCGCAAGTTTTGACAGTCCATTCACCTGAACACTTTTCTAGGTCGCGGCAGTTCGCGAATTTCAGTCATCAATTTCTACCAGCAATGTCTAGATTGAGGTTAAGTTCGAACGAATGTTTTATTCGCTAGTTTGTGGAACGCGAATGAAATGATGTGGATTGCGAATATACTTTGACAATTCGCGCCAAGGGTGTTTTCGCTCGCAGCAAAAAGTTTGGAATTCGAAATTTCGTTATTTAAACTGTTTATAAACTTGTTTTTTAACACATTTTGATGGGATATTTAATTATCCTCTTCTTGGAATAATAAAATGTGCAATTTTCTGTTCATAAATGCTCAAAAAGTGGTTTGTTCGCATTTCATCAATTCGTTCGTTCGCTCTCATGTGAATGGTCCTTAAGGCTCGATATATTGTGTTACAATTCCACCTGGCTGATGCAATATAAAATATTAACAACACCGCAATCCCATTTCAATTCATCTTGGTCTTAATTAATTGCACTCCAAAGAAGTGAAAAAAAGTCCCCACAACGAGTAGGAACATACTACTGTGCACCATCCACCATCACCTTCGCAATGATATCTCATTTATCATTTATTGCAATATAATCAACCCTTGAACTTCCATACAGACGCACGGTAATTTTTTTTTTTCTTGTGCATCCCATGAACGATACCAATGGTATTCCCGATTCCGAGCGACATTGCTATGTAAATGGCTTTCGAAAAGGAAAATAATCCTCACTTCCGCAATTTCCTCCAGCACGTTCCAGCATTTCCGCTGGTAGGTAACCGCATTCAGCCAAATATACACACATACACACTTAATCTCGAGGAGTCTGTTCTCATCGCATTCAACGAATCATAAAATATAAATTTAAATTCCGCAGAATCAACAAAGTGCAGAACCGTAAGCATTCGATCGGCACTGACGACATTGGATGGAATGGAACCGTTGAAGGACCGTAACCATTGGAGCATATCAATGCTTGGCTGCAACGTTTCAGCAAAAAAAGAAAACAACGAAATTCATCCACACACCATCATGCATGTATTCAGAACTCCTGGCCAAAAGAGAAAAACATTCACAAGGACACACGCTCGAATTTATCCGCAGTACGTACGACTACGAGACGAGTTCATGTGTGCTTTTTTGTTCGTCGTGTTTAGTTTCGTTTTCATCGAGTTTTCAGCAGTCGGAAACAAGCGAGTACATCAAATTTACGAAACCGCCTTCGAATTTGAAAAGAAACCAAGTTCACAGATAGCAATCAATTGCATTTGGAACGAGAAAGGAAATCACATCCTTTCCGTCTTTTTTGTCTGCTCTGTGTCGTTAAGTTTGGTTTCGTTACGTAGTATTACGGTGAGAAAGCAAATAGAAAGGACTGAGTGTGGAGAAGGTCTGATATGAGGCAACATGGAAAGTGCATCCGCCAGTTGCAGAATCCTTTTCTTCTTTTTTTTCCTTATACCCAGTAGCAATTATGTCGATGTCAGAATTGCTTCTTTTTTTCTCATAAATGTAGTAAAGATTAAATAATGGAGCAGTACGAGCGCACTGGAGCATCTACAATGTTTTCCTCTGCTCAGACTTTTGTTTTCTACTTTAACGAGGACTGAGGGGGAGGGGATGAAGGAATGTAATATTGCTGATGCATTTGTGCATTTAGTGTGGAGTGAGAGGATTTTGTAAGAAAATATGTTACAAGTACGAAATTTCTTCTGCGTTCAACATTAAACCTTACAAAACTGTCTTAAGAATTCACGTTGAAAGAGTTTTACATGGCAGCTAAAATGATTTCATAGGATTTTTAGAATTTATTCACACTGGGTAGGCAGATTGATCGTAGAGTAGAATGTTCTGAACAGAATTTGAAACGTTTTAAGCACTCGGGGTAGGATTCGTAACGATTTTAGTAATTCTCATTTCATTTGGCTCCCGAAAATTATGTTTGAGCGGTTTTTGAAAATACATAGCTCTTGTGTAGCTAAGTTTGAAAAACTTGTATGTATTTCCGGAAAATAGGTGTTAAAAGAGCAGGAAAAAAAAAAAATTGAAATCAAGCCAGGAAAGCGACTATTTTACGGCTTCGTCCCTAATACAATGTTGTGGGATGTCCTTCCTTATATATCTGAAACATTTAACAAATTTAGCGCCACAGGTCCATATAGAGTCCCAGGTAGGGTTACCATCACAACAAATCGAAAAGCCTGACAGTTCGGAGAGAAAAGCCTGATTATGGAGCAAAAAGCCTGACATTGCATTTTTTAACTAAACATTTTATGTAAGCCAAATAAATAGTCATAATCTTCATTTAAAAAAAAATACAACAAGAAGACTAAAGAAACGTAAAATAACTTTAAACTTCATATTATTACATTATCCCAGAAAGTATTTTTTAAGTAGGTGTAACTAAATAAAGAGATCGATATTTAAGGCATTTTAATTTTTTTTATTTTGCAGTTTCATATATTTGATTTAGATCGTCTGGTTTCTTCAAAATATAGTTATAAAATTGGCTGCAAGATTTATTTTTATCATGTTCTTTGCTTTCACTGAGTCTAAATTGAGTTTATTTCTTTTTTCGTCCATTGTGCGGTTGTAGAGAGAACATTCTTTTTGTTATGCTTATGTCATTGTGAGAAGAGATTGCAAAAATCCACTCACGCATTTTTTATATTTCCGTAGGATTGGTTTTGCAATATTCAAAATATGAATCGTCCACTGTTTTTTCAAAAAAAAAAAAATACCATTTTGTTAGCTGGCAATTTTTTTCAAATCATGATACATATTGTTTAAAAACGTTTCTATTTTTGGGACGAATGGAAGGGACCTACAATTTTATGCCGAGTCCGAACGGCTGAATTGAGAAACTTTTTCAGTACAGTCATACTCTCGGATGTTTGTCAGACGTTCGCGAGAGGTGGCGCAGTAGAAAAAACCTTAAGATGTAATTTGTGTTTTTCCGGGGATCGAACCTGGGATCCCTCGCATGGTAGTCCAGCACACTAACCACTGCGCTACTGCGCCCACATCTTTTGACAATTGCATCAACAAAAAAACGTTAAAGCATTTGAATTGTACCATTTTTCTGACCATTATTTTGTGACTTACGTAAGGTTACCAACGCGTCAGATCGATTGGTAGGTTGTGTATATCATAATAAATTGGGAATCGAATTGTCGCATATGTTACTGCTGTTATTTCTTTAATAGTATTGTCTCTTTTACTAAACGAATATAAATGATATCCATATTTTGATACATTTAGCAACAGTTTAATATTTATGACGATTGTTTTTTCGGTAAAATTAAATTGATGTAAATAAATCAACAAACAATTAAAAAGCCTGACAAAGCATGAGGCCTGGCCTGAGCCTGACAGAGACCTTAAAAGCCTGACGCGTCAGGCCAAATCCTGACGTATGGTAACCCTAGTCCCAGGCCTAGTATTCGCAACTCTTCGTTCGTTTTTATTTTGAGAACGATTTTCAATAACTTAGCTCCTTTTATATGAAAGCAGTAGGTACACAAATAAAACCAGTAAGACAATTATCTTCGATTATGCTGAAGCTCAAATACCCGGTAGTATATTATTGTAAAAATAAAAAAATATTTTAGTATTAAAAAATTATATAGGTATGGGTAGTTTTAATTCGACCAAGCTCATTTTTTGTCAAAAAATTTTAAATATTATTAAAACAGTATGTGCAAAGTTTAAACTTGCTATCTTTACTGTAGCTATTTGAATTTAATTTTTAACATCAAATAGCTATATATTTTGTATGGGAGGTAGTAGTAGTTTTCATCCGATCTTGCACATCTTCGAACTTAGTGGATAAAATCTTGCGTACCAAATTTCAAGTCAATAGCTCTTAAATTCCTGTCGTAATCGTGCGGACAGACAGACAGACGGACAGACATACATCGCAAAAGTAATCCTCCTATCAGAAAATGCTATAAATTTTGCGATTGGCCCCTAATGTCAGTTCTGTTTTGACATTTGTGTATTAAACACATGCGAAATACACGTTAATAAACAATGTTACGCTACACTGCTCCAGAACGCGGAATATTGGTGACTATTTATTTGAGCAATAATCGGTCGGTGACTTTGGCACAACGTGAATTTCGTCGCAGATTTCCTAGCCGTCCAACGCCTACTGGTGAAACACTGCGACGTTTAGCCGCTCGCTTCGAAGAGACTGGCACAACACGAGATGCTGCCAGGCGTGGCAGACCCCGGAGTAGCCGTTCTGCAGAGAATATTGCTGCTGTAGCCGAAGATGTCATGGAAGCGCCGTCGACATCGACTAGACGACGTGCCACGCTACAGAGCAATGATCAACGAGTTCTTTTTGCCGCAACTTGATGAATTGTGATTGGAAAACATGTGGTTCCAACAGGACGGTGCAACGGCACACACTGCACGTGCCACAACCGATATGCTGAAGGATGCATTTCCCGGGCGCCTAATCTCCCGTTTTGGCGATTTGCACTGGCCAGCAAGATAGCCTGATTTGACCGCTCAAGACTTCTTTTTGTGGGGCTTTTTGAAGTCGCGGGTTTATGTCAACAAGCCTCAGACTCTTGCAGCTCTTAAAGACAATATCCGTCAAGAATGTGAGGACCTATCGCCGGAAGTTTTGGCCAAAGTGATGGAAAATGCCATAAAAAGGGCTCGAATGACAATCAACTGTGGCGGCGGCCATTTACATGACATCATATTCTCGACTTGATGTAAAAAAAATTAAAAGACCAAATAAAAATAATCCACAAGAAGAATCAAAGTTTTTAATTTTTTTTTTAAATTACAGCCAAAAAACATCGGAAGGTTATTTTTGCGCCACCTGAAATGTGTGCTGGAGACTGCAGCCTACGCCTCCGATCGTAGTGTTTTTGAGGAGCCGTTCTACTTTAATAGTTTTTAGAGTCACATACCTTCAGTTTCCGTACTTTGATTAGAATGCCTGCCAATGTGGTCCAATTGAGAGGACTGAATGTGGTCCACGAATAACGAAGACTAAATTGCAGAAATCTTTAAAGTCGGCAACTTATTGCAATGGCTCAACACAGATCGGTTAATATTCGTACCTATACACTATACCGTACCTGCGCATGTGGTTTAACAAGATGACAAACACAGACCGAGCACGGGTGAGATGACTGTTCTTGGGGAAATGTTTCCAGGGCGAAAATGGAGACATTCATGGTTCGACTCGTTCTGGTACTATGTCAACTATGTGTCTCTTATCGGCTGGTAGTTTTTGTTTTTTCTTTATAGAAATGTTTGCACTCTGCATATTAGTGGAGTTCCATTGAAACAGGACCAATGCTGAGTTTTCCTGTAGGGTCTATGGTCAATAGGGGAATGCCATCAATTTTGAGACAGATTGGTCATTTTGTTATTAGGAAGACTGAACTTGGTGTCAAAGCTATGTTGTCAGACTTTATAAGGAACTCTACAATACGTGAGGAACTCAATGTAAAAAAACTCTCGGGACGGAGCGGTCCATGCTTCGGTGGCTTGGCCATGTTAAACGCATGTCCCCAACCAGGTTTAGGGAATCCGTACCATAAGGCAAGCATACTCTAAGTACCTATAGACCCAGTATGAGATGGTTAGATCAAGTCCATAATTTTCCACTTTGCCTTTGAAAATTCAGAGTTGAAGGCGGAGAATCGAGAGTTATGGAGGATTCACTTGAGCAACCTTCAACCACGACCCACTTGATGGATAAGCGGACCATTAAAAATGAAAAATAAATCTTAGAATCAAAAGGATTTATAGAGTTGTGTTTATCTGTAAATATAAATATGAAAACGATTTTCATCTCATTGACAAAAACCTTTCTCCACCCTCTTTCTTTGTAAATCTTCAGTACAAAAAGTCACCTCTGACCTTTATCAGGTACCAGACTAACTCCTTCCCAAATTAAATTATGATTACGGTAAGAAACAGCCAGACAGTATATTACTTTGGCATGGAGTAAACATATACATAATAAACATAATACTAATAATACAATAACCAAATTACAAGCTTATGCTTAACCGGGAAGCCTGACCTGAAATACTTACATGTTTCTGCCCAAAGCCAATTTGCTGTTGTTCTTTGCCAAACATTTAGCAATAGGTTATAAATAATAATAATCAAATCAAAAAAACAACCTTTCGAGTAGGACATGGATTTACACTAGACAGGTGCCATTTAAATTATTAATTTGGCAACACCCTCTGTTCAATTCCGTCGCATAATTCATTTATGGTGTGCAGACAAAATAAAATGTCTATTCAAATATTCAAAAGAACTTTCAACAACCTATAGACGAGTAGGTATATGGATACTGGTACTTAGTGCTAAGGACGAAAGACAAACTTGCTAATTTTCTTTTCTAAAGCTAATATTAGCTTTTGCACTTTTCCACGAAGGGAGGATGCAGCCTTATTTCATTCAGTAAACCTACACAGGATTTCGGTCTTGTCTTTTTTCATTTATACATTTCAATCTCATTAGCTTCGTCCCTGGTGGCCGACACTGTTTGTCGTGTTCGTCCCTTCCATAGACTATTTGTTAATTTTGCGACTTTTTTTTCAGCTTAAAAGGAATGAAGTGAAATCCCATTTAAAATCTCCATAGAATTAATCAATGGAAAAGCCAGTGCCACCTTTCCGCAATTCTTCTATTACAAGCACTGAAACGAACGCTGATGGTATTTCTCCCTCTTAAGTCCTATCAAACGTGATAATGTGCGGATGCGGAGTGTTGTTATCACACTAACCACATCAGAGAAAGGGAAATGCTAAATAATCATTAAAGGAATTAGCTAAAAATAAGCGTCATCGTTCCTCTGGTGTAGAACATGTCGATCTATTGCTTATGTCCTACTTCGTCTATATTTATCACGAAGGCCGTGAAAGTTGCGTCTTTGAACAAGGGGTTCAAACAAATCATGATAATGAAGGAAATATTTTTGATAACGACTTCTGGGCTTACATTTTGTCACATTCTTTTGGAGTTTATATACCAAGAGACATAGTTGAAAGAGCGAACATTTATAAGTATATGACGTTGTATTGTGCCAACAATTTCGCCACAAGTGCTTTGCATTTTTTCACGCACTACCCAAGTACGTCACAACACAATCAAGGTGCCTATACTTTGAAATACGCTATAGTTTGAATTAAAACCAGTAAGACAATTATCTTCGACTATGCCGAAGCTCAAATACCCGGTACTATATTATTGTAAAATAAAAAAAATATTTTAGTATTAAAAAATTATATATTTGTATGGGAGGTATGGGTACTTTTTATTTTTTAAGCTCATTTTTTGTCAAAAATTTTTAAATATTATTAAAACAATATGTGCAAAGTTTAAACTTGCTATCTTTACTCTAGCTATTTAAATTTAATTTTTAACATAAAAAGCTATATAAATCTGATATTTTTGTATGGGAGGTAGTAGTAGTTTTCATCCGATCTTGCTCATCTTCGAACTTAGCCTCAGTTTGGTGGATAAAAGCTTACATACCAAATTTCAAGTCGATAGCTCTTAAATTACGGCCGTAATCGTGCGGACAGACGGACAGACAGACGGACAGACAGACGGACATCGCTAGATCGACTAAGAAAGTGATGCTGATCAATAATATATATAGTTTGTAATACCTACAACGCCTCCTTATGGGCGTTACAAATGGAATGACAAAGTGAATATACCCTCACCACAGTGTGGTACCGGGTATAAAAAATCGAAGTTATTTTCGGGTGGAAATGGAAATCGAAGTATAGCTGTTTTGCTTAAATGCTGGAAGATTAAATTCGAATGATCTCGAATTTTATGTTTTGCTTAAATGCTGGAAGATTAAATTCGAATGATCTCGAATTTTATGTTTTGCTTAAATGCTGGAAGATTAAATTCGAATTATCTTGAATTCTATGTTTTGCTTAAATGCTGTATAATAATGAAATAAGAAATTCAGGATTGAAATAAGATGGAATTGTTTATATTTTACAGACACAAAATTTATTGGAATTTCCATACCGCAATTTGATTACGCAGTAAGTATATGGGGAAAACTGTGGCCATGAATGAAGAAACTGGTTGCGTGCCTTTAAATTCTGTAAGAAAGCGCATCGTATTTTCGACGCTGAACAGAAAAACGATATGTTGCTGCATCTTGCAGGTCAAAAAGTGCAAATTGTAGAGACCCAATATTAAAGAACCGATTGCTCTATAGTTCACTATCAATTGACTTTTATTTTCCGTATTTTTATTTTATATAGTGCGACTTTATTTTCATTGTTTTACATTTTATATAGTCAAGTATTGACATCGCACAGTGCCGATACTACAATACCTACCGCGTGTGAAAACAGATCGAGATTTGGGTAGTCAATTTTGAGAAATATCTATAAAACGGGTTTACATATTTGTATTTTTTGAGAAATACGTGATTATGTTTAGAATGCTTATGTTCACTGAACCAAATCGCGTAGGTGATATTGACGAAAATATTTTGTCAATCTTTGAAGAATTTATTATTCGAATCGACAATTTTTCATAAAACTTTTCGTTTTATTGAAAATGTAATATTCAAAATCAATAAATTTCTTCAACTTCTGTCCGATTTAGTATTTTATTCAAACGAATGAAATTTCGTCATATTGACAAACTGAAATCGTTGAGTGAACTAAATCCCGTAGGTGATATTGAAGAAAATATTTTATTCATTTTTAGAAAAATCAGTTATTCAAATCAACAATTTTTCATAACATATTTTTAGAATCTTATGGGTTTTTCATCAATTTGAAGAAGTTTCTTTAAAATGTTATTCGCTGTTGCGCTCGAAGTGATAAGTTTTATTCTATAAAGTGAATTGCCAAAGTGAAGTCGGGATAAAAAATTTAAAAATTAAAGCAAAGCAATTATTTGCAAACGCTTTTAAGTGTTTCTCAAACACACTTGTATACGAAAAATGTAAGTAATATAGAAATACTTTTCATAATTACGTCTATGATCCTTCTACCTATATTCGCAGCTAAAAAAATTAGTTTAAAAAAAGTTAACTTTATAATATTTTTCCCAAAAAGCAACATGCTTTTCTGGGCTAGCTTTCTCCTAGTTGGATCAACCGTTGGGTATGTGCGGAGGAGATACAACAAGAAAAAGAAAATTCAGCCAATGATCATCATAAATGAAAGGTAAGAACGTCGTTGTATTTCTCAATGACATAAGCTATAATCAAACTTTAATATTTTCAATTTGTTTAATTTTTCCAAGTTTAGCTAGGATCTTGTAGCACCTTTATTCAAGCCGGCTTTCATTAAATCCAAGTATGACACAAAACATCTTCAAGTATATTCTCTTATAAATATGTATAGATGTAAGTTACAAAAAAATTCCAACTTTATAATTTACTTAATGTTAAGAAAATAAAAGTTTTTGATTTTAAAAAGTGTTTCTTTTTTGTTTTGTTGAGAGTTTGGAAAAAATAAGCGATAAATGACGAAAAAAATCATTAATTTGAATAAATAAGTAAGTTAATTTGAAGAAAAACGATGCGTAAAATTGAAGAATATTTATTCAATATCAATAAAGTGAAGAGTTGAAATGAAGAATTAAATTTCAATTTAAAGAAATAATACGTAAAAATGAAGAAAATTTCGTTAATTTAAAGTGCCACGATGCGTCGAATTGAAGAAAGTATTTTCAATTTGAAGAATTTTTTTTTTAAATGAAGAACATGATAGAATGATGAATTTTTATCACTATAACAAATTTTTGTGGATTTAACACCACAACGAAAAATTTAATGTATTTTTTTCAAAATTACAATATTTCTTCAATATAACAAAGTATTTGTCAAAACAACGGACAGGAGGTGTTGACCTTATATTGATCACCATTTCTTCAAGTCTACCTACTCTTTTGTAAATATCACTACCAAATTTGGTTCAGTGTTGTCTTAAAAATGTATTTTGATGAATATCGTTAGAGCCGTTTTTGCAAAATTACAAATGTTCACTTTCTGATCTCCAATCCCAAGCCAACTCTGTGGCAACAAATATTTTTCAAGTCGCTGTACGCCAAAAAAAATAAACTTTAATTGACGCGCGACTGTAACTCGCAACGACACTAATATGCATACGACTGATTGGCAATCTCATCTCTGTACAGGACCTCAAACCTACAAATGCACGTTTTGAATTATAAAGCCCTTTTCATTCGCTGTCAGCCTTGAAAAGTCATGCTTCATGCATTACCACATTCCCTCATTTCCAGGCAATGGCGCGGCGCGCCTGCATATAACTTATAATTGCGATTTTTAATTTTATACTATACACGTAGTTCATTAAAAGTCACAACGAACCAGTATCTAACGCAACTTCCAACATCGCATCGTCCAGCTGAAGTTCAAAGTTGTTTTTCCACCACAAGGTCAGAGGGACTATAGGGTTATGCATGCACCTATACCTCTCATCTCATTTAAATTCACCCCTTTTAAGAAGTAAGCACATAAAATGTAAATTTTCTTTCCGCCCTTATCATGTGACCTGCCTACTAATAACGTCGTTCGTCACAATAGAACTGCTATAGTAACCCGACGCGACGCAGAGTGCCTAGAACAATGTAAAAATGTGTATTCAGCTCACTTCCATAAGACTATAAGGCTGTTTCCATGTTCATTTGATTGGCTTTGATGGGTTATTTTATATAAACGAACTTTATGTCCTCTGAGAGTAAGGGTTGCGCCAGCTACATAAGTGAGATTGAATGTGTGAGTTTAGTGCCAGCCAACAATGAATATTTTCATTAAATCTCGTTTAGAACATGATTAACCTCTATTGACAAGCTATAGATGGCTTGAAACGCTAATGGATACAATTAACAAGTTGTGGCTGTGGTGCGGGTGTCTCTGTGGAACACTTAATGACGTGATTTATACGAAATGAATGGTTAATCCTGTGAAGGGGGATTATTTTCAATGTAAATTAGCAAAATTAAAAAAGGAAGTTTCGACTTGGTATCCTAAACGATTAAGATGATGAGAATGCTTAATTGGAATGGGGGGAGATTTAGTTGCCCAGGTTGTCATGGCACATAGCTACTTGACGAAAGACAAAGTTCTTTACCCTTGGCGATCTATGATTGTAATTATTTGTACTGTTCTCTTTATTTGAATGCCAATGCCAACTGTCTAATTATTATGTGACTTGCAGATCAAATGTATGCATAGTTTTCCATCCAACTTGGTGCTTCATTATTTCAATTAAATTGAACTATTTGTCCATGAAGCTTATGAAAATATTGACTGAACAAAATTGGTTTATCTGAGGAATTTCTCAAATTTTATGCGATGTTCAAGAAAAGTTTCCAGACATTATTTGCAAAATATTATTCAGACAGTAATATTATTATCAACATCATCTAACATCAAAGGGATAATTATGATGCTGACTATAGCCAATAAGGGATTTTAATTTCGGATTTAAATTTCAATTTTAATGCTGCAGCTCACCTATTCGCTGCATTAAGTTTTTATAACAGTTTTTACAAAAAAAATGTCGGGAATTTACTAACGTGCAGGAGTTATAAGACTGTTCCTTAAACATTCCTTTTTTGTGCAAACATTGTGCTCGTGTCTGAATTTATTTCCTCATCACATCTAATGTCCCTTTCTTCGACCGCATTACATACTTCGCCGATTCGTATACGACAAACGCCAACGGGAATAGGGGTGAATATTCTCTGTAATGCGTGAACCGATTTTGTTTCTGGAAATTTCCGATGAAAGGTGACGTTAATACCATGGTTCATAAGTGTATACGGTCTTTGTAGGTGTATTCATTCATGAGTTATAGGGGCGTGGCACCTCCCATACAAAATATGCATTCAAGATCTTATACATATCTCGAAAACCACAAAATCGATTGAGTTTAAATTTACATACAATCTTAAAGATAGGGCTAGGAGTATTACTGTGAAGTTTGGTCAAAATTAGGCAAAGGGTCGTTGCACCTCCCATACAAACAAAAAAAACATTCAAAATCTTACCAATCTGAGCGATCTTACCAAATCTGACCCATTGAGCTCAAATGTTAGGTATTGGCCCGGGAATATTTCTGCGAATACCGGAAAAATTGGACTAAGGAGCGTGACACCTCCCACAAAACAAAAAAAAAAAACAATGCAAACGCTATTCTTCGACAGTCACGGGATATGCATTGTCCTGATAGACAGGAATATTATCTGGCATTACGATTCCTGGAAAAACCAAAAATGTTTTGTACCACAGAGTATTACAATAAAAACTGTTTATCATGAATGAATGAAATAGATTTATTTTTCTATTTTGCACTACGAAGTGTACAGGGGGTTCGGTAGTGGTCATATTATCTCATTTCGTAAAAGAACGACCTAGGGTTCCGTTTTAAGAAAATATCTTCTCGCCATGTCTGGTCAGTTCTTTAAGATTGGAAAGTTGGACTGTGCGACCAGTTTTCAGTGCTTTTTGTTTTGTAATTTTCAGGGTATTGAACCCAAAACCTTAAATATATAGATAGGCATTGAAACCTATTAACATTCATTTTCATATTATTTATGAGCTCCTGCTAAATGATGGTTTGCGAGACTTCTATTTTTTTCAGTATTTGGCCCAAAAATGTGTGTGTGCATAATATGACCATGTAGGCTCGGACGATGTCTGAAAGAGTCTTATGTCCATACCGGGTTGAAGGAAAACTACTGGACATATTTCCATGAAACTACGAGAGGCCTGTAGCTGTAGCCTGATTTTTTTGGCTCGTTTTTGACCAACATTTTTTTCCATTATTCAAATAAATATTAATCAATAGAAAAAATTTAACACCAATGAAAGAATTAACAAAGCCACAATAGCCTTTTAATCTTCGGGAAAACCTTAGGGCCATCCCCCAAAATTAAGCTCTGAATGTACACGGCTATAGTAAGACCTATATTGACCTATGTCAGTCTCTTATGTTGGCCGGCAACCAATAAGGCCACTTACCTAAAGGCGTTAACGAAGGTTTAAAGACTAGCGGGCATCGGCAGCACTACTGCGACTCCAAACACAGGACTTAAGATATCCTCAACCTGCCTTCGCTAGACATTGGGTAGTATGCATAAAAGAGAGTAAATGCTTTTACTGAGAATTTTCTAAGTAAATACTATTTTTGACATGCATAAAATGAAGTAAACACTAAGATTAGGTGCATATTTACTTCAAGTAAAAGCATTTACTTCTCTTCGCATGCATTTTTGTAGTAAATACTTTTTTGGAATGCAGAAAAACTAGTATGTGCTTGTTTTTTTGCAGTAAATACTGGAAATTTTTCAAGTTGCTATCGACCAACTTGAAAATTTCATAGCATCTACTAAAAAAAATAAGTATTTACTATGATATCCGGCGAATTCTAAGTTCTTTTTTACTTGAATAAATTCAGTATTTACTTATGGTATTTGCAATCAAGTAAAAACTTTTTTTTTCAGTAAATGAAACGCAGTAAATACCGAAAATCGGAGCTTCTACTTCAAATTCTACTACTACTTCCACTTCTACCTTTCAGTATTTACTTAAACCTTTTACTTGAAGTAAATACTTTTTTTTATGCATACCACCCATTATTATACAACTATCCAATCATTCGATGATCCTATACGGAAATACTTTTGCCATTTATCTATCACGGACTACATCACGCCTTACCTAGAGTTTACAATACCTTAATCGAGAGCCTATCCCGGCAGGGAAGAATGGAGAGACGGACTCGTACTTAACATGCAAACCATAGCCGTATTTACAGACGGTTCTAGTAGTAGCGTCTTCCAAGCAGAGGTTCTGACAGTGAGAACAGCAGCCCGTGAGTTTGTGGTAAGGGCAATACCACCAGCAGGTACTACCTTCTTTATCGACAGCCAGGGAGAAATAAAAGCCATAAACTCACCAGAAAAATAAAATCGAAGCTTGTGAAGTGCTGGGTTCCGGGCGGGACATGTAGGCATTCGAAGGAGGCTTCACGGATGAAGAACTTTGTAGAAGCTGCGGTGATGAGGGAGCTCTTAAGGACACAACGCACTTCCTATGCCACACCAGATATAAATTCCTAGGGATAATTTCTTCAACGACATAGACGAGCGTCTATGACAATATAATAAACTTCGTCAAATGGTGGTTCCGGTTCGTATGTAACAGCACAGTAAATAATTTTGAATACAGGGTTATAAAATAATGGGTAAGGGACAATCTCTTTTCCCTACGGGCATCACAATGGGTCAGTATTGACCTGAGTGTATCACGGAGTACCTCGCACCAGTCCACAAACCTAACCTAACCATAGGTTCTCTAACTAAGAGAAACAAAAGAGATGTATGCGATGTGGTCATAATGTGAATTGAACCAATAGTGGAAAGATTTTTCTGATTGAATGCGTAACTTACCTGTTAGATATTTTATATTTTACCTAAAATGACGAGGTAAACAGGCACTGGCACATCTAATTATAATAACATGTCTGCCTAATAATAGCTACTCAATTCTAATGTAATAGAAAGGTCATACTTTCTCCACCTTACTCCACAAGTCTGTACAGCTTTTACAAATACAAAGTAGACAATTTGTCACCAGCTCACCAATCCATACACAGCCCTTCATCCCATGTACAGAACAGTGATTTATAACAATTTGTACCGGGTTGCGCATCGTCTGTAAAATCTGATTAATAACCCAACACGGATATGAGAGATGGTATAGCTTCACCACAAGACAGTATAGCTCCAGCGCACATCATTAAAACAACTAACTGGCGCACGATTCGCTATTTAAAATTGAACACAGTCTTCCCTTGAATGACGACGTATCATTCATCAATCAAGTTGAATGGATCGATTCAAGGATACAAATGCCACCCATTTTCAAATTTATTGCCACACACTGTACAGCTGATTTAATAATCTTCACAAAGCGACAGCGGAAATATATAGATACTCTATGTCCTTCAAAAACACGAAATTTTTATGACAAATCGCTAGCAAGTGTTTTGGCATATCTCTTCCAAAAATTAATCTCTTACTTGTTCGCTTATGGGGGATGAAAAGTTTCAGAACTAAAATTAATTTTCCCATTTTGCAACTTTTCTCAATAAATTTTTTTTTGTTAGAAAAATCCTTATCCATTTTGCACTCAAAGATAGTCATGAAATATCAAGATACATACGACAGTGTAAGAGGAGAATTTACTTCTCTGAATCGATGAAACCAAAGTTAGCTGAAGGGGAACAAACAGTCTTTATGTGGTTTACCATTTCAACGTCTGTGTACACCCGTATGGGTTATACAACTCGTATATTTGTATGCACAAGAAGATAAACAATTCAAGTCACGAGTGAATTCCACCTTTATTTCAAGGACACTCGCACAGTAGCATCTCGAGAGCTATGAGATAAAAGTGTTTTTCTTGTTCTTATTTTCAGAAATATTTACTTGGAGTAAAGTTTGGAAGCAAAGAGTACCTAAATTTAAGATGTTTGTGTAGGTTCTTTTGTGGCTTGGAATGCATAAAGCAGATTTTGAACTACTAAAGTTTATTCTTATTTCATTCTTGTGCATCTACGTATACCTATACATGGTTGGAATTGTAATGTCAAATTATTGGATTTAATTCGTGGGGTTATACTTTGGATAACAAGAATTTCGAATGGAAAACACCTGTTTTCTAAAACACGAACAAATTTTATGTTTGAGTTTATTTATGGTCACTGGGTGTGAGTGTATATTCTTCCTCAGATGGGGTAACTAAGTAAGTAATGAAAAATGCCACCCATATTTTTGACCATTTTGCTGAGGTTTGGCCACTTAGGAAAGGCAAATATATCAGATACTGCTCCAGGGAACGGTTTATTTACTGAGTTCTTTACAAACTTCAATATAAGGCTGTCCTGGGGAATATCAGGCGGTTTGTATACAGTTTGGTTGGTGTTCATTTCTTTCTTTAACAATAATTATAGTTAAATCTACTTCAGAGTATTGTCAATTGCATTTGGTTTTGATCTTATGATTTTTTAATAGTCGTCTGGAACCCTGTCGTCGATTTTTTGTCTCTTTCGTAGATTTCGGTAAATACCTAATCAAAAGTGCAATGGCGTGGAAACGAACCTATATGCACATGCGAGAACGATTCTTCAAAGTGGATTAGACTTCTCTAATATGAAATAGCCAATATCTAAAGTTGGCAACAGAAATCCAGGTGTGGGAAAAACCCATCGAACAGTGGGGGTACGTACCTACTACCACGTTGCTGAAATTTACCAGCAGTACCTACATATTGTGTAATTGCTTGGCATGCGTCGGTCTCTCGCCTATGTCATTCAGCTCTCACACAGTATGTCATAGATTTTGGAACACAACAACAGGCGCATGACCACACGAATGACACTGTGTGATCGGTTTTCAATCGGCGTTGACACGCTTATGAATAGGAACATGAGATGTCAAAATGTCATAAAATTTACTCATTTCGTGAAATGTGCAATCGTAGCTTTAGAAGTGAATCGAAACACTTAAGGACCCTTCACATGAAAGCGATCAACTACCTACGAACGAACGAATAATCACAAGTTTTGACAGTGCGTTCACATGAACACTTTTCTAAGTTCGCGAATTTTAAGGTTAAGTTCGAAGGAATGTTTTATTCTCTAGTTTGTGGAACGCGAATTAAATGATGTGGATTGCGAATAAACTTTGACAATTAGCGTCAATTTCGTTACTTAAACTGTTTAGAAACTTATTTTCTTAATACATTTTGATGAGATAATTAATTATCCCGCTTTTGGGATAAAAAAAGTGCGCAATTTTCTCTTTATAAATGCATAAAAAGTGATTTGTTAGCATTTCAAAAATTCGTTGGTTCGCTCCCATGTGAATGGTCTTTTAGAGCCAATTCTTGTCGACACTGTTATTCGTTGGATAATAGTTTTATTAAACTCATAACTTAAGATTTGTGTATAAATATGTACCAACCTTATTGTCAGCACTGTTTCTTCCATTATTTGTTCGGGAAGAATATGGTCAAAATTATAGGGATCCTTACTCTCCTACTTTACTGCATCCTGCATTTATGTGGTTTGCCGATTCGACCTCAGAAACTATTTGCAGGCCTCCCGGTTACGGATCACTTCGTGACTGAGGCCTCTGAGGCCAATCAAATGCTGCTGTTTTGGATTTGTGTAATCTATAAGCTTTTTGGCCTCTTCCGTGCTTGTATTTGTTGAATATTTTTTTCAATAACAGTGGTTTTTATTAAAACTAAGAAACGCATCCAATTGAGAATTTTAAAATTTTCTATAAATTTGGTTCTATTCTATAAAAAAAAGCTGCGCCATGAGCGAAATTATTTTATTATGTTCAGAATGCCCTGGAAATAATCATATTACTCGTATATACAACTTCTTCATATTGTCATCAGCACCGTTTATGGGGAGATTCAAATCTATGCCTTTTTACCATTTACCATTGTCCGCTCCATTTTCAATACATACTTAATTTCATTAATTTTGTCCATCCAAACTTCGGTAAGAACTTAAATAATTGTAATACGAGTAAAATTGTCTGCTTCATTATTTCCTAGAAATAAAATCTATCTCGTTATTTCTCTGTATTCTTTTCGAACTTCCCCATTCCTCGAAGGCACACGTACTTTTAGCATACTAAGGGTAAGGATGCAAGACATTTTAAGGTATTCTTGCTTCAAAAATAAATTGTAAATATTTTATTGCTTGGCATAGTATAATACCAGAACATAATTTGTAAGTTTTTTTTTCATATAGCCATATAAAAATTGCCAATTTGTCATACAACCAGTGGTACCTACGGTACCAGTGTTCTGTAAGGGCATTCTTCCAGTACAGAAATATATGTATATATTATTTATTAATTTTGTGTATTCTCTATGAAAAATTGATTTTTTTTTTCTAAAATTTATTATTAAATCATTAAAAAGTATAAGACATTCCAATGATGGAAAATTGGCTTATATTGTTGGAGTTCTAGTATTCACTTAGAAAATTAATATTTTGTATTCAAGCAATCTAGAGTTTTTCATGTCTTTCTAGTTTTTAATAAAATTTACTTCATTACTATTTTTCATACTAAGCTGACCTGTTTTGTTACTGAAGAAGATACAACCAAGAGGCTTCCACAATCCTTATAAATTAACATACATGTCTCAGGAACAATTTAAGGCCTACTGTCCACGTAGCTGCGGTTCATACGCACGCTTTCGTCATTTGCAACTTGTTGTACGCTTTCTTGCAGCTGGTATATAAACAAACGAAGCTCTGTCCAAGGAGCGGCAAAGTCGCATTTTCGTAGTCGCAAATTAACCAACTAAATGCTTAATCATGTTTTTGTTCTAAATGCTTCTTCTGTATTATTATTTGTTATTTATTATATTTATTATTTTGTTATATATTATTTATTGTTTGTTATTTATTATTTCTTTACATTCACCCTCTTAGTTTTTAATGTTTCCCTTTTTTCTTTTTAATTCTGTTTGTATTGAAGGTGTTTTTCCGATGAATTGGACTGTATCTTTACTTTTGGTACAATAGTTTTATTTTAGAACTTTAACAAATGTATCACTTGACATTAATGTAAATAACAAACAAACAAACACAGCGAGTGTCGATGCGATGACCGACTTGGTTGACTGGGTCGAAACTTCAATTATTTCGTGGTCGTCGCTGGTTCCTCAATGCCTCGAATTTGCATCTCCACCGTTGCTCGAATTTGTGGATGCTGCTATGACCACCGTCGGTGTTGCGGATGGTGACTGGGTCATTGGCCATGGCCATGGCCATCCTCAAGGTTGATGGTTTCGTGGGCGCCTTGGGGTATGCACCGATATTGTGGGTGCATGCCATCGTGCACGGCCCTCCAAAGTATGCTGTATATATCAGCAACAGAAGGATTTTAACGCATTTTTCCTTCAAAGTATATCATTGCATAATATTCTTTTTGTAATCATAATTTAAAATAATTAATAATGTAAATTTCAATACGAAAATAAATCATCTATCTTTAAAGGCTCTGAAATATAATAAAATCTGATTTTTTTTTGTCATTTGAACTGTTGGAAATATCGCTTTCAAAGATGCAACATTCCCATTCTTATAATTAGCTGAACGTCATCATTATTTTGCTAAACTTTTCGTTAAGCTATAATGTCAAAACTGATCTGTCAATTTTGTAACCTTTTTCTTCCTTCAGCATCGCAAAAGATAAGTCACGTTTATAATCTGAATTTATCACTGAAATCCTAAATAAAATTTACTACTTGAATTTTGTAATTGGGTTGTCGCCTTTTTATTTCAAAGCGAATTATTTTATCTTCTTTTCCATAGAATTAATAAGAACAATAAAAAAAAAATAAAAACTGTTGTTCTTAGACATCGTCCATAACCATAAGTCATACATTATTTTTTTCGCCTAATATGTACTGCTGATAAGTAAACAACCAAACATTAGGAACATACTCAATTTTATCTGTAAATTTGTAACGAAACCACAACAAGTGTTTACAAATTGCGTACCAATACGATTTCGTTTTACCTGATTAAGTACCTAATTAACATGTTATGTAATTCGATTTATGTTTCAATTAATTTCGTGAATTTGTTAGAATATAATTTGTTGAGTGAATTTAGTTTAGTTTAGTAGGGACGTTTCTATAAATTAGAGTCAAATAAAAGTAAACTTAAAAACTGAAAACCATTCGTATTTCGATTTCAATAAATTATGAGCATTTCAGCAGATACAAATGGTTGACGGGCCGTCAAGAAAAAACCGATCAACCGATGTAATTCACCAAAACCTACGCAAAGGAACAAGATGTGAACAGACTTATGCGAAGGTTGTGAGAAGAATACAGTTCATATTTTCACCGGTGAGGATTTGGAATGGTTGAACTGGCTCTGAACTTGGATTGTTATAAGTTTTAGTCCTCTGGAAATACATATATCCAAATGAGTTTTGAAAAGTGATGTCCTCGAGGTTATCAACTGAACTGATGGGTTTTGGCATCGATTGTCTGCCTTTCGCATTTCTAGAAATAATTTCTTTAAGTTGCTCTGAACATCTGCCCTAGTAGTGTATTGTGCCTACAGCCTACGATCAAACTTCACAGAAACCTTTTCGGGCCAATTCCAAAGATTGTCTGAAAATTTGAGCTCAATCGGTTCAGTGATTTTCGAGATATATACTATTTTTTGTATGGGAGGTGCCACGCCTCTAGGTCTAATTTTGACCAAACTTCACAGATGAGGCCTGTTAAACTAGTATTCCAATTATTTCCAATTTGCCATTTAACCTTGCAAATATTTCGTTGGAGCCGAGCTCCATATATGAGAGTAATGCTCTATTTATAATCCAACCTGTGATTTGTAGAGAAAGAGGAGTTCTTTCGTGTTTAAGTAGGTCTAGGTCTTTGCTCTAAATCGGTACCTTAATTCTGAGGACACTGATCTTGCGATATTGGATAATATACCCTGCCGTATTATTCCATGAATGTCACTCCAACAAAGTTCGCCATGGATTCCTTTGGATTGGATGTATGAATTGGTCGCCAATTTTAATCAATTGATACAGTCAAAGGAGTTTTCTGTGCAGAACTGTTGCTTCTGTTCAATCTTTATACTTGTTTAGTAATTCCGGCACTGGTGGTATTATGTCTACACGCCATTATTCAAATACACAGTATCTGAAACCATACTGTGGAGTGGAGTTATATTTTTACAGATGCATACGAGAAGTAGGCCTATTTTTGGGAAGAATCTTTTGACTGAAAGGCAGTAATATCGTTAATCATTTGAATGGGCGAAAGCTATAGGAGTACCAACGTTTGTTTCTGAAATTGGAAGCGGGAAATCTTATTGTTCCTAGCTTTGTTCTAAATTTTTCTCTCTCGAAGGGCGAACCTATATAACGCTTCAAAACTGCACCAGATATGTATATGCGCAAATTCATACTTAAAATAATTCTCCAAGAAGGTAGGTACTTTGCTTGTCCCGTAACAAGAAATACTTTTCGAGAAGTCAGTTGCAATCGTACACATTCTAGAAACACCTTCGCCTTTGACCCTGCAACCCTTCAGAGGTCTTTTGTAGAAAACTTGTACCTATAGACAGAATAGTATAATGCTCTACAGTACTGCGCCTCCGGTTTTACTGAATACCGTAGGCTTTACTTGGATCCACCTAGATGTGGCTCACAAAATTAATTAATTATTATGAATAGCCCGAAGTAAATTTAGCATTAATGTACAAAGCAAAT
The DNA here is from genome assembly GCA_955612985.1 of Cheilosia scutellata. Classification (NCBI taxonomy): domain Eukaryota; kingdom Metazoa; phylum Arthropoda; class Insecta; order Diptera; family Syrphidae; genus Cheilosia; species Cheilosia scutellata. Next base: position 22,950,971 of record OY015312.1, on the reverse strand, counting down.
AACTCATTACAAAATCCCAGCATTACGGCAGATATAATCCTGAAGAAATTACATTAATCCACACACCAAAATGTCAACCGACAGCTTTCATCCTTTCGCACGCACACACACCACAGACCGTACAGAAGAATGTAACCACAATATTATACCAGCACAATATCGAGGGATTATCCCTACACATTACCATATTTAAATGCAACCACATTGTTTTACTATAGCTTCTCGTTGAAAAGTCAAACACAAGTCTACGCTCAAAGCTGTTGGGCTATCTTCCGCATTGTAGTCTGTTCGTTTGGGCCAAGACTACGAATTTAATGAATTTAGTGTAGACGCCGACAGGGTATCAATCCGCAGGCATTTCGTATCATTAGTTATATGGGAGCAAGGCGATAAATTTTCGGGAGTAAATTAACTGACGGTCTTTTAACGCGCCTTAGGCGATCTGCAACATTCGCTTCATTACGTTCTTAAGGGGCATCGACATGGTTCAGCAATGATAAATACTCCTCGCAAGAATAATTCCTGGGGTTGGATAAATGACATCAATCCATTTCTAACGCCCCACAGTAGGGAAAATTTTTTTTTTTCCTATTTATCCTTAACAAATACGAGTATGTAGACCCATTCGCTGCTTCAGTAGGTGCCGGAGCAGCCACACTTTGATGCGTGTTTGATATAATTGTCTGTAGTTCAGATTTACGCTCTTTACTATATCCACCATACTCATACATACCACTCAACACATAGAATACAAGGACATTGTGTGTTTGGCTCGTATAATTCTCCCGTCTGTACAGGAAATAAACAAAAAGGCGAACCTTCATTATTATGATCCGGATATGTCGTAAAAAAAATATTGAATACACTTGACAGCAACAGACGGGTGGAATAATAAACATGAGTGATAGCTCTGGGGGCTGCTGCTAGTGTGTATGTGAGGGACAATTATGATAGTTACATGGACTCATTTTGGATTAACATTGGAGGAGAAAACATAATGAACTCTGCACTGCACTTGACATGGATTAAATAATTGTTAATTAAGTGTGTACCTTGTAAGGGAATTTGTTTGAAAGCTTGTGCTTTGTCGAAAGTCAGGGGGGGGACTTCAAAAAAGTGTGTTTCTATGAATTTTATCAAGTGTTATACTTGAGTATCCTTCCCGAGCCTGGTAGTGATGGAGATGGAACTGAATCAAGACACTTGAAAGCTGGTAAAAAAAGCCCTATCGATGAAAATTACTTTTTTATTGCGAAAAGGTATTTTCCAATACATACTCAGCTGGCGGGTGATGAACATTGGTAAAATTGGCCTTCCCTGATGAGATCCTTCCCAATTGGATTATACGGAGAATTGACTGTCAGAATTCAAACTATTCAACAACAATCACTTGAAAGGAATCTGATGATTGTTTAGTAGTGTAGTTCGAAATAGCCTTCATTCCTACCATAGTGACTGTATCTACGAGTTGTAGACTCCAAATCAGTATTACACTGATTCAATACCCTCGACTGTCTATGGTGGGTTCCCGGCCATGAGGGAATTGAAGGAAATGAAAATGCTGATGAACTAGCCAGAAAAGGCTCGACTTTTCGCGGACCAGAACTTTTCTGTGCAATCCTCATATCAGCTATAAACTCGGCCATAAAAAGTTGGGAACGCAATTAAATGCATCTCACATTGGGAGAACATCCCTGACAGGCCAAAAATAGCGATTCAGCCTTTTAAAAATGATGCAGGCATATGATATCAAAAATGTAGTAGGTTACCTAATAGGTCACCACGGTTTGCGATATCACCTAAAGAAAATGCAATTAGTCGACTCACTCGAGTGCCGACTGTGTCTTGAGGAAGACGAGGCAGGCCCGGCCTTCTGTGGTATTAGAAGGAAGTCATTTTTCAGGGAAACAATAAGTACCGAAGAATTAAGAAACATCCTCTGCTAAATGCATCATCAGCTACATTAGGAATGTAGAAACGCTACTTACCTAAACTAAATTCTGATGCTTTAAGCATAAAAGATGTTATAGTTCGACGTGCTTTTCTACATCGCTTTGGCGAGTTAAAAGTTTAAAAAATAAAAAAAAAATCTACGAGTTGTTGTTAATGTTATTCTCTCAAAACAATAATCCATGGACTAAAATTCGACAAAATTTGCCAAAAGAAGTTGTTAGGTTCAAATCCAACTAGCTAGAACCGTTGTTACTCTTCCCTTCCCAACTTAGTAATCAGCAAGATTTGTTGAGGTAACGACTTATACTCGCCAAGAATATTCTGCCTGAGACGAAAAAGAGCCGGTCACTGAACGAGAATTGATCACTCTCAAGCTCAAGACAAAGTCTCCATTTATAGGCTTCGTTGAGAGGTCAATTCGGTGAAATTGTTTTTTCAGGAGGCAATGGACAGTAATTATAATTGTCTGAATTTCACCAGGTTTTTCTTTGGAAGTTCGTGGATTTCCATGTATCTTTCCAGGAAAAACTTCGATTTTATGACTTGAGTCAAGAGCTAAATCTAAGACCAGCCTGTGTTCTAGACTAGGTCAAGTCGGTATGAATTGGGTTTGTTTTTTTACCAGTCTTGCATTTGAAAGACGATGATCGAGAAGCTTTTATGGAAGCCAAGTACCTGTAGAATATCGCCCAGAAGCATTCCAAATGGATTTTGGGGCTCCATAGCGTCAAGCAAATATACATTTTTATTTGTTTCTTACGGTCGGTCGGTGGAAATCATGAAAGATACTAGTGAATATAGATGGCGATCCAAGGTAAGAAGTGGAGTCAATATTTTTCGAATGGAACAGACGATGACTGCGCAGTCTTGACCCAATATTTGAATGTGTATTTGGATAGATGTTAGACCCAGGATGACATTTAGTACTGTAGTCAGGGTAGAGCGTAGACAGCCCGCCATGCAGTTCCCAGCTATTCGTTAGACTTTCCGACAGAGTCTGATGGTCCTGTTTACGGTGCATTCTATTTGTGGATTCCATAAAAAGTTACTGTCAACGACCATTCATAGTTATACTATATGTTATCTTTTGGATCTTCAGAGATGCCTTCTTGGTTACACCATCTCTGAAGAATGAAATTACGTTTTGTAGAATTTCTGAAACCGTGCACTCGAACTTATCACTGAAAACTATTGCTACGTAGTCGTTGGCATATTCTATGATCCCTTGGTTTGCCAAAAGCTAGATACCTTAGTCGCCCATTGTAATATTCCGTTCAATTCGTCGATATGTCCCTTCTTGTTGACAACATACATTATGTTGGAATTTTCCCACATTCACGACTAAACCTATTGTGGCTGATGGTTCTGTTTCAATATTTTCAAACTCCCCAGTGACATGTCAATGGCAATTGGTATGAAAATAATTGTGCAGACTTTTGAATAATGGTGCCCTCATGATGTGTTGTAAGTGCCCTCATGATGTCTTGTAAGTTTTGTACAATTTGCTCAACTATGTTGTTGAATAAATATAGTACAGCTCATCACCTTGTCTAAATCCTTTCTTGAATTAAAAGTCGGCGTGAGATTGATTTTATAGTCTTTGCGTATAAGTATATATTTTGCTGCGTCGAGAAAAGTATGTATTATCAAGTTTTAAAGGCTTTCTTAAGTATTAAAAATATTTACAAAACTAAAATGAAAGGAGAGACATTTGCTCCACCACCACCACGAGTAATAACTTTACAAGACCGAATTCTAATAAATCAAACTACGCGCATGCGAGATGAGATAGCCAAAGTGACAATTTATTGACAAGCAAATTTTAAGATTCGCCACTGAACTGGAGTGGAGTGCGTTCATAATGACAGTGTTCAGTCAGGCAAAGCTAACGAAATTGCTTTGCTAGCGCTTTATTTTTATTTACTAGCGAGAATTCATTTTCTTTCGAAATTTGATTTTCATTTAATTGAAAGTGCATATCCGCTACAATTTTGATCTAAATGAAGCAGTGAGCGTTCTCCATCAATAAAATCGACAACCAGATGGAGAACCATCTAGATGGTGGGAATCGATCTTAACTGCCTGTTTTCTCCGCGGCTTAGTAGTGTGAATATTTGAACGATTGGGGACTTACCGTGCGCGGGCCTGAAACCGTACAAAAACAAATAGTTTCAAGTCTTTAAAATAAATAAATAGGCGGCGCAACAGGCGGTAGACACCCAAGGCCTAGCTTCTCGCAACCATTCGTTTTGTGTGAGTTTCTATTTTTTTTTGGAACGAATGGAAGTCAAGTTTCAAGTCTTTACACAGATTTATTATGCCTTGTTAAGGTGACTGATGTCTTTAGGCAGAGTTTTTTTTTTTGGTATTTTTTCTCTCACTATATCTGTTAACTGGACCTGGAGGCAGTTACAGCGTTGCCGAAGTGGCACGATCGTGCTTTTTGGACACGCAAATTTATTTGTGGCACGGTGGCATTGAAAATGGCACGCTTTCTTCATTCTTCATGGAGTAGAGTTGAAGATTCTCCGGGTCGGAGCGTTGATGTCCTTCCTTGATAGAGTCCATGCTTCTGCGCCATATAGCAGGCCGGGATGATAAGAGTCTTATACAACTTCTGCTTAGTTGCTCAGGAGAGGGCTTTGTTACTCAATTGCCTTCTAAACCCGAAGAAACAGCGATTGGCAAGGTTAATTCTTCGCTTGATCTCAGCGCTGATGTCATTGCTGGAGTTGACCGCAGCGCCTAGGTAGATGAAGTATTTCACTTCCTCAAAATTATAGCTGTCCAGTCTATTGTTACATTCTGTCCAAGGCGCTGAAGTTAAATGTAATTTCTTGTGGACAGCATATATCTCGTTTTTCTTTCATTCATCGCTAGTCCCTTTTTTGCCGCTTCTGCCTCAATACTCACAAATGCACCACGGACAGCTCGCCGAGTTCTGCTTCTTATGTTAATGCCATTGGCTTATGCGAGTAATTGCACAGACTTCTGAAAGATTGTACTTCCGGGGTTGGCTTGTGAGTTTCGTACAATTCTTTCAAGTATAATGTTAAAGAAATCATCCTGCACAAACGGACGAGTTTGGCGGGGATGCCAAAACCAGACATGGCTCTTTATAATGCATCTCGATACATATCAGGTTGTTGACCATCGGCTTAAGGCGTTCACAAATTATTGCAGACTGGATCTTGTATGCAATGTTGAGGAGACTTGTATCTCCTTTCTTCAGGACCGGACAAACGATGCTGAGATTCCATTCATCGGGCATACTTTCATCCGACCAAATGTAAGTCGGTGTATGCTCCTTACCAAATCATCTCCTCCATCCTTGAAAAGCTCAGCGGCTAAGCCGTCCGCACCCACAACTTTATTGGATTAAGTTTAGATATGGCTATCCTTACTTCATGTTGGTCAGGTTGATGGGATTCTGGGAATCTGGCGGCATGGGACATCTTGAGAGATCAAGGGATACACGGTCGGCAAAGGCTCTTGCAGTCTCTTGCGAGTCGAACTTTCTCGAAGTATTTTCTCGTTGCTGGACTGTACGAGTCATCCGTAAGCGCACATTGGCAGCTACTACGTAGTGGACAGAGTCGATGTTTGCACCCCTGAATGTCCGGACGTCTAAAATACTGGATGCGTGTCGATCGTCGATCGCAATGTGATCAATCTCAATCAATAGATCTGTCTCTGTCAGAGAATATTTATTTATGGAAATAGAAATAACCGTTTGGCGTTGGCTTCACGGTGTGAAATGTGAAAAAAAAAAATTTTTTTCTTTGGACACGCTAAGGGCACGCACCTCTGAAAAAAGTGACACGCTTTTTTTTTGTTCGGCGGCAACGCTGGGCAGTTAGCTAAGGACCAGGCTAACTGGAGAGGCTTGTTAGTTGAGGCCTCGGTCCACCCCAAACTTTAGAGCTGCCTGAGTAAGTAATTAAGTAAACATCTGATAAGTAATGTGGACCAAGTCGTCATCCGCTGCCTTGAATATCTCGATCAGAGGTGGTCCTCTGTTCCAGCAGTCTTGTTTGACTTAAGCTTAGACATTATATATTATGCTCACTTCACTTTCGTTGGGTTTTCTAGGCTTTCATAATCCAAGTTGAAAAGTTTCTTCTGTCTGCCGCGAAATGAAATTTGGGTCTTCTTTACCGTTTAACCATCTGCAAACGTGTTTTTTCCATATCCCAACCCAACACTGAACGTGTCTCTATTATAATGCTTTTCTATTGTACGTCCTCCTTGTCAGTATTGGTAATAAATTCACCGAAAAGGGTATCAGCGTCATTGCGTCATACTTGCTTATATGTACTCGTCTTCCGGATCAATTGTCATCCATATTTTTAAACAAGAAATGATTAATCATTTCACGCTAATGCGATATCCTTTTTTGTGTTCTTTATTTCTTTTGTATATGTGTACAAAACTACAAACATCGTCGTTGTTCATTGTACGAAACTAATCTTAGGATAATTTAATTAGTTCCAAAGAATAACTTTCAATTAAAAACGGTATTCTCGCCCCAGTCCTTATGCGCATTCTATTAACTTATATACCTACTCCAGAAATTAATTATAATAAATTTGGTGGCTTTCCATTCCATAACAAACAATTTTCTACAGCTTTTGCTCCTACCTTGCAGCTGTGCCGAAAATTACTTCACCTTCAGGACAATAATGTATGATTCCTGCGGAATTACACCATTATTTTGTGAAGCAATTTAGAATTCATAGAACTACACAATAAGACCGTCATAAATTCCACAATATGTAGGCGCACACACATACTACAATATTATTATAGCCAATGTAGACGTAGAGCAGTGTAATTTTTCTTTCGAAATTAGTAAGCGGAAGTAATTTCTAATCGCTACCCTAACTGATAGTCTGTTCAGGAAAATCCTGATAAGCAAAAATATTTTATTTTTATTTTCTCCAATATAGAGAGAAGCTTCTTTTTGAAGTAATTGAAAGTAATGCGAAACCTTTTTGGAAATCCTCTTTTTACGTCATTTCCTTTATTTTCTTTTCTTTTTCTTTTCCAGAAAAAAAGCAATGGTCAGCATGGAAGGCCAGTTCCTTGTCCGACAGATATATGACGATGAAATAACCTATAATCTCATTGGAGCTGCTGTGGAAATTTTAAGTAAGTATAATCCACTATACACACACACACATTTATCCGATGGGTGAAATAACGTTAAGCGCAATCCCGCAGGAGCACAGGAGTATGGTAAGGCAGAAATGTGTGTGGAAGGATGAGTGAAGGAAGAACAAGAAGTTTTTTCAATTCAATTATTCATTATGCCACTTAAATTTCATATTTAGGTTGACGCCATCTCCGCTTTCAGTTTAAATTGCACTTTGGCAAAGTTTATCTATTATCTTAGGCGGATGGTAGTTTCATGAGAATTATTCAATTAATTGTTAGATTCATGAAAGTTTTTGGTTTTCAAGGAAGAAAAACAAGGAGAGGGAGTGTGAAGTTTGCCAGAAAATATTAGAGTGTTGCTTTAGAATTAGCTATGAATTTGATTGTAAATACTCTTAAGGATGTGTAGACAATGAGCTTAGTGCACTTCCTAAAACATACTATCCCAAAAAATTGATAGATATTGTCTTTCCTGAAAATAATCAAATGATTTGTTGACATATATGTCAGCTAATGAATAATCAGTATGTTTATACGCCTACCCGAATGGAAAATCAACACGTCCTATTCAAGCTGAAAATACAGGAAAAAATGTCTGCCGTTGCAAAGAGGTCGCACTATGCACCTGGATATTTTTTTCATATATATAATGCTCTGTCAGTCATACAGACCAACCCACCATAAAATTAATCAAAGCAATACCATACCAGAAAGTTGAAAAATATTGGCTTCCTCATGTCCATATCAGTAAATCAGCCGTAATTTAATGTCCACAAAAAGGAATTCTTTTGACAACGTTAATGGAGCGAACAACAGGACATTTATGTAATATGCCCTTAAGATAGTCGTGGGCTGGTGCACCAAAATAAATATTTATCAAGCAATGACGTCATAGTGTCTTTTCACAAGAGGAAAAAAATATAAACTCAGGTCAAGTCTATTCAATGAATTGAAATATATATGTAGGCTCCATGAAATTAGGCTCCAGTGAAAAAAGGCCCCAAAAATTGGGCCAATATTTCATGATGAAAAATTGCCCCATTCCATTTATGAAAAATTTCCCCAAAATAATAATTGGCAAACAACAACAAAAATTATTATGAAATTTTCATTGTTTTGGGGCCTTTTTGCATTTTATTGGGGTGTTTTTTCATTTAATGGAAATTGTTTGAAGATCATTTGGGGCAGTTTTCATTTTCTTATTTTGGTATCAAAACAAAAATCTTCTAGAAGAAACGCGAATTATACCATTAGCCGTTTTTTATTATGAGCGTGATCTGAAAGTCGAAGTAGTAACTTATTCGAATTTGGAAAAATGCTAATTGATTTTTTGTGTTGTTAATTGTGTTTCATATTTTGGTCTGGCAATATTACTGTGTGGCAATAATTTACAGGAACACCAACATTATTAGTGAATGAAATAAACAACGCCACGAAACAACAACGACAAATAGTTGAATTAATTTTCAGATCATGTTTCATGATCTCAATGAAAAGCAGGATCACATGTTGTTGTAGTAAGTGCATGTAAATCGATGAACTATATGGATCATAGCTGATGATAATAAAAGACGGCTATTGTTACAAGGGCAGGACGTTACAGGTTTCAAGGGGTAAATAACTTAATGACGATTGAATTTGTGAGTACACATCGATCAATTTTTTGACGAAATAGCTTTTAATTTAAGCTATAAAAAAGCCAGCTCGGTTTTTGAAATAACTTTTAATTTTAGCTTAAAGCCAGCTCAGTTTTTAAAATAACTTTTAATTTTCTCAAATTTCCTAAAACTTAAAGTCAGATCGATTTTTGAAATAACTTTAAATTCTAGCTTTAGAAAATTTGAGAAAATAAAAGTTCAAAATTCGCGCGAATTTTTAAAACCTATCGAGATCGGTTTTTGAAATAACCTAAAATTCGCGAATTTTGAACTTTTATTTTCTCAAATTTTCTAAAGCTTAAAGTCAGCTTTTCCTTACTTACTTACTTAGATGGCGCTACATTCCAACCAACACGCGTCTCCCGTTAACCCGATCTTTGGCTAACCGCCTCCATAGTTGCGCACTCCAAGTTGGTTGAGGTGCCCTTTCACTTGTGCGCGCCATATACTGCGTTGTCCCTCCGGATTGGAATCGAAGACTCTTCGGGCCGGAGCGTTGGTGTCCACTAGCTTTACATGCCCTAGCCATCTTAGGAATGATATGTACTGTTATGACCAGGTCGTAGTCGCTGTACAGTTCGTAGAATTCGCTGTTAAATCTCATCCGTCAAAGCGACCAACAAGATCTTCAGCCGCCTTTATTAACGTCCATACTTCTGCGCCATAGAGTAGGAATGGGATGATCAGGCCTTACTAATCAATTGCCTTCTTAGGCCAAAGTAACAGCGGTTGGCAAGTGTAATTCTTCGCTTGATTTCTGATGTGATGTCATTTTCAGAGTTAATAGCGGAGCCGAGGTATACAAAGTCCCTTAAATTTATAGCTGTCTATCGTGACGTTCTGTCCAATTCGTCGATGTTGTGTGTCCCTTCTTGTTGACAGCATATATTTTGTTTTGCCCTCATTCTCTACTAAACCCATTTTTGCCGCTTTTGTGTCCTTTTTTGAAGTTTGGCAGGGATGCGAGAACTAGGCATGACTCTGTATAGCTCGTCTCTATAAATGCTGTCATACCCGGTCTTAAAATCGATAGGAGTATCGATTTGGTTGGACTTCTTGGGTTTTCTTCAGGATCGTCTGTGGTGTGAATATTTGGTTGGTTATGGACTTACCGGGCCTAAAAACACACTAATAAGGACCAATCAGGTCGTTGACGAATGGTTGCAGGAGCGGTGGGTGGGCTTATCAGTAGACGACCTCCACATCTGATCTCGATGCACGTTTTTTAAATTCTCTTATTTCGTGGAAACCTTTCTGGCAGAAAGTTTCTGCTGCTATCGTGGAATTCGCCGAAAACTTTCGACATGTTTTTCGGATAGGTAGTTTTATTTTTTGAGTTTAATAAATTTCAATGTTGCACAGATTTATTCACAAAGTTTGGCTTAATAAAGCAGCTATTTTATTTGTACATATTTTCTTAAAAAAATCCCACGACCAAGGTGCCGACGTGCAGTAACCAAGCCAAGCTAAGAAATCCGCAATGATTTTGAAGCGAGCGAGAAATGTCATTTTTTTTCGGTAAAAATCAGATTCGAACGCATTGATGCAGTGGAGCGCATTCACATTACTCACAAGGGGAACTGTTCACTTTGCAGACTTGAGGATACCGAAATATTTTTTTTCCGTGAATAACTCCCCCGTTCGCTCCGGCGGATTCTATGACAAGAGTTAATATTCACAGACAGTCAAGCTATAAATACTTTCAGCTCAATTTCAATAATCTTATACAGCCTCCATATAAACACTTAGATCTGGGAATATAAACAAACCAGAAGACGTTGAAAAAACCCGCGTATAGGACCTAAACCCTTCTGTCGAACTTCTAAATCGCCATCAAAAAGTCAGAAACACAAGAATTGCATCTTTTAGGGCAACAGCAGAGACCAACTAAGGGTTTGGGCTAAAGTTGTATCTTAAAACGCTTTAAGAGTTTTATCTCTTTTGGGTTTTGTTACACTGCATAAATAGCACTACAGTGTTAAAGGAAACTGCCCTATAGCCAAGCATGAAATAAGACTTGGCATCATATAGTTCGAACTAGGGCATTCTTGCTTGGCTCTTTCTCAAAAAATTAGAACTCTATCTGATATAGCTTTTTGCCATTAGGATCTAGGGGAATTAACAAGCGCCGGCATTATAAGTCTTATAAACACTTTTCTTAAATTCATGGGGTATTCGTATTAGCGACTTAATAGCAATATAATTTAAGTCTATCGGCTTGCTTTTACTGACGACCACTTTAACCTTACCTATGGTTAAGAAGGGACGCAGGGGTCCCAGGTTCCATCCCCGGAGAAACACAAATTACAAATTAAGGCTTTTTCCACTGATCCGAAAGTGTAGCTGTCCAGAAAAAGCTTATCAATTCAGCCGTTCCAACCCGTCATAAGATTGTAGGTAGGCCGTAGGCACCTTTTTTAAAAACTCACGCAAATTTGTGCCAACTATTTAAAGTTGGCCAAAGGAGCCATTCAGGTCACCAGAAACGATGAAATGAATTCTCAGAACTGAAATGATATCAAAAGGTTAGTAGGATGTCTTCAAGAAAACCTCAGTTTGCAGTTTCGATAGGAATATGTCCTTTTAACTACATACTTACTAATAATGTTATGTTATATCAGGTTACGCTAGAAAACGTATTGAAAATGTCCTATCCCATTAAAGGGTTGGATGGCTTTCCAATTTGGCTTTCACTTATTGTCATCTACTGTATGGTTGGTTGCACATTGAAAGCATAAAATCAAAGTTGCCAAAGTATTGAGTGTGAACATCCAGGATACGAATCAAAACCAATTTCATTTGCCAACAGTTCGATTGTCAGGGTCTGTTTAAAATATACCCCATGATGGAATTCTTTGAAAATACAAAGAAAAACTAAAAATCCGTTATCCACGACAATAGATACAACAGGAAGGGAAGAAAATGACCCACAAAACTCCGTTTAAATGCAAATAAGGCCATAATCTTTGTCGTAAATATTCCTTTGAACTTTGTATATATTCCAAAGCCCACTTAAAATTTCAAATTAGTTCCATCGACGGGAGGGGTGGTGAAACTATAGAAGAATCCATTTGAAAAATAAAACAAGGACGCGATATAATCGTAGGCGGTCGGTAGTGCGCGCAGGATGTTGTCAACAATCAAACTATGCAAATACATGTCCTGTATAACAAAAAGTCCTCTTCCATTTCCCTTTGCAGATATACCAGCCGATGATATTCTCGAGCTTTTTGGCAAAACATTTTTCGAGTTTTGCCAAGATTCAGGTTACGATAAAATACTTCAAGTTCTGGGAGCGACGCCAAGAGACTTTTTACAAGTAAGGTCCTTTTGTATTTTATTATTGTAACATAAAAACGGATATGGTTTCTTTTTTTTTTTGCAGAACTTGGATGCCTTACATGACCATTTGGGAACACTCTATCCAGGTATGAGAGCACCGTCGTTTCGGTGTACAGAAAAGGATGGTAACCTACGCCTGCACTACTACTCCGAACGACCTGGCTTGGAGCATATTGTCATTGGCATTGTAAAGGTTGGTGTTATAAATTTGTTGGTTTTTGTTTTCTGTTTTTTTTGTATTGTAAATTCTATGTCCATGTAGGCAGTTGCGTCAAAGCTACACGGAGTTGAAGTGGAAATTGAAATTGTAAAGCGAAAGGGTGATCCAATCGATGAGGATGAGGAATTATTCAATACAGTGCACGAGGGACCAATCGAGGAGAACAACAACAATCACAGCAATGGTAATATTGTTAGCAATGAACGAACAAGTTTATCAAGTCCTCCGTTGGTGTGCTCAAATGACCCGCACCACAGCCGACAGCCCTGCAGCAATCAGCCAGAGGAGGTGTATGCGACACAACATAATCAATACTCCCAGCATCAGCAGGTAACATTGACTGGAACTAGAAATAAATCGAATCATGGTATCATAGCAAATGGTGCATCATCATGTCCTTTGTCGTCCAACTATACCAGTACAACCGCAAGCAACGACGGAACAAGCAATAGCAATCTTAATTCAATTTGTACAAATCAAGGTGAGTTACTGTGCATGCGAATGGACACAAAAGTTTGTGTGTAGGTATTGTCTTGCGTGTGGGTGGGGTTGGTTCCTTGTGGGGAGGCTTTTCAACTTCAATTATGACTGTGCGTAATTGGGCCTTGAGTACGAAATTCAATTGTAGCCACGATGGGGTAGACGTGGAAGCAACTGTGATGAATTTTCTTATGGTAACATAAATTGACAATGACTATCGATTGAGTGAAAATTACTGAAAATCCATTTTCCCTCTGAGCGATCTCAATCTGTGTTTAATTTTTTTTTTCCTCTTCTTTGAATTCAATTTAAATAAATGATTGCTTTTGAACGTGCGGTGAGCGGGATACATTTGTCTCAGACGATGATTCTGTAAAAAGTCACCTACTTATACCTTGGCAGGTAACGCACTAATGGATGTCACATTTTATATGACTGGCAGGATGTAGGGTAAAGTGCGGGAGTCTTGCCTTCCTCAAGGATATCGATCAAGTGTATACCTACCGCGTAAACATACCTACCTGACTGCACTTGGACGAATAAAATGTTCTAGATACTCGTAGTCTAAGAAACTTTATCTTAGACTTCAGAGAGACATTTTCAAGCGTTTTGTACGGCTAATATAATCTCAAATCTACAATTTTCTGTCTTCTCTAGATCTTAGAGATGTGACAACAATTTAATTAGCTAATCATAGATGGCGCTGCAACAGTTAGTTGTGAGTACGCACATTCATCAAATTCATTAAGTTTACTCCCGAGCTCGACGCAAAAAACTTCTACTACGTCAAGGCTGAATTTAAGAAGGTATAGAGCTGCCTATGTGCTTTGTGTTGAACGACGCTGGCTCTTAGTTAGTTAGATAGTTTAAAGTGGCTGTCGGTGAGAGAAACACTTAGGCCTTTAGTCGGCCCATTGTGCATAGGTACCACTGGGATTAGGGGAGCTATTCCTTTACTGGGTACTCATGTAAACCATTTGCTGCCTGTTATAAAGCTGAGAATGTTAGCGACGCTGGTATTACCTAGATCACTGAGATCATTGAGAAAATAGTTTCCTAAGTGAGCCTTTATTAAATTGGCTGCGGCAGGGCAACTGCAAAGAAAGAGAGTGACGGACTCGTCCTCCGAAGTCATTGTATGGCAAATCGATACTTTACACGTGTCTACCTAATATGCAGTCCGCGGAAATGACATAAATGACTTTCGAGACACTGGATCTTTTAAATCGAAGAAGCTCTTTAGATCTTTTTGTATCCGAGCCAGGTGGGCCCAGTAGTATCACAGTAGCTTAGATGTTTCCATCTGAACCCTGCTCTGCTTGCTGCTTCCCTGGGATGTCATAGTGACCAGCAACGCAGCCGAGGGTGAAGTTGACGAAAAGTTGTAATTTGGCTTAGAAGTCACTGCAATGTTTCGGAAGACAGAAGGAGAATTCCAGATTCAGTTCTTCTGAAAAGACCCCGATGGCAACTCCCTCCAGTGTCTTGGAACCGTCTGTGAATATTGACAGTGATTTGTCGTGTAGAAAATTTTGTGAATCCCATTGGTTTACTGTCCGGTATTTCATGGGTGAAGCCTTTTTCGAAGTTGATTTTCATAGGCAGGTGTAATCAGATAGTAATAGGCGAGCGAGGCTGGCTTGTCCAGTCGGTTGCCCTCTCCAGTGTTTCCCGCGCGCCAGCCCAACAACTGCGTCAAATTGTCTTTCGTTATGGATGGAGAGTTTGTTCCGCTGTTTTTCTTGGGTTTTCAGAGCTCCAGAAGTGACAGGTTTGGTTGGTTTAAGTACCCAGATAAATAAAACTGAGACTCATCACTCAGAATAATTTTGAGTAAAAAATTACGAAACGTTTCCGCGATATTTTAACTGTCTTTGGTAGTGAATTTTAATTTTCAGCATACGTTGAGCAAGTATATATCGATCAATATATAAAAACCTTCTAGTTTTTGCTTACAAAAAAAGTTAGTTAAGGTTTTACGACTTCTCGATTGTTCTAGTGACCTCATGCGGTGCTGTTTCCACAGTTGTGCCTTTCAAATATGCGTATTGTGCACCAAATAGGGAGCTATAAGGCTCTAGATTGTTCCTTATCTGCAAGTCCAATAGAAGGACTAATGTTTTCAAAAGAAAGGAACTCTCTTCCTTTCTTACTTATTGGTCTATAGTCTTTCGCTGTGGAGTGACTGGGTTTCCCGGCTTTGGGGATGAAGACGACCCTCAATTTTTTCCAGCTGATGTCACTGTGTCTTTTGCCTAATTAGGCAATGGGCTACAGTAAGGCCTATACCTATTGAAGGAACAATAAAAAGATTTAGGGTCCTTTAATCATCACAGTCCTATCATATGGCGCAGAAGCAAAGGCGGATAAAGATATATCCTTTGGTCATTCATTCATTTCATTTATTTTCAATGGCCCGCTTATCCATTGAGTCAGTCGCGGTCCTTAATCATTTTAAACCCAAAGGTCTTCGAGTGATTTTTGGTCGTTGACGGGATTTGAAAAATGAAAAATGAGATTTAGCAGCAAATTTTATACGTTTATAGCGAAACTGGAAGTCAGAACATCGTCTTATAACTTCTATTATGAGTCGACTGAATATTGTATTGATATACAGACTCAAACTGATCCTTTCGAAAAATGGCAAAGGGAAAGCTTTCAGCAGTGTTGCTAGTCGTTTGAAGCCTTGAAACTTATTTGGCTGTACATATTTTAAACGAAGCTCTCTCTAAACGAGAATGATCTTTCCTATCACAAAGCCTGCGGAACGTTTTGCTGAAAGATCGCAAACCGTGGACAAAGTACCCAGTTTTAGTTTTTCACGAGGTTGAAGCGTATTATGCACTGTCAGATACCAACTTATCCACTTGCCCTACTTGTGATATTTTATTCCGAATAGCATGCCAAGCCAACTTTGTAAATCATTATTAATTTCAAAAACGTAGAAAAAAGAAATACAAACATTTTTAAATATTCCTCTCGACATTGTGTCCTTCCAGACCAACAACAAACATGTTCCTTTCTAAGCAATAGAAAATCAAGTGAATCCCTGCACTCGACAAAAGCTGATAGTTTCGATGAAATCACAAAAAAGCAAAATGCAGCCAAAGCCGAACGCCTACGCCTTCTAAAGAATAAAAGCGATGACATTGAGAGATCGGATCACGTTCAGTTTCTCATCAGAGAAGTGGCAACAGGAGCCACCAAATCGGCACAATCTCAAGCAGTCGACGAGAAGGAACCACCCGACGACATGGAATTCCTCTGTGAGGGTATGTGTTATAAAAAAAATCTATACAATACACATTATGTAAGCTCTGCTATGCAGTTGCCACATAAAGAGATACTCTTGTAATTGAATCAATGGTCATCCTCAAGGTATCCTTTTTCTATTTTCAGCACCGCTTATATCTCCATCGACGTTCTGTAAGGTTTTCCCGTTTCACCTCATGTTCGATAGGCAAATGAAAATCGTTCAAGCAGGCAAATCCGTGTCAAGGGTCATACCAAGGTGAGTGAAATCTTCACATCCTTGTGGATGGAATCATTTAAACAGAATCGCCTAAGCATAATTTATACTACTTCAGACTTCACTCATGTATTTCCTGATATTATCTCTGTGTTTCTTTTTTCTATAAATTTTCCACAGGGTTGCTGATGAAAACTGTTCCCTGCTGGAGGTGCTTGAGGCCATTCGACCGCACTTGCAACTAACGTTCGAGAATGTGCTGGCACACATCAATACCATATACGTGCTGCAGACTCGGCAAGGAGCCATGGGCAAACACGAACGCTATTTAAGACTGAAAGTGAGTACATAATATATAGTATAAGAAGTCCTTATAAAGCGATGCAAAATGTTCTAGCGAAATACCTACCACAAGTGCGTGGGCTTTGCAACGGGAATATTAAAAGCTCTGCTCACGTTCCGGTAATGTCGGGGCATTTGCGCAATTTTTAGTTGTACGTATTTATGACCATAAGTAGGGGTGAATGCTTCATAAAAAAGAATTACGATTTGGCTCGGTTTGCAATCACATACGACGCACCGCACATGCAGAAAGGATTTAATTCGAATCGTTTCAGATTTGGATTGCCATTCGGATCGGCTTATGTGTACCCACCTACATTATGGGTTATAAGAACAATAAAGGGCTATAAGGATGCGTGACATTGCTAGTGGGATATATTTATGGTTAAAATTGCCGAATGCTGTCACGTCCTTTGAAACAGTATCAGTGTATCGAACTTTGGTTTAGATTAGAATGCCTTCATTTACGGTTTCTCCGGGTTGTTATTGTAATCATTTTTAGGATGTCGTCGGTTTTTATTGTCTATATCTGTATATGTATATAATGTATAGGAAAGTCGAAAATCTGTACACGACACACTCCAAGCCGCACGTAGGACGTAGCGACTTCAATATGGCATTAAGGTGCATTGTATGCTCAAGCTGGCTAACCATAAAAAGGGTCTCTAAAAAATTCTACCTATGAGGTGGAGGTGCTATCAAAAGTTTAGTCAAGGAAGGTTTTTTTCTTTCCGCCGACCATAAATTTCTAAATGAGGATTAGGGAAAATCACTGAACATGGTTGAGGTCATTGTATAAAGTTTTAGGATGTAGGCATGTTTTTTCAATAATTGTCAGCTATTGGCTGCAGTAAGCTCAAGATCCGAACTCCTGCTACTCCCAAGTTTAATGTCCCTTGTAACCTACGAGATTGTGCTAAGCAACACAAGTTGCACAAGAATATTATTAATAGCTATTTGTAAACTGCGGCAATAAACATTTTTCATTATTCATGATTACTCTGGGGCATACGGTACTATCATCAACCTCCTACTGAAGGTTTACTACTACTCGATCTTTGTGCATTTCATTTAAGACCTGTGGGTCTAAGGGCTCTATTAAGCCTTCGCGCCATCGTGTGCGATTTCTGGCAACATGGCCAGGGGCGTAGCGAGGGTTCGAGCCGTGGGGGGGTGAATTTCATTGAAATGCCGACTTATTTCAGGAACTTGCCGACTGTATAGAAATCATGAAAATCGGCCCTTCGGTTATCGAGTTATATCTAACATGAACGAGTTTCACTCCATAGAAGATATTTTTTGTATGGGAGGCGCCACGCTTCTTTGTCCAATTTTGACCAATCTTAACAGGAACTCCCCTGGGCTAATACCTAAAGGACCATTCACACATAAGAGCGACCAACTACCTACGATCGAACGACTATTCGCAAGTTTTGTCAGCCCGTTCACATGAACACTTTTATAGGTCGCGGAAGTTCGCGAATTCCGGCCATCAGTTTCTACAATGTCTAGTTTGAGGTTAAGTTCGAACGAATGTTTTATTCGCTTGTTTGTGGAACGCTAATTAAATGATGTGGATTGCGAATAAACTTTGACAATTCGCGCCAATGGTGTTTTCGTTCGCGGCAAAAAGTTTGGAATTCGAAATTTCGTTGATAAACTTATTTTCTTAATACATTTTGATGGCCCAAACACACGTTTGTCGCGAATTGTTAAAGTTCGCAATCCACATCAATAAACCGCGAACTAGCGAATAACACATTCCTTCGAATTTAACCTCAAATTTGAAATGCCAACCGTCCTTTAAAAATCGAATCGAAATTCGCTAAATTTTAAGGATTTCAGTCGGCAAATTCACCGATGCCGACCGTCTTTTTTAAAATCGAATCTAAACTCGCTAAATTTTAGGGATTTCACTCGGCAATCTCACCGATGCCGACCGTCTTTTTTAAAATCGAATCTAAACTCGTTAAATTTTAAGGATTTCAGTCGGCAATCTCACCGATTTTAAGGAGTTCATGTGGAACCTTTTAAAATGCCGACGTTTGTATAGGTTTACAAGTTTAAAAACCCATACCTAATGGAAATCCAAACTTAAGACCTAATTTTTGAAAATTGATCGTTGATTTGCCGACTCTTGAAAATCTCTTGGGTGCGACACCCCCCCACGCCCCCCCCCCCTCGCTACGCCCCTGAACATGGCTTAGCTCTCCCAAGATCTTCCCCAATCGCCGTGACTATTCCTCAACTGTACACATTTCGTTTTTCGTATGTAGCGCGGTGGCTACATAAGGGCGCACAAATCGGTTGGCTGTTGTTCGTTATGATAATTGTTTATTGCTTTGGTCGTACTGGTCGTACAAAACGCAAACTGAAATGCATTATGTAGCGTATTGGCACAAATCGTATGTGCAAGGGTAGTACACGGAATGCCGAAAAGTCACAATGCGTATGTGTCACGAGTGCCTCATATCGCGCCTCATATACGTATGAGTACCTTATGTAGCCATTGGCTCCATACGCTGACGTCAAAATTACGTCAGAGCCACATATATAAGTGGCGTGCTACATACCGTGTACTAGCACCTTAAGTAGAGAATATATAGAAAATAAAAGTCTGGCAGCGCGTTGAATATGCATCATTTTCCACAATAGTAATAATAATTATAACCACTTGATCATAGCCCTAAGCAACAGAGTAGATCAGCTTAAGCATGAAAATATGAGTCCAAGACGTTTTTGCACGCAGCCAAGTCCTTGCCAGATGCGACCGAAGTAGCGGATTAAACCCATTTTTTAATATTTGACCTAATCCGCTACTTTGGTCGCGTCTGGCAAGGATAATGCAAATAATTTACCTCGCAGACCGAAAATTTTCTTTTGGCTCTTGGTCTAAAGTGCACACTTTGCTTATCCTACTCACCTGACTACAGCCTTGACAATAATGATCCGCAATATGTTAATGTGGTCGACCGATCAGGAAAAACCAAAGAGCAAACCTGCTTGTTTTGTTTGGAATCGAGTGAATTCTCGAGTTTTTCTTTCATTCGATCTAATACAACCTATAGCAACTGCAGGGAGCACGCAAATCCCTCCCCATTTTTCCCACTGCATAATACTTTTTAGGGAGCTTAACAAATATTCCCTTCTTCTTTTATTCGTAAGAACACTTTCTGTGTCCTAAGCTCGCTGGAAGTGGATTGGTTTTCATGTTTCTCTAAGAATACTCTGACGGTTTCCAAATATGGAAAATGTACAAGTTGCGCTTCTCAATTCTACCAAAGATTTCCTCATTGCCATCCAGAACGATTTTCATGTACTTTGCTCATATGTTATGTTAAAGGTTTTTTGGTAACCTCATTTCTGACTCATGTGGGCGCAGTAGCGCAGTGGTTAGTGTGCTGGACTACTGTGCGACGGATCCCAGATTCGATCCCCGGAAAAACACAAATTACATCTTAAGGTTTTTTTCACTGCGCCACCTCTCGCGAACGTCTGACAAACATCCGAGAGTATGACTGTCCTGAAAAAGCTTCTCAATTCAGCCGTTCGGATTCGGCATAAAATTGTAGGTCCCTTCCATTCGTTCCAAAAATAGAAACTCTCACAAAAACGAATGGTTGCGAGAAACTAAGTCTTGGTGTCTACGGCCTGTTGCGCCGCCTATTTATTTATTTATATTTTCATTTCTGACTTATTTCTGACAGGTTTTGGTCAGCGAATTAAGCGTTGATATTAATTTTCGTAATACATTCACTCACGTGTCGGAAACTCAAGACTTTTTGCCTAAGTCTGCCGTTTATAAAAGACCCGCACCTAAATAGACACTTTTATTTTTCTGCATAGCACTCCCCATAGTGGGTTCTATGGTCTAGTATACTCTAGTGGTTAATGTACTGCACTGCAGAGCGATGGGTGCCTAGTTCAATCCCCGGAAAAGCACAAATTAATTACGTCTTAAGCTACCACCTTACTGAACCACCTCTCACCAACGTCTGCCAAACAACTGTGTATAAATCTTTTGGGAATCTACCCAATTTAAAAAAAAATTGTTCGGACTCAGCATAAAATTGTAGATACATTCCATTCGTTCCATAAAATTAAACTCGCACAAATAAATAATTTTGGGAAGTTAGACCTAGGCCTAGTGTGCCTATATGGAGCTGTTCCGCCATCTATTTATTTTTTAGTCAACATAGGATTTGCCTAAGTATGCCGTTCATAATAGACCCGCACCTAAACAGACATTTTTATATGCATAACAGTCAACACTATGGGCTCAGTGGTTAGTATGCTGGACTGCTGAGCGATGGGTGCTAGGTTCGATCCCCGTAAAAATACTAATTACATCTTGAGGTGTTTCCAACTGCGCCTTATCTCCTAAACGTGTCTGACAAACATTCGAAAGTAT
Organism: Cheilosia scutellata; assembly: GCA_955612985.1. Classification (NCBI taxonomy): domain Eukaryota; kingdom Metazoa; phylum Arthropoda; class Insecta; order Diptera; family Syrphidae; genus Cheilosia; species Cheilosia scutellata. The sequence goes on along the minus strand of OY015312.1, from coordinate 22,929,939 downwards.
AACTGTCCTGGAAAGCTTCTCAATTTAGCCGTTCGGAATCGGCATAAAATTGTAGACCCCTTCCATTCATCCTAGAAAATAAAAACAGAAAATAAATGGCCTTGAGAAGCTAGACACAGGGATATATGGAACTGTTGCTCCATCTATAGACAACAGTCAACATAGTAGATGTCACGGGTTTTACATACTCCCATGATGTTGGTAATAATTATTTTATAGCTGATTAGGACCTCTGCTATTTGGTCGGATGGACGCGGACTTGTTTAGTGTTTTAATTTAATGTCATTCTGTTGAAAATTCAAATTCAGTTGTGAAACATTTGCTCTCTGGTGGCAGTTTTTATAAAAATAACAATATTTTTATTTAATGATGTTATGAATTGTAAATTCTAGTCTTCTTGATACAATCAGATCATCCCCATTTTGTGCTCAAGCGCCCATTAGTGGCCTCGGAACGTAGGTATACCTACTTGTAAAAATAATTTTTGATTAAAAATGCATTTATACCTTTTTATTATTATCATGGATATACCCTTCATCAGGATAATTTTTCCTTATAGCCCTTTAGCTATAGTCTAGTGTGTACCTTGAGTTCAATAACCCACTCAATATGAATCCTTTACTATCATTCCGCCAGAGTCGTTCAATTTTTATGTCATAACTCTCGCGAAGCGTAGGGTCCCGCGGAATAAGTGGAATCGATATGCATACGCTATAAACATGTTTTATTAACATTCTCGCAAATTGCAATCTTCCAGAGTTTGTGTTATACACATAAGGCATTTCAGAATAATTTGTGTCTGCCCTTTTGATGGCCATAAACAAGCAATTACCACCAGTTCAGTTATAAATTTTATTACTTCCTTTTTTCTTCTCTCGTTCACAGGGCCAAATGATGTACATTTCGGAGTCGGATCGAATCCTGTTTCAGTGCTATCCCAGCGTGATGAACCTGGACGATTTGACAAAGTAAGTATTTGATGTTCCCCTGTGATGGCATTTTCATCTTTTTATCATATATCCGGCCGATTATATCGTAAAAATGAACTCATAAAAAATTATGCGTATCTGCACTGGTGGTATAGAAAGTCCTTTCTGCAAATATTCACTGGCTTAATTTGGGGAGTTACTTTGGACACAACTGTGGTTCCTACTTGAGATTAATTTCAAGATAGATCCTGGACCGTGGTATTGTTCGGTTTTGCGATGTGTGCAAACATAAACCACATAAGTGTTGGGATACTTCATATAAATCTGTATTTGGATCAAGATCGGAGCTTCGATTGATTAGGAACATTATTTCGCATAAATTTCTGTATATTGAAGTCACAAAGGGGATATCTTCCACGCACCATTTGTGGGGTCCTTTGGTAACATTTTTAGTAGCGCATCGATAGAAGGGATACGAATTCATTTTTATTTCCATTCGGGACATAAACCAAGGAAAACATTTTTTTTTCTCGGTTGGTTACCTGCGCTCCTTTCATATCGATCTATTGAGGAGCTTGAGAAAAACAAATAAACCGCAGGAGTCGAACTTAAGGGCGGCACTTAAATTTCGCCCGTGGGTGGACTGGCTCAGTGGTTGTTTATGAATTTGGGTTTTTAGAAATGTTTTTAAGTTTATATCGAGCCCGAAAAAAAGAATTTTTGGCTAAAGCCGAACATTGGCACATACCTAAAGTATAATGTCGCTTCTTCCGAATCCATGCACCATACTCCTGTTAGCCCGCGCTTCCAATAAGCTTCTGACAGTTTTTTATATTTCTTTTCGTTTACGAACGGCTAAATTGTGAAGCTTTCTCAGGACAGTTATACTCTCGGATGTCTTGTCACACGAGGTACTAACTGTCAGAGACAATAGGCGAGGGTAGATCTAGACTGTTTCGGTTACCCTGTGTCTTGCTTATCACTCTTTTCGATATCAAGCAGTGGAGCAGGTTGATGGACCAGCCACACTCCTTACTAGCAGACTGTTAGAAGCTGCAATCGAGGGTTAGACTGTTTCGATCACCCTTCGTCTTTTTCGGAAGACGGAACTCGCACCGGGAGGAGCTCTCTACATAGGTTAACTTCATCTTGACACTCGAACATCCAGATTCCGTCAGAGGCGATAGGTGGGGGGGATAGACTGTTTCGGTCTTCTTCCGAAGACTAACCGTCAACCCTTTCTCTTTCATTATGGATGGGCTATGGCAGAACTGGTTCACAGCACCCACTGTGACTCCACTATACAAGGTTTCCTTGTTCGTCTCTATAATAGGTCACTGTTCGGGTCTTATTGCCATGACACGTTCTTTTTACATTTTGGTAAAACTTCCGAGCATTGTTCCTGGAGTACCTAACACCTCTCTATTTCCTCGATCGCGTGCTTCTCATGCTCCTTCTTTTTCTTCCGGAGAAGCCGGTGTTCTTCCCTCGTCTTTTGCTCATAGAACTCGCGAGCTGCTCTCATTTCCGCAGCGCCGGTTTGTAAACGAGTTGCTTTGCTGCGTGTTCTTGCCAGCACTCTTCGTTGTGGTGGTCGGGTGAAACCTAGCACGTCAGTTGTGGCGTTTCTGATGGCTTCTTGGCATCGATGCCATTGATATTCAGCACTTAATGCTGGCTGTACAAGGACTTCTGGAGAGGTTCATGGATACGCGATCGGCAAATGTTTTGCGTTTTTTTTTTTTGCGTTTGTAGCTGTTTAACGTTGAATCTCCTCACAGTATTTTCTCGTTGTTGTGGTATCTGGGATATCCACATACGTACCTTGGCTACAACAAGGTATAGTGGTCCGAGTCTATGTTGGCCTAAGTCTGTCGCTCCACATCCAAATAGACGCTGCTTTTGTTCTCTATAGCAATCACCGTATAGTAGAGGTCACAGTTTTCCATCCTTCTCTTTCCGGGACCATCCCATCGCGCACTTCCTGAATTTCGGTGATATCTGTATTGTAACAGTCTAGGGCCTATGCTAATTTTTCGGCTGCACGCGGTCTGTTCAGGGTTGGAACATTCCAGGTGCAGATCCGATAGTTATTGTTCTTTCTTCGTTTTGCAGGGTTGTCAATAGTAAATCCCTTCGTAACCGAGGCTTTGGGTTGCTTCGTAACCATTCCCAGTGTTCAGCCCCATTCATAACACACCCAACCACCGCTGATAACGGCATGCATCATCTTGCTTTACATACGATCTGGGCTGACCTTATGGTCCTTAACTAACATGTCCAGCTGTCTCCAATTGAGGAGGTTACGTTGGTTTGCAATTTTTGGAAATGGAAGATTAAATGTGGGCAACGCTTAATTAGTCAAGTACCGCCATGCCAACCGGTTGTTCAGGTAATCCCTAACATATTTCACAAATTCCCAAGTTACTAAGACACTTTCCCTTTGCTTTTCTGTCGCAAGGTACCTATAACAAAAAGAAACAGGATACAAATTAATAGTCTCCTGTCCATCAAGAAGACACATCTTTCCTTCCCCTATCGTGTATATTTTAATCTCCCAAATAGATCTATCCGTAGCCCATTGTCCTTGTTTTTTGCCCGGCACGGGATTCGTGAGCTCTCGATTATTTCAGCTCCGTCAAATAAAATTCAAATGACCATATACTGCTATTAGAAACAATGAAATCCTCACAAAATCCCAACTATATGACCAACTTTTCCACTTATTGTTAGAAGTATATAGGATACACAAAAATACACAGGAGAATAATGAATATATCTATACACAGTCCTAGCCTCAATATTGTGATAAGCGATGATGAAAATTGTGGAACAAAAGTCCTGACAAAAAAATGAATACATACGAATGAATGAATGTGTTGTATGCTATGATACAAAGTAATGCGGAGAGAAGGAAATAAAAATATTCAGGAAGGACCCGATAACAATAGATGCCAAATCGAGTTCGGAATGTGATTTATATGAAGCTCTGTTTTCCCCCCATATCGGCAAAAAAAAAAAACACATAAATACTCATGCTTTCTATAAAGCACTAGAAGGGACATTAAACACGGCCAACAGTATGGATGGGCGCAAACAAATTGTATTGTCCTACTGATGGTGTTGTTTTCCCTGAAATTGAATGCAAAGAGTGTGTCCTTTTTTGTGTCTGTTCTGCCTCCACAGTTGACGTGGTTGCTGTTTTCATTTTATGAAAATTCATTTTCATTTTGTCCACTGCCGTATCCTGTTGGTGCAGTAATCTTTATCCTTTTAAATGGTTTCGTTTTTTTTTTTTTTTTTTGTATTTCAAATTTCATACCTATCGTTTCTTGTTTTGCTTGCAGAAAGGGCCTCTACATATCGGACGTTCCATTGCATGATGCCACTAGGGACTTGGTGTTGTTGTCGGAAAAATTCGAAGCCGAATATAAGCTAACGAGAAATTTAGAAATGCTGACCGATAAACTGCAACAGACTTACAGGGAACTGGAAAGCGAGAAACAAAAAACGGACAGGTTAGTGTTTAAAATTTAAAATCCTTCCAAAAAAATATTAAACCGCAGATGAATTTTGAGGCATTATTGGAATTGTGTTTTCTTTTTTTTTACGCATGGCTTGAAGGCTTTTATATTCCGTTCTGCCTAAATCGGTGGCAAACGAATTGCGTCATCAGAGACCGGTTGCGCCAAAAAGGTGAGTTCGCAAAGTTATTGCGGCGTATGTGGACATAAATTTTTAAGTACCTACCGACATTTTGGTTATGGTCTTCTTTACAGATACGACTCGGTGACGTTGATGTTTTCTGGAATCGTGGGATTTGGACAGTATTGTGCGGCTAATACAGATCCAGAGGGTGCGATGAAAATAGTTAAAATGTTAAACGAGCTTTATACCCTATTTGATGCCTTAACTGATTCTAAACGTAATCCGAATATTTACAAGGTACGTTTTACTACCGTGTGTTAATTAGACGGTGCTTAAATGATACACGATACAAGTTTATAGGGTATACTTTTATTTATTTTGTCTTTGATGTTAGGTATAGGCCAAGTACTACTTATATCTTCTTGTAGTTTGTTGCCAATTTTTACTGAGTTTTTGAATAAATTAAGTTCTCCTTCTTGAAGGTTTGTACGTGGCCGATTGGCACTAAACGTAGGCCACCAGAAATGTTTGTAAAATTATGCCAACAATTGTTGGTCGAAAAAGCGAGACTTCACGCGATTGAAACCTGTGTTCGAGTTCGAGGTGACCCCTGGGGCAGGGGCACCCTAGTTCAGCACACATCTTTGGTTACCCTAATCAATAATTAGTCCAACTGATAACCATAGAATCTATTTGTTAAGTCAAATTTTAACCAGAGAATCCATGGTTTGTTTATTTAACCCGAGAAATCGATAACCAGCCGATTTTTGTCGGTTAACGTCATTTAACCAAGGATATTCTGCTGATAACACTCATTTTCAGTTAAATTAAAAAAAAAGAACATAAATAAAATGCCGAAAATATGCGAACACAAAAAATAAACAATTTTAACCAACTGAATTCACAAATAAACTGTAAAACTGGATCGATTTGTCGCAAATCTATAGCTAAGTACACACAATTGTCAGATCTTACAATATTGTCAGATATGTCAGTAAAAAATATGACCCAAATGTCTTACAATCGTCTGAACTCACAACTTTGTCTGACAATATAGTCTGAAAAGTCATTGTGAGTCCATTGTCAGCCCCCTATCTGACAATGAAATTGTCAGGTTGCTGATCATTGTCTGAACAGGTCTAGGCTGACCATACGTCCTCTTTTAAAAGGACATGTCCTCTTTTTATCTAAAAAAAAATTTCCAAAAATATGCAATTTGTCCCCTTTTGGGATTTCTCAATTTACGGAATTTTTCGACACCACAAAACTACAACAAAACTTTTTTCCAACACTATGGCCCTTATTGTGATTGTCGATCAGCGATCAGAAAAAATTGAAGCACCAAAAATGCAAAAAAAAAATTCTAACAGAGGAGCTAGAGCAGGTATCCGGACACTCCGTTTGTAGCTGAGCTATTCATTAAACTGGGCCCCCAACCAGGCTCAGTATCAGCACGGGTCGTATGACACCTTCGTCCAGCCCAGGGAAAAGGGGTATAGGTTAGGATAAGAAATAGAGAGAATGATGATTTGTGGATAGAAGTAGGAGAAGAGGGGGAAGTAGATAAGCTCTCCAGTCTTATCGAGCACTCTAACTAAGAGTTTTTGGGTAGTTCTTAGTTCGTTGTTCATCAAAACAGCCTGTCTGTCATGGGTCAACGAAGCAAAGTGACCGCCCAAAGTGAATACAATTTTCCTTTTAAATTCGCTTTGGGCCTTGGGTGAAATAGTCTGTTCCTACGCTCGTCAACGAAAAAATGCTCTGAAACCATATTTTTTCCAGCCACTTCAAATAAATATTTTGTTTATCTTCCGGATATAGGATTTAACAGCCACTTGAACCGGCTTATACTCTATCCGAGACTATATCTGTCTTTTATCACTATCCGAAACCTTTGAAACCAAAAGTTGAAGTTTAGCTAACAGATAAGTTCGGGATAGTCTATCGACATTATCAGCTAGTCTTGAAACTGGACCTTAAATTTACAATCGACGATCGATAATAGGGCCTATAATTCAGACATTGTCTGCATCTTTCTGCTATGAACACGGCCTAAAATTTGTACTTAAATGTGGAAATGAAAACGATGCTTTATGCTGGATTTACATTAAGGGTATTCACTTAATCTGATAAATTTATTCAGCTCGTAAATGAATAAATTTCTGTGGTGTTTCAAGTGAACACCCCTCGGAAAAGTCATTGTGTAATTCGCGTAAATCGACTGTAAATCTGGAATCAAACAAACAATTCATGCGACTGTCTGTCAAAGTTTGACATTTGTGATTTGCGTAACTTTCCGCGGTTGATTTTCGAGCCTAAATCGTCGCGGAAAATATGAGGTCTGCGTAAACTATTCTCCATACAAAATCTGACAGTTCATTTACGAGGTGGTAAATATCTGCAGTTTACGCAGTTTATGAGGCTTTTACGCGTTTAAGTGAATATCTTTTTTACCACGCCACGCAATTTTGCATGACTTCAGAGAGAAAGATCCGTTTCCTACAGTCTAGGCCCGAGTTTCCCAAAGTGTGCTCCGGGGAGCACTTGGTGCTCCGCCATGAATATCTAAGTGCTCCGCGGAAAGATGCGAAAAAATATGAAAATTCCAACACTTAGATTTGTCGGACAAGTAAAGCCAGCCAATTTCGATATCCATAAAAGTTAGGGAGACTGTTGAACCTAAAATCCATTAAGTAGTCTCGCCCAGGACCTTAAGTCGCCGTTTAGTAGAACAACATCTTTGTGGATGCATATTTCAGAAAAACCTCATATGCCACTTCCAAATATAATTGAAATTTTGGAAATTGCATATTTATTTTAATTTATTTGGATCCGACAGAAAAATGTATGTAAGACGTTCTTCAACAAAGAATTGCAGCCAAAGTACACGCTTCAGACCATAAAGCATGAAGGAGGGAAAGTAATGGCACAAACCAGAGAGAATATACCACCAGCTTCGGGCAAAAAAGAGAATTCCATAGAGCCAGTTTTGAAATGAGTAGCGCCGCCTCTTTTTCTATCTGTGAATACGTGTTGTACCACAGAACTAACTGTAAATGTTATTAGGTGCCAGTGTATGCGTTACCAATTCGCCCTCCATTTACTTTAGCATGGCACACATACTTAACCACCTAATAACTTTTTGAAACTGGCTCTATGGATCTCTCATTTGTGGGCGGAGCTGGTGGTCTGCGGTGCTTAGTTCGGTGTTGGTCCATAAGGGAACACGAACACTTATCAACACGCTTGTAAGAGCATATTAGAGAAAATCCTTTTTTTCCATACATGCCATACATGATTTCCAACACGACAACGATCCTTAGAATACTCTGCGGATAGTGAAGCAAAGGCTTACGGATATCAATATTAAGTTTTGGATTGGCCCATGCAAAGTCCCGACAATAAAGAACTAGTTGCCCGACGTCGCAAGAGCTTTAAAAGCAAAAAAATCAAGAGATGATGAAGAGCTTTTCGAAAATATTAAGCAGGTCTGGAACACTATATACATCGTATCTACCACCATTATTTTCAGGAAATATTGACTGCCATTTTAAAAAAATAAAGACTAAATATTGGCATTTTTTTTATAAGGTTTTGGAAACTGGAACCCTAAAGCTTTTGTTATTCTGTGACCAACTGGAATATGACTTAAAAAGGATTTTGAATTATTTTGTTAAAATATCTAGGTACCTACCTACTAAATTGAAATATTTATTAAAATGTTAAAAATATTTTATCTTTACTTATTTAAACCTATAACCACTCGTTCTTTTGGAGACTATTTCTAATAGAAATATTACCTACAGTATATTTTGCTCATTAAGGTCGTCCATGTCTATGGACATTATCAGGTGAAGAAGTGGATCTATATTTGTATGATGATGTCATGTCCGAAATGCAGTGAAAAAAAAATACTGTTTCATTTTGGACTTAAAGACCACTACAACCAAACGATTTATAAACAAAAAAGTCACATAAGTTTTACTTATTTCTTCAATTTAATAAAATTACTGCCTTTTCCATAACTGCGACTGCGAAAAATGGGGTACGGACAACGAAGTGCTCCGCGAGCAATTTATCTCCTGAAAAGTGCTCCGCGACCAAAAAAGATTGGGAACCGCTGGTCTAGGCTAATGATGTGTAAGAGTGAGACTCCAAACACTACGTCGTTTTTATGTCAATTCATCATCCTCGCAGTTTTCGAGAGTCGCAAGTACAATATTTTATTCCATTATCCGTACTGCAAAAACCAAGGAACAAAAAGTTTAATTTGGCTTGACAATGTCTGGCAACGGATAGACCAATTTTTCATATTCATTTATCTGACAACCATGTGAACACACAATTTTTAACCTGACAACGTTGTCAGAAAATTCGTTGTCCCACTTTCATCTTACAATGAAATTGTAATACAAAAAATCTTACAACCGTTTGAACGGATAATTTTGCTTTGTAAGGTAGTTACGTGGATATTGTCAGAGCATTGCCAGATCTAACAATATCGTAAGATCTGACAATCGTGTGTACTTAGTTTATGTATGGTTTATTGACCAACATGAAAAATAAATGAACAAACTCTTTTTGTTGACGTATCATACATAAGCCAAAATTATTGGCTCTAAACAGTGCGCTGTGGATGTCAAAGTTGCTGTTGATGTTGCTGTGTTACTCTGTTTCTAGCATAAGTATATATTTCTAGTTATGTATTTTAGTTTTCGCTTTGTTTTTTTTTTTTATGTTGTTAAGAACAGGTAACCAATAGTGTGTTGACCCAAATTTTCAGGTTCAAGAAATCTGTGCTTAATGCAAAATACATGAAAATCTGCAGTTTCTATCAGTTGCTGACTTATAAACTCTGCATTTTTCGATATTGGTCTGTACTACCATTTTTAAAATACATTCAATTTACAACAATTAAATTTTAAGCTTACTTGTTTTCGAGATATAAAAATATTTGTATAATTTTTTAAGAGGGCGCCTTAAAAATATTTTTTTAGTGTAATGATCCACTCCCGGGTCAGATTAGATTAGAAGCAAAGCATGATTATCAGGAGAACCGTCACAAGACAATAGGCAAAAACTAGTTAATAAAAATAAACACCCAACCTGTCACTGTCACAAAAGAAGAGCCTTCCATTTAAAATGAAAATCATAAAACTTTATTAATTTCTATTCACTCATTCATTAATTTCAGGTTGAAACTGTCGGTGACAAATATATGGCTGTATCCGGTCTACCGGACCCCTGTGAGGACCATGCCAAGTGTATAGCTCGACTGGCAATGGACATGATGGACATGGCAAAAAATGTCAACATGGGACCAAATCCAATGGTGAGCACTTAATCATAATTAAATTATCCTCTCAAGGAGATTGTACAACTTTTCCCAACCAAGTGCCATACTTCGTACACCATGCAGCGAATGACGACCAAACTTTTGCACCCATCCCCTTCTGAGAAGCTATCTGTTGAATATGTACTTGCGAAAGTTTTTCTGGATCTGCACTCAATCTCCTTAGTTTCATTTTCGGGGTCATGAATATGCAAAGCACATGAGACACAGTTTTCTCGCAAACTTCCGCTACTCAATTTTCGAATTTTCACTTGTTACATATAGGTATAGGTACTATTTCGGAAACTTAAGTAAGACAGAAGTACTCCTGCCAATTGCACATCCACACATTCACATAGAGCGGATGCACTCTCAGGTATACTTCATCTTTCGACTTATTCAATGTTTCAGGTTTCAAAACGTGCGGGAAACATTCTCAATTCTGAGCGGAAGCTCCCCTTATAGCCTTACTTGCTATTTACAAGAACAAACGTTTGAAAAGTCCTCAACAGAAGGACACTGTTGGGCACTGTGTGCAAAGATAACTTTTGCTCCAATTGAACAAATTGGAAAAGTTTGTCATTAACATTTTGCCTTTGCAAGGATGATTTTTTGTTCGTGCCGTTTTGCTGTCTTTGTCATGGCCAGATGAACAATTTAATAGAGAATGACTGGATGGATTGTGTGTATGTGCCTGCCTTTGTGTAAAGGGGCAAGGCAGGATGTTCTATGACAATTGAGCGACAATGTTATTCAATTATGCGGTTCGGAAAATGTGGGAAGGCAGGTTTTGCCCTGTAAAAGGACTCAAAAGTTGTTGGCGAATTGAGTTTGAATAAATTTGCTATTCATGTAATTGATATAAAATGTATGATGTTCTAACTTTTTGGAAATGTGTTGGAAACTTTCATATATGGCAAAAAAAACTTTTTTGAGAGCTATATACAGCAATTAGAGAAGTGTGACATTGCCGAACGTTGCTAACTGTATAAAGATTTCCATAAAACATTCAGAGCCAAAACGAATGGCGTGGATTTGTTTTGAATAATTATTGAGTTACGTCAGATCTTAGGTTCGTGATTGTTGAGATCACAGTCAAGGGAATAAATTTTGTACGAATGTGATGATGATGAGTGATGACTGATGACGATGAGTCAGCATGTCTCGGACAACTGCAGATTTTATTTGTCAAAATTGTTTCCTCAAAAATTACTGTAGGTATACAAAAGAAGTAGCCGTCTGCGGATTTAGTTATGTGTCACAAAGAAATAGTTTAGAGCTTTCGATTGTCTAACTAAAGTTTGTAATCGAGCAAACGGTTGAACCGACTTCCATAAAATGTTACTCAGAGGCGGAAACCAACTTAATATTGAGTACCTAATTTGTATCATTCAAGGATACAGAGGTTCTTTGTGGAGTTTTAAATTCTCTCTTTGGGATTTATCAGACGGAATAGGGGAGGAGAAGCAGTGTTTTCTAAGGCACTCCATTTTGTTCATTTTGAGGCATCAACAATGACATCTAAAGTTTCCGATAGAGGATGTAGTAATATCCATCGTAGTCAGCCCCAACCTCAGTATTGAAACCCAGGTCTGTAGGGATTTACAATAGTGAAAAATGATATTAAAAATGAGTTGATGGCGAAAGAAAACTTATTGGTTCATCGGCAATACCTACTCATTTATCCAGAAGTAAGCTATGTGGTTGGAAAATGGGCAAAAAATAAACTCATTCTGCATTCATCGACAGTCAAACTGCCATCAAGGCTGTCGCCTCAGTCTATATAACCTCAACATTCTATGTCGAGACCAGCTGGCCTCGCTTGATCGGTACAAGGTTAGCCTGATTTGGGTTCCAGGTAGGGTTGCCAGTTCTCCCGATATTCCGGGAGTCTCCCGGTTTTTTTACTAATCTCCCGGACTCCCGAAAATTCTATGAAATCTCCCGAATTTACAATATTTCATTTTAATTTTCTTAAAAAACCAAACTACGAACAGTTAAAGTGACTATATAATAGATTTGTTTTTAAACTGCCACACTGACATTGACAGTTGTTCCCGAATCGAAAATCGTAGAAAATAATAATCTCAAAACTGTTAATTGTATTTCTTTGGCAGTGGATAATGTTTCGGTTAATTATGGAATAAATAAATTGATTTTCAAACACCTAAGACCCGAAAATCCAAAATTAATCAAAACAAATTGCAATTGTTACATGTTTCATACAACTGTCAAAATTGTAACTAAAAGACTGTTATGATGTGGAGACTCTTGTGTTAAAAGTTTATTCCGAGTTTTCCAACAGTGGTAAAAGAATACGAGCTCTCAAAACTGAGTTCGAGAAGTTTGAAATGGAGTATATGAAAATACTTCTGCATGGTCCAACACGTTGGCTGTCACTTGGCAATGCTCTTGATAGGCTGATTGTTATTTGGCCAGTGGTTCAGTTTTATTTTCAAGACAATTGTCATCTAGTTATTTGGCAATTTGTTTATGAGAGTAATGAACCGAATAATGACGCAGAACCTGAAATATTTTTGTACTTCTTAAGTCATTACATAAATATACAATACCTTACCTACACATATTTACATTTTAACTTTAGAAGAGTAGTTTTTTAACTGCAATAACTACTCATAAAGTTTTATCAGACTTAAAGACTAAGACTGACATATAATGTAGAATTAAGGACATTTTTTTGGAACAAAAACTCATGAGTGCTTAAGAAAAACAAATTTGTCAACCATCAAAAATGTCATTGAGACTAAATTCTTAAATGTATATGAAAATACTATAGAATATTTTTAAAAAAATATGATTTTGAAAGAAGTGTTTTCAAACATCGAGTTAAAGAATATTCAAATGATTTTTGATTCGAAAATGTAAAAAATGTTGTGGAACTCCTTCACATATCTTGTCCTTGTGATCTTGATTCCTTATAATGATGAAGTAAATATAATTCGAAGTAGTAGACTGGAAGTAGAGAATATGCTTTCAGAGGAAAACAACAACTTTGATGAACCTTTGTGCCAGATATTTTCCGATCATTGAAAATATAATTCAAATTATTTTTTCTATTCCCGTGTCAAATGCATTTGTGGAACAAATATTTTCCATGATAGTCTCTAAAAAAAATTATAAAATCTTGTTTTGAAGAAAACCCTGAAATAACACTATAAATTTATTTTGTACTATGAATTAATAAGGTTTTTCTAATTCTCCCGATTTAATCTCAATCTCCCGATATTTTTTCTGATACCACCCGATTTGCTGAGAAACATTTCTGGTAACCCTGGTTCCAGGCCTTAGCAACATTTACGGAAACGAACAATCTAAAATCTACTACGGATTTGACAAACGCGACGGAGCCAAGCAATAACTTTTGACCTTAAGTGAACATTTTTATACAATGCACATTAAGATTTCGCCATGATTACCGTAATATGTGCTTATATGTATATGTCCCAGAGAGAAAAAGAATACCAAACAGTCGATTTTAGCTCCAATACAGGAAGTTATGAATTCTTTGGAAGGGCAGTTGTTAAGTATAGACTACACGACATCACGGATTTAGGTTTCTTGGTGTCTAGTACAACAAACTTTCAACAAAAAAAAAGTATCACATTGCGATCGACTCATGTCTTCAATAGTCTGGATGTGTGGTCCTTCCAATTAGCTAACAAGTGCCACAAAACTCGAGGCGCATAAAGCGACGCTTCAAAAGAGGGCCAGAGCATTCAGCGAGTGGAAGAACATTGAAGAAATTGAGAGGTGGGAATCCAAAAAATATTATTGACCTGAGTGTGGCACGTCGAAGTACTCCTCGCCAGCCCACAAACCTATACCGAAGTTTACCAAAAGGTTACGAGGACCCGGGCAACGAATCCTGTATGAAAACTTTTAGGGATGGCCTTGTAGTAGAATTAGTCGATGCAGGGAATATGGACTACCTTCACAGGATATGATTTTGCAACAGCGACGAAAATCAAGGTCACGCATCATGCAGAAGGAATTATTCAATTTAGATACTGAACGGCAAAACTTTGTGGGAGCAGTGGGCCAGCTAGGGATCCCAATTTCAATCATCAAAAAACACAAATTATACATTAAGAATTTGTTTCCTTTCATAAGCTGGCCTGATCCTTTACAAATAGGATCTTCTCAGTCTCCTTAAAATAATTCACCATTATTCCGAATGGCGTTTACGACGATTTAAAATACACCAATTTGAATTTAGAATTACGAGTAGCGTTTTTTCGTCGTTGAACGTCAGTTGTCGTTAAACGCCTTGTGGATCCCATTATTGTACAACGAACTTTATGTAAGAAAAATGTCACTGTCATTCTGTAAGGGGTTGAAAGCCACAAAACGACAAAAACGACGATTTTTATCGTTAACAAATTAGTGATCGCCAAGTTCATAATCGACTGAAAATTTAACTTTTCTTGAATTGTTAATTTATTGAAATAAGTAAATAAGTAAATTAAATTATAATTTTCCAAGGGTTAAAAGTAACAAACCAGAAACAATTTAAGAGTTGGTGAAATAAACAAAAAAAAAAAAAGAAATTGGCAAAGGCATTTTAAAAGCGGGGTCTTGACGACGAATGTTGGCGCCAAGATCGAATGGTACTATAAAGCTTAAACCCAGCCTAGACCAACATCAAGAAATGGAAAAGATTGGCATCAGAAAGTTTCTGTAAGCATCACTTTAAAGCTTTTGTTGAGTGTGGACTGTGGTAGTCCTTAATTTGTTTTTCTACACCCTTCTGCTAGCCACCCTCAGCAGAAAATCGCACATTCGCAGCAAGTTATATCGCCAGCACTAAACCAATTTTTTCCTAAGTCTATAACCTCTAGTTAAAGGACAAATACCAATGATAGCCTAGGTCGGTCTATCAAATCAAAGAGCAACCGACATACTAACGTTTTCAAGACACCAACTATATGACCAAGTACGGAACTTTCGGTCCGCGAGTGATACTCGCTCTTGGCCAGTTATGATATAAACTAAGAATTTTTTTTTTTCGAAAAAGATAAATAAGAAAAAACTGATATGTACTGCCATTTATCTGTCAGCGCTGTAGATCTGCCGGTTTGGATCGTATGTGGAATGTGAGCTACTTACCAAACGACGTCGCGTCGATATGAAATAAGTCTTCTAAATGAAAATCCTCAAATAATGACAAACGTCGTGAAAGTAAAACGCCACTCGGAATACGGGTGATTAAGATGCCTTTACACCTACCGACTAGAATAAATTTGCGTAGAAATTGTACGAGACGAACAAAAGCTATACGTGTCAATTCAAAATTGTGTGTTTCTTTGATTTAGCTATAGTGGCAGTTTCTTAAGTACCAGGTTAATTGGAGAGGCGGTTTAACATGAATTTTAAAACTAAGGGCCAGTTTCAAGACTAGCTGATAAAGTTTCGGATAGCCTATCCGGAATTTATATGTCAGATAAACTTCAACTTTCGGTTTCAAAGGCTTCGGATAGTGATAGCTGACAGATAAAGTCTCGGATAGTTTGTCAGCCAGTTCAAGTGGTTGTTAAAGTCTGTATCCGGTAGATAAACAAAATATTTATTTGAAGTGGCTGGAAAAAATATACTTTTAGACCATTCTTTCGTTAACCGGCGTATACAGCAATCCAGACTAACATGGATTTCTTTGAGTTTTTAGAAGGAGAATTTAAAGAATATTACGATCATACTACACGGCCCCGTAGGCGCAGAGTATTTCGCCCAAGGCCAAATTATATTGAAACCCTCGACCATGAATATTTCAGAATTCGATTCCGGCTTACTGAAACGGCAGAAAACGCCTGTGGAAGTTAAATTTTATTCACTTTTTTCCTAAACATTCCTACCACGAATGGGCTGTCACCTTGCCGTTGCGTCCTTTTTTGGACGTTGGTGATGTGGAGGTTTAAGTTGTAATAATTCAATAGGCTATGCTGTCGGCGACTTTAGTAGCCAGTAGGGTCACCCGTGACAGACAGGCTGTTTTGATGAACAACGAATTAAGAACTACCCAAAAACTATTAATTAAAGTGCTCGATAAGCCTGGCCCTGGAGAGCTTATCTACTTCCCCCTTCTTTTCCTACTCCTATCCTCAAATCACCCTTCTCACTATTTCTTATCCTATACCCCCTTTTCCCTGATGGGTTGGACGTAGGTGTCATACGACCCGTGCCGATAGTCAGCCTGGTTGGGAGCCCAGTTTAAGGAATAGCTCAGCCGCAAACGGAGTATCTGGATGCCTGACCCAGTTCCTCTGTTAGAATTTTTCTTTTGGATTTTTGCTGCTTCAATTTTTTCTGTCGATAATTTATCAAGGGTTTTTTTTTTAGACCTAAAACAACAAAAAATATTAAAAAACACGAAACAAACAAATGACATGTGTATCGAAACAAACTTTAGTGTCTGATAAATTTTTCCGGAAGTTAGTTTATCAGAGACTTTGACGATGAAACAGAAAAAAAATATCAGTAGCTTTTATCTGGTGGAAAGCGTTATGTGTCGGCTAACTATCCGAAACTTTATCCAGAACCTTTGAAACTGGCCCTAAATCTTATATTGAAAGTCATTATAAATCATATTTATGAAAATTTCCAAATACTAAGAAAACTAAATAATTTTATTTTACAATTTAAAGTTCATTTTACATAGTTACAATCGTTTCATTCAATCCTACTTATTAAAAACCACAAAAAAAAAACTTTCGATGAACGTCTATTTCCGTTTCCATAGGCATGTTTCCAAAAAAAACCTACAATTCCTTTGGACATCGGTATGCAAAAACCCCTTTTCATTTACATGAGAAGTACTGCCTCTTTCGGCTAATAACTCATTTTACTACCTCCCGGGCTCCCGCTTATTTTACGACCAATTTATTGATATCGGTTCCATTTGAAATTCTCTTACTCTGGGGAATTCTACGAGAGGATTTGTTTTTTTTTTGCCAAATTTGCCCCAAAAGGGATTTGCAATACTTATACACAACCTTATGTGATCGGGTAAACGAAATATACCTAACCCAATCCAAGACCTTTATATCGTCCAGAGAATTGACATCTGCACAACGATTGCCCTGATAATTTCCGCCAAAATACATATACAGAAATCCATTTAAATGAAAAAAAGAAAATCCTTTCCAATTGTATTGTAATCCTCTTTATTATTTACAGCAAATCACAATCGGAATACATTCGGGCGAAGTGGTGACCGGAGTTATTGGCAATCGGGTGCCAAGATATTGCCTATTTGGCAATACTGTCAATCTGACAAGTCGAACGGAGACAACAGGCATTCCGGGACGAATCAATGTCAGTGAGGATACTTATAAGTGAGTACATTTTATATGAATATTCAAACTCTACAAAAAAAAAATCGATTTCTGTAATTACACATTTTGCATATACACTCGCACACACTGTCCTACATAAAATGTTTTTCTAATTAAATGCTATATGAAAAGTTATTGCTGCTGCTGCTACTGCTATTCCTCCATCAAGTCGATATAACGTTGAAGTTTCCTCGGCAATCGAAGGGTATCAATGCCGTCGGGTAGCTGGCCAGCTGTCCGTAGTAGATCACGGATACGGCAACTGCAAAAGAAGAGAAAATAATCAAATTAAAAACGTTTCTAATTAAAAAAAAATAAAAACGTGAGTTTCCTGTTCGGAGAAAAGGACTGCTTTTCCATAACTATACTTAAAATGATTTATGAAATAGCTATGGTAATTGCCAATCAAAGAGGAACCATTGAAGGACATTTGTAATACATTCTTTGAACTCAATTTTAACCACTCCCCTATTTCTGCAAATGACCATCAATCAAACTGGGGATTAAATAATTTGTCATATGTCATACAATTGAGATCAAAGTGGCTTCCTTCTGATGCATCATGACAAAGTCACTTTGCAGAGCTAGTTGCATAAGCTTTTGGCAGCACAAACCATTAATTAGAAGATGCATTCAACAGGACAAAGTGTGTCTGTATTAGACAGACATTTTCCTTTGAAAATTGTTTCTCTCAAAAGATTTCCTCTCTCGAATGGACAATTAGACGATAGTGTGCTGGGAGAAAGTAATAAAATGTAATTATACGAGGATAGAATGATGAGAAGATCAAAAGGGCTTAGAGGGGGTAATGGAATTTAATTCAATGCGCTGGACATTTTTTGTGTCCCGAGTGCAGACGGACCTTACGAAGTCAAAATGGGGAAAGTTTGCCTACATAAAATTAACTATTAGTATTACCAACGAAATATTTAAGTTGAAAGTCAAATATGATTACTGGTAAGGGCTTTACTACGTAGTACGTAATTCCATTTTATCGTTATTGAACATCGCAATTTTCTATGTAGACCAGTTTTGTTAGTTTTATTGCAGAAAATTTATAAATTTCTCGGAACAGAACTTGCAGAAGTATGAAAAAATTTTGTTGGAAAAATTCTACAAATTTCAGATACTTCAGAATTCCTATTGAAATTCAAAATTCGCTTCGTAAAAAAAAAAGATTTAACCTACGACCAATAATCGAACGCGTTTGTTTGTCGGCATAAATCGGTATAATCAGCATAAATCGGTTGAATGCTGAATGAAATTTAATTTTTATTTTTGACTAGCTGTACCCGCCCAGCTTTGATCGTTCACAGGAATTGTATTGCTTAGGTCTTAGATAATAATGTTCTTTTGGTTAATGCGAAAAATGAGAATAAATCTATTTTCTGGAATTTTCTTTCTGCCTAAACCTGAAATATACAGCAATACGAACAAAAAAGAATCATGAAAATCATATAAGATGTTTTTTGTATGGGAGGCGTCACCCCCGTTTGTTCAATTTTGGCGTGGCGCTATCGATAATGGATGTTATGTATTGGATATATAATGTGCACCCTCTTCATCGCCCTCCCTCTCCTTGATCATGGTACTTGTTTGTAATGCTGTATTTCCTTTCCTTTGTTTCCCTCTTCCTATGGAATCCGAACAACTACATAATACTATACACCAGGGATGGAAAAGTGGATACAATTGTATCTTTTGGATACAATCAGAAATTAAAGTTACACAGTTACAATTCACTCGAAAAAGATACAATTAACAAAACATATTTTTGCTTCAAAAGTTACGCAGTTACAATCCTTTTTTAAAGATACAATTTCATACCCACCCAATTTCACTGCGGCGTTTATGAGGGCGTGCGTTAACAGATTATGTAGAACCAACGCGTTCATATAATACAAGCTAAAATGCGACTTTAGGCGTAAATATCGACTTTAGATAGTAAATATAGTAAGGTTCAAAGCATAGCCCACGCAGACTTATACTTACTGCTTTTACGCGCGTTTGACAGTGTTGACATTTTATTTTCGATTTGACTTGTTCGATTGTATTATGTTTAAAGAAATAGGGTAGGCCCTTCAATGTTGGAGTTCCATAGATTCAGAGAGTACAATTTTCCAGAGAAAGCATCATAAAATTTAGCTAATTCACACAAAACGAAAGGTTGTGATTGTGAGAAGCCATTCCTAGGGTACTAGGAAGGTAGGTATAATGTAATGTATACTAGGTAATATTATATTCCGAGAACTCTTTTTCGTTTCTTTCTGCACATGTGTCAAAAAGGCAAGCTTTTTCATAGAGATACGAATAGTCACAATTGCCAGCAACGTTTATACGTTTATTGTCACAGTCACAATAGACCGCCATTGCAGGTGTGATACGGACCTGCGAACCTGCACGAACTTTATATTTTAATTTGATATGTCACCAATAAATTTTTCAAAATGATAGCCATTTGTTCAATATCAAGGGCAAAGAGGGACATTATTTGTTTTTATATCATGAACTAAGAGAAGAGTCTTAATATTCATATAGCTTTAATTGTATGCTTTCACGTTCACCTTGTTTTTGTCGATAAAATAGGTACCCAAAATTAGGTCGATTTTCATGATTTTGATTTTAATTTTTCTTTTTTTGTAATGTGTTAGTTTTTTTGTGTAGATTGTTAAGTTGGTATCGTAAAAAATTGTGTAGGGTCATGCAAAAACTAAATTTTTTTCAGCATTCAAAGCTAAAATCTAATGAAAAATTATATTTTTAGATTTCTAAATTTTTTTCATAAATCCGCCATAAAAACGAACATTTAAAAAAATCATTGAAGATCGGTCTAATCTTGGATTTTTCATAGCCAAAAAACCAGGTGATCTCGAAACTATATAATTGCCCATAAATGTAGCTACCAATTTCCAAAACGATGAGGATACACTTCAGTAATAAAAGTTACAATTTCAACTTGTGAAAAGTACAATCTAAAAAGTTCATTTCCCATCACTGCTATACACCCCATGCCATAGTGCCGCACGCACCCCATCCCATACATACCTACATATACAACTGACCACTTCGAAAACAGAGTGGTTTTGTTTGTCCTGTCGCATCGCACGATCGTAAAAGTACAAACATCCATTTGTAGCAAGGTATATGTGTATGTATGTATATTTTCTCTTCAAAAAATACATACGTCATATCAGAATGAAATTCCTACTGCGTTGCGTGGCGATATGCGATAATGGATGTAATGTATTGGATACATAATGTGCACCCTCTGCATCGCCCTCCCTCTCCCTGATCTTGCTACTTGTTTATAATACTTAATTTCCTTTCCTTTCCTTTGTTTCCCTCTTCCTATGGAATCCAAACAACTACCTACCCCAACCCTACACTTATCGAATTAAATTCTGAAATGAAACCTGTTTTGTATTATACGTCTCTCGATCATAATATACATACATACATATATAACTGACCATAGCACTCACTGCGAAAACAAATCAACCCTTTTCGAATGTATAGTATACCGTATATGTATTGTTTTTGTTTGACGATCGCAAAAGTATGTATACCTATGTATATATTTTCTCTTCAGAATATACATTTTGGCTAAAAACTGTTCCTAAGGACGTGGCTATAAACGACATAGCCTATAGCAGTCTTACAGTCTTAAGGAACATTTTAAGTTTCATGGAAATCTGTCCAGTAGTTTTTGAGTTTTTAGCTGACAAAGAAAAGTCCTACAGTTTTATTATATGTATAGATGGTGTATTGTTAAAAATTTCAATGGAATATTTCCTGTGCATTGTTTATTCGTACACCGGTAAAAGTAGCACCAACTGAACTGGATCATTTAAAAATACTCCACGTGGCTTAATTGCGGCCAATTGATGGTTGCTGTAATTTCTTCTTGGGCGCAGTAGCGCAGTGGTTAGTGTGCTGGTCTACTGTGCGAGGGATCCCAGGTTCGATCCCCGGAAAAACACAAATTACATCGTAAGGTTTTTTCTACTGCGCCACCGCTCGCGAACGTCTGACAAACATCCAAGAGTATGACTGTCCTGAAAAAGCTTCTCAATTCAGCCGTTCGGACTCGGCATAAAATTGTCCCTTTCATTCGTCCCAAAAATAGAAACTCACACAAAACGAATGGTTGCGAGAAGCTAGGCCTTGGGTGTCTACCGCCTGTTGCGCCGCCTATTTATTTTTTTTTTTTTAATTCTTTCTATATGCAAGAAACATTATTCATTCAAGTTCTAACTTAAATTGACCATATGTTTATTTGTGAAAAATTATTAATCAATTTTTCACCCACTTCCCAACTACATATTTAGACAAGGCGCGCACCTATGTGGTGTGGCAGTGGCATGGCGATGGCATTGTGAGCAAGTGGAAGGTATCATAATGAGTGGTGCGGCGAAGTGGTATGAAAGTGATTTAACGCGTACTAAAGGAATTTGAGTGCACGATATAATAAAATGAGAGAAGAAGTCGGAGAACATTGTTTTCATTTAATTCCTTTGCAATAATTGTCTCCAATATCTCACCATTTAAAACAATGTTTACCCATATCGTAAAGACATGGGTAATTTCTTACTAATTCGACTTGACCTAATCTGGTATACAGACGGTTCCCAGATGGATACAGGGACTGGATCTGGCATCCATGGAGAATTGCCTCAAGGGAACTTTTCAGTCAGCCTAAGAATATTCCAGGCTGAAGTCCTTGCCATTAACCATTGCGCTAGAATAAACTTAAGTTCTAATATACACGTGGTAAAACTATATTTATCTTCTCAGACAGCCAAGCTGCTCTTAAACCCCTGGATTCATCTGTCATAAAATCGAAGCTGGTCCTGGAAACGTACATGACCATCTACGAACTTACAAAGAAAAACCTTCATTACTACACTGGATTCCAGCCCATAGTGGCTTTGATGGAAACGAAACAGCTGACAAAGTTGACGAGACAACGCCACTTGTTGGACCTGAACCCTTCTGCGGCGTCAGTAAGAGATGCTTCAGGAAGCACATCAAGAACTTAGCTCTAATCGAATCTAATGAAGTCTGGCTTAAAACACCTAGGCAGAACTGCACCAAAACAATTCTTTCCAAACCTTTCCATCAAGAAGTCACATTTTCTTACCAACCTAGGAAAAAATAACCTAAGAATCCTAACAGGTCTAATTACTGGCCATGGCCTTATAAAAAACATCTTCACCGAATTGAAGTCTCACCGGACCCCACATGTAGACTATGTCTGGAGAGCAACGAAACCTCTCTTGACATTCTCACGGAATGTCCGGCTCTCTTTCGCCTTAAAAAGAATATCCTTGGCGAAGAAATCGTTACCTCAGCAAATCTTGCTGAATTACCCCCAGAGAAGATACTTGTCTTCCTGACTGCTTCCGGAGTAAAAAGATGGCTCTAGTACCCTACCAGGGAAGGCGCAATAGGTTCCTTTAAAGAGGCCGCAGTGCCAGGGCCGGTGAAGGTTGCCCGACTTATAATCTATCTATCTATCTACTAATTCGATTATTTTTTCCATTTGATTGCTGATTCACAATGCAGCGTGAGAGAGAGACGAGTTCGAGTCTAGCGACTGTTGTCAAATAATTTGCAGACAAAAGAAATGCATGCAGGAAGCAGGATACATAACGCTCGTATCTATCCTCTTTTTTAGGGGATTATCCCTTTTTTCGAAGTCAAAGAAACTATCCCCTGAAAATTTCCAAAATCCCTTTTTTATCCTATAAACTCTTCTTTTCACCATAGCAGATTTCTGGTAGAAATATTCAAACATCTGCAAGCCGAAAATAGTGAGCACAACGAAATCGCTGTGTTGGTGGAATGAATACATTTTGTGCTTGCCGCGAACAAGAGTATCGGTGGAACGAGTTCTTTTCGGGGCTACATGAAATTTGGCCCCAATGAAAATGAAAAATCACCCCAAAAATGTACATGAAAGGCAACAACAACAAAAAATTGTGTAAAATTCTGCGAATAGGGGTGACAATTCATATTTTGGGGCCTTTTTTCATTTTTCAGTTTGGGGTAAAATTTCATTATGAAATAAGGCCCCAAAAGAACAAAAACGTATGGGGGCATGCTGCCTCCCGTGCAACCCCCCTGCTTGGGTTTACTGTCGCAGTGGGGCCTTATTTCATTATGAAAAACAGCCCCAATTTTGGGGTGATTTTTCATTCTTAGTTTGGTGCCATTTTTCATTGGGGCCAAATTTCATGTAGCCTCTTTTCTGCGGTGACCAAGCCTTAGACCAATGAAAAAACTCGATGTGCAAATCAAAACATTAAAAGTAATTCTCACAGTAAAATGTAATATTCAGTACTCAACTCATGCATTGAATTCTACAAATTTCTGAAAACGAAGCCTGAATTGCTTCGTTCAATCGCTGCAGAAGACAAATATAAAAAGAAAACCAAAAGTGGAGAAATTATTGCTATCGAAAACGATTCAGATGCAAATAACGACGACGGCGATGATGGCACGTTGGTTGTTTATTAAACACATACATATGTAATTTAAAAATAATAATAATTTATTAAACACAATTTACATTAATTTTTGTATTGATACTATTCTTGAATTTCATCAATTTCAGTGCGAAAACAAGTTAAAAACTTATCCCCTATATATCCTCTTTTTTAAATTGCGATATCCCTTGAAATCTCCAAATTTCGGGCATTTATCCCCTTTTCTGTCCGCAAAAAGATACGAGCGTTAAGGATACACAATATTGCGAGACTCGTTGTCAACGTACCTCGTTTTATTGTGAATTGCCCGACCATGTTCAAACGAGAACGAGGTGAGCGCCTCGCTCTCGTCTCGTTATCACGCCTGCATTGTGAAAGGGGAATCGGGAATGAGACACTACAAAAATTACTATTAAACATTTAAGTGGCCTCGCTCAACTCCAAATGCGTTTCGCTCCGATGTGGCGGGTGGGCTCATCAGTAGACGAACCACCACATCTGCCTAGTCGCACTATTTACTGGGATGTTTACCGAGATGGAATCACAAACACGAAGTGACTGTGAACCCTACCCTAATACGAGTCTTTGGTTAGGTTGAGCGTTGAGGCCACTTAAATGTTTAATAATATTTAATGCATACTCCACAAACTTTATTCATTTCTTGACTTGAAACATTTTTGGTACTACAAAAATTACTCTCACCGCTCCACGTCAAAAAACGTTTGAACGCCGCGGTGACCTCAACTCGGCGTTAAGACGCGCTCTGTTTGACGGAGCCTTAAAGTAGGTAGCAAACAAACAATGTATGGTTTCACCCGTTCATCAGTTCTTAAAATGTCGCCCGATGACAATTTTTGGTTGTCTCACATGTTTTCAGTTTCCGGGTTAACAAAAATACGCAGTTGTAATGTCAAAATCCACATCGTCATCAGCTAGCTTCTAGAATATGTTATGGCTCTACAATTCCACCGCTTGCCACTTTTAAATTTTTGAGCTCTTTATAAATCGTAAGAGGCTTCTGATGTCTGTGTTTGTCAGATTGTAATGGAAGGCTCCCAAGTGAAGCTTCCTTCTACGGCCTTTTTTCCTATCAGGCAGTGGCCAGTAATGACATACCTATTGTGTCGCCGATATGCAATCTGTTAAGAGAAGGCAATTTCTTAGAGCGTTTCAAATCCTGCTTAGGCCAAATTTTTTTTGTCGCTAGACAAGTAGTGCCACTTGTCAACCTAAGATTTGCGCTCTCGATAGCATCCAGCATAAATTTTTTTTACAGGTAGCGATTGGTATGTTCCTTTTCTGGCGAGTTATTTCGAATTCTGCATATTGATGATAAGATTCGAATTCAGTACTCAAAAATCAGCTCAATTATTCAGTGCTTTGGCCAGAAATCATTTCCAATCATACTACCGACTGATTTTGATGATTCCATTATAACTTGTCTAATGTTTTCTTCTATTCTCGTCTAAAAGTAACTTTGTCCAAACGATCGATGCACTTACCGTGGCAAATAATAATTAGCTCTAAAAAATACCAGACTCACATTTGCCCCTAGTGAAGAATTCAATTAATGTTTCCTCGCAAAACCATATCGCCCACACAAACATTCACACATTATTCCAATAGTATTTCATCTGATATTGACATGAACAATGACACGACAGATTCATTCAATTATATGGTTAATAATCAACTTGAACTTCTACTCACCGACACAAATGTTTGAGTGGCATAATTCCGAAAACCTGCTCCTTTTGAATAATCTTGTCTATCAGCAGTGTACCGTATTTCTCCAGAAACATCTCCCTTCGTTCGTCAAACAAGGCGGCCTATAAAAAATAATCATATAAACACAACTTCTAACCTCTCATTCAATCTGATGGCAGAAAAAAACAAACAACCAGCAACATTACGATTACGCTGTCCTTCCTAGGTCATCCCTATGAGTGTAAATTTGTTAATGCTCAATTTGCGATACCAAATGTACGTATACAAGTGAACATGTCATATTATGTCATGTCAACCCACCGCGCGCCGCCCCCGACCATGTTGGTCAATATGTCAACTGAAAATGTTGGCATCACCTTTGAGACTTTATGAGACTAGGTACATACGTTTCGTTGCATCATGCTGCTCTTAAGCAATAGAAAAAAAATACCCTTGTGGCGCCCACGTTCAACAAATTGCACATCATTAAGCAAACTGTATACTCACCTCGTATGGCATCTCAATGAGGGGTATGTTCCGTAGAAGGATGTTTAGACACGACACATTCTGATAAGTATAGTGACGCTCACGTTCCATAAGCTTGTCTAATAGTGCAAGTACAGTTGAAGAACCACCGTCTGGTGGATGGGGCTCTGCTCCATATCTGTTGATAAAATAATTCTTAGAATAAAATTTCCTTGTTAATGAAATGACACATGACTGAGTTGAGCTAAGTGTGACAGATATTTGTATATGTAAATTTTGCACATGGATAATGAATATGTTAATCATTAAAAAGTTGTTGAAGACAGTATCGATCTGGATACGAATTGCTGCTAGGATTTAAAATTGATAGCTGTTACCAGATTTGGAAAGAACTAATATTTTTCAAGATCAAGAGCTTAAATAAAACACTTAGCTTAGGTTAGCTTAGGTTGAATTAAGGCACTCGAAGTTAATAGTAATTTATTTGGAGTAAAAAACTGTGCCTGTTAGGATCCCCTAGACAAATTCTGAAAAACTAGACCGTCATCCTGGATATCCTCAAAAAATTTACGATTTCTTAGGAAGCTATGACCCGATAGACCCCCTACCAGCTTAAAAAGCGATAACCTATCAAACTGTAGAAGTTTGGTGAGCAAATGTGATACTTCACAGAGGTGGTTAGTTCTTTCCACCTGTACGAATCGTGTTCTCCGTTCGTTCTCTGAGATTACAGAATGCGGAGGCCTGATCGACTGTAGTGCTCTATCATGATCCTTTGCAGACTCTTCGTCAGTGACCCTTCCCAGGACACAGCAAGAACCTTGAACTCTTCGCGGCGGAGGTGAACTAGCTTGGATTTTATTTTTAAAGCAGAGACTGCTTTTATAGCCGCATGGCTGTTAATGAAAATGATATCGTTACGTGGTATTGCCAACAATGACATAGTTCGGGTCGCTTCCGCGATTGCCAGAACCTCCGCTTGGAAGACATTGCTATTATCAGGAAGCCGGATTGAGCAGTGTACATTCAATTCCTCCGGCATCGGTTCCACACTCCATCTTTGATACATTTATGTATATGTATGTATATCGATTTCCTCTTTGTGGGTTCATTTGTGTTCCATTCATCCCTATACAAAGAAAAAGAGCATGAGAATGATCTATCAAAGTCCAGATGGGGAGACTTATAGTCAGAAGTAACAACTTTTCCAACGTATTTCCCTAGAATCGGTACATGTCCAAAATTACATGGGTTCCAAGTGTTAGTGGCTAGTTGTTCCCGCATACATGTTCGTCATTGACTTGAGATTGGTCGCCTTGCCCGCGGCTTGCCACCAGACTACGCTGCCATATGTCAGGATTATTTTTTGGGTTTGGTCCCCACCTTCTGCCAAAGATGCTCACTTTTTCACTTTTTGGCACTTTTTCATTATAGCACTCGTGTTTCAATCAAGTTTCCTATCGAGGATCATTCGCCTTATCTGCCACTCTTATAGCCGGTTTTACAGTACGAGTTTAAACTCAGGTTTAGTTAAACTCGCAAGGAAGTTTAAACCAAGTACTTAAACCGTGAGTGTATTACAGTGGAATTTGAACGAACGTTTAGTTAAACTTCGGTTTAACTTTTCTCGTCTGTTTTGTACGCCACTGTATTTGAAATTTCCGTCAGTTTTGTTTATTGTGTCAGTTTGGCAATTTAAAAAAGTGAAATAAACAAAAAATAAAATAAATAAAATTCATTACTGCGGCATTGAATTCCTCTTCGGTTTGTGGAAATTTAAAATATTGGTGCCGTAGCATGCAAATCGCTACTGATGTCTTTTTTATTAGGTACCTTGAATGCCGCAGATTTGGATACACCGCAGAAATCTCCGGATGGTAACAACAAGCCTCCTCAAACTACAACAAATCATAAGAGAACGGGCATGAATCAGAACCAGAAGACAACCTACGGTCAAATTCAGTTGGGTAACCACAAGCGAAGAAATAAAACATAAGTCCATATAATTTCCTAACATATTCGAATTGAATTATATACAAAGCAAATTAACCGAAACACCAGAACAAATAAATTGTAGTTTAGTGGAGCGAAAGGTTCTTAATTCGCCTCAATTCTATGCACTTCCAATCTTCCATGCACAAACATCAGCAGAAACATAGACGCCTCATAGACAGTGCATTATTCCTGCAATAAGATACATAAAAGATATCACTAATTTCTTCTGAAGAATTATATTTGTTACGTACCATTTCGTTTTGTTTTCTATTCTGTGCTCTATTTGATTAAAAACCATTTGAGCAGTTAGTTTGTTAAGCCGAAATCGTTTTTCGAAATCTAAATCACTCCATTCTACGAAATGATTTGGCCTCAGACATATTTAAACTCAGTTTAAACCCCCATCCACGGCGGGTTAAGTTAAACTCGGTTTAAACTCTCGATTAAGTTTAAACTAGCACTGTAATACACCTTTTCGTGTCAAACGTCGGTTTGACACTCCGTGTGGTTAAACGGAGTTTAAA
This sequence comes from Cheilosia scutellata, assembly GCA_955612985.1. Taxonomy (NCBI): domain Eukaryota; kingdom Metazoa; phylum Arthropoda; class Insecta; order Diptera; family Syrphidae; genus Cheilosia; species Cheilosia scutellata. Next base: position 22,901,481 of record OY015312.1, on the reverse strand, counting down.
CTTGCACTGTAAAACCGGCTGGGGTGTTCCCTCAAAAGAATTGCGTTAGTAACTACTTTTTGAGATACAACTTTTAGCTACATACAGTATTTGCATCGACTGATTGTTGGTTTTGGTCAAAGACCTGAAAACACTTGCGTACAAAGTTCATAAACTGCTGTTCTGCAATATACCGGCACCGCATCATAAACTCCAATCATAAATATGGCGATTTGCACATATTGTTCGAATGATAATAATTTTATAGCCTTAAATTTTTTATTTCTTAGTAATTTTTTTTATTTCTTAAAATCATTGACATCTTTGCAATAAAATACCGTTGTGCCAAAACAATCTGCGGATCATATTATTTTGCAAAGGAGGAACGTTATCTTTAACCCCTCATAAACTTTGTGACTATGAAAAATGGATTGGACTGTTTGTTTTTTTAAGGGAAGTTTTTTTTATAAATTGTGAGATATGTACTATGTGTAGATGGTATAGAGTTTCCTATGGTTGGCAATACAGTGCGGAGGTAGGCAACATGAATCGAATTGTGATTTGAATAATGGAAGTCTGGATCTCGATATTGAATCGATAAATGGCATATAATGGAGATTCAGTAGTTACGATTCGTGCTTTTTTTAATATTTATTTTATTCTTTCATTGATTCCTTGAAATATTTAAATTATCGTTTTTTTTTTTACTCAAAGTCTGTTTTTTCTGGAAACTAAGGAAGCTCAAGATTTTTTTTTTTTTTTGTTTAATTGAAGAAGTAGAGAGTAGAAGGAACTTTATATAAATCATAACTTTACAATTTTCAATTAGTTTATCTTTAGTTTAAGGTTTGGCCGAAGACCGTCTACCAGATATTATTTTTTAAACTTATTTTTTCAATGCAAACGATTTTAAAAGTCTATCCTTCTATGATTTGTTCTCTGTAGCTTATCACGATTGTTGTATATTGGTATAAAGTTACCCAGTCAAGGTTGATATTCAAAAGATCCAGAACTTCATTCATTTCCGTCAAAGTTACACCAATGTGGCTCACACGAAACTCCTTTTCGATGTTCATGTAGCAATAAAATGGTATAAATCCTCCCTCTACCTGTGGTTGCAAAGGTCGCAGAAAATTGTCAGGTCAGGTCGATGTTGAATGTAGTTCAGGTTGATTAATTCTCCTCTTAATTTAAATAATATACTCATCATGTTAACAGGAAAGCGGTTTTGGAAGTACGTACTATTACTATCCATAAGTACATAATTTAGTGGGTTGTATATCGTTCTATGTTGTGAGAAATAAGTTTCTGTGTTATATTCTTCGTAATTACAGTGGCTATCTCTCCCTAATATTAAGTCTAACAGATTCCTTAAATCGGTAAGATTTATATCGGCTGAAATGCGCACATTTAAACCCAGGTCAGACCCCAGCTCCTCCCACTTTTTGACAAGGTTTCCTCTTGTAAATATGTTTTTCTTCAACACTTGCTTAGGGATCCTTCGTTCATCCATCTGCAATACTTTTATGGCATACTCAAAGTGAAGCATGAGTGTTTCTAATACAAACCAATGGTGATACTGTTATTTCTAGGTGTATCATATCATTGGGAGTGCTGGGCTGGTAACCGGAAAATTCGCTTCAGACAACATTGCCTTTTTTAAGCATTAAATTCTACTCCATTGGCTAAACCCCATTTTATGGCCATACGAACTAAGTCCCAACTGGAACTAACTCCAACTAGCCAAAGGTCAGAATTTAATGAGCATAACATACGTTGCCGTTCCACTTCTATACCCGAACAGTAGGGACGTGAGTCCTGGAATGAATATGAGAAGCTAACTGTCATCAGCGAAGGAACGAATTGGAAGGAGGAAAAAAAAGAAAACAACTTGAATTAAATGGCCAGAAAGGTAGTTTCTAATCAGTTGAATAAGAGGCGCATCGATCCCATAAGCACGCATTTTCGACAAAAGAGCTTGATGCCAAACGCAGTAAAATGCTTTCGAAATATCAAGTGCAACAATCTTCATTTCACCAGAGAACTGGAGAGATTGGTCCCGCTTTTCGGTGAGATAAGTCGTCAAATCATTGAGGAGTTTCCGTGATTCAGTAAATATCGTAAGGATTTTTGGTTCTGTGTGCAAGGAGTGCGAAGACTCTTCACGGGTCGGAAGCCCGATAAGTAAGTAAGTCTTCCAACAAAAGTCTCCTGTACGTCATATTAGACAGCATATTGGACATAAGTAGTATATGTTAAAATTGTGATGCACAAATTTCCAGTTCTAAAGGTGGAATTTTGTTCAGGCCTTGCTGCCTTTCCAAGCTCCAAACGCAATTCTACCAACGATCAACCATATATAGGGATTTAACAGTTGAATTACCCAAATTACATACCATTCAGCGAACAATAGAAATAAGCCTAATTCTATCCCCGATTTCAATTAAGTTTTAGCAGTTTCCTTCAGAATTTACAAAACTTTTCTCATTCATAAAGTTTAATTAATTTCCTTTCATTCTAATCACGTACCAGTTCGTTTCGTTCCAAAGACAAAAGCTAATTCCACACCCAAGTAGTACAGAGGACGACCCCCTTCGCATAATCAATTAATACGGAATTCATTAAATCGTAGAGAAATCCTTAAATTGAATACATGTGTATCCTGTATCCCTGCACTCACCGACAAAGGGGTAAATCTCCGAATCAATCCATTAAGCTTTGCTATAGAGTTATTTGGCTGTGCGGTAAGTCCCAACCAATTCAATAATGGGTAAAAGCCATTAAAATAAAATTCCCATAAATATATTCCAAAGTCCCAAGTACATTAGCATAGCATTTGCAATGGCACACGTTGATGTATTCACTCGATCTCTAGTCCTGCTTTACTATAGTATAGGGTGTGGGTGTGAACGACACAGCATATAGCTATAGATGCAAACGACTCCACAATGTCTTCGGGTGGGATGTGCTTTTTGGCAACAAGGCGAATGATTTGCAATCGCTTGCACAGTTGTGCATCCACTTTCCATGCCGGTGCACATTTTTGTATTCCCATTTGGCTCCCTAGCCTTACAGGGTTCCTTCCGAAATTGAATACCGACGAGATTGATTGTGAGAATTGCTCTTTTGTTTGCATTAAATTACGCCCCATTGAATCGAGTGGGAGGAGTAGGGCGGTACCAGTGTACGATTTAGCCTTGTTGAGGTTGACGTTGAGGAATAATACTCTTTCAAGGACTTGAGTAGTAAGTGAAGCTGGCAAATCTGAATTATTAGAAGACCAACTTTTGCAGGAAGTGTCAAAACACTAAGCACACTGCTTGGCAATGCAAATGTTGTCGACAGTAATAGTCATTTCCTTGAAGGGCAACAGAGAGTGAACAAATCTGGGAAATTGACAAACTTTGATGTGAGAGTTTTCTCTATGCTGCATTTTGTATAAATTGGAAGCTGGGATAAATCGAAATTCAAATTTATTTGGTCTGACACAGTTATCGCCAAGTAATGGGGATTTTCTTTAAGAGAATAGGACTAAAAGATTGTAGTTAACATTTGCTCTCAGAAAATCCTGAATTGGTAGGGTGTGGTTAAGTGTTACACTGTTAAGTGTAGCATCATTTTCAAATCCTTGCCTGTTCTATAATTGGACGGCTATTTATAACGTCATTCACAGCACAATAACACATTCATTCATATAATCACTGCCGCCCTTTTACTCGTACGCACGGTAGAGTCCTTTAGGGCACTTAGTAAATTCAACAAGTTATGGCATAAATAATACAACAGCAACATAATGAGGGTACGAGTACTGTTAATTTCGATTCAACATGCAATTCCATTCACTCTTGAGCAGGTTAGCAATTTGTGGCAGTAGTAGCCAATAATTATGAGGAGAATGAGTCATTTGAATGTAATGAATTCATTATCCGACTATTAAGCTAGGAACACAGTGACACATATTGAAGGCGTGTGTTTTACATGGATGTTTACAGAAGCGGGGAATTATCACAGTTGTTTGACTGAACTGTCGGATGTTTGTCTTTATTATCCAAAATATCAATATTGGGAAGAACTCCTTCTACTTGAAGATTAAAGTCATTTTCATTCCTCAAATCAGTAAAATCTTCCACTTATACCTGATCGACAAAGACCACTATATCTGAGGGATATTGATCTCCATCCACATACTGGACCAAAGCAAGGAAAAAACAACCCACCTTTAAAGCGAAACGTGTATAGATGTCGCCAAAATTACATCCATCACGAGAGACGCCACTAGGAAACCATGGAGTGAAACTGGGCATCCAACATAATAAATGCCGAAAGAGAAACCCTCATTCACTATGCGTCTAGCAGTAGCTAGGACCCGACAGTGATCTCTAGACCTTAGGATCTCCCATAAGGAAGTCTCGAAGAATAGTGTTATAGAGCTAAGAACCTTCTTGAATACTAAAGCTTGGATATACGAACCTCTTTGATAAGCTTCAACAACCAGGTTAAATGAGTTGTGGTAACAAAACGGGATATAGTGCTACTTGGGTTTTACTACCTATCTAATAAACGGCTGGACTGAGAAGCTTCCTCAGGAAAGTTATAGGCTATAGTCTTGGATGTTTGAAAGATGTTCGCGAGAAGTTGCGCAGTGAAAATAATCTTAAGACTTTGTGAGGGAAAGACTTCGGCCGTTAGTCTGGCCCATTGTGCATACCACCGAGATTTGGGGAGTTATTCCTTTACTGGCTACTAATGCAAACCATTTGGTGCTGTTTATAAAGATAAGAATGTTAGCGGCGCTGGTATTACCTAGACTAGATCACTAAGATCATTAAGAAAATATTTTCCTAAGTAGGCCTTTCTTAAATTCGGCAGAGCAACTGCAAAGAAAGTGAGTGATCGACTCATCCTCCTCTTCATTTCTACAGCTTCTGCAGAAGTCATTGTATGGTAGACTTCGCCTTTGTGGGTGTCTATTTAATATGTAGTGACCAGAGATGACATTAACGACTTTCGAGATGCTAGATATTTTAAATCGTGGAAGCTCCTTGGATCTTTTTGTATGCCACCACACAACGTTGTAGTATGGCGAATAATCGGTCTTATAACCGCAGTATAAAGTCAATGCATTACATTGGGTTGAAAGCCCCATCTAAAGCCGAAAGCCCTTTTACAAGAGAATAGAACCACTAGGGTTCTAGTGTGCTCGGCAATATCTTCTCTCCATAAAAGCTTCCTGTCCAGCCTCAGCCCCAAATATTTAGCGCTCCTGACAAGCTCGAGTGGAGTACCACTGGGTGTCAAATGGTAGCTTAACATTCCTGGTGAATAAGACTATCTCCGTTTTCGTCGAGTTGACGCTAAGACCGCAACTATCGGTCCAGGAGACTAGTTTATGAAAAGCGAGTTGCAGGTGGTTGTCTACGATCCTCTCGAGCATTTAATGAAGAAAAGAGTACAGATTAATTGGTCCGAAGTCCTTGGGGATTGTGCGGGAGGTCTTTGCTGCTTTAGTCGGCTCTCACATTAAGGCAACAATCAATAAGCGACTGGCAATAGGAAACACGCAAAATTATCGCTCACAATTATTTTACATTGAATTAAATTAGAGGTCTCACATCAAAGCTACTAAATATCGTTCGAACGAAAAATGTTGCTGATTGCTTATTGGCAGTTGCTATAGCAACTATAGTTGCTTATTGCTTGTTGCCTCAATCTGAGAGCCGCCTTAATGATGAAAATCACTGGCATGTAACCCAGTGTTATAATGTCTTTGACAATGTCAAAGGCGTTCTGTAATTGCCCCGGGAAAATGTCACCAGGACCAGGTGCCGGATCAAGACTGTTATAGTACTGGACTCGTCTTTAATAATCACGTTTGTAAATTTTAAGAGCGGTACCACATCAGGCAAACCTCTTATTAATATGCAGACGAGAGTATTGGAAATAGAAAAATTCAACATTTCAAATTAAGGTGTAGTGCTATACAGCTTTGCCCGTTCTAAAAAGCATAGCCAGAAAAATATCCCTCTATTTTCAGAATGTTGTCAAGTTTATAAGATATACTTTCTCCGATGTATCAAATCGGGTTTGGATTCTGAAAATATTAAAAAAACAATCAAGACAGACAGAAAGATTTGCATTCACGTTTGCATATCCTCTATCCTTTTTTTTAAGATCCTTACCTAAGTACTACTTATTTCCCGCAATCCCACATTAAAATATATACTGTTGAACTCGCCCTAGTATAAATGTCACAGTTAAGTTATCATCGTTTTTTTTTTTGTAACAGAAGATTTTTTTCATAGTGGGGAAGTTACCCTGACTCACAATCATATAACAAAGCAGTCCCTTGAAGGGATCGGATATTCCGGAGCCAGTAACCCACCAGCCGTTTGCCGATAGGGTTAAAACTGTAGCTACCCGTTGATTGCATGCAGAGAACTTACCAGATGCCATCTGGAATAAGGAGAGCCACCTGCGTGCGGAATTGGTTAGGATATCCAATCTAAAGTTGAGGTGCTAGAAACACCCGGCTAATTCGAACACGAAGGGGAGTAGATGATGCTGGTGGGGTTATAAGGATATTTGCATTTTTATTTAATAACATCGCAAACTTTTGGCGGGCTACAGTGAACTCAGCTATCGTGATAATAACAACACATGGACTCCACTCTCACAGTCAGTTCTTATTACTGGTAAAGTCATAATTAAAATCTTTCATCGATATCAATCATTTTTTCAATCTCAATAAACCAAAGAAATTACACAGTAGAACCTACCACCTACATTTAAGGTAAAACTGCCCATAAAATACCTTGAGCTTATAAAGACTAGCAATATATATATTTTCAATCAATCAAAACGTTAACTAATGATTATGAAATTGATGAAAATCAATTCGTTGTCACTACACACAAAAATGAAATAAACAAAAAAATCAGTATTCATATACAACCTACCTTAAGAGGATAAGCAGGAGATCAGGAGCACTGGCTTGTAGAGCCACACGTAAAGGTGATGCTTTGCCACATGATTCGATTGGAATGTCAATGAATCTGAAAATAAAAAAATATATGTCACTGATATTAATTTTTCACAGAAATATTACTGACAGATGTCAAATGCATAATGCACACTCGGAGGCGTATACGTAATATTTAATTTTTAATTTCTCCGAACTTATGAAAATCAATGAAAAATCAGTTCTGAATAAACCTTGTCATCGCTATTACTTCAATATTTTTATAAATAAATATTTGATGGACCAGGTCCGTATAGACAGACACCCTAGGCCTAGACCTAGCTTTTCACAACCATTTGCTTGCTTAAATTTTTATTTCTGAGACGAATGGAATGGAAGAGACCTAAAATTTTATGGCGAAGCCGAAAGGCTGAATTGGGAAGCTTTTTCAGGACAGTTATACTCTGGGCTGGTTGTCAGTCATTCGCGAGAGCGTGCACAGTGGAAAATACCTGAAGATGATTTTATTGCCAAAAATCGTGCTCAGTAAAAAAATGTGTTTAGAGCACTTTGTCCATTTTATGGTCGTCGTAATCGTCCTACTGAGCCGGCTACGTTAATAATCAAAATTGTCGCATATGGTCTGCTGAGCAACCAGAAGCATTGCAAGAACTGCCAATGCATCCACAAAAATGTACCGATTGGTATGGTTTATGTTCCGGTGCCGGTGGCATCATTGGGACGTATTTCTTCAAAGATGATGATGGCAACAACGTTACGGTCAATGGTGCTCGCTATCGTTCGATGATTTCGGACCTTTTTTTTAACCAAAATGGAAGAGCTGGGTTTGGTTGACATGTGGTTTCAAAAGGACGGCCCGACATGCGACACAGCACGCGAATCCATGGACAAAATATTGCGAGGGGAATTTGGTGAGCAATTTATCTCACGTTTTTGGCCGCCTAGTTCGTGTGATTTGACGCCGCTGTACCATTTTTTGTGGGGATATGTCTATACGGACATAGCCAGGATATGTCTATACGGACAAGCCAGCAACTATATTGGGGCCTTGGAAGATATGTCGATATGTATGACAAAAATTTACATTCCGGATGGAGCACTTGAGGCGTAGTCGCGGTCAACATTTACAACAATAATATTGAAAAAGTCAATGGCAAGAATTGATTTATCGATCCTAATAAAAATTTCACTCAAATTTTCAAATTTTCATTGCTTTTTTTTTCAATTTTAAAACCCAAACGCTTAAAAAATCACTCTTTATTATGAAAAAAAAATACTTTAGTACGCAATTCATCTGTCACTCACAGTCACAAGTATGTCAAGAAATTAAAATTGATAGCCTAGTATCACCTATCGACAAAACGTCATGTGAATGTAAAAAAAAAATAGATACCAACTCTCCAAAAAGAATGTAAGTGCCCCAGAAGTTTATAAAATCCCAATAAAATAGATTCCTATATGTGTGCATGCCTATACATAACTTCAATAATAACATCTCCTTAGAGATGACAAAATGACACCTCCAACAGGGATTCCTTCAGAAACAAAACGCCATTCCATTGAATTGACTGAATTTTTATTTTTTTCCATAAAATAGAAGGCAATCAAATTTTTGTCCCTTGTTATTAAAGAGAGGTGAGATCTGGCACTTTGTAGTCCTCATATAAACGCACAGGATATATACATTTTTATTAGAGAAACTCTCTAGAAATATAGTCAAATTTTATTTGAGTTTTTCATTTCATTCATGATTTTGTTTGGATGGATCTCCCTTAGGCAATTCAAAGCAAATGCTACTTTGGATGTTAAAGCGGTCCGACTGTATTAAAACGGGCTACCAACAACGTGTTGGGAGTACAAGCCTCGTTAAATAAACATTAGCCCCTGAATGAATGTTATTGTATGTATTGTGTTTAATTTAATTAAACATGTGAACGACAGGAACATGTGTTAGTATATATTATTTGTGTCAAGGGTAGTATAGCAATATTTAACTTTCAGACACACAGGCTCGAAAACATCAAATTAATTTGAGAAGTTTTACTGTTGAAATTTGACACATTTCTGTTTGCAGAATAATTTGATGTGGGAATTACGCTTGAGGTGACACCATGTTAATTGCCCTCATTTTTTGGTAACGGCTCTGGAATTGCGTTAGTACTATTGTGTTAGTATGGAACTGTGTATTTTCATGCCCAATGTTGGTGGTGGTGTATTATGTCATGAATGAAAGCCAATAATATAGTAAATATTGGTGGTGACATTTATAAAGATTTAGATACTCGATATACCATTGTTGCTTATTCGCAGCGTGAACTTTTAAAATTATCTACTACAGCTCCACGAAGACTGTGTTTAATATCTTAAGGGACTTACACAAGGAAGTAATTTTACAACCACTCTGTGGAGTTTATTACTCGGCTTACCGAGTACATTTTTGCGCGTTGAAATACTCACTTAGGGAATTAATATTTGAGCATCCTTGTGTCGTCAAGTCGTTGCCAGTTAACAATGAATCTTATAACACTCCATAATGGGGCCCATCGCGATCCAAATACAATTAATCTTGCAGATACCATTAAATGCATTAAATTGCTTCCACAAACTTTAATATTTGAACTGAAAGGATTTTTGATTTCGGGTTCGAAGATAATAAATATACCATTACCCGTGAGGACAGCTTAACGTCCATATACATACCTTACCTACATATAGATTTCGAGAGATATTCGAATCAGACCACCATTGTCGGGTCTCTTTTCGTCTCTCTACTACTATAAACCTTACCCAGAGAGACTCTCTGGAATTCTCCTGAGTTCTTCCCTGGGTTCGATTCCTAGTGTTAACGCTAGCATCTGTTTATGTGAGATCTGTTGCATCCAATGGGTCTCGACTAATGTTGTCCAAAGCTGGACATTGACACAATATATATGTATGTGCCGCTGTCTCATGCAACAAAGCAATCATCTCAGCATGGTATACTGAAGTGTGCTTCCCGAGGGCTAGTTCCAGATCTTCTGAATAGATACCAGCTCCCGCTCCGTCATCCGCATGGATCAATCACGATTTCACCATTCCTCTTTTCTGGAAGTAATCCATTCTCAATACGAGTAGGTGTGGGTCCAGTAATCATCGTATACATGTCTATATAAGCGAATGCAATCCTCTGGCCTTGGCATTTGTAGAACCTTGTTGTGATGGCTATATAGTCAATCCTGCCAACATTTTAATGATGCACAAGAATAAAGCTTCCTATAGTAGTCCGATCGGTATTTCATGAGCACACGGCACTATATGTATATACCCAACTAGAAACCTATAAAATCAGAGTCTCATTCTGGACTCAATTGTGTAAAATAAACACCTAAAGCTGAAAATGTTCAGGAGGTTATGGAAACTTGTTCCAAAATGGCTCACTCGATTCAAACAAATCTTGTAGTACTTCTCACAATTTATTTTCATATTATGGGTAAATTTGCTTGGAAGTAAGCTTAATAAACTAAAACTTCATATTATTGATGAAATGACAATATGCAACCCCAAGTATGATGGGTCTCCATTCGTCTCACACATTTTCAAAGAAACTGACACTAATAAGCGTTAGTAACTCTGCATGGATGAAAATTTGCGTACACATTTCGAAGGTGTGTGGAAGGAAAGGAAACGAAAGAGCTAAACTCACTCTGGGATTGCTGACACATTTCTATTTTCTGTCATATTCATTTATTCATTATCTTAAAAAGACCATGAGGGAGCCGACAAAATTGCGACTCAAGCTGTTGTGAATTCGATCATTGGCTTATTTTCCAATTGTGAACTAAAGATTGATATAGCCGAACAGAATTAGAAAATAAAGAAAGCGCATAAATTCAACTGACATGATACGATGTTTACTTTGCATTTTAGAATGTGGTTCACTAATGTCGTTTTCGGTTGGTCGTCCAGAACAGTCCGGAAGAACTCTCCGCGATACTGAATTCAACGCCAGAAGCAAATTTATCTTCTTATCAGGAGAAGAACTGTCAGTTGAGTGCCAATCGAACGCTTTCAGAAGAATAAGTTGCCTAGTGTCTGACAGATCACCTCACAACCGTGCGTGTACTCCGCACTTAGTGCTCCGCCATGAAAATCCAAGTGCGGAAAGATGGGAAAAAATATGAAAGTTCCATAAGACTAGCTAATTTTGTGCTTCTGAAACGTTGTCATTTTCTTCGCAACAATGAAATTTTTGTATTGATTACAGAGTACAAAAAAGGAGAAAACTACTCAAAAAAAAAGATTTACCGGACAAGTAGAGCCAATCCATTTTTGATGTCCATGCAAATTATGGAGATTGTTGCACCTAAACTCCATCAAGAACTCACGCCCAGGGCTATTCTTCGTGGATGCATAATCCACAAAAAACATATTATGTCAACAAAAGCCTAAAGAAGAGCCAGAGTTTCGAAAAACTTCACTTACAAAAACCATAGCAATTTTGGAAAAAAGTTCTTTGCAGTCCCAAAGTTAATTTATTTGAATCCGATGGAAAAGTGTGTGTAAGCATGGAGGAGAAAAGGTTTTGGTCCGTTAGTTGTATAAGTGTCGACCCTTGATCAACACTCTTATAAAAGCATATTAGTGAAAACCCTATTTTTCATATATGCCAGTAACATATGATTTCTAACACCACAACGATCCTTAGCATACTCCGCGGAGAGTGAAGCAATAGCTTACAGATAAGAAAATTAATGTTTTGAATTGACCAGCTTAAAGTCCGGATCGGAACCCAATTGCAAACTTGTGGGCCGATTTCGAAAGAGAATTAAAAGCCAACAAATCAAGAAATGCTGAAGAACTTTTCGAAAACATTAAGGAGGTCTATAGGAATATAGAGGAACTATATATGTACCACCATATTAGGATGCCGGATGGGCGCAGTGGCTCAGTGGTCAGTGTGCTGGACTATACTATGAAAGGGGTCCCAGCTTCGACCCCCGGAAAAAGTAAATTAGGTACATCTTCAGGTTCAGTCGCCACCTATCACGAACATTTGACAAACATTCAAGATTCTAACTGTCCTGAAAAAGCTTATCAGCAGTTCGGACTCGGCATAAAATTGTAGGTCCCTTCCATTCGTCCGAAAAATAAAAACTCACAAAATAAATGGTTGTGAGAAGCTAGTCTTAGGGTGCCTATATACGGACTTTTTGTGCCAAATACTTATTTATTTATAAGATGCCGGAGTTTAGTGGAAAGTTTTCAGAAAGGATTGACTGGTGTTTTTAAAAAATTAGGGCTATTTATCTAAATATTTAATTTTTATAAGTTATCCTGTGGCCAACTCGAAAAGGATTCAAAAACGTTTTTTTAATTTTTTGTTTTTTTTAATTATCTACTAGGTTTAAATATTTTATAAAATACTAAAAATCACATCACATGTTACTTATTTCTTCAATTTAATAAAATTTAAAAAAAAATCGGAAAATATTTATTGCGTTTTCCATAACTACGAAAAATGGGATACGGACAAAAAAATGCTCCGCGAAGAATTTCCCTCCAGAAAAGTTCTCCGCGACCAATAAAGATTGGGAACCACTGACATAGACGTAGCCTTTTCAGTAAGCCTTTTCAGTAATTTTTAAAAATACCACAACTCTCGTGGGCGCAGTGGTTAGTGTGCCGGAAAAACTCAAATTACATCTTAAGATTTTTTCTACTGCGCCACCTCTCGCTAACGTCTGACAAACATCTAGTCTAAGAGCCCGAAGTAATTTTTCGGTCTGAGAGGTAACCGAAAGATATTTTCATTACTGTGTAGCCTGAGTAGAGGGTATATCAAAAATAAAAGTCTGGCAGCAAAAAAAAATGGGTTTAATCCGCTACTTTGGTCGCGTCTGGCAAGGATTTGGCTGCGCGCAAAACGTCTTGGACTCATATTTTCATTTTTAAGCTGATCTACAGTGTTGCTTAGGGCTATAATCAAGTGGTTATACTTATTATTACTATTGTGGAAAATGATGCATATTCAACGCACTGTCACACGCTTCGGCTGCCACGTTTTGCTCTCAGACCGAAAAATTACTTCGGGCTCTTGGTCTAATCCGAGAGTATGACTGTCCTGAAAAAGCTTCTCAATTCAGCCGTTCGGACTCGGCATAAAATTGTAGGTCCCTTCCATTCGACCCAAAAATAGAAACTCACACAAACGAATGGTTGAGAGAAGCTGGGCCTAGGGTGTCTACCGCCTGTTGCGCCACCTATTTATTTATTTATTTATAACTCTCGAATTTTTAGTCATATTAATTTGAAACGTTGCACCTTGATAGAGATGTAAAACATAGATTCCACCTACACCTCCTTTTCGAGTAAAAAGGAAATTCAACTTCCTGTGCAAATATGTACATGTTGATAGAGAAAGTTGAGTGTTTCGATAACACAAGGGGACAATCCCTAAGGCGATATAAATATTTGTATAGGGAAACTTTTTTTTTGACTGTGTATTTTATATGGAAATCCTACAGACCAAAGAAAGTCACACATCGAATGTATTATATAAAGAGCTACAGTTTGATTGTAAGGGATAAGCTTTGGAAGTACAGAAACGATTCCGAAAACTCTTTCACTAAAGAAAGCTACTACAGGATTTCGAATAAATACCTAAGAGTGAATCTCTGAATTGTCAAGTAGAGTGTAGTTCTTTTATGTTAATTGAACTTGTAGTAAAAGCCATTTTTTATCGGGCAAAAATGGTCCAAAAATATTAAATTTCTCATTGATCAGAAAATGGGGCGAATTGTGGTGAGTAATTTTGAATTTTTGAAGTGAAACTTCTTTAGAGAGGTGTAAGTCCGAAAATATTAATTTTTTTGAAGGCGTTCACACATGGCTATACTGTGTATAATCTTATACGCAACATTCAGGAGACTCATTCCTCTGTAATTAGGATAGTTTAGAGGTTCCATTCATCGGGCATACTTTCTTCCAACCAAATTTTGCAAATAAGTTGGTGCATACTCCTTACCAAGTTGTCTGTCTCCCGCCGCTTTAAACAGCTCGGCCTGTAGGCCATCTGCTCCCCCAGCCTTGTTTGACTCGCTATCGCTATCCTTACCTCTTTTAAATCGCGTAGACGGAAATTTTGGCTATCATCGTCCGGAATAAATGGATCCTTCTAACTGACAGCGGAATTTTGGTCGTCTTCGCTGTTTAACAGTCTGCAGAAGTAGTCTTTCCAAACCCTCAGCACCCACTATTTTTAAAACCCCATACTAATAGCCTTGTATGTAAATGCATGCAAATGAGTGGTAGCAAAATGAATTAATTGGAATCTTCGCTAAAAAAATCAGGATTGCATTCATTTTTGTTCTCAAAATAAAGTCAGCCTTTTAAGAGATACACTGAAAAATGATTGAATTATCTTACAAGCCTTCGACTTACATTTTGTTATTCTAGGGCACGTTCCACAAATCGCAGTGCATCGAAAAAACTCTTTACTTTGAAAATGAACTTTAAGAAATAATTGTTATACTTTACCAATTAAAATACATGTATGCATTATGTATATACCTAATGGTATTTTCACACGAAGTATTAGCACGCAACTGCACTGCCTATTATGTCATTATTAATGTATATACCCACCTTACCATTCGTTCCTCCTCAAATCGTGTTATTAAGACTGGCAATTCAAAGCCAAGACTAGTTGCGTGATGAAGAAAATAGACCATAGCTCTTGTGTTTTCATCCTGCAAAAAAATGTACATTTTAAATCAATGAGAATATTCATAAGACCGGATCCTGATTACCTGATCCTTGAAATCACTTCTCCATCCAGCAATGAAATGCGGTGCATGAGGACCAAATAATGCACCTAAGAAAATACGCTCAAATGTTTTCTCGCATGAGTAGATTTCCTCTACAAAAAAAAGAAAATGTTTTAGCATACAAATTGTACACTATATGTACATTACATATTGCTATATATAAAGGGCCTACATAATAATTAATCATTTTGATTGTTCGCGTTAAATTTGTTGACGGAATTCATTTAATATGAACACAAATTTAGCAACAAAGGGTTTGTAGAATTTAATGAAGATAGCTACTTAAAATAATATTAGTACGTATACGTACCGTGTATTATTCAACAATTTATTTGTTCAAATTATAAAACTGTTACACTGTACAGTAGGGTGTGTCACTTTAGTATGGCGAAAAAAAAGTTGATAATTCAGCCCTATCGAGGTATCCGATCGGAACGGAATTTTTTCCTCTACGCATACTCCGTAGGAGACTGAAATTACATTCGATTTATCAATACTTCACTGCAAATCGTAGTAAACAAATTCCGCAACTAATTCCTGTCGGAGCATATCGGAAGAAAATTCATACGAAGCTGTCAAAAATATCGGTAAAAACGCACTTGATCGCACTGAAATGCCAGTGTGCCTTGCATATTTGTCGAAAAGAAGTTCCGAAAAGCTGTTCGGAAGAATACCTCAAACAAACAAAAATCCTCCGATTCGTATTTGTATGAAATCGGAGAATTTTCCGATCGGATACCTCGATAGGGCTGATTGTTTAATCTAATACCTGCCAAAAGTTGAATTGGGATCTTAGGCTTCAGAATATATAAAAAAGTTGCTATTTTTATGAACTTTTGGCTCCCTCAAACCAGCTGAAGTTTTGGAAAAAATGTTTTTTAGTACTTTGTTGGTTTATTGTTCAGATAATGTTTAATGTCAATTTTTGTAAAAAAAAACAATTGAAATCGTTAAACATAAATTGCTTTTAGGAAATAAAACGAAAAACATAGATATAGCTTAATGCATTTATTATTTATTATTACTAGCTGTAGCTACCCGGCTTTGCCCATACTCAGGAATTGCCTATGACGACAATCTACATTAATATTTTAAATTTAAAACTTTAGCCCCCACGAGTGTCGAGCAATAACGTTTGCAGTTTCTTATTGGAAGTGTCACGCCCCTTTTCTCGATCCCGCCCATAGTATTTTCAATTCTTTCTAAAAACAACAAACCTCTATTTACCAAATTTCAAAGCTAAAGCTGCCGCAAATGTCATGATATAATATAATTTTAAGATTTGGGTGTTCAGCGCCATCTATCGGAAAACTCGAAAACGTTAGATCCACGTGTACTTCTCTTTTCCTAACCGATTATAGGTCTGTTTTTTTGACAATCTATCTCAGTGAAGTAAAGTGAAGTAGAATATTCAGCACGCCATTACAACAACTATATAGTGTCTCGAAAGTGTCAAACAGTGTGTAGTTGTTGTAATTGCGTGTTAAAGATTCTACTTTACTTAACTTCACTGAGATAGATTGCCAATAAAACAGACCTATTGTGTAAGTTTCAGCTTAATCGACCGATTACTTTTCGAAATATCGGGAAAAAGCGTTTGCAATGTTTTTTTTTTTTTTTGGGAGGTGCCACGCCCCTTTGTCCAATTTTGAACAAACTTCGCAGACAAAAAACTCCCGGATGAATACTTCAGATGGCCTGCAAATTTGAGCTAAATTGTTTCAGTTGTTTTCGAGATATAAGATTTTGTATGTTTTTTTTTTTATGGGAGGTGCCACGCCTCTTTGCCCAATTTTGTCCCCAATCTTCTTCTTTGGGCCAATACAAATCCATCAAGCTCAAAGTCGTGAAAATCGAACCATCCGTTCTCGAGTTATGAGTGCACACACGGGCGGCTGTTTCTTTTATATTTTAAAGAAGATTGTATTACTCGAAATGCGTTTACCGGTGTACAGAACGAGTACCTAGTTGTAAAATATATTTATCTTTAATGCATTTACATTATTTGAGCAGGGCTTAACTTTAGTTTTAGATATAGATTTAAAAAAAATATAGCGCACCAATAGCATATTGCCTAACAATTTTTTCGGAATTTCAAGGTCATTGAGGGAGCCAAAAGTACTAATGAAAATAAAAACTATAAATGTAGTTTTTCATTTAACTCAGCAATGCAACTTTTGAAAACTATTAGACATTAAAATTCTAAAGTTCAAAAATATGACACACCCTACTGTACAGCCACTGCGGAGTTGCAAGTATCCCATGTGTCGCCTCGGATATAACAGAACTAGAAAACCAATAAATTCTCTTATGCAAATTCAAATACGTTTGAGTTGTCAAATAGATAATATCAGATCAGTTTAGGTCATTTTTATTCATCAAACCTTTACTGACAAGTACTTACAAAAGCATGGTAGGTAAAATTCTCATTGTGTATTCATCCATCTGGAGAAAACTTCTGACCACAAAGGTGCTTATCTGAAACTTAGGACCAAAAACGTCACACAGAACTGCATTAATCTAAGTAACAATTAATTCCTGGTCACTCTGACATCCCAGGTAACTGTTCAGCAGACGAACTAGAAATACTAGGCTCCTCTGGCGTGGATAGTATAAGTGTGCACAACTTGATGCACCACTTTCTTACACTAACCAAGTAATTCATGCGGATGCAGCAAGCAGAGCAAGTTACAGATGGAAACATCTAGGATACTGGTAAACTCAGCTGGAAAGCTCTGCATACTAAAAGATCCAAGGAGCTTCACGACTTAAAGGATCTCGCATCTCGACCTACAAATAAAACTACAAACAGGTAATAGTGCGCTTCGGCTAACTAACGTAGGTTTCTTCAAAACCAGACAGGTAGAACTAAGGGAATCCTTCTCCAACATCCCTGATAAAACGGATGAAAGTTTGGGTGAATTTGACTACGACACACCGTACGAAGTACTATACCCAGATAGGGAAGACCAGCAAAAGAATGATGTTTTGAATGAAAATGAAATTTCAATTCATACGGATGGTTCCACAAATAAGGAGGGTATACAGGGTCAGGTATATACTCTAGTGATATAGACCTTCCCATGTCCTTAAAACTGTCGAACACATGCAGTGTGTTCCAGGCAGAGGTTTTGGCCGTACTCATAGCTGCTAATCTACTTGATAGGGGATCAATATCCAACAAGAACATCACTATTTACATTGATAGTCAGGAGCTGGTACACAAAGCCGAGAGCGCAGAACCATATCTGATTGTGAACTGTAACATTGAGGGTAACGAAAGGACTGGCAAAAAACGGAGCAGAGCTTCAACAAACTAAAACAATTGAGGGTATAAGACCACCAATAGCCGTGGACATAAGAATTATTCTCAAGAAAATTAAAAATAGGGCAGACCAAAGATGGTCGGATATAGTAGGTCACAGGGTCTCAAAGGCTCTGTGGCCTAAGTTAGATGGGAAAAAATCTGTAGAATTATTAAAACTAAACACATCAAAGTTACGAATGGCGATAGGGATACTCTCTGGGCACTGCCTTTTTAGGAAGCACGCTAGAAGATTACGTTTAGGAAATATGGACACATTAATCAGGTATTGTGATGATGATGACCTACAGGTCGCAGAGGATATTACTCAACCTGTCTGTGAATGACAAGCTATTGCTCGGTGCAGGAGGAAACACCTTGGAAGGTACTTCTTCGACAATTTGGAGGAGGTTGGCCTTACAAACAAAATTAAAACAATTTTTACGTTCTGTAATCTGTATGGAAATTAATTGCTTGGGCGAATTGGTTTAGGCTTTGATTGTGAAAGTTCCCCACCGATGGCGATGGGCCCAATATGATACACTATCGCTCTATATACATACCTCCTAACCTAACCTAACATTTATAAATAAAACAATTCAAGCAAAAAGTTATTGGCTTCATATTCAGTAGGTAGTTAACAACTTTTCCGCCTTTAGGCGTACTAAAGTACGCCTCATAATTCGATTTTTACTATCCCTACAGAAAACTCACAAAAAGCTATGTAGACCTACCTGCATCCATTTCGACATCAAAAGGGCCAAAGTTAACATCTACAACAGACTAGCACTTAAAAATTAAAAAAAAATCGCCCTCCTAAGTTACGTCTAATGCATGGAGTAAATTAAAATTAGCCACAACGTGCTTGCTTCTATGAAACCTCTAAACTGAAAGTTACAAAACAATATTATGTAGTTCCTTTCCAAAGGAAAACCTCAGACTTTAATGTAATTTATCTTTTTTTTTTAATAACCATGATGTCTGAGCACATCTCTCATTCTCTGTGACATGGGAAGAAATTAAATTACCTCGTTAGGCAGGAAAACGAAGCAACCAGGGACATGACAAAAAGCACGCATACAAGTTGAAAATATTATACAGAAAAACGTGTCGCAAACACAGTTGGATTCCCTATAAGTTATTCGTATCGCATAAACCAAAAAAAGGGATTTGATGTCGTTTTGTGTTCCCGCCCGGCACTTTGATAAGGATATAGGTATGTGATATACATTTCTAATGTATGTAGGGCAATTATTTTATTTATTTTATACAATGGGTAATTTTTTTTATCACATTCGACTATTATTAGGGATTAAGAAAATGTAGAAATGGATCAATAGATTGTTCAACAATCACGTCAGTAGATATTTCTGAAATAATAAAAGCTGCTCCCCAAACTACCAGTAACATAGGACATTCGAAATTCTTAATAACTAAACCCATACAACATTGAAACAAATTTAAAAATCCTTTCTTGTACAAACTCACCTAAAAGGACAACAACAACAGCTGAGTCTCGTACACCCCAATCCCAGCACGTCCGCAGCGCTATATACAATATGTTGTGGTACTTTCCCATCAGACAAACCTGCAAGTCATATACAAAAAAATAATAAAAAATTAAATTTCCAGTTCGTGGAATCGGTTATATCGAATGCTGGTAGGCATAATGGGTTTTTAGCGATTATTACACTGCAGACTGAAAAGGGAGCTTCTAAGCGTTCGCCACCTTTGTACCAATAAAAGTTTTATTTTAACTGTTTTATTGGGCCGCACAAATTATTTTTAACGTAACCAACGCAACAATCTTAATGCCGTCGTAACTGAAAGGCTGTATTAAAAATTGAAATGAAATTCCATTTTTATTTTCTAGTGTAAGCCGAATTTTTTTATTGCCTGTGTTTTTGAGAATGTGTGCTGCAGTGAAAAAGGGTGAATGAAAGTATTAATTAAAATTAGAATGAAAGAACGCCTAAAGACGTCAGCGTTAGGCGACTATTAAACGTGAAATGACACTAACGCTAAATTTGTATTCCCAACTTTGTGATAATAAATGCAAAAGGCGTGTTTTATTTAAGCAATTTTTTAAGGGTTAATTGTGGTAATATACTTTATTGCATCTAATAATCATTTACGTTATTGCGCAGAAACCAAAAATAGATTTTATCAAATTATGACAGTTAACTAAGTATAAGAATGAAATCCTCACCCCAGGACTAAACACCTTCCCTTGCGGTGAGTGTCAGGTTGCTTTTTGAATTTATACTTGGTGCTTATTTATTTCAGATTTTTTTATTTAGTAATTTGGGTTCTTATTAGTTATTACATTACATTATAGTACATATTTACTGCCGTCCTAAGAATAAAGAACGCAATCGCCAAAAATTCAAAAATGGCGTTAGCGACATATTTATTAGAATCGTTAAACACTGTATTATTTTTGTGTGAAGCTTAGAGGGCACATTTCCAACTCCAAATGACTCAAAATCAGCAATGCAAATGGGCACATCTACCATGCTTAGATCTATAGGTATGTAATAAAGGTTTTCCTGTCATAGACTATATAAAAAGGCCCATTTGCCAACATTTTCTGCTTATGTCTCTTTTTTTGCTTAGTGTCATGCGATTTTTGTGGGTTAATGAGCATTTTTTGCTACTTAACTATCATGTGAAGTGTATGTTTGAACAGTATCTCGAGATTTGAAGGGATTTTGTATTGTGCTGTTGCGTGAAATTTGTAGTTTGACGAAACCGACTCGAAAACTAGATCTCCGTCTTTTCCCGAAGACGAACTATCACCCTATCGACGTTAAACTGTAGAGCAAACTATTCCAAATATTCTTCTTTGACCTATACCAGCCACCCTCCTGACAAACGGACTGTCAAAGGCTACTATCGTGGTGCTAGTATGCTTTGGATACTCTTTCGGCTTCCGAGAAGACTAACTGGCACCTGAAGGAGCTGACTACATCCGCCAGCTTAATCTTGAGACTTTGAATATTCCGTCATGTCAGGAGCAATAGGCGGGGGTTTTAAGACATATTAGGTCTATTCGCGTACTTTTCCGAGCAAAGCAGTACAAATCTGTCAATTTCGAAAATTTGAGCGCAACTCTCTCAGAGAGCGAAAAATGTACCGAAAAGTACGTGTATACACTTCGAGCTACTTCGAGCCATTTCCAGCTAATCACCAATTTGAACAAAACAAAACTATTTCAAAATGCAGCGAAAATTCACAATTTTAATTAAATTGATATAATTTTGTATTCTATTAATATCTGTATAACTCATAACCGAGCAATCGTTGGAAAATATATTTTGTTTATTTCGTCTATCTGTCAACTTTTTGCTTTTGACAATTTTATCAGTACATGCCGGTAGAAATTTCCTGAGCTGTTTCGAGCCAGGAGGGGAAATGTTGGTTACTCATTTATTTTGCTAGTTTTCTCTTTACCTGTCATTTTTGATGAGAACGTGTATAGGTTTTGTGTGGTTGCGATCGATTGGTATCTATTGTGACTCGGTAAATTGATTTCCACGCCACCTACCAAGATTTTTACGTACCCGAATCACAGGATAAGATTTGTGACAGTTGATTTCATCACAGAAGTTCCTACTGAAATTATAAATTGGAAGTGCGCGCAAAACATTCTATTTTAAATTTATTGTATAGACATTAACAAATTTGATATCAGAATGCCTCTACAAAATGTCAAAGTATATAAAACAAGTAAAATATTTGTGAAAAACTAAGAGATGTAAATAAAATCATGCCTTAAAAAATTGTAAACAAAAGCACTCGAAGTTACCAATTATAGAACAATTTTTTTATTGTGTTATCTGTTGACCTTTAGGATTTAATATAACTCATATTTGCAGCAGGTTTTTAGTTGGGAATGCTTAGTCCAAAAGAAGATAATATAAGAAGATATCCTTGTGAAAGAGGAGTTAAAATTTGTTCTTTTTCAAGTGGTGGCTACAAATAAGGAAATTCTTTGGATTGTTCCGATCATTATGAACTTTTTTGAGAATTCGGTGCATCGATATACATATTTGGATTCCTGTATGATGTGCAATATTTAACTCCACAGAGTTCCCTAGTTTTTAATGTATTGTTTCTTCTGCCATCATTCTTGCACTTGACCACACAATCTATTCAATATATGAAAATATTAACTTCAACATACCTATTTAATTTCAATTATCACGTTCTTTTCACAAATTGTCTTCACGAGGGACAGGTACAATTACATTTATTTGACCGCAACATATTTAAAAGAATCAAAATACATTTATTAGCTTGTTTTTATAGCTGTTTTTTGGTATAGATTTACTTTTTAATATTTCTTCTCTTAAATTCACTAATAAACTTCGTAAATAACAGTCTCTACTTATTAAATTTATTTTTTTTATTTTTCGAACACACAAATTTTCATACGATTTGACAGTTAATGGAGCGACTTATCCTGTGATTAGGGTTCCACCGAAATCCGCTAGACGCGGTATGACCGAGTGTCAATTGCGTTCGGTTTAAATCGCGTACGCGAACGAACCTATTCTCTTTTCCTTGGAACTTATTCTTCAATTCAAAATTATTTAAAAATATTTATAAAATGTTGCAGTTGTAAGATATAGTTTAAATATCAAATCTCAAAGCAAGCTGCATATTCCAAAAATATTGTAAAGCCTCGTAATCTATGAAAATAAAATATCTTACACAGATTCTCAAAAGAAATTCACAGGTGGCAATAGAGTTCCCATCTGCAATGTCCAGCCCACAATTTTTCTGGCAACTTGATAATATTTCCCATTCAGAAAGCTAATTTACATTGTTGACAAAGAAAACATTGCCAACAGACTTCATTTACGATATCCCAGTATGAAACTCTCTCATCTCAAAGAAAACTACATCTTGAAGACTGCTTCTTCGACGATCCCGACGAACTCGCATCAACCGCCTCCAACTGCTCTTGAGGTTGGAGTTATGACATCATAAGACCCGCGGTATCAATTTCGGCTACTCTGGCATTTAGTATGGCTGCACTTGTTTTGGTCTGCCACCCAAACCTAACCTAAACTAACTTACCTCTGTTTAGTTCGGTTTGCAATTGAATTATTGGGAGTTTTAAAAATGTCAAGCGAAATCTCGTCTCTCTGGCATCACGGATATTTCCAACATAAAATATGCAGAGGGAGCCTCAAACGTTTTCGATAATATTTAAACTTCGTGAACAGAGTAATCATGGTTCAAGATCCACGTTTTGTATCTTACTAAATACATGCGCTACTATAAAGGCTTGCTCAAACCAATGCAAAAATGCGAAAGCGGGAGAGAATTTTGTGCGGGAAACGGTGGGATATACCGCCATCGGCGGGGCCAGGAAATAAATACATGTCGATTAGCCCACTGTTTTGCGCGCGAGATTCGCTTCCGCTTTCGCATTTTCGCTTTAGTTTGAACAGGCCTTTATGTGAGCAGCTCCCAGATCATAATATCTGATGTACCACATACGACTGTGGCAAAATAATTTCTCCTTTCCCTAAATCTTGGCAGCAAAAAAACTTATTTAAATTAAACTTTTCTCCAGTCTTCCTTATTGTCTTAAATCCGGGCAATGAAATTTTAATATTTTCATATCTAGAACATTCACTATAACTTTATGTAGAGGGGCCAAAGCCAGTAGAGTAGATGTTTCCTGGTCTTTTGGAGTATGTAGGTACATTCACATGTTTGAACAGATTTAGCCCGCTTCTCTAATTTTTATTTCGAAGGAGCACAAAGGATTGGTCAAAATAAACAAATAAAGTTGTTGGCGCAACAGGCGTGTCGACACCCTAGGCCTAGCTTTTCGCAACCATTCGGACCTACAATTTTATGCCGAGTCCGAACGGCTCAATTGAGAAGATTTTTCAGGACAGTTATCTCTCGGTTGTTTATTTGTTTGACGTTCGCGGAAGGTGGCGCAGTGGAAAAAACTTTACGATGTATATAATTTATTTATATGTGTTTTTCCGGGGATGGAACCTGGGGCCCCTCGAACAGTAAAGACTGGTACCGGAAAATCGGGAAATTAGAAAAATCGAAAATTGAGAACGGCGGCCGATTTGCCTCAATTTTTTTTTTTCAATTGTTCGTAACCAGGAGAAGGTTTTACGAAAGAAAATGTTGGGAAAACCAGTCGGGAAATTGGAAAAATCGAAAATTGATTTTTTGTATGGAATGTTGTTTGCAATTGTTCCGGAATGGATTGGAAGATTAGAAAATTCCGGAAAAACGCCAAAAATTTGATTTTTTTTTTTCAACGAAATTTGCATTTTAGCGCATGATTTGATGATTTTGGACGATGTAAAGGTAGATAATTCTGAAATCTTCGTCTTTGTGGCGGCATGTCAAGAAGTTGTAATTGACCACGAATATGAGAGACAACTGCGCTGGCGTCAAATTCCCGTTGATGTTTCGACTGGATTGATATCGTTCCCGAAAAATTTTTCCGAGTTCACATCGTCGAAGGAGGAACTCATCACCAAAGTGTTGCCGGGCATTGCACAAAATTATAAAAATCTTGATTGGATTAGTGAACGGGCAATACTAGCAGCGAAGAATAATAGCTTGAATTTCATTATTCAAAGTCAAATCGCTGGAGAACTGCATTCGTACAAATCCGCTGACAGCGTGACCGGCGAGGATGAAGCCCCCAACTATCCGACGGAATTTTTGAACTCTCCGCCGCATAATTTACAGCTGAAGTTGGGATCGATCATAATCATGCTGCGGAATCTGAATCATCCGAAATTGTGCAACGGTACGCGGTTGTCCGTCAAGAAACTGATGATCAATGTGATTCAAGCGACGATCATCAAAAGGGCAAATTCAAAGGAGAGGAAGTCCGTAACCCACGAATTACGATTATTCCAACTGATCTTCCATTCCAATTCAAGCGGATTCAGTTCCCCGTTCGATTAGCTTTTGCGATGACAATCAATAAATCACAAGGCCAATCATTGGAAGTCTGTGGAATTAATCTAGAATTTCCCAGTTTTTCGCACGGTCTGTGCGTTGCTTGTTCACGTGTTGGCAAACCGTCTTCGTTGTTTGCTTTTGCATCGGAAAACAAATCATATTGAGTACTGTGGTCGACCATACAACACTAGTAATTCGTTCATTCAGTGTTGTCGAACCTTTATTTTGTCGATTACCAAAATTGGTATTACAATAATATGTTGCAGAATTCAGAAGCAACAAGTTACGATTCAAACTCACTACACCAAAAAGCGGGAATAAAATTGTCACTTTCAAGCACTTTCAATTTCGAATTTCCTTTTCGTTTGACGATGAAAAAATGAAAAACCCGGACAATCTAGAAAAACTATCCCGGATGTTCCCCACATAGGCGAAAAAAGAGTAGATGTCTAGGAAAACCAGGACGGATGGATGAGCTATCCATAACTCAAAAAAATGCTCCCAAATGAACTGAAACTTTGACCCAGATGACAACTGCCCAAGATTACTGATGTAGTGATGTATATCAAAAAATATGCATGACTGGGTCGCAACTAACTTGCCACTTTACACCACAATCGTTATATGAAAAGTATCCTTAATTTAAAAGCAAAAATTAAAATTCTGATTTGACAGGTACAAAGTTTGTAGTAAATTCATGGAACTGTTTAGGCGTAAATTCCTATATACCACACCACAGCTAACAATAGTTCAAACTCATTTTGGATTCATCTTTTTCAGGGTTGGCAGCGCCCTTAATATTTCACTCCAGATTCAACAGCTGAAAGACATCATTCGTGGCACAAAAAAGACACATCGTGCTACGAAACAACTTTATGACAATACACGCCCATTAATTCCACAGAATCTACTTATTTGGTAGTTCGCTTTGAATTTACTGTCTGCGTGCGATTACATGCCTATAATTCCTAAAAATATCCTCAACCACCAAGTGTGAATAATAGTGAGCATTAAATTAAATTATGCGACTAGCTTAATGTATGTTGAGTGCTTTTTGGCATTCCGAGTCCGAGTCCTACTGGCTCACGCTCACTTAATAAATCGTTTCGACGTTGTTTAGAATTTTAAGTGAACGCTTAAAAAGTTTTTTTTTTTTAATAAATATCCACTTACATCTCCATTAGCGTCCCGTTTGTCGCGGTGGAATTTGACTGCTGATAAAACGGCCAATCTGGCCACCTCCTCCGTATGCACATTTTGTCCTAAAATATGTGGAAAATGAGCTTGAAATATCCAACCCATGGCTATAGGTCACACTAACCATCACTACATCCACTAATCACGGCATTCAAATGATCCAGTACATCACGTCTAGAGCTGCGGTCCTGTAGTCCACTTCGTGTGATCTTATCAAAAGTCTGCTCGAAAAAGCAATCAAAAATGAAATCCATTCCAAATGAGTCCGAGTATAGTTGTCGTAAAATATATGTTCAACCTCCTTTGGAGGCTTTTCGCAAAACCTATAAGCCTCTTTGGTGTGTATGTGTAATTGCAATCAGCTTCTCTTGAATTTGGAATGCGGACGTGGCGAAATGGGCTCTGCTGGCAGAGAATCCCTTTGGAACCGTCGATTTAATCACGAAATTGGCTCTTAACTCCGTTGCATGTTTTAGTTGATTGGTGTACCCTAAGAGAAGAGCAGAGGAGCTATGAAACCAATTTAGTTGCCAAATTGTTGCACACCCAGAAACACATTCAAACTTTTTATGTTAGGGGTTGTAAATTTCCCAATTTATTGTTCTGCAGCCCAGCAACCCAAAGATCTTATCATCGATTTAAGGCTTTTACAACGGAAGGAGTTATATGTTGGCTGCTGTTGCTGCTACTCTTCCGTAGAGAACGAGGCTTTTATTTCAAGCAATAAACTGAGACTAACGACTTGGTCGAATGGAAAATTTTGCAGCCATAGAGGGTGTAGTCGCTACATAAGTTCACCTTTCATTCCTCTTTGGTAGTTGTACTCGTACTATTGATTTTGGAATTCAAAACCAATTCTCCCCCGGTTGGCCTGCATCGTCAGGATGCACTTGTGAGGCTTTTCGGTTTTTTTTTTTACTATATACCAAGCAGTAACGAATGCTTGGCATTGTTATATTTTGCAACCTGAAGTGGATAAAATTAGATATGGAAATGGAATTCACTGCTTATGTACTGGCGGGGGTGTATTTTTTGATGTCATACTTAGAATGGGGTGTACATTGGATTAGGCGCAGTTTGTCTGAAATTGTTATAATTTGCTTGGCTGTGATAAAAATTACATTATAAGTAAAATTTTCAGATAGTAGATCATTTCTGGAATATAAAATCGATCATTACAACTGATTCAATGACTCATCAACCCCCAGCCCAAACCCTTTGTTCTAGTAAGCTGAAATTTTGCACAGATGACGTATGCAAATAATAAGGAACTATATTTCGAAATTGTGGGCGCAGTAGCGCAGTGGTTAGTGTGCTGGACTACTGTGCGAGGGATCCCAGGTTCGATCCTTGGAAAACACAAATTACATCTTAAGGTTTTTTCTACTGCACCACCTCTCGCGAACCTCTGACAAACATCCGAGAGTATGACTGTCCTGAAAAAGCTTCTCAATTCAGCCGTTCGGACTCGGCTTAAATTGTAGGTACCTTCCATTCGTCCCAAAAATAGAAACTCACACAAACGAATGGTTGCGAGAAGCTAGGACTAGGGTGACTACCGCCTGTTGCGCCACTTATTTATTAATTTTTTTTATTTCGAAATTCAACCCTTAAAGAGGTAAAAGGGAGGTCACAGTTCGTATGGGAACATTTTTATATTTCATCCGATTGGCTTCGAACTCGGTTCTC
This sequence comes from Cheilosia scutellata, assembly GCA_955612985.1. Taxonomy (NCBI): domain Eukaryota; kingdom Metazoa; phylum Arthropoda; class Insecta; order Diptera; family Syrphidae; genus Cheilosia; species Cheilosia scutellata. The sequence continues at coordinate 22,873,568 of OY015312.1, read as the reverse complement.
GGTTTGTGTACTCTATGTAAGAAATAAAGGAAATTAATTTCTCCGATTTTGGAAATTTTGCTTGGGACCCGAGTTAATGGCGAAGACCACTTTTAAGGGGGCTCTTTTTCATAACTCACGAACCGTTCGTCGTATCAACGGTAGCTTTTTGATGCGTCCCAATCTCTGTCGCCGTTGAATAAGCTTATCGCTTAAGCTAATATCTACTTATAGGTATAATAAATTTGTTTGTCTATTTTTTGTGGCATTAAAACCTTATGGAAAAAAACTACTCACTCAGTCCATTTGAATCTCTCGAACATAATTAGGGCATAATGTGAGAGTTGCTACAGTTTATTTCATCGCAATCGGCCGATTCATTTCGACGAATTTAAAGTTTTCTGAAAGAAAATGTCAAATGCGATAAAATTATAGATAGAAAATAACGAGTTTTCCATTTTGTGACTCGGAAAAATAGTTTTGTAATTTTGACAGCTGGTAAAACTGGAATGTCATCCAACTTTATCGCTTCGCAGTTTGGGACCTAGAGCAGATTGAATTGGACAACGATTTTGTGCGACAAATTATCTTTTCTGACAAGGTGCATTTTCATCTCGGCGGCTACGTTAACAAACAAAATTGCCGCATCTGGGGCTCGAAAAACCTGCACGTTATTATCGAGAAGCCAATGCAGCCATAGAAAGTTAGAGTTTGGTACGGATTGTGGTGGCATCATTGGACCATTTCGTTTCGGTCAACGGTGGGCGTTACAGAGCCATATTTACCGCCTTTTTTTTACTGAAATTGAAGACATGGACTTGGACGACCTCTGGTTCATGCAGAATGGCGCGCCGATTCAAGCACTTAAGGCCAATATCATCCAAGCAATCCGTGAGCTACAGCCCGAAACCATCAACAAGGTCTTGGAAAATTGGAGTGACAGAATGCGCTACTGTGAAGCCAGCCGAGGCAGCCACTTGAGATTCCAATGCTTCCCCAAAAAGTCACTGGTCCATACTTTTTAGTAAGTCAAGGTCCTGATTAACAATATGGAAAATATGGTTAGCAATATTAAATAAGAAAAAGCAGTATCTTTAGTAAACTCTGTAAATTTACATTTAAACGGTTGCGTTGTTAAAATAAGGAATTAGCTTAAACCAAGAACAATTAGGGGTATCGTGAATAAATTCCGGTGGAATATTTTCCCTTGTCAGCAATGTAAATCAAATTGTTAAATGGGAAACATTCCGGGGGAAATATTATTCGCGATAGGGCTGAATATTGGACCCAAAACTGAACCTTCTGGAATACCAAGTTTAACCGATTCTAGCCATTTATCTACACTTTTTGAAGTAGGAATCAAAGTATTATTGTTTATAAAAGGTGATTTTTTTCTGTTTGACACATGTCAAAGTAAAAAATGCTCAGTTAGCGTTGCCATTTTACCATGAATAGATTTACGCCCGAACAACGTTTGCAAATTATTGAATTTTATTACCAAAAATCGTGCTCAGTAAAAAATGTGTTAATAGCATTTCGTCCATTTTATGGTCGTCGTAATCGTCCTACTGACCTACGTTAATAATCAAAAATGCCGTAAATGCAAGTTTGGTTTGGTTTATGGGCCTGTGGCATCGGACCTTTTTTACCCAAAATGGAAGAGCTGGGTTTGGTCGACATGTGGGCGGCCCGACATGCGACACAGCACGCGAATCCATTGACATATTGCGAGGCGAATTTGGTGAGCGCTTTGGATCTGTTAATTGGTCGCCTATAGATCGTGCGATTTAAGGGGACAGTACGATAACTACGGCGCCAAAAATTGATAACTGTATTTTGTAGAGGTGTTAAATAAAAGCACTTTTTACTATGGGAGGGGGGTCTATCTTACTCCGTTTAGGCGGGAGGGGTAATTTAAAGAAAATGATACTTTAAATGGAAAAAAATACATTAAAAAACAATGGCAAGGGCAACACTTATAATAAAAGACTATCAGCCCTATCGAGGTATCCGATCGGAACGGAATTTTTTCCGCAACGCATACTCCGTCGGAGACTGAAATTACATTCGATTTATTAATACTTCACAGCAAATCGTAGTAAACAAATTCCGCAACCAATTCCTGTCGGAGCATATCGGACTTTTCTTTTTAATTTTTTTCCTTAAATTTCAAGTTTGAAAGTATTTTTTTCGAAAACTATTAACAGCTATAACTTGATTTGAAAATAATATCAAAGAACAAATTCCTGGCTTCCAAAAATCTTAAAGTCCTTTATTGTAAGTGTTGCCATTGTTCCTCAATTTTTATTTTTTTCGTTTTTAGTATTATTTTTTTTAAATTGACCCTCCCGCCTAAACGAAGCCAGATAGAGCCAGATACAAATGCTTGTATTTAATCCCTCTACAAAATACCGTTATCAATTTTTGGCGCCGTAGTTATCGTACTCGTGGCCGATTTAACGCCGCTGGACTATTTTTTTTGGGAATATGTGAAGTCTCTCGTCTATACGGATAAGTCAGCAAATATTTCCGCCTTGCAAGACAACATAAGTCGTGTTATTGGTAAGATACCAGTCAATTTGTTGAAAAAAAAAATGCCAAAATTGTGACACACTCCAATCTGTATAAGTATACTCTATGAATCAATAAAAAGAAATGTAAGCTTTCTAATTAAAAAGCTGTATTTTTTATCAAAATTACATTTTGTGTGAATTACGGAACACCCTTTAGTATTCAAAAATTCATTAAAGTGGGATGAGTAGTGTAAGTTTGTGAAACTCATTGTATACTGCGGAAATAAAAAACGGCGACTTTTTGTTTAAAGTCGGGAAAATATACAAAAACCCGACTATTGTTAAATCTTTATTCTGTACTAATTTAACTATACGTAATTGACTATACGATATTGACTAAACGATATTAACTATACGTTTATTAGTCTCTACGTTACTGGTCTTTACGATTATTGGGCCTGTACTTCTTTACTGTCAGATTGTGTCTGAGCCTGCCTGACGAGTGATGACCTCTTGTTCGAAGATGAGAGTCACCAGCTGGCTCATTATGTCATATTTAAGAAAAAGACTCATTAAAGAGTACAACAATATGCCCATGTATGAGTGATTCGATACACTCATGCAGCCGCACGGTGATTGCTGATTTGTGACAATCAATAAAAATAAGCAATAACAAGCTCGTATATGTAAAAACTTTTAATCCAATATAACCTGCACTACTCTCGAATATAAACCGAATTAATATTCGTCGAGTGGTGATTATTGTTCGCAGAAAAGTTGACCATTGAGGTTATTGAAAACGAAAAAAAAAACAAATGTTCACTTCCCCGAGTTTTCAATTATGTTTTATTGTTCCAATTAATTCGCAATTAAAATTCATGGAAGTATTTTACTAATTAATTGCTGAATATACGTGTAATTGTTTTCCTTTATAATTTATTCATTCCGAACGGCAACATTACATCGTTTGTAGTATTGTTCAGTCGATGTGAAATCATTTTAAGCGGAAAGCCCCTTTAGCACCGACGATGACATCTGTGAGCCGCTTTCCGTCACAAATCCGCACAACACGAAACATTTCTGAGTAACGTATACTTGAAACTGAATCATCTGCGAAAACTCGCATGCACTTATCTCATCCGATCTTACACTTTGCAGATTAAGATAATAACTCGCTTAGGGGAATTGTGCATACAAATTAAAGCCTTCGCACGAAATCCTCTTTTCGCTAAAAGAAAATAAAAAAAACATCTTTGAACACCAGCTGCAATCTTCTAAAACTCCATCCAACAGCGACATGAAAAATCACTCAGACGCACGACTGGCACGAGTGAAACTGGGAACCAAATCCCGGCAAAAGGAATCGTTAAAGCAAGGACTCTGTCACCGTCTCTCTGTGCTGTATATATTTGTATAACTCGCGATATCTATACAGAGCGTAATAACCCAGCTCAAGTTTATCACCAGCCAACATTCATTTCCCACTTCAATGTCTACCTAATCCCATTTGCACATTTCCCCATTGCCATCTCTGCCCATAGATATACTCGTATACCTACACTTGCACCATCCATAACATCAGTCACATGTACACTGTACACTTGTACAGCCAGCCCAGCCCCCTCCCTAGCCAGAGTAAATGCAAAGCGAGTCTCTGCACAAATTTACAAAGAACCTAGTTTAAACTCGTCATCGTATATTTTCCATTTGCAGATTATTGTGTCAAGAGATCAACCAGGATGATTCATTCCATTTGGAATACCGTGGCCCCGTTGTGATGAAAGGCAAACCCACTCCCATGAAGTGCTGGTTCCTTTCAAGAAATACGAATGGAACTGACCTGAATGCAGCAGATACCACAGTCACAGATAGCACAGCCGTCAGTAGTGACGGCACAAGTACGGATATTGTGTCATCAGCTACCGGAGCATCCACAAATGTACAATCTGCAAGTAGCAGTTCATCGTCATCCACCACATAGGACAGAGCGACCTGAAGGAAGATGGCGCTATGCTGCTTAGCGTGAACAAAGTAATTATTATGATTATTTTAATTTTCTATTTTTTTTATTGTGTAGTAAATCTTACCAATCATTTCAATTTAACAAAAATAAAAATATTAAAATGTGCCCTATCGCCTGTCCTATCGATACATCTAGCATATCTAGTACCCTTGATGGTAGTAGATTTCTCGTTTTTGACGACTACTATTAGCTAACATTTCTGACACGGTGAACGCGAGCAGAAATCGTACTTTGGGTTGAGCCACCATACTCGAAGCACAAACTCTTTCTTTTTCAACTTCCGCTCGAGCAACACGGTTGTCTGCCCTACTATTAGCTGATTTTCGTTAAACATAAATCCGGTTGCAGCGCTTTAATCTTTGTATAGATTTATAAAATACATACAGGTTCGTAACGAAAAATAGCTTTATATACAATTTTATTTGACTTGCGTGAACAATTTAGATTTTTCCTCGGAAAAAGCCAGTATATAAGTGCGAGTGTCAGAGTGTCAGAGTAGTCACTAAGACTTCTGATCAAGCAGAAAAGGATATAACCTCCTAGCCTTTGCCAACTCAAACACATGTAAGTAATGTACTTCAGATTAATTTAGTCTCGCAATATTAATCAGAACCCTTCCCATCAAGATTGTGAACCGAGTGTTATTGCGGAGGGAAAAGCTCTATCCACGCGGCTCAGTTTCATGCCCGTGAGCCCGCTTCACCGCAGACCCCGACCTTGAATCGTGATTCTTGCCCTAAAAAAAAAAATCCGCAGTGGTCTGATCTTTAAATATCGCCGCTCACCGCGCCGCTGAAATTTTAAGAGGCACCCCACCGTTCACCCTGTGACACTTGCACCCGCTGAGAGGATCCGCAATCCCCATATGCTTGCTTTTGAAAAGCCCTATTTAATCGAGCTCATATCAATTTATCCCAACGCCGCTACTAAACTAGCTGATCACAGATTTTCCCTCACCCCAGCCAACGGCCAAATTGCCACGGACTAAGAGATCGCAGCCTCGACACGATCGCTTTGGGGCAGGCTCTCACCAAACACCCATCCTCACCCGCCTGGCCGCATCAAGACCTTCGACGGCCAATTCGGATAGGAGAGTTTGGTGTTCTCATCAAAACGCTGCAGTCAGTTCTCCAATCTCTACACCCGCTGGGGGGAAATCTACGATTAGCAGCGCAGTGAAGTGAACCGCCAGTTTTGGTCAAATCAGTTCGATCTGATCGTGTCGCTAATTTGTGGGCTGTATATGCCAAGAAAAATTTAACTTTAACCAACCCGGAGTGAATAGCTTCCTGAAATCGATTTTTATGTTTTTTTTTTGATAGGCAAAAAAAAATTATGCCTACATACCCTTTTGTTTAAGTGTGGTAATTTGATAGTAATTCTAATTCTAATTATAATTTAATATCAAGTTTTTTTTTTGAGTACGTCAAATTTAATTTCTAAATTGCCAATAATAATTATACATATACCTTTATAACTTTAAGTGAAAACGAAAGTGGTCAGATTAAGACAAAACAAATAAAACAAAACAAAATAGTTAGATGTCCGGTGTATAAATCAACGACGGAAACAAATGTGCGCACATCTGTGGAATCAACGTCATCGAAAACCGTGAGTAAAGTTCTTTTATTTTTCTTTAGATACATTCGTTGAATTTAGAACGAATTTAGTTGTACTGATCACTACCGTTAAATACTTGATAGGGATTTTTTTGATTTGGGACTAGCTAGTGAAATTTGCCGTAAGACTAGTACCGTATACTTTTAATTAGATTGACTTTGACGTTTTGCTGTAATGATTAATTATTATTATTTACGGTTATCTTTAATCAAACCTTGAACTTGTTTTTTTTTTTGGCGTTTGAATTGTGTAACAATAAAAATGAATTTACTATCCTACTTATTTAAGGACTTTAGAAACTGAAAATAATGTGGGATTAAGTGAAAGAAAAGGAAGGGTGGGAAGGATGAGGGATTTGTTGCGGTGGTGAAGTAAAGATAGGATAGAGAATTTTAATTGAGGGGTCAGGCTCAAGACTAGGGCAGAGCTTGGCAAGGTCGCGAGGTAGAGTTTGCTTCCTCGGAGGATGAGGGAACGCCCAGGTAGCTGTAATGCTATCAATTTCGACATTAACACCTGTCGTGAATCGTGATTGAAGGTGTGTGCATGGAAAAGTTTTGAGAATTTCGTATATTTCTGTGGAGTTTTTTTATCGGCACGAAAATTTAATTTTGTTAAAGGACGTATAGCAGCAAAAACCCACCCCGATCCGACGAGCTGATGCCTGAGCATCCACAAGCGTGCCCTCAGCTGCATATTTGGGACAATCACCAACTAAATTCAGGTCCCGACCACAACAAAATTTGGCGCCCAACGACTAAGGCCGACGTAAGACCTTGACTAGGAGAATGTCAAGACGAGGTTAAGGTTTTTTTTGTCCTGTTATCATTTGCTTTTGCGTCATGATGACACGGCCTAGTTTTTACTTACCAGCAAACGGAAGCCGATAAGAGTTTCGGTCAAACTTAGGCGAAACCCATCAGAGCTTCGTTGCTTTCTTTTAGTCTTACTAGAGATTTTTTGTTCTCGATTTCTTTTCGAGATAATCCAGGAAGATTGAATATTTTCTTTTTGCAGAGAAGCATGGCTGTATTTTCTTTTGCGTACTGCATGTTTCCGCAAATGTTTTAGTTTTAGGTTTGTAGAGGAGGAAGATGTTTACACATTAAAGTGTAACCCTTGTTCCCACAAACAATAATTTTTATAGAAATACGAAATCCATACCATTTGCACATACCTACTTTTCATCCTCGCCATCGCAACATTTCTTTCAGAATTTTCGCCTTTTCGATTACTTATGAATTGATATTTATATTATTATTATAATTACCCAACACTGATATCACTATTATTACCTGAAATTTATTCCAATATAATATATTTACCATGAATCGATCACAAGGTGCGACAGCTAAGCCAAAAGGTAATGCTATTTCCTCGATGAGTACTCGATCAAAAACTAAAGGTAATTTGAATTCGAGTATTCCTCAGATAGGGGCTTTTCCACCTTCAGATGGCCGACAGAAAGTCGTACACTCACCCGTACGCCAATCGACCACAGGTCCTATGAATGAGTCTACACCTGCTGTAACGTTCGATATTCCTGATCCCATAGAAACTATTCGCGATTTCAATATAGCATCTGATAATTCCGACCATTTAGCTCCAATCTCGGACTTACTAGTAATGGAATCTATTAGGAATAACGCCAATAATTTGGCTACTAGTAATGAAAATACCACTCTCTTGCATGGTGCTTCTTCGATTCCTTTACCACATAATCCTCCGGATGGTTATATTAGTCAACCCCCTCCCTCAGAGGCATCCTTAAAATCGGTGGTGGACAATTGCGTCAAGATCAGCTTGAATAATTTCCACACCCACTTGTTAACATCCTTAGAAGGTGTTATGAAGAAAACTATTCAGGAGTCAGTAGTGTCGACAGTGAAAGATGCGCTTAGCTCCGAAAATAATAAGCACTTGACTGTACAACCTTCACTCGCTCCAGGGCGGAGTCAGAGACATCGACGTTCACGTTCTGGAAGGCGAAATAACGTTGACTACTCGACATCTCGTCGAAATCCTCCCCATGAACAAAACCGTAACTCGTTTGATAATACCAATCTTGAGGAACCATGTCGTAGAAGAGACCGGCATGAATTTCGGACTTACAACAATAATTCTAATTTTTCTCATGACTTTCCCCCTTCTGTGGATAATGACCATTATCCTCAACATGTATCTACTGAATACGGATCACCTGAGCGTCCACCACTCCGTGACACTGTTCGCAAGTTGGATCTAGATCGATGGGGCATTCGCTTTGACGGAACTTCCAACTCAGTGGAAGATTTTATATTTCGTGTGGAAACACTTAAAGAAAATTATGGTATGCATTGGTCCGAAGTTGTAAAGAATTTTCATCTGCTGTTAACTGGAACTGCTCAGAATTGGTTCTGGCAATTCTTGCGAACTTATCCGCGGTCTGGTTGGAGTGAGCTGCGTCGTGCATTATTGCAGCAGTTCAGAAACCATGAGTCGGACTTCGAACTTATAAAACAGATTATGGAAAGACGTCAGCTTTCAAACGAATCATTTGATGATTTCTATAATTCCATATTAGACCTTAGCAACCAGCTACGAGAACCAATTCGTGAACATGAGTTAATCAGAATCCTGAAGAGCAATATTAACCATCGTCTTATGCAGTACATCTATCCAATGTCTATTTTTTCTCTAGAACGCTTCCGTGAAGAATGTCGTAAGACAGAAAAAATGGTACGGTCTCGAGAGTCGATTCGAGTTCGACCAAACCCAATAAATTTTAGAAACGTTCACGAAATAGACGGAGATGATGTCTGCTTTACTTATTCCCAAGATGAAGAAGTGTGCGCTCTGGATAGTGGGGCTAATCCAACCCGCAATAGAAAATGCTTCAATTGCAAGAACTTTGGCCACTCGTTCATGGCATGTCCTTCTCCAGTGCGTAACTTATTTTGTTACCGTTGTGGTTTGGATAATTACACAACTCCGCAATGTCCCAAGTGCAATCCCGATGCGGGAAACGGAAGAGCGAGCGTGAAATCCACCGGGGAATCTCGCTCAACCCAGACAAACCCGGTTTAGAAACCCGTGATACCTCTACCAACACAGACTTTTCCCCCCAGCTTTTACCAAAAGAAGAATTTATAATACCTTCACACTTAACCGTTAGTTGTCCTACCCCCTTGTCTTACAAGACGTATGAAGAACGACTAAGAAATTATAATGAGATTCGCGAACGTATATTTTCCCTAGCTGAGTTGCAACCGAGTAATCCTGGCGGCGTTGCTAACAAACCACTAAGAAGGAAGACGAAAAGAAAGCTATTTCGTCGATTGATAGAATCTTCTTCTATCAGTGATACTAAAGACCCTCGGCCATATGCTCTTGTTCGGATAGGCCAGGAACACATTAGAGGCTTGTTAGATAGCGGTGCCTCCATATCGTGCCTGGGGGAGGGTGGTGAAGATTTTATCAAGCGTAACCAACTGACCCTGATAACATTTGACTCTGAACTTAAAACCGCCGATGGCCAAGTGCAGCGGATTGTCGGAAGGGTAAACGTCTCCATAACCTACAAAAACATGTCTCATTATATTGATTTATATTTAGTTCCCTCACTTTCCCAACCCTTATATCTAGGGATAGATTTTTGGCAATCGTTTCAAGTAGCTCCTCACTTGGTGTCGGAAATTTCTGTCGAAGTCCCCGAGAAACTACAAGCTTGACTATGAACAGCGACGCTCTCTTGAAGCAGTAATTGGGAAATTTCCATCATTTTCCGAGTTAGGATTAGGTAAGACTTCCGTAGAAACTCACATCATTGATACAGGGGATGCCGAACCTGTGAAACAACGGCACTACCCGGTCTCCCCAGTCATACAGGGATTAATATATGAGGAACTTGATCGCATGTTGTCTTTGGGTGTGATAGAGGAAAGTCAAAGTGCGTGGAGTTCACCGGTTGTCCTAATAAGAAAACCGGGGAAAAACCGCCTTTGTCTTGACTACCGAAAGGTGAATTCACTAACAAAGAAGGATGCGTATCCGCTTCCTCATATAGAGGGGATGCTAAGTCGTCTGAGAGATACGCACTATATCTCTAGTGTTGATCTTAAAGACGCCTTTTGGCAGATTCCCCTTGAGGAGAGATCCAGAGAGAGGACCGCATTCACTGTGCCGGGGCGACCACTTTATCAATACACCGTCATGCCCTTTGGTCTGTGCAATGCACCGCAAAGGTTATGTCGGTTGATGGATAAAGTGATCCCAGCGGCACTAAGAGAACGCGTGTTCGTCTACCTGGATGATCTCCTTATAATTTCTGGTGACTGGGAAACGCATCTGCATCTTCTTGAGACGGTAGCGCAGTGTCTTCGAAGTGCTAATCTAACAATTAATGTACAGAAGTCCCAATTTTGTTTCAAGGAGCTCAAGTACCTGGGTCATATTGTTGGTCAGGGCCATATCAAACCCGATCCGGACAAGGTCCTAGCTATAACAGAATTTCCCCAACCTAAGACCATTAAACAAATGCGACGATTTTTGGGAATGTGTGGCTGGTACCGTAGGTTCATCAAGAACTTTGCCAGTCTCGCAGGACCACTCACTGATACTCTTAAGAAGAGTAAGAACAAGTTTGAACTTACACCAAGCGCGATAGATGCATTCGGACAACTCAAGTCAGCTCTGGTTAGTGCACCTTTGTTGAACAACCCCGACTTTTCCAAACCATTCGTCATACAGTGTGATGCCTCAAGTCAAGGCGTAGGTGCAGTCTTGTTTCAGCGTGATGACGAAGGTGGGGAACGACCAATCGCCTATTTCTCACAAAAGTTAAACTCTTGTCAGGCTAATTATAGCGTAACGGAGCAGGAATGCTTAGCCGCGGTTCAGGCCGTCAAAAAATTCCGGCCATACGTAGAAGGCTCTCATTTCAAAATCGTTACGGATCATTCTAGCCTTAAATGGCTTATGAGCCTAAAAGACTTGAGTGGGAGATTGGCGAGGTGGTCGTTGAAGCTGCAGGCCTTTGACTTTGAGGTAGAGCATAGGAAAGGTTCGGCGAATATTGTTCCGGATGCCTTGTCGCGGGCATTTATCGAAAGCTTGGAAAGAGAGAGAAATGACAATCTTTCAATTGATCTAGATTCGGAGCATTTTAAGTCTAAAGACTACATGGATTTAATCCAAAATATTAAAGCAAATAGTGATGCTTATCCTAGTCTAAAGGTTTCCAACAACTTGGTGTTTAAACAGATTTTTGTAGTTGATTTAGATGTAGATAAAACTGACTTGCAATGGCGGTTGTGGATTCCTACAGAACTCACGAGTGATCTGGTATCCCAAGCACATACTGCTCCCATATGCGCTCATGGTGGAATAGCCAAAACCCTCCACAGGCTCCGTCAATTTTATTTTTGGCCAAAAATGGCCAAGGATGTGAAAGATTACATAAGAAAGTGCGACGTATGTAAACAAAGCAAAGGCACGAACAAAACTCTACGACCCCCAATGCAAACATTAATCACTTTTGAGAGACCCTTTCAAAAGTTGTATATTGATTTTATGGGGCCGTACATACGCTCGAAAAAGGGAAATTTATATCTGTTCGTTGTATTGGATCATCTTACGAAGTTCGTGTTACTAAAGCCTATGCCTAAAGCAAACACATCCTCAGTCATAAACTTCCTGGAACAATCGGTTTTTAGTATTTTTGGTACACCAGAGATTATACATTCGGACAATGGCCGACAGTTTGTGTCTAGCCATTTCCAGCAGCACCTGGAAAAGTATGGAGTACGTCACCTGAAAACAGCGCTGTACTCGCCCCAATCCAATGCTTCCGAACGAGTGAACCAGTCGATTCTCTCAGGCATCCGGTCTTATTTGAAATCTGATCACAGGGACTGGGATAAACACATCCATGAAATCCAGCAGTCGATATGCACTTCTGTACATCAGTCGACCTCGGTAACGCCTTTCTTCGCTCTGTTCGGAATGCAAATGATTTCCCACGGTAGTATGTATCCGCTAATAAGAAAATTGAATTTGCTCAACGATGACGAGTTCCAACCAATTTTAAAATTCGACCGTTTGAATCTTATTAGGCATGAGGTTAACGAGCATTTGAAACAAGCCTTTAGCAAACATTCAAAAGCTTACAATCTGAGGGCACGCGTCAAAAAGTTTTTGCCCGGCCAAGAGATCTTCCGACGTAATTTTGTGCACAGTGATGCAACGAAGGATCGGAGTGCGAAACTTTGCCCTAAGTTTGTAAAGTGCCGAATCCTCCGTGCTGTAGGGAATGCTATGTATGAAATTGAAGATTTACGAGGAAAGAGAATTGGCATGTATCATTCAAAAGACCTAAAATCGGAGTAGAGCATGATACTCTTTCTCTCAGGGCTATGGGTCGAAGCCACACGTGAACCTAAGGCCCACCACTATTTCCATGTCTTTTTCACATAGTGCATGCTTCAAAATGCATGGTTTTGTAGTAAATCTTACCAATCATTTCAATTTAACAAAAATAAAAATACTAAAATGTGCCCTATCGCCTGTCCTATCGATACATCTAGCATATCTAGTACCCTTGATGGTAGTAGATTTCTCGTTTTTGACGACTACTATTAGCTAACATTTCTGACACGGTGAACGCGAGCAGAAATCGTACTTTGGGTTGAGCCACCATACTCGAAGCACAAACTCTTTCTTTTTCAACTTCCGCTCGAGCAACACGGTTGTCTGCCCTACTATTAGCTGATTTTCGTTAAACATAAATCCGGTTGCAGCGCTTTAATCTTTGTATAGATTTATAAAATACATACAGGTTCGTAACGAAAAATAGCTTTATATACAATTTTATTTGACTTGCGTGAACAATTTAGATTTTTCCTCGGAAAAAGCCAGTATATAAGTGCGAGTGTCAGAGTGTCAGAGTAGTCAATAAGACTTCTGATCAAGCAGAAAAGGATATAACCTCCTAGCCTTTGCCAACTCAAACACATGTAAGTAATGTACTTCAGATTAATTTAGTCTCGCAATATTAATCAGAACCCTTCCCATCAAGATTGTGAACCGAGTGTTATTGCGGAGGGAAAAGCTCTATCCACGCGGCTCAGTTTCATGCCCGTGAGCCCGCTTCACCGCAGACCCCGACCTTGAATCGTGATTCTTGCCCTAAAAAAAAAAATCCGCAGTGGTCTGATCTTTAAATATCGCCGCTCACCGCGCCGCTGAAATTTTAAGAGGCACCCCACCGTTCACCCTGTGACACTTGCACCCGCTGAGAGGATCCGCAATCCCCATATGCTTGCTTTTGAAAAGCCCTATTTAATCGAGCTCATATCAATTTATCCCAACGCCGCTACTAAACTAGCTGATCACAGATTTTCCCTCACCCCAGCCAACGGCCAAATTGCCACGGACTAAGAGATCGCAGCCTCGACACGATCGCTTTGGGGCAGGCTCTCACCAAACACCCATCCTCACCCGCCTGGCCGCATCAAGACCTTCGACGGCCAATTCGGATAGGAGAGTTTGGTGTTTTCATCAAAACGCTGCAGTCAGTTCTCCAATCTCTACACCCGCTGGGGGGAAATCTACGATTAGCAGCGCAGTGAAGTGAACCGCCAGTTTTGGTCAAATCAGTTCGATCTGATCGTGTCGCTAATTTGTGGGCTGTATATGCCAAGAAAAATTTAACTTTAACCAACCCGGAGTGAATAGCTTCCTGAAATCGATTTTTATGTTTTTTTTTTGATAGGCAAAAAAAAATTATGCCTACATACCCTTTTGTTTAAGTGTGGTAATTTGATAGTAATTCTAATTCTAATTATAATTTAATATCAAGTTTTTTTTTTGAGTACGTCAAATTTAATTTCTAAATTGCCAATAATAATTATACATATACCTTTATAACTTTAAGTGAAAACGAAAGTGGTCAGATTAAGACAAAACAAATAAAACAAAACAAAATAGTTAGATGTCCGGTGTATAAATCAACGACGGAAACAAATGTGCGCACATCTGTGGAATCAACGTCATCGAAAACCGTGAGTAAAGTTCTTTTATTTTTCTTTAGATACATTCGTTGAATTTAGAACGAATTTAGTTGTACTGATCACTACCGTTAAATACTTGATAGGGATTTTTTTGATTTGGGACTAGCTAGTGAAATTTGCCGTAAGACTAGTACCGTATACTTTTAATTAGATTGACTTTGACGTTTTGCTGTAATGATTAATTATTATTATTTACGGTTATCTTTAATCAAACCTTGAACTTGTTTTTTTTTTTGGCGTTTGAATTGTGTAACAATAAAAATGAATTTACTATCCTACTTATTTAAGGACTTTAGAAACTGAAAATAATGTGGGATTAAGTGAAAGAAAAGGAAGGGTGGGAAGGATGAGGGATTTGTTGCGGTGGTGAAGTAAAGATAGGATAGAGAATTTTAATTGAGGGGTCAGGCTCAAGACTAGGGCAGAGCTTGGCAAGGTCGCGAGGTAGAGTTTGCTTCCTCGGAGGATGAGGGAACGCCCAGGTAGCTGTAATGCTATCAATTTCGACATTAACACCTGTCGTGAATCGTGATTGAAGGTGTGTGCATGGAAAAGTTTTGAGAATTTCGTATATTTCTGTGGAGTTTTTTTATCGGCACGAAAATTTAATTTTGTTAAAGGACGTATAGCAGCAAAAACCCACCCCGATCCGACGAGCTGATGCCTGAGCATCCACAAGCGTGCCCTCAGCTGCATATTTGGGACAATCACCAACTAAATTCAGGTCCCGACCACAACAATTGTTCCAGTGGGTAATGTGAAAATGTACATAATCTTCTTTTTGGTTTGCCTATTGAGCCCGATTTCATTATGACTCCAATTTAAGGCTAATTTAATTAGTTAATGGTTTATGAAAATATGCCTAAAAAGGGTTATAAAGGAGGTTTCAAAAGTATACATTCTGGAACAGATACTCGAGTATGCAGCCCAGCATTACTCCACAATACAGATATTTTAGATGAAGGCTGTCAAAAATTCCGCCAGAGGAATTTAGATATTCAGACAATAAAACAAAGATTACGCTAAAAAAAAGCAGAAGCACGCGATGGCAAAATAGAGAGACCACAAGACTCAATCTAGAATCTGTAGAGATCTCACAACTATTCATTTGAATAAGTTTTAATTTTTTTGGAAAGAATAGAAGGGCCCTACACTTTTATGCTGACAATTTAACAGCTTTCTCATTACAGTTTTTACTCTTACATTCGCGAGAAGTGCTACAACCTTAAGACGTAATATCATGTTTTTTCCTCGAATCGGGCCTAGAACCCCTGGCTTATAGTAGCGCTGAACCCCCGCAAGTGCTCTAGTACAAGTACAATGCTTTTACACGCGACTTAGTTCAGAAATAAAGATAAAGGGTGTTTTCTGTTCCTACAGATAGTCAATTTGACAGTTGAAGTTTCATTTGTGGTTAGTACGGTCTGCTATTTTACGATGAATAGATTAACGGTAGGACAACTCGTGCAAATTGTGCAAACTTATTTTGAAAACCATGGCTACTTCCATTTTACTGTCGACATTTTGTTCTCCAATGAGGCCCATTTTTGTTAAATGGTTATGTATTGGTCACCACGCCACTCAGGGTTCCCAGGTCTTAAGAAAAAAAATCCCCTTTTCTTAACACCAAAATTACTTTTTTTTCCTTTGAAAATCAAAAATATCCCTTTTTTGTCCCCGAAGAAAAATTCTTTGCGTAACCAGCTTTTGAACTCGGGCAATGCTTCCTATTGCGTGAGATATTTTTATTTTTTTTGTTGCTTCTTCCTTCATTTCAAAATCCTAAATAAAATGAGAATTATTTTCATTTACCCATTAAGTTGTGCCACCGTTGTTTAGAAATTCGCGTAATATTTTGAATCTAGACATAGTGCAAGGACACACTATGTGATGGGCCACGCATTCCTTCCCATGAAAGTCGTGTCGTTAGGATAGTTGAGAAAATCGCTTCTCTCTTTTCTACTCACTTAAAATCGACTTGTCTCGCCCAAAACGACTTTCATAGGAAGGAATGTGTGGCCCAGTACACGGGCATGTACGACTTGGCTATACTAAAAAACAACGCCTCATTGCAATGAAATAAAGTTTGACAGGAATAATGAAATCGAAAATACAAAAATTTTATGGTAAAGCCAAAGCGGACTCCCGCTTTTTACGTCCTCACTCTAAGAACGCAAATAACAAAGGAAGATTTGTATCGAAAAAGAACCTTCATGCGTCATGTCATGCCCATGCGAGAATTATTTCTGATAGTGGATTTTTGGACCATTTTCTGTATGATCTACCTATCTCCGGTCTATACTGACTCAAAATCTACCTGTCTCTGACACGACGTTCATGGTGAGGAGTGTATGGCCAGGCCATGGTAATAGTTTTATGAAATGTCAAAAGAATGAATGCATTCACAAAACAAACAAAAAAGTGAGATGTTGCATGGGCACGTTTCTTGAGCATGGTTGTTTTTGTAGGTTGTTAACAATTATTCATTCTAAAAAAATTCACTTACAAACAGTTTTTGATAGGATTTTAAGATTTTTCCCCTTTTTGGATTTGTTTCCCCGTTTTTATCCCTGTCCCCTTTATTCCCCTTTCGTCTTAAAAAATCGACAAAAATGGCGATTTTCCCCTTAACTTGGGAAAACTGACGCCACTTGCTCACCACTTCATTGCGCGCCAGTTCTTAAAGGTATAGGGACTTCAACTCAATCGGACTACTTTTTGAACTGTTTTTGTATTAAAGGCGCCACGTCTATTTTTCAAATTTTGAGCAAATTTAACCCCTACCACCTCTTTAAATCTGATGCCTTTAAAATCAAATTAACCTATAACGGGCACATATTTATTCATTCATTCATAGATTTTCAATGGCCCGCTTATCCATTAAGTCCTCCCTCCCTCCATATCTCTCGATTCTCCGCCATTGACTCCAAATCATCAAGGGCAATCCCCATACGGGTAGAGGAGAGATTATGAACTTGATCTAACCATCTCATCCTGGGTCTCCCTATAGGACGCCTGCCGATGGTAAGGATTCCATAGCGTCGTGGGATCCTGATGGTTGGGAACATGCGTTTAACATGACCGAAACCACTAGCTCTGACCAGAGAAGTAGCTGCTCAACATTGGGTTCCTCACGTATTCTGGTGTTTCTAATGCGTTCTCTACGGGTCACACCAGCAACAGAGGAATCTCATTACGGCAGCTGGTATCCGGGATCTTATTCTTTCGGTCATTACCCAAACCTCATGACCATAGGTAAGAGTTGAAACAAACATCGAATTAAAGACTGACAACTTAGCTTTGACACGAAGTTCAGTCCTCCTAATAACAGAATGGCCGAGCTGTCTCAAACAGGCGTGCATTGAACTGGCGTTCTCAGCTTCAACACAAACGGCTACAAACCGGTCGATTGCGCGTTGAATTTCAATCTGAAAGGACCCATGAATGACCAAGTCATCAGCGAAGAGCAAATGACTTATCCTCAAATCTCCCAATTCAAAACGTCCTTCGCCAAGACTTCGCTGTAACATCTAGTCAATATAAGTAATGAAAAGGAGAGGAGACAAGATGCATCCCTGGCGAAGTCTAACGATTACGGTGAAAGGTATTGATTTAACGCCGTTTACCCGAACACAGCTTTTACAGTTTGTCTAAGAGAATGAATATCCATACTCCTGTAATATGTACACTCCAGAGTTTGCCTCGTTGGACTCGGTCGTATGGTTCCTCCAAATCTATGAAGCATTCGTAAACAGGTGTAGGATACTCCCAAGCCTTATCAAGTACCATTCTTAGAGTGAATAACTGATCTGTTGTACTTTTGCCCTGACGAAAACCGCAGTGCTCATCTCCTAATCGTGACTCGACCACAGCTCTGCTACGCATTTCCAGCATCTTGACAAAGACTTTTCCGGGGAGACTTAAAAGTGATATATCCCTGTAATTCAATCCCTCTTATGTCCTTTCTTGAAAAGGGACACAATCACCCCAATCTGTCAATCGCTGGAAGTTTCGCCGAATTCCCAGACCACTTTAATGACACGAGAGAGCCATTTAACTCCCTCTTCACCTAAGGCATTGAGCATTTCTGGCCGGGTTTCTTCCACTCCGGCAGATTTGCCAGTTTTTAGAAATTTAATCGCAAAAGTGACTTCCTCTACCATGGGACTATTTTCCGCCCTACTCAAGACCATCGATCTGTCATCCTCAATGCCCTGGAATGGATTGAACAATTCAGAAAAGTGTTCGCTCCATCTGCGCAAGATGTCCTCCTCATTAGAAAGAAGTGTACGATCTTTGAATTTGACTCCTTAAATAATGTTCCACTTCCTTCCTCTAAGACGGTGGACGGTCTGCAGTCTGAACATCTTGTTTACAGATCTGTGATCACGGTCTTCTTGTTCTTTGGTTCTTTGGCTTTAACAGCCAATTTGAAAGTTCTTCACGCCTCAATGTACCGGTTCTGAGAAGGTGAGTCCCCCAAGTGAATCCACATCTTGAAAGCCTTCTTCTTCCCCCTGATGGCTTCTTGAACTCCGGGCGTTTAAACCACGCAGTTATTTTCGCACCACTAGCCGCCACACCGAACCGCTTCACTCTGCAAACATGTCCTGCAGAGGCAATAACTGCTGTTGAAAACAACTACCATTCTTCCTCTACATTCAATGGAACATTTGCACATATTTTTTTCACATACTTAAAAAAAAAAGAAATTTGTAAATCGGTCAATAGTTCCTTGAATTTTTTCGGAAATACAAAATTTGCAAAATGTATGATTACATGCAGGAGCAGGACTCTACAAAATACGAATATCCTCTATTACAACTCACTGGGACTGGACTGCTAAGATGAAATCATCAAAACAACGATTTTCAAAATTCATTGTTTATCATTGAGTGAGTTTTCGTCTATTTTACGGATACTTGGTGTGGTTCATCTGCGTGACGGTTTCTGCAACATTTGCCACCAGCATCACAATACTCTTCTACCCTTCATAAGAAAAATAAAGAAATTCCCCTTCGAGAATAAAAACCCTCAACATCTCTGCATCATTTATTATCAAAATGTGCTGCCATTTCTAGGAACCATTTAACTGACATTCACACACCCATTTTGTCACGTTACCACATCTGATCGTTCTCTGTTTGTCTTGAATTTCCATCAATAATTCGAAAATAACTTCAAATTCACTCTATGTACACAGTTGATATGCAGCAGTAACATTCAGACATAGAGTTAGCTCCCAAGTGTTCATATCAATCACTAACTTTACAGGTGAACCCTTGCGTCCATATACCGTGAACACGCCCCACTTACTCGGCAAAGGCAACCCCGACGGACACACGCTTTCATTGCACTAAACGTTCAAAAACAACATCCAATAACCACGTTCTGTTTACACTCTGGCCTCAGGCTGATACTTACAAGCAGTCTGGATTTGACTTCGAATGGTCCTTCCACGATGGACAGCCGACTCGATATTGGCCACCCCAGCAATAAATTCAACTCATGTCGCTCTTATAGGGTGCACCCGTGTGTACTCCGTTTTTCTCTCTGAATTATTTATGGGCATGGATTGCGGTTCAATCGGTTAGCAAAGCCGTTCTGATTGTAAACATGGCAGACAAGTATTTGAAAAGGAACTCCTCGAACGGGGTGTTAGTTGTGATGGTGAAAAAAATAATGCAATCTCCTTGGAATCCTATTAAATTGTCATTGCAAACACTCGCCTCCTCACTGAATGTCAGTCATTGTGCCAAGTAACACGGGGAATTCAAAAATGAGACTGACAATGTCAAGGATTAAAATTTTAACTGCGAGGCAGTAAGAAATTGAATTTTAAAACAAAAGCCCTTATGAATAAATTAGGTAGCATCCCGTCAAGAGTCGCGAGGAAGGGGATTTGTATCCTTGTCATGTCTGCTTTTATCCACCTTAAATCTAATATTGAAAGTTATTGTCGCCTTTGGACCAGACCAAAATAACGAAAAGTTGCCTTCAACTGGAGGAATTGCTAAAATAAAACGAATCCTTGTAACTTTTTCTCAGAAAAGCAAAAACAAAGAGCAAAAAAAGTATCATCTTAAAGTCCCATGTGTCAACTATAAACAACTTGGGAATGGAGACCAAGTGGGTGTGCTCGGTTTCCTTTTTGTTTATCTTTGGTGTTAGTTGAGTGATAAAGGCCTCTAGTAATATGATGAATGGTTGGCTGCTTCTATATAAGAACGTGTGAATGTGAAATGTGTGACTTTTCACCTTCTTCGCATATATAACCAGGACAAGGATTGGGGCTGTTTAAACCTTTCCACATGGAATCACTTACGGACGATGGTAGATGAAATTGGATTCGCTTTGTGATTTTTTTTTTATTTTAACTTTTTTCCAACTGCCAGAGGCTCATGTGAACTTCCAATGGACTTTGTATTTCTAAAATCAGTAAGAATGCTTTCTGAATATGTAGTTTATCGATTTTTAGATACCATACGGTTGATGCTGAAAATGAGCTTAGACAACGAGTTTTAACAGTGCTTCTAAAAGGCGGCCTAGCTGCCAAGAAACCCCAATTCAGATTTAAGAAGTATATAGAAGTAAGTACAGAGGCTAAGTCCTCTAGACCTATACATGGATGAAATCTGCTACCAAATGTGCCTTAAGGATAAGGCTATATGTACTTGGAACGCAGGTAATTTTGGCCACGCACATATTCTAGGGAAATAAGTTGGGAATGTTATCACCTCTGATTACATGTCACATTATCTGATCTTTGACCATTCTCTTGCTCTTTTCCGAGTAGGGATGAATAGAACACAAATGAACCCATGAAGAGGAAATCGATATCCATCTACACAGAGTCTTCCAAACAGAGGTTCTGACAATACCAAGTAACGATATTACCATTTTCATTGACAGGCGGCTATAATAGCAGTCTCTGCTATTGAAATAAAATCCAAGCTAGTTCACCTATACCGCGAAGAGCTCAAGGTTCTTTGCTCGCAGCACACCACGAGTTTCTGCTGGGTCCATGGACACAGTAGCAAAGCCGGCAACTGATGAACTATAAAGCACTATAGTCGATCAAGGCCTCAACTCTGTTATCTGAGAGAACGAGTGGAGAACAAGATTCGTATGAAAACCAACAACAGGTGGAAAGAACTAACGACCTGTGTGGCCGGACCATCAAACTTCTACAGTTTGACAGGGTATCGCTGGTTAAGCTGGTAGGAGCTCTAGCGCGTCATAACTTCCTAAGAAACCATACTATGAAACTAAATCTCAAAGATGACGATATATGTAATGTAGATACTGCGGAGACAAAGAGGTCCATGAGGACACTCCTCACTTTCTCTTTCACTGTCCGATTCGCTGTCACTTGAGGAACAGAACTCTTGGAAGTTATTAATTCTGTGGCGTATACAAGAACTTTCTTATATCTCACTTTCGGGTCTTCACATGTCTTACAGTTTTTTGGACGGCACGGCATCGCGTAAACACAAGAAGGAGGGCATAAAGCTAACCCCTCATAAAAGGGTATCACAATGTGTGATACAGTACAGTTCACCTTGCTCTGGCAACCCGTTAACCTACCCTAACCTTAGTACTAAGGCTTTTTATTTGTGCCTTCGATTGAATCAATTGTTCGGCACTTTATTTTTAATAACTTGATTCACTTGATTTTTAATAAAGCATCGCCCTAAGATGTTTTGGACGAGTCCTTAAGTTGACATTTTCAGAAGGTTACGATATTTTTCAAACAGAACTAGTGATGGCTTGAAACATTGGATACACATATTAAATGCATACTATTACCTATGTACTAAAACAAAGTTTCTCAGCTTAGCTGAATTATGAAGGAAATTGCAGGTCCCTTCCATTTCTTGCAAACATTTTTTTTGTGTATATATTTTTTTGTCCAAATCTTTTGAGATAAATCTTTTTGATTCTATTTCATCGGTATTCTTAATTATTTTTTATAATAGGTACGCTTTTAGATACTTGTGCGAAATTCTTTTGTCACTTGTTTCTTTATTATACCTGGGGTGGGATTCTGTAAAAAAACGAAACGAAAACCGCTTTCGTTTTCACTAAACCTGTCTCTATCATATCTGAGACTGCTATTGTCGAAACGATAGCGTTCGAACGTTTTCGTCTTACATAATCTGGCCCCTGATTTTATTTCTCCAAGAATGTTTAGTTCGATTTTCGGAGAAACATCCTTTTTTATTGGAAATTTTATTTTACTTTACATGTAGGTAGGTACTATATTTGTTTAGTTTAAATCCTTGCCAAATTTGAACCACTTCCTCTAAAATTGTACTTTAATGATGACAATGCAATAATTAGAAGAGATTTTTAGATATACAATAATTATCTGCCCCTTTAAAGGGGGGTTTTCATAACTCACAAATACATGCCGTATTAACTAATAATATCATTAAAATAAATGATAGATAAGTAAAAAAATTCGTCATATTATGTTGAACAAATGGAAATGTATTTAATATTCCTAAAACTGGGTCAATAGAAAAACGCTTAAACTACTTTTTAGTCCAATTATTTTGAGCTATCATTCATCTTTTTATTCCGTTCAGAGGCAGAGCTATCACAAGTTAAAAAATAGATATATTCTTGTCTATCAGGACAATGCATATTAATGTTCCACATTTTGAAAACTTTGGATCATCGTTCTGTTGAAGAATAGCATTTGCAATGTTTTTTTTTTTTCTTTTTCTTTTTTTTTTTTGTGGGGGAGGCGTAACGCCCCAAGCAATTTGACCAATCTCTGCAGGAAAGCTAACGGTGGTTTTCAAGATATAATTTTTTTTTATATTGGAGTACCACGCCCCATTTTCCAAAAACCCGTCTAACTTTTCTAATATTTTTGTCCGCAAATACCTCCCTTCAACTATTGCCAATATTCGAAAAATACAATTTTCAATTTTCGGTCCAGTTGTTTTTAAGTTTCACCAACAAAATGTCGATTCAGTTTTATTTATTTAGGTACATATTAGACTATAGAAGTTGAGCCGCAGGTCCACTCGCTAATAGCTGGTCTTTTTATTAAAACATCGATGGGAAAGATAAATGATTATAAATACCAACTTGAATAATTTGCCACCAACAAAGTCATTTACATTGCAAATTCAGTTTTGTCTCAATTCCTCCAATTGCATAAGTCTTACTCACTTACTAAACATGGCGCTATAGTCCGGGGTTTGTTATTGGGCCTCAACCCAAAAAGCGCCTCCAGCTGTCTCGAGTTTCGCACGCTAAGTTGGTTAAGGTCCCCCTCCACTTGCGTACGCCACCTGAGTCGCGGTCTTCCTCTACTGGGATGTGGATTCGAAAATCTTCCGCATTTGCGTCCATTCGCTCTACATGACCCAGCCCCCTCCCCAATCATTGGACCTTCACTCTTCTGACCAGGTCGAAGTCGCTATATAGCCCGTACAGTTCGTCCTTGTATCTCCTCCTCCATTCACCGTCTATGTAGACGGGACCGAAAATTACTCGAAGAATTTTCCTCTCGAACCAACCAAGAGTAACCTCATCCGCTTTTGTCTTTTGTTTTTTGTTTTTGTTTTGTAGAGTCGATGCCTCTGCATCGATTCTTCGATTAATCTGATTGCTGGTATCATTGTGGGAGTTTATAGTGGAGCCTAGATAGACAAAGTCTTAACCACCTCAAAGTTATATAATATGTCTATAGTGACATTCTGTCCGAGACGTCGTTGTTGGGTGTCCTTTCTTGTCGACAGCATATTCATTATTGTCTTGCCGCTAAACCCATCTTCACGTCACAAGTCACTTAAAAAATTTGGAATTTCAACAAACACCGATATGGAATGGAATTTCCGCAGTCTCTTTCCTTCTTCTGTTTTTTGTTACGGAAGAGTTTGTAAAGCCTTGCAGTGTCAACTTTTCGAAGTCCGGTAAGTCGTAAGAGGTATGTATACATATATGTATGTATATGTAACTTCAAAAATCAGGAAAATCGGATAAATCGTTTTTGAATTATGCAGAAACAAGACCGATTGCTTTTAAGACAGACAATGCATTTAATATAGTAAAAAATAAATAAATAGGTGGCGCAACAGGCGGTAGACACCCTAGGCCTAGCTTCTCGCAACCATTCGTTTGTGTGAGTTCCTATTTTTGGGACGAATGGAAGGGACCTACAATTTTATGCCGATTCCGAACGGCTGAATTGAGAAGCTTTTTCATGACAGTTATACTCTCGGATGTTTGTCAGACGTTCGCGAGAGGTGGCGCAGTAGAAAAAAACCTTAAGATGTAATTTGGGTTTTTCCGGGGATCGAACCTTGGATAGTGGGATCCCCCGCACAGTAGTCCAGCACACTAACCACTGCGCTACAGCGCACGCATTTAATATAGTATTCACAGTTTATCCCTTAAGGGCCTTAGCCATGTTTGTAATTACAACGTGGAGTGTTTTTTCATTTAATATAGTATTCACAGTTTATCCCTTAAGGGCCTTAGCCATGTTTGTAATTACAACGTGGAGTGTTTTTTCTCCATATTCATAATAACTTCGCGCGAGTCACGTATATGCCTACGTCAGCACCAGTGCCTGCACAAGCCGATAAATACGACGACTTCATCCGGTCAATAACACTAAGTTAAAATGCATTTCCTCATTTCTTGGAAATTAAGTACATTGTAATATTATATTTGTTAATTTCACAGAAAAATATCTGTGCCAGTAGAATCGCTGACATTGCGTCTGCCGATTAAAATCAGAAATTGTAAAGTATCAAATAGAGGCGAACTACAAGAAATGTGTGGTAGTATCGCAATTGCAGTCGTGTAACTCGTATCTTTTTGTCAGTCAATAAACGTTTCTTCAATAAAATTGTTTTTCTGTATTTTTTTTTTAATAATAACTAAAAGACGGTTATTTCACTCGCGCGTCACGTAAGGCGGGATCTGCTCTTAAAAATTACGTATCTGAATCCCGGAGGCTCATTAAAATCGCTAACTACTCCCTTGATTTAATGTGCATCCTACATTTGTATACAAAGACGTCAATAATTCAACAAATAGCAACATTCAGTTATTATACATTTTTTTTTTTAAATCTGCTTCTCCCGGGCTATTAAGGCTTCTTTATTCAACTTCATGCATAATCCCATCCATTCTCTGAGATTACTATTTTAAATCTCTTAAAGCTCATTAAATAAAAATCTTTAAGTAGGAAAAAAAACAACTTGCCCACGCGATTGCTCTTAACCAAAAGACTATCCCATTCCAATTCATCCAAATGCTATTGTATGTATCCGTTTATAAGCACTTATACTTATACCATCAATTGTTCAAGTTATGAAAAAAAATGAATCCTTTAATAAGCTTACTAAACTAAATATAAGCAGAGGTCTTCTTTTCTTATGCCAAACGGCTCTTGGCTATAAATATGACTACAATTTCGCAGCACAATGAAATATGAAAATTAAATTGAAGAAGAAGACAGCCAGACAAAAGTTCTATGATGTATCTCATGCAATCTCACAGGAAGAACAGGCTCAACTAAAACTCATCTCCCGGTACAGGGACTTGTCCTCTTGCAAAATAAACAAAACAATAATGTTTTCCGCTTTTCATAAAATTGCGCCCGCTGCTAAACTGGCTGAGCGTAATTGTCGCGTAACTCATATTTCATTGTAATTTAAAAAAAAAATATGTATATATATATTTAAAAGCAACCTAATACCGTTTCTATTTCCGGGATGGCAATGAGGTTATTCCATCACATTGTGGCTCCGACGGTATGCGGGTGTGTAATAAATTTGAAAATCCCTGGAGTGCTTATGCAAATGAATTTATGTTAAACGGGATTGAATTGTGGCCGATTGTTGTAAAGGGTCCTGGCACACGACCACCCCAGCTGCTGTGGCAATGTGACAGCGTGGGTACAGATGTTAGCTACTCTAGACATGATGATTGGGGATAAACGCTGTCTAATGTGGCTAGAAGCGGTCAACAAGTGTCGCCTGTCGCGTCGTTGCTGCGATTTATTGCATTAGCATGGGATTATAATTAGTATATGTGTAGGGTGGGGAGGACATACAATTAATTTGTTCAGAATGGTCCAAAAAGCTCTACTGAAGCGGTAAATATTAAAAACACAAAGTGAGCCATAATGTGTGTCATTAATTTTACAAATGACATGACGTTTAAATGTCAATTCGGTTTTGACATTATTTGTAAAAGCAACAGAATTAGAATTTGTGTAAATAAGCTATACTCCTGAAGACGTGGAATAATTGTCACTATGTTTTTTGATGAACAATTTGTCATTGTCATTATAGACATTATGGACATTGTTTGACATTTTGGCCTTCCCTGGGTACTGCCTTTTTAAACAGAAGATTGGTCCCTTCAGTGTTTATTCGTACAAAATAAAGACCTGTTGTTTTTTTTACGAAATATTAGCTACAACTTTCAGTATCCTTGATGTAGGACATTTTGCTTAATTTAATTCGATTATAATGCATATGTCAAATTCAAACGCGTTGCAGGGTAGATTATGTGAAAACGTTTCAGTGGTTAATTCAATTTATTCTGATAGCCTGTAAGAGAGCAAATTTGCTTTGCTTTCGACGGAAGTAAAGGATGGAAACTTTGCCTTTTGTGTGTAACCATAATCGAATCAATATATATGGCCTAAGGTTTAAGCGGTTTCATTGTTTGTGTGAAAGACGGTTAATTATATCGTAAATAACACCCTGCCAGAGGCAAATTTGTAATGAGGGTATAGGGTATCTAAGTGAATACATTTAATAGAATTAATTTTTTAAATCAGTAATTTCTTCAATCTGTATATATAAAAGTGGATCGTGGATGCTTAAAACTTGAAAATGACTTTACCAAATTTGTAATTGTTACGTGAAGGTTTAGGGAAAAACAAAAGTTGGAAAATTCTCAACAGGTGGCGCTGTAGGCACACATTTCTATGTCTCGGAAACAACATACAAAATTTAACAAATTTACAAATTAACAGATAATCTTAGGTATTGACCGAGGAGTGTTCCTGTGAAGATTGCTCAAAATTCGATAAAGGGGCGTGGTACCTGCCATACAAAGAACATCTTCTATAACAGATTTCCATAAAATCTGTATTACCCACTTTTGGGGTGGGCCTACAAACTTCAATTTTTGCTAAACTCTAAATTTCGTCAAATATTATGTTTTTAACGTTTTTATTCTTCCGCTTTTGGAGGAATTTTTTAGTCCATTCATTTCTCTAGAGTTTTCAGTACAAATGCTGACCAGTCTTGGGTATAAAAACCTTGGACAAATCCAGGCAACTTTTGAATACTACGCAGTTACCTATGGAAGAATTATAGTACCACACTCGCTGAAGTTCGGCCGGCATTATGCCTTCAGGTCCAGGAGACTTAAATATAGCTTAAAGCCGCTTAGAGCCAAAAGTATTTGGTTTTAGTAACAGAAAGAGTAGAAATCTGGTTAATATTGAACTTGCCGAAGTCCCAGCTGGACTCGTGACAGCATTGCAGCCATTTGGGAAGTGGGTATCCAGTAGAAGACCTAGAGGTTGTACACGAGCCGTCAGCTCTTTTAAAATAACTCAGTATCCTAGGAGTCGGTTCCACGCCCTCTTGTACAAACCCCTTCGTATAGCGCTTATGACCTCCTCCAGAGACACACGGGAATATGACCGTCCAAGAATATAAAATCGGATAAACATTCTGAGAATGTATAAAGGACAAACAGACGGAAAGATAGACGTACGTGTTGCATTCAATTTCGTTTATATGTTAGGATATTCGACAACAAATTTTTGTTTCTCAATACTCGTTGCTTTACAAAATTTTAAAATCATTCACAAAACATTGCAGCTAATTAAAAAAATCACTAAATTAACATATATCTTCTTCTTTACTTTCAGGTATATAAACATCTGTAAACACTTTAATAACCCTACATAAATCGTTTAAAATGCATTAAGCAACTGCCTTGAAAAAAGTTTATCCCCCAATAATGCCTAATGTTTGCTAAAAAAAAAAATAATAAAATTCTGTACATTTTCCTTAGGTACTAAATAATGTAAATTGTATTTTAGAAGGTTTCCCACTAAGCTATTTATATACTTACAATATTTAGATTGTAACAAACTGTAAAACTTCTAGTCCACAACCATAATAGTAAACCGCACCAATTTTCCGCAACAACTCAAAGATATTGTGTCGTCTTCTTCAATTCTCCAATACTTTTTTAGGCATTTCCTCTTTAAAGAGTAAACGTGTACAAAGTTTAGACAAGCTCGTATTCTAACCTAAATTTTAAGAACCAACAAACAAAATATAAAAAAATACTTCACTTGAAATAGCTTCAGAGCAATGTAATTCTAAATAATTTAAACACCAGTTACAGGAAATAGATTGTCACTACACAAATTGCAAAAAATATATATATATACCTACAATGTAAATATTAAGGAATTGTTTTATCTACACATCTTTTAATAAACAAACTAAAAATACAAACATTCACACAAAATGCAAAATAAGTTTTTGTATTAAATACTAGAAGTCCAGTAATTGAAATTCTTCAACCAAAATAGCTTTACAAAATTATTAACCCCTTAAAAACAAAATGTTTTTCATTTAGCTAGTGAGTTTTTAATTTAACAAATAAATGATACAAAAGTTTATAAATGTAAGCACTCAATAATGCTTCGAATTTAAAATTTTGTTGTATACTGAAGTTTTTTGGGGTTAGTTCAAATTAAAAGATGAAAGGAATTATATTTACAGAAATAAATATAACTTGTTAACCTAAACTCTTAAATCTTAAATATTTTAAATTTAAATAAAAATAAATAAAAATTAAGAAGCAGTGTAAAAATACTACCTAATAATATATTGTGTGAAAATATAAACTAAACCTATTAAAATATGCACCATAAAATGTTTAACTAAATATTATAGTAACACTAAAATGAATAATTATTCTAACCGCAAGTTATGTGAAAGAAGATTGATATTGACATTGATATACATTATACAAACAATGTACTCGGAAAATGAATTAAAAAAACTGATGATTAAAAATAATTTGTCAATATAAAATTTGTTTTTTTATTTACTTTGACTTTAATGATAACCTTTGGAAAAAATGTGACTTTTGGTTGGGTGAGTAATAGTTAGAAGGTATTTTTAGTACAACGCTGAATAATTTATTAATCTCTCAACTGATTTTTAAGATTCCCTAGGATTCTCTTTATTCAAAAAGCGGTAGTATTCTCTCTTCTTTAATTTATTCATTCTGTGTAAGCATTCCTAACAACATCCGGAGATTCTATAAAAAAAACCAAGCAACTGTCTTCTGGCTTTAAAACCGTTACGCAGGCTCTTCGAGACAGCGAAGGAAACCTAGTCACCGAAGCGCTGGGAATAGTAGATGTGTTTAAGCAGAATTTCCATCAGCTCCTT
Organism: Cheilosia scutellata; assembly: GCA_955612985.1. NCBI lineage: Eukaryota > Metazoa > Arthropoda > Insecta > Diptera > Syrphidae > Cheilosia > Cheilosia scutellata. The sequence continues at coordinate 22,843,912 of OY015312.1, read as the reverse complement.
ACTGGACATCATGTAGAGAGAGTGATATGGCAAAAAGAGAATCCACGTCTAGTTAATGAAGAACTAGTTCCACCACCTAGTATAGAAGAAGTTGGCTTAGCTATAAAAAAGCTTAAGATCAACAAGGCCGCAGGCTATGATGGTTTACCAGCGGAGCTCTTTAAATGATGAGTAATGTTTTGGTAGGGAGCATGCACCGAGTCATCAGCCAAGTATGGGCGAAAGAAAACATGTCCGATGACTGGACTATCAGCTCCATATGCCTCATCTGCGAAAAAGGCGATCCTATGTCTTGCAAGAACGAAGCATATCCCTGCTTAATGTAGCATACAAGATCCTATCCAAAGTACTGTCTGAACGTCTTAAACCGTTCTGCAATACACTAATCGGCACGTACGAGTGTGGCTTCCGACCAGGCAAATCGACTTTAGACCAAATTTTTCACGCTGAGGCAAATGCTGGCAAAGACCAACGAATTTCAATTCGAAACACACCACCTATTCATGGACTTCAAAGCCGCGTATGATAGCATACATCGTCAGGAGCTATATACGGCGATGGCCGAATTCGGAACCCCTGCAAAACTGATTCAGCTGTGTCGCTAGACGCTGGAAAACACGCGCTGCAACCAGCAGTTTGGGAGTAGCTCCTCTGAACTATTTCAAACATGCACCGAATTTCGGCAAGGAGACGGGCTATCATGCGACTTCTTCAATCTCATACTGGAGCAGGTGTCAACACGGAAGGCACTATCTTCAATCGTTTAGCGTGCCATGATAGAAGGGTTCACGGCGATTGAAGAACAGGCGAAATCCCTTGGCCTTGAAGTAAATGAGGACAAGACTAAGTACATGCTATTAACCAACAAACATCTGCCCAAGGCCTAGGACAAAACGTTACTATTGATAGCAACAATTTCGAGGTACTTGAGGAGTTCATCTACGTGGTAGTAAACATGAACTCCAGGAATCACACCCTAGTGGAGATCCGGCGAAGAATTAATAGAAAACATCTGCTATTTCAGTTTGGCAAAACAATCGGGTTCAAAGCCCCTAACTGGAAGGTCGAAATGTGTAATCTAAAAAAAAACCCTAATTCTGGCAGTTCTGCTTTATGGCGCCGAGTGTTAAACGATAAGCAAGAAGGAAAAGCTGATACTACTGGGCTCCTTCGAAGGAAAAATACTTCCGCCGATTTTTGGTCCTCTGTGTGCGAGAAGGGCGAATGGAGGAGAAGATACAACCGCGAACTCTATGAGCTGTAACAAGACGTCGACTACATTGGCTCGGACACATCGAGCGAATGGACAATAATGCTCCAGTTAAGAAGATCTTTGAATCCCCATCCCAGCCCCAGGTGCGAGAAGACAAGGACGACCGAATCTTTGTTTCATAGACCAAGCCATCGCGGATGCCAGAGCGCTTGGTCTGGACAACGGGATCGTAGAGGCTGGAAGGCTGTAGTATCTCAGGCAGTGACTCTTCACGGGTCGGGAATACAAACTGCCAAAATGAGATTCCTCCGTTGTATACTGCTGGTGTGACCCGCAGAGATCATATAAAAAATAAATAAAAATAGGTAGCGCAACAGGCGGTAGACACCCTAGGCCTAAGCTTCTTGCAACCATTTGTTTCTGTGCGTTTCTATTTTTGGGACGAATGTAAGGGACCTACAATTTTATACCGAGTCCGAATGGCTGAATTGAGAAGCTTTTTCAGGACAGTACTCTCGGATTTTTGTCAGACATTCGCAAGAGGTGGCGCAGTAGAAAAAAACCTTAAGATGTAATTTTTGTGTGTTTTCCGGGGATCGAACATGGGATCCCTCGCACAGAAGCCCAGCACACTAACCACTGCGCTACTGCTCCCAGTTCATATAAGGGACACAATAATACGTGAGGAACTCCATGTCGAGTGGTTACTTCTCTGGACAGAGCGGTCCATGCTTCGGTGGTTTGATCATGTTAAACGCATGTCACCAACCAGGATCCGAAGACATGCTATTTAATCTGTACCATCAGGCCAGGCGTCTTCTCTAGGTAGACATAGGATGAGATGGTTACATCAAGTTCATAATCTCTCATCTTCCCGTTTGGGGATCGTCTTTGATGATTAGAGTCGATGGCGGAGAATCGAGAAGTTATGGAGGGTCCACTTGAGCAACCTACACTTGAGACACACTTAATGGATAAGGGGTCCATTGAAAATGAATCAATGAGGACGGATTGCCACTTTTATTTCTTCAATGCAGACTCAATATGTTAACTTGTGTAGGTAAATCAAGTAGATACATCTACCTAAAAACACCCTTACACTTACATCTTGAGAAAACATATAGAAATCATGTCCATTTTAGTCGATGCTTCCCTACACTTACATCTTATGAATCAGAAAAAATACATCTCCTAGGTCGAGGGCATTATCTCCAATATAAAAACAAACCCCAAAACAATGTTTGAAACAACTAACCACATAAAGCTTAGAGCACCACCATTTCAATCCATCAGAATTACGAAATAAAATGCACCATCTGTTGTGGGATTTAATTCTTACCACCGCATTACTTTTTCCAGATTTTCTCTATTCCGGCTCTTTTTTTTATATCCTCTTCCATCAGTCCGCAGTCGTAGTCGTAGAACACAATGAAACAGATGTCTACAATTGAGCTCCACTATTCCCGATTCCGAATGCTCCATTTGACTCCACCTCCATGTGCTGCCACTGGTTACTCCGACGAATGTCTGAGTTTGTTGTAGATAGATGCATTTAGATTTATAGCTGCAATAAATATTTCTCAACTCCAATCAATTTGTCTTGTTAAACATTCAGTCGTTTAATAGTCTCAATTCCGTTTTATTGGTTCGTAAAAACCGATTTGTTATGGCCCATGTGGTCTTATGCAATATTGTTGTGTATAGTTTTTATTTTTTAATGATTGCCGGTTGACAATTCTTTAAATTTGTTGTAGATACCTATATCAAAATTTATTAAAACAAAGCTTTACTGTTTTTAAAATAAAAATATTTATATCACAAAGGACAATATTTAAATGACATTTTGTGTCATTAAAATCTATCTTGTCTCTATAGGTACCTTATACCTACATACCTACACTAATGACAGTGCAGTGACTGCAACTCAATGATGGATACTTATCCTTAATAAAATTTCTTTTTATTCTTATCAATGAGAACGGCTGCAGCAGCAGCCTCCTCATCGGCAATTTTCGCCTTTATCCAGTGATGTGCAACGCAAACGATAAGCAGGACACTAGGTATCATAACGAGCATTATCATTGCCACAGAAATGCTTGCAACACGCGCTGAGTGCTCCTCGTTACCTTTATCGAAGAATAAGAAAATGTAATCAAGCGAAATTCCTAGCTTCAAGTACATCACAACAAAAGCTAAAGCACAGCACTTGATGGGGGAAAATTATGAAGAGAATAATGGCAGTGAATCGAAATTGCGATGAAAATGTGACATTGGAATTATTGTGATATAAAAAGGTTATGATTGCTTGAGTTCACAAAGCGCTACCGACATGTAGTCTTGTTATCGGCGGAAGTTTTCACCTCGTTTGGAAAAAAAAAGAACAACAGCAACGGTTGTCGAATTAGCCTCAAAAGGTTGAAGTTACATTGTTTATTGTTTTGATTAGACGATAAAGATAACACAGGTGGGAGTGCCGTCGTTATAGATATACCCAACATTTTATTAGAGGTAATCGGGAACAATATTTTTCTGGAATTTATTTCTTTAGGTAAATAATCTCTTCGTAAGGTATTCTTCCTTCTGGAAGAGAAGGTTTAATCTGATAAGATGCGAGTATTATTAGACAGTTGTTTTTTTTTTCAGCTACAAGGATCTGGTGGCGGTGGATGGTTGTGGGAACCCAAAGCTTAGCTGTGTTTCTTATAGAATGTGCCACGTACTATTCTCCGACGTATGACACATGCTGGGTAAGAGGTAAGGCTTCAATTATAGCTATCAGTAAAATGCAACCGCCATTGAAATGACGCAGTTCATCAGAATTGCAATTCATCAACGAGATCAACCTCAATGCCAGTGACTTCCATCAGTACGTTCGATATGTTCGAATTGTAAGCCTTAACTGCGACCTATGGCCGTCGACGAAGATTGCTATTTTTTTATTGCCTGGAAGTTTTTTTTTGCATATGCATTCTACCCGCCTTCCTCGATATCAGGTATCAGGAATTCTGCCTCGACGCTGGGGAGGCGACAAATTTGGATATACTAAGTTCTGTTCAAAATTAGTCCAACACTTTTGTAAATTATACTTTGCACCCATTCAGATCTTAAAGGAATCTCACAATTCATTTCAAAAGTAATTTGGGTATTGTGATGTCAGTGGAGCCCGATCCCGATCCAAGTGGGTATTGAATATAGGATATTTGCATGTCCATAGGGCCGGGCCTTTCGGATCAGCATCTGGACTCTTTCAAAACTACACTCCACAATGTTTTTTTTTTTTTTTAAATCCACAGACAGAATTATGAAGAATCAAGGTCTTCAATCGGACTTAACCTTACGGCCACCATGGTTCCAATTCCAGCTGTTCTTTGGACTCTGTTCAATGTGGTAATCGTTTCCACAGGCGTAGAATGGTCTGCTGGACTTCCGCATTCAAAAGCAACAAGTGCTCAAACAAAGAGCAAACAATCAAGACAAAGTCAAAATAAAATTGTTTTGAAAGTGTGTAAGACAAGTTTTTTTTACGCATTTTATTAAGATTTGAGGAAAAAAAAAATTTATTTGGTAACACAGGCTTATAAGCCTTGTTCTATTAATGAACGATTGGGCGCCAATAGTTTCAACACTTCAAACCTGACATAACGTTCTATTAATGTTGAGAAAGTTACATCTCATTCATAAAAGATTTTCATTAAAACTTCATAACAAAGGAACACTGGCGATGGCGGAGATATATTTAAAACGAGAAAGTTAAAAAAAAAAGTCCCTCCTCAGGATGGAGGGTACAGAACCAAAACGATTGATACGAACTTGTATACCAATTACCCTTATTGTCGTTATCACACACACTTGGCGCGAATTGTCAAAGTTTAATTGGAATTCACATCATTTAGTTCGCGTTCCACAAACTAGCAAATAAAACATTCGTTCGAACTTAACCTCAAACTAAACATTGTGGGTATAAACACTAGCTGAAATTCGCGAAATGCCGCAACCAAGAAAAGTGTTCATGTTAACGGACTGTCAAAACTTGCGAATAGTAAGTCGAGAAATTCTTGACTTGATTCGTCGGTGTTGCTGACATAAGGCGTATTTTTTTGGGAAGTGAGTATAACAAAACTAAGAGTATAACCGTTTTGCATGTAAAACCAAAAGTGGATATAACAAAACCAAAAGTGAGTATACCAGTTTTGCGTGTAAAAGTAAAAGTGAGCTAGCTATAGATTCCCAAAAAAATACGTCTAGGTATAGATGTCAACTGAGAAAAATGTTCACATGACTAATCTAGCGCAATCTCACCAGCATGAAGATATAGAGCTGTCAGACTTACTAAACTAGATTCTTGAACGCCCTCATAGTCGCGTCGCTTTTTTTGTAGAGTCGTACACGACGCACGACGACAATTAAAGACTATTCACATGAGAGCGACCAACTACCTACAAACGAACGAATATTCGCGAGTTTTGACAATCCGTTCACATGAACACGGCAGTTGGTCGCCGTTTCAGCCATAAGTTTCTACCAGCAATTTCTAATTTGAGGTTAAGTTCGAATGAATATTTTATTCGCTAGTTTGTGGAACGCGGTTAATTATGTGGATTTCGTATAAACTTTGACAATTCGCGCCGAAGGTGTTTTCGTTCGCGGCAAAAATTTTGGAATTCGAAATTTCGTTGTCTAAACTGTTTTTAAATTTGTTTTCTTAATACATTTTGATGGGATAAATAATTATCCTACTAAGAGTAAAAACTGTAAAATTTGGAATTTTCTGTTCATAAATGCCTCAAAGTGGTTTGTTCGCGCATTTCATCAATTCGTTCGTTCGTTCTCATGTGAATGGTCCTTAAGGGCGAATAAAATTATGAGCATCCAATTGCCGGATAACCATTCAAAAATATATAAGAAAAAATTGGCTTGTTAAAAGAATCGAATACGTTTTAATAGAGAAATTTTTGATTTCTAAAGTTTTATTCAAAAAACTTATTTTGGGAGATATGTATTTGCGAAAAAAAAAAATTTTTCCAGTTCAGTTTGAATTGGATCAAAAAAGAATCGAGGAGTTTTGAAAAACTAGGTAACAGCAAGTGTTTAATAGTAATTCCAAGCACTTTCACATTTTTCAACTTTCGTCAAGTTGAATGAAAAGCGCTCATTCGCACGCACAAAAACAACAGGGCAAAAACGTATCAATCGCTCCTGACAGAAAAATCGTGCAGTGTCACGAGTGGAACGTTATTAATCTGTGACATGCTGTCAAAAAAAAAAAAAAGGCGATCATTCACTCCCAATACCATTAACAAGGCGATCATGCAGTCATTGTGTCGTGACATTCAAGTGGTATCAATCAGTGACAGGCGATCACGCAGAATGACCACTTAAGGCCAAATGAATTCAGATTGTCAAGATTCGTGCCATGTGTAAGTAAACTCATCATCATACTTACGCTTCCAACATTATGAATATGTACACCATTTGCCATGAAGCAGGGCCATATGTAGGACAATAACAAATGTACAAATGAAGACATTATACGCATTCTAATGTAATGACAAACAACTAATGAAGTTAAATCTACATCGTCCCGCTGACACGCTTCACCGCAAAGGGCATTATTCTATCCAGTAACCTAGGGTCTTAAAAATAAAACAACATCAAGTTTCCTTAAGTTCGTTAAACTATTTTTTTATTATTTTTTTTATATTTTCTAAAATAAACACAAAATTAGGACAAATGTATTCCGCTGCTCGATATACTATATTCGAAATGAATGGCAAACATTGTGTGCGATCAACCTGAGACTACGAACCTGTCCAATTGACAAACAAACGGTGGCTTATGATCATAAGACGTTACGTCATGGGTGGTTAGAAATATTTTTATTTTTTTTTATACGATATTGCAGTTCAATGAAAATGCGTTAAATAAAATTAAACAAAACAAAATGGTGTTAGTGTATGTACACGGCTGTGTTCTACTTTATTGTTACTACATAGTCTATGCTACTAAGCGGAATGGATGTGCAATGGATTTACAATCGTCTTTATCTTATTCTACATGATTTTGTATGTGTCTGTAAATGCTTGGACAACGAAAAAAAAATTATAAAAAAAAAATGAAACTCTTGTCAGATTTCGTTTAGTATTATAAAAAAAAATATACGATTGTGATTTGTAAGTTTGAACTCTTTAGCTGTCAGCCACCCAGATAACCTACACCTCTGTCGACTTGGTATTCTGAGTACTGGGCGTCGGGGATGCCGCCGTTGGCAAACCAATATCCTGCGTTATGTGATTTGGTGTGGTTGGTGTTGGTGGCGCCGGTCTATTGAAAAATGTCGAATTAGTTGTTGCTGGCAGAACGGGAACACCACCAAAGCGATTTGTATTCGGATAGCTGATACCACTTGCGCCGCTCGTCCTATCTAGCCCACTAAATGTCGGACTGTAGTCTCCGGTATTTGCATGATGTACATCGTCATCCTGCCGATGATATGCTGGCACTGCTTGATCCTCCTCTTCGATGGGCTCATCAGCGCCACCGCTTGTTGATTTCAGCGAACGACGACCGGTCTGCTTCGGTTTTTCACCTGTTTTATTAATGTATTGAATATCCTTAGCAACTTTGGAATCTTTAAACTCACTTCCTTCCGATGAGGTGACATCTTCGTCGTCCAGATCCCATTTCTTAGCTGGAAATTCAATGTTTGGTTTCCCGGCTAGGGGTTCATTGGTTCGATAAACTTTATCATATGACCTACTCTTTTTCAGTGTATCTGATGGTTCGGTGTCGCTGTCGTCGCTGTGTATGTTACGCAAATTGGTACGCGAACCAGCTCTCGAACGGGGCAATGACATTTTCCATGCGGGATCTTCCTTGAGTTGTTTCTGACGATAGCGATAGACACAGCAGACAATGCACAGCATTAGTGGTAAGATAACAGCTAGAATAATGCCGATTGCGAGGAAAGCGACGCGACGTGTATAGTAGACTTCACCTGTTTAGCGGGCAAAATGTATCACAAATTACAAAGAGTGCATAATGTAACACATATAAAATTTAAGATTATAAATATGGAAAATGTTTCTTTTCGAGGGAGTTCTGTTTCAGTGCGGTTCGCTATGACAGCGAAAGCTGCCATTCTGGCTTGAATTTGGGTTTGGCGCCTAAATCTTCACTTGATGAAGTTCATCAGTTTGTTAATTTCCCTTCATTTGCAGATGCATCAGAACGATGAGAACTAGGTTCTTGTCAAACTAAGAGTTCATATTAATTCAGTAACAAAACCTCGTATACTTTTGACCAGAAAATAGCCTCCAGCTTACGAAAACATATTTAAAATTTTAATCTGCAAATTCATAAAATTTTGTAAACTTGCGGCTCCAGATTTTTCGCACTTAACACAAATTACTTTTATTTGGCTGGCCATGGGGGGGAATATATATAAGTAGCCCTATTCTCATTATATTAAATGACTAGCTGTACCCGCCCAGTTTTACCCGTGCACAGGAATTGTATAGCTTAGGTCTTAGATAATGTTCTTTCGTAAAATGCGAAAAATGAGAATAAATCAATTTTCGGGAATTTTCTTTCTAAACCTGAAATATACAGCAATACGAAAAAAAAAGAATCATGGCAATCATAGAAGATGTTTTTTTTTTATGGGAGGCGTCACCCCCGTGTGTCCAATTTTGGCGTGGCGATATCGATAATGGATGTAATGTATTGGATATATGTATAATGTGCACCCCTTCTTGATCAAGCTACTTGCTTCTGTTTGTAATGCTGTATTTCCAGATTTCCTTTCCTTTGTTTACCTTTTCCTATGAAATCCGAATCGAAATCCTATGAAATCCGAACAACTACTATGAACTATGAACTACCTACCCCATCCGTACAATGTTACCATAATACCATACACCATATCGAATGAAATTCTGATGTGAAACCTGTTTTGTATTATACGTCTCTTCTCTTATGAAAATTATTAATATACCTACCCCATGCCATACTGACATAGGATCATAATATACATACCTACATATACAACTGACCACTGCGAAAACAAATTAATCTTTGCTAGTGTTTTGTTTGTCCTGTCGCATCGCACGATCGTAAAAGTACAAACATCCATTTGTAGCAAGGTATATGTGTTGTATATATTTTCACTTCAAAAAATAGATACGTCATATCAGAATGAAATTCCTACTGCGTTGCGTGGCGATATGCGGTAATGGATGTGATGTATTGGATACATAATGTGCACCCTCTGCATCGCCCTCCCTCTCCTTGATCTTGCTACTTGTTTATAATACTGCATTTCCTTTCCTTTCCTTTGTTTCCCTCTTCCTATGGAATCCAAACAACTACCTACCCCAACCCTACACTGTTACCGTACCACTTATCGAAAGAAATTTTGAAATGAAACCTGTTTTGTATTATTATACGTCTCTCGATCATAATATACATTATACATACGTACATATATAATGACCATAGCACTCACTGCGAAAACAAATCAGCCCTTTTCGAATGTGTAGTATACCATACATATTGTTTTTGTTTGACGATCGCAAAAGTATAAACATCCATTTGTAGCAAGGTATATGTGTATGTATATATTTTCACTTCAGAAAATACATGTTAGCTAAAAACTGTTCCTAAGGACGTGGCTATAAAGGACATAGCCTATAGCAGTCTCACAGTCTTAAGGAACATTTCAAAAAAGTTTCATCGAAATCTGTCCAGTAGTTTTCGAGTTTTTAGCTGACAAAGAAAATGCCTACAGTTTTATTATATGTATAGATGTGTTTATTAAAATGGCGCCCAACAACAAATTCACATGCAAAAGTGATTTCCCAGTGCAAAACTTTCCAGTTTTTCCCAGCTAAACCACTTGACAGAATTAATTATTTTCAATGTGGTAAATTGAAAAGTTTGCAACTTCTCCCACTTTATAGAGAGCGGCCCCTTGTGGGAAATTATAATGGTCCTCTTGTCTTATAGCAACTATCTAGGCTTCTTAATACTGCTTATAAGGTCCTATCCAATGTACCTTGTGCTATTTTCATGACACAAGAAACATATTTGAAAGTTTTTAAAAGAGCATCGGTCTCACAAATGTTGTCGTACGGAAAACCTAAATTCGTTTAGTACATTTGAACATTTTACGGATCATTTTACTAACTACACTACTCTTCAATGAATAATACTAATACAAAAATTAATTTGTGTGCGTTTGTTTCGCAAAAACTCCAGAACTGCTGGATCAATTTGGATGATTCTTTCTTTGTTTTGTTCGTCTTTAGCCAGGGGTGGTTTAGCAAAAAAGAAAATTTGGATAACCTCAAATGAAAAGTCGAAAAATTGAAAAAAAAAAAAAAACTAAATTTCTATTTTGTATTGGAGTACCTATAGTGCAGCACAAATGACTGCAAAACTCGAAAAGCAACAAACCGATTGAACTTAAATTTTTTGAGAATCCTGTTATTTTCTCTAAGGACTTTCTGTAAAGTTTGATCAAAATTAGACAAAGGGGCGTGACACTTCCCATACAAAAAATATATTTGAATATGTATAGTATGTTAGACTGTAGGTATCTCAAAACCACCAAACTGATTGAGCTCAAATTTTACGAAAATCTTTGTGACTCAAAGGAGTGCCTGTCAAAATTAGACAAACGGGCCTAGCACTTTCCATACAAAAATATACTTATACAAATCTAATAACTTGACACCCACTGAATTAATTGAGCTCAAATTTTGAGAAAATCTTAGGAATTGGACCGGTTAGGTTAGGTAAGGTGGCAGTCCCAAAGGGGACACACTTAGACCATAAATTAGCCCGGGAATACCTTAAAATTGTATACTTCGCAAAGCCACCAAATCGACTGAGCTCTCATTTTGAATGTTTGTGTTTTTGACAAGTTTGAAATTGAAATGGCACTGTTTCAAGTGATCTGAGGCTTAAACGGCAGAATACTGTCGTTTAACTTAAACTACAGAACGAACTTCGTTCAAGGTTTAATTTGAAAGTGTGAAACTGAATTTGTTGTTGAACTAAACTTTTAACTAAAGTGTAGTTTAAACTTCCACTAAGTTAATCATCAAACAAAACTTAAGCTGTATACGACCAATATAGCCAACCTCAATGAACTGGAGTTGGAAGGTTAATTGGGATTCACAATCGCTTAGGAAGAGTTACAAGTAAATCAATTTTAGGTGGTACGAAGTTCACCGGGTCATCAAGTGCCTATATTTGCTTTTTTTTTGCTGTTTGGTTTTTCAGCCTGATTTTTCTGACAGTTCACGCGTGATTCGTGACACCTGTCAAAGTAAAAAATGCTCAGTTAGTATTGTCATTTCACCATGGATAGACTTACGCCCGAACAACGTTTGCAAATTATTGAATCAAAAATCATGCTCAGTAAAAAAAATGACTTTAGAGCACTGCGTCCATTTTATGGTCGTCGTAATCGTCCTACTGAGCAAGTTATTCAAGCCATTGTGGCCACGTGGAAAATTTTGCGCAAGGATCTTGGCTTAAAAACATACAAAATACAGCTTGTGCAAGATCTGAAGCCAGGCGACCTGCCACAACGTCGAACATTTGGTGAATGGGCCTTAGAAATGCTCGAAGAAGATCCGCTTTTTTTCGAAGAATTCATCTCACGTTTTGGACCTGTGAATTGGCCGCCTATATCGTGCGATTTGACGCCGCTGGACTATTTTTTTGGGATATGTGAAGTCTCTCGTCTATACCAAAAAGCCAGCAATTATTGCCGCCTTGGAAGACAATAAAACTCGTGTTATTAATGAGGAGATACCAGGAGATGCCATAATTGGACATTCCGGATGAACCACTTAAGACGTAGTCGCGGTTAACATTTACACAAAATAATATTCAAAAAGTAAATGACAAGAATTGATTTATAAATCCTAATACAATTTTCACTAGCTGGTTTCTTTCAATTTTAAAAACCAAACACTTAAAAAATCACCCTCTATATAAACTAAATCCACGTTGATGCACTGGCGAAGTTAATGAGCATCGATACTTCCTCTTTGGTGGGAAACAAATGATCTAGTACATTTGAGCTATTCACATTTTTTTCAACTATCTATCTACTTTTTGGTTAATAAAAAATTAAGTTCAAGAAATACATATGGCCAGCCGCAATTTCCATTTACTACTATAGCATGCCCACAGGGAATAAGGAGTTCAATTCAACTTTAATTAAAAATATGCACCCCTGGTATCGGATATCGAGTTAATTAGCAACTCCATTTGCAAGTAATTCTATATAATAAAAAAAAAGCTCAAATTGACCGTCCATATGCATGCATTGCATAGTTATTATTGCTACGCTCGATAAGCACTCGCATTGCTATAGTTGAAAATGGTAATTACTTAAGTATTTATAACATTGGAAGGACGAATTTAATTCTTATTCCATGTTTCTCTATCTGCAATATTACAGAGTACTAAAATATAATTCACCTTAGTAGCATCCCGTTTTTTGTCAGAGACTTTAGTTTTTGGCTCATAAGTCCTTGCAGAATTAAAGTCTCATAAAATAATTACAACCTATCTGAGGACATCATCCCCCCAGCAAAGAAATAACATCTGTTTTAACCGCGCAGATGCTATAAGCTGTTGAGCTTCATGGCCATGGGGAATATTTACCTACAGACAGACGCACTCTCACATCCGCTCAGTTGTCACTTGCAAGCGCAAAAAGGACATTTTCAACTACATATCCTACCGCAAAGCCGGAAGGCAACCAACCAGCAACCACTCACTGAAACAGAAACCCCATATCTACCCTCCGACATTTGGTCACTTGTTATAAACATCCCTGTTGCGTGCATATCATAAAAAGCCACAAAATAAAAATAAAAACTTACGTAAGCACTCGGTGTATCCGTACTCGGGTAAATTCCATAGTCCATTCGATGTGCACTCACGTCTTTGATCACCCATGAGAACGAATCCCTCGTTACACTCAAATGCCACCTTGGCCCCAGGCGTAAAGTCGAAACTAAGTTTCCTACCGAAACGTGGAGTTTCGAGAACGCCACAGGATACCACGCGACTAAAAAGAGAAATTCTCATTAATTTCACATATATCTGTGGTGCCATGTGTATATAAACATTGCGTACACCAGATCGGATACTTACTGCGCATTAAGTGTTTGGATGTTAATTAAACTGTCGTAGTAGTTCTTTGTGAAGTGCGCCAAGTCCCTATTCAGTGTCATGCCGTAATCGTAGCGACACTGATAACTTTCGCCGCACAATTCGGTTGCCCGTTCTACATCATACGACCGATTCGAGGGCAAGAAGTCTATCGGTTCTCGTATGTAGTTCGGTACAAACGAAGTGTTTGTGTAATAGCTTGCCGTTCGGCCAAACTCTCGATTGAACAAAGCCGTACCCACACCAGGAATATCTCTATCGTAGAGAATCCACTTCAATCCGAAGTCCTTTTGAATCGATTGCAGATTGTTTACGTTCAGATTGAGTACAGTACCATCGGGGAGGGTAAAATCGTCCTGCGGATCGAAACTCCAGTTGCCAAAAAGACCACCTGTTTTGTTCTGCAAAAAAAAAAAATAAATGTGATAGTAGGGAGGAGCCAGCAGGTATAGCTGTTTGTGTGTATATACGTACAACAAAACCCCAAGGAAGGTAAACTCTTCCCGTCATGTAGCCTTGATTCTCAATCACTTCCACACCCACGCCCGACGAGAACATCACAACCACCTCAGACTGATTCAACAGGTATGTGGGTGTATAGACGGTAACACCATGGAAATGCTGGAATTTCAAACTCGGACGGTCAAAGTAGATCCGACGCCCATCTGCAAACACATCCAAACGGTATCGCCATTGCGCATCCCTTGGCCGAATTCGAACCTCAATTGTAACCGAAGTGTTGCCTCGCATAGCGACCGCCGTCAGTTGAGTTGCCATTACCTCGCCATACTGATTCTTTGGCATTTGTTCAAAGCGTCCTTGCACCTCGAATTGCTCATCGTTGTTAGCTCCTCGTACTAAGACGAATTCACCCAATCCATTGAAGGTGTATTGCGTGCCATCGAATGTAATCAAGTGCGGGTCGCCAAATACCCCGGCCACTCCTGGCGCTTGGTATGCAACGCAATCCTGTGAGGGGCGGCGCTCAAATCGATAAGTCTCACATCCCACCGACTGTTCCTCTTGCCACAGGCAGCATGAATAGAAAGGTCGCATGTCATGGAACCACGATGATAGCGTTGGTACCTTGCTAGCCTCGTTCCATGGCATTTTGCCCATGTTATGATTACGTCTTGGTCGTGAGCCCCACATTTGATCATACGACAGCATGAGGTTGCCGTAACGGTCATAACAACATTGTTGCTCAGCTCCTTGATCCCTGTACATGAATGGTGGTATGGTGATACAAATTAAGAGGTATAGGTTAATGCATTCAAACGGCCCTAGTTTACTTACGCTGGTGTTCCACTAACGACACAATGAATAGCACCCTTGTGTCGAGCACAAGTTGGATTGGAGTCCTTGTCGCAGTCTGGGTCGGGCATATACCGTCCCTTGTCATAAATTGCATGTTCCAGATTGCATGGGCACAAAGGTAAGCCGGCTGCAAAATTTCTGAAAAGGGACTCTTAGTCGTGAACATGTGCAAGCGTATCGGGGGACTTACCTCAAATATCTGTCTGTGCGGATCCAATTATCGCATAATGCCCGTGGCCACAGCAAACCGTGTTTCTTTTCCCATTGCGGGGAGAAGTACCAAGCGAGTGGAATTGGTCTGGACCAAAGGACTCTAAATGAAGGGGAAAAGAAAATCGAAAAGTTAGCCACAATAGTTTCTGCAGAATTCCTTTGCACGAGGGGGAGGGTGGCACATGGAATTAAATTAATTCAACCGCAAGTTGGATTTCGACTCAAAATCAAAAGATTCGAATTCGTTGAATTCCTTGAATATCACAGCACACAATCGCCTTTGTATGTAGAAGTTCCTTCATATCTTTTTTTTTTGCAAATCCATTTTAACAGAATTTGGTTATGAAGTTTGCAAGTTAAATTGACCCCCCGTGGCATAGCGTTTCGCCACACGTCGCACACTTCTTAATTAGAGAGAACCTATGCATGCATAAGGCACAACGATGTCAACTTTAACAATCATTTTCAAACACATCCTCTTACAGCAGGATAAGGATATGATAACAATGTTCACTTTTTTGAACGAAGTCCTCATGTTTTTTTTTTGCTGGCGTAACCCTTTCACGTGCATGACTGCGTATCCTTTCTATTCATTATGAGATTTCCTGAAAGCTTTACGATCCTAATTGAATTATTTTTATTTTTGGGAATTTTTTTTTAGAATGGAACTGGACAAAGGGGTTGAATTGAAAGGGAAGCCATCGAAATGTATAAAAAGCATATTAAGGGATTTGTCTAACTTTCGTTTTCTTTTGTGTGTGAGCCAATAGACCTAGATCAGGCAACTATGAGTGTCAAGTTGAAGTTTGTTACACAGAAAAAAATATTGCTTGTCATAATATTAACAATCGGTAGTTGTTAACTGGAAATTTTCAAATTGTCGATTGAAAATATTAAAAACAACTGTATAGTCAAGATGAAGAAAGGGCTGTCATCAATTCTTAGTTCTAAACATTATGGAAAAAGTTGTAAGAGTTGTAACAATTGCCAATATGATTACCCAATAAGTCCAGTATTTAAAAATCTTTATATTGATGAACTTAGTCGTTATATTGACAATCGAATTTGTCTCTAAAATCTCCACAAATAACCCATTAAAAAGCGCCTCTAAAAACGCCACAAAAAACGCCATTAAAAGACCCCCAAAAAAATAGCCAAAAAAGCCTATAAAAACGACTGAAAAACGCCTCTAAAAATCCCCAAAAACGGCACAAAAACGCATTTAAAAATCGTCTCTAAAATGGCTCTAAAAAGTGCGTCCAAGAGCACCTCTGAAAACGCTACAAAAAAGCCTCTAAAAAGCCCCCAAAAATGCCTTTATAAATGCATCAAAAAAACGTGACTAAAATCTCTAAAATCTCTAAAAATCGAATCAAAATCAAAAAATCTCAAAAAGACACGCCGCTAAAAAGAAGTCTGAAGAAAACAACACAAAAAGACTCTAAAAGGCCCAAGAAAAAGCCTATAAAACGCCTCTGAAAATCGCCCAAAAACGCCACAAAAACGCATTTAAAAAGGCCCCAAAAAGCCGCTCAAAGAGCGCCTCTAAAACTTCAAAACTCCTCTGACGTCTGAAAAAACGTTTTTAAAAACGCCTGAAAACACGACAAAAAACGGCTCGAAAAGGCCCAAAAAAACGCCTTAAAAATCGTATCTGAAAATACCTTCAAATATCCTTCAAAAAGTCTCTAAAAACGTCTTTAAAAATTCTCCAAAAAACGCCATAAGAACGCCTTTAAAATCGTCTATAAAAAGGCGCCAAAAAACGCTTTCAAGAGCGCTTCTAAAAACGCTTGTAATAACACCTCCAAAAACGTCTGAAAACCTCCGAAAGCGCATCCAAAAGCGACCAAAAACACCTCTAAAATCGCCTCCAAAAGCGCATCTAAAAACGCCTCTGAAAATACATCGTACAACGCCACAAAAAAATCCCAAACGTCACCACAAAATCGCCTATAAAAACGACACAAAAAATGCCTTTAAAAACGCCTAAAAAATACAAAAACGCCTCAATAAAGCCTCAAAAAAAAGATTTAAAACGCCACAAAAACCGCTTTTAAAAACGTTTGAAAGACTCCAAAAGCGCCTCTAAAAGCGAGTGAAAAAAAACCCTCTTGTTATTGGCGTAAAGGTGTCAAAACCTGACAAATGGACTTGGCACCTCCAAAAAAATCCTCAAAAAAACTTTAAAATCTCATATCTCTAAAACCACCCAAACGATTGCGCTCAAATTTTCAGGCAATCTTAGGTATTGACGCATAAGTGGTCCTATAGAGATTGGTCAAAATTGAACAAAATGGCAAACACTACACAGTCATGGGAGCCATAGTTTAGTAAAATTTGGAAAATAGATATGCATTGTCCTGATAGACAAAAATATATCTAGGCAATACAATTCCTGGGCATGAGCAAAGCCGGACGTGTGCAGTTAATCACGTATAAAAAGAGGCTAACCGAAACCAGTTTTGCTTTGTTATTAATACACTTTTGTCAGTTTGAAATTTCCAATGAATTTTCAGCTGGTTTTGCCAACTTAAACTGAAAGGAAGAAAAACGGATGCAGTTTTTTATTGCGCATTTCAGAGTTCCAAACATCAAATTCATCAAATTGTATTAGCCGCCAAATACATTTTTTAATTTTAACTTTCACTACTGATATTCCATAAAATTTACTCTTGACGCATTTATTAAGACACATGCAAATGCAATTTAATTAAGAAGCACAATCCGTGAATCTTTTACCTCATAATTTTTACCTACAGTTAAAAAGTTTTCAAATTTCCTAGCGACCTAGTGATCAAATAGATCAAACAGCAAGTTGATGATTTTTTTATTTGCTCCCTCGGGCATTTTGTGTCTTAAATTATCGTGTCCTTAAAATCCCTATGAAATTATCAAATTAATTGAAAATATCTTATTTTAACCTTAAAGACTTTAAGTCCCACAAAGGACCTTCGAAAGGTATACAAAAAAACCAAACAAAGTTCAAAATAATAAACTTTTCGGTAAGATGTAAAACTTTTAAGTCTCCATGCTATCTTTACAGTTCTTTAACTTTTTCAAAAATATCAACTTTCAGTTGTTTTTCACTTTTAAATTTAACATTTAGCGTTAAGCGACGAAAAATAATAAATTAGCAATGTCCTTTGGGTTATGGGGGGCACGAAATGAAATATTCGTAAATAATTAAATCCTTTTCGGTTGGCTGACATAATTGTGTTGGTATTCTTCAAAAAGATCCCCAAGGCTATTGTCCTTCTCTGCTAACAGGTAGAAATATTCCACCGCGCTTGAATTTATTTCCATTGTTGAGGGATTTTTTTGTTTGCCCGCGGAAGCAGATGTGACTCGAGGTTATGCGACTTTAAAAGAACTAGGTTAGGTAGTTGGAAAGTTCTATTTTCACTTAACTCCCTAGTGGGCTCAGTTTCAATTGAAACTAAATTGTTTGAGTTAACAATGGGATGGAGAGAAGTTGTGTTCTAATTACACGTTACCTAATTTTATTATACTTACGGGCTAATTGTCAGGCCAGAGTATTGTTGTGGGTTAGTTAGGTTAATTTGCAGGAAACCAAATTGCATGTCATTATTCGTATTCCATCGATTTTTGAATTGTTCCGGTGAAATTATGTAGCTCCCTGTATTACCGACGCCTGAATCAATCATGTCGATATATTCAAGTTGGGGGCTGTAAGTAGATGTTAATAAATTGGATTAAATATGTGTAGGTACAATACTCGAACGAGCATTTTCGTAAAAAAATCAAACGGCTTTTAATGTGAACCACCTGTGACTGAAATTGTTGACACGGCAACCACATAATCTCTAAAGAAATTTATTTTTATTGATATAATGTGAGGCATATAACACTGACATAACATGACACATTAAAGAAACGTCAAGTAATGGAGAACATTAGGGACCTTCCTTGGAAACAATTTTAAGTCGGGAAAGGGACAAACTTGAAATTTAATGCCTGAAAAAGAGGAGAAAACTGACCGGCATGCATGACAAAATATATTAAATTAATCTCTTGTATATAGAAATTTTAAGGATTAGCTTGGTTGGTCATATTGTCAATTTACTTGCATGAGGTAAAAAAAAAATACAGGTCGCACTGTGTACTGCAGTGTAAGGATAATTCTATATTGTGGAGCAACAATGAATTTTGGCTTAGGACTGGACAAACAAAAGTGGATGTTGACATCAAGCAGAGGAAATGGCGCTGGATTGGCCATACACTGAGGAAACCAGATGACAACATAGCGAAGTAGTGCTTCCAATTGGAACCCTCAAGGTGTAACGCGAGTTAGTAGGCCAAGAAAAACACGGGGGTCAACTGTTTTGACGGAAGCTCAGTCCCACAATTTTCGATCGTGGAAACAGCTTATTTAGGTATGAAGCTGCAAACAGAGAGAGATAGAAGGACCTGATTGTCGCCCTACGCTCCAGGAGGAGTTAAAATATTGCTGCCAAAAGCAGCCTCCGGAAAATCAGAAAAAGAAGAAGGAGACGAGGAGCATGTGCGTGAATTTCGGAATTCGAAAATATATTCAAGGTAATAAGCTGAGCTGATTGGGAAGTCCAGGACATGTAGAGTAAGTACTTCGGTATGCAGATCTTCGATTTATTATAGTAAATCAATACATCGCCTTATCTGGAGTGCAAAAGCAAGAACAACCAATTTGGAGAGCAAAAGCCCATGCTAACTAGAAAGACTTGTTAGTTGGGTAGCAAGTTCATCCCGAACTAAGGATTTGTTCACATATGTTTCGCGATAACAAAACGCTATAAGTCTTCCATGCGCCTGTTCTATTTTCCATGCAACAAAACAACTAGCCTACAAAGCATCACTGCAGAGAAAGACGTAGGCAGCTCGTGAGCTCTACGACCAAAAAGGAGGAAAGAACACCGGCTTCTCCGGAGGAAAAAGAAAGAGGAAGCGCGCGATCGAGGAAATAGAGAGGTGCTACTCCAGGAATAATGTTTCGAAGTTTTACCAAAAGGTGAAAATAACGAGTCACGGGAACAAGACCCGAACAGAACAAGACGAACAAGGAAATCTTGTAGTAGAGTCACTGTCGGTGCTAAGGACATGGAAAAACCATTTCTGCAGACTGTTAAACGGGGAGATGACAAAAATTCCCCTGTCAGGCAGAATGAACCATTTTCCCTAGACGACGAAAGCGAAGACTTCCGTCCACCTGAACAAAGAGTTTAGGATAGCAGTATCGAAGCTGAAGTCCAACAAAGCTGCTGGAGCGGAAGGATGACTTTGGTGGAGAGCATACACCAACTCGTCTCCAATATTTGGTCAGAGGAAAGTATGCCTTATGTATGAAATCTGATCATCCTTTGCAAGAAAGAAAACCCTCTAAAATGCGCCATCTATAGAGGCATCAGTCTCCTCAACATCGCTTACAAGGTCCTGTCTGCCGTACTGGTATGAACGCCTGAAGCAATTCGTCAATGAACTGATTGATCCCTACCGCTACCAGTGTGGTTTTCGGCCCGGTAAGTCAACAACCGACCAAATATTCACACTACGGCAGATCCTGAAAATGGCAAATCAATATTTACCACCTATTTATCGACTTTAAGGCCACATATGACAGCATTTATAGAGACGAGCTCTGCAGAGCCATATCTAGTTTTGGCATCCCTACCAAATTCGTCAGGTTGAGTAGGAAACAATCTCAATCTGCGACAGTTAGGTAATATCAAAAAAGGATTTAGACAAGGCAATGCGCTGTCATATGACTTTTTCAACATCATATACTTGAGAATATTGTGCGAAACTCGCAAGCCAAGATAATGTGCACAATTTTCCAAAAGTCTCTGCAACTACTTGCATACGCTGCTGACATTGACATCATTGGCAGAACACAGCGAGCTGTCACTGGTGCGTTTGCAAGTATCAGTACAGTGGCGGCAAAAATGGGCTTAGTGGTGCTGTCAACAAGAAGGGACACACAACATCGACGAATCGGACAGAATGGCATGATAGACAGCTACAACTTTCTAAGTGGCTAATGACTTTGTCTAGCTCAGCTCCACTTAACTCTGGCAATGACAGCACAGCTGTATAAATAAATTAAAAGTTACACGTGCCAACCGCTGTTTCTATGGCCTAAGAAGGCAACTGACTAGTTAGGCCTTGTCAAGAAACACTAAGGAGCCTCTTTGTAAGATCCTCATCATCACAGTCCTACTCTATGGCGCAGAAGCATGGATGTTAACAAAGGCGGATGAAGACCTTCTTGGTCGTTTCGAACGTAAAATCTTAATCGTTTCTTAATTTTGCTCATTCGTGTTGACATGCAACTATTGCTCATAAAATATTCAAAAAAATTAAAAAAAAAATACTCGAACAAAACATATTATATCTAATTATAAGAACTTACTAAATTGTAGTCTCTCTATAGCCCCACAAGGAGATTTGAATGTTTGCATTAAAATTAGTCGTCAAATTGTATTTATTCCATGTAAATAGAATCTCCTTTGTACTTTTCTTATATACAGCATCAGTTGCAAAGAAAATCTTCTCAGTAGCCGTAGCAGGTGTTTCTAAAATAAACAAAAACCATTGAATTCCGTCCTCTGATGAATAATCGATGAGCAATTCTCACTTACCAACGAAATACTTTCCCCTCCATTTGAATCTCTCATTGCCAACGGAAATTTCAAATCGAATGTATCCTTGTGCCTTCAAGAATGGTTGCACGCAAATCACACGATTCACGTCTACAAAGTGTCCAACCACATCCTCGGTATCGAAATGGCACAACACTCGAATAGATGGATCAAAACACGGTCCAGTGATGTTGACAACCGTACCACCCAACATGTTGCCAGATTCTGGGGCAAACGTCAACGGTAGATGTGACGCATCTGGAATATTATGCAAAACGTCAACATTATCTCTGGCTGATTTTAAATGCAAGGAAAAAAAATAACTTACCAATATCCTTGTTACATGATCCAATCAATATCCGTTCGTCTATTCTGAATATGTGTCGTCCCGGGAATCCATTACCCCATCCGCGGCTAGTCAAGTCGCGGATAACCATATTTTGACTGTAGGGCTTGTACTCGTATGATTGCGTTCCATTGCCAGCATTGAAACCAACCTGAAAGGAAGGATATATACTTCAGTGTTGTTGTTGATTTTTTTTTCACAGATAAGCTGACATAACAGTATTCGGTCAAATGATTTTCTCCAGTCGGAGAGTAAATGAAGTGTTAAGGGACATTTTTCAAATCGTGTCTTTTGGACTTTTTCTCGGATAAATTTGGAAGTTTATTAGTTGCAGAAATCGCAGCGCAAGAGAAAACAAAATGGACGGTCTAAAATCATAATTGTGTTTGGGTGGTTGATTTGAACACACAGCCCCGTGCTTTGAGGTCGATAATAATGCGGTTATTATTATTCATAGCCTTATACAACCGCTGCTCTAATTGAGGAAGTTTATTAACATCCGCGGGGAGTCTTACGTCAAATAGCTTGAGGTGATATGACAGTACTGTGCTGTTGTTGGCCGAGGAAAATATGGTCTTTCTTTAAAGAGGTGGATATAAATGTGAAAAACGTTAGCGGCTTCGGGTATTGTGTAGTTACGTAGATCCGGTAATCGATTCTGAAAATGTTGACCATTGTAGAGCTTATATTTTTGCTAGCTTATGGATTTTACAGAGAAAGAAAACAATCTACTGTCGTCCTCTGTTTAGGCTAGGTCTACATTTTGGGAGAATTCTAAAATATAAAGTCAATAAAACGGATAGACTTGCAAAGTAATAGCAGTTTCAGATAACGAGTATAGGTAGTATTATTGAAAAGATTGCTTTTTGTTTTATGTCAGCAATATAATAAATTAAAGTAAAAAAGAAAAAATATAAATGGAATACTTATTGGAAACAAATGCTTAGATCTACTACTTTCTAAAAGAACTACTACATTTTTGTATATATCACCATATCACCATATCACCATATCACCATAAAATATATACAAAAATGTTCCACATACGCCCGAGTGAGTATCAAAGAGTTTCTCAGTCAATTTTACTTTAATTTTGTGTAGGTACTAAAATTTAACTGAAATTGGCAAAATTTACATCAGTTTGTTTGCAGTCTAATAATTCTGCATTTATTTTTTTCGCGGAATCAGGGTACTCGTTGGTCACCTAATCATGTAGCTATTACTCCTTTTTTATGACATCTTCAATTATTTTTGCTGTTTTTTTTTATTTTACAGTCGATCAATCAGTAGATGTATGAATTGTTACATTTAGCAATAGCAAAGCAAAACTGGGTGCAGGACGGTTATTCCCAAATGCGCGGCAGATCGTATGAAAGAGATACCTTAATTTCGACCCAGTTCGCTTTTCCTTATTTTCAAAGGCGAACTGATATTTCTAGTGCTTTCTAGTTTTTTTCATTCTGATTTCTAATTTTATATTTTTTTAACTGCTTTTTCAATGCATAAGAATATAGTTTATTTCTTATTCACAAACAATCCGCCAGCAATTCGTAACCTAAACAGCTATTGCCTTTGATTGGAGCGAATCGCTTTTGGAAATACAAAAGGACAAGCCATGAAAAGCGATCCCCAGCGCTGCGAATAAGCTTCCGGTATCATATGATGGTCTATTACTTAATGTCGAGAAAAATGATAGCCAATGACTAAGTGGCCGCCGCGCTGCCTGAATTGATGACCACTTTTGGCCCAATTTATGGCATTTTCTATCACTCTTGGCAGAACTTCCGGCGATGTTTCTTCGTATTGTTGTCGAACACTCCCTTTCAAAGTCTGAGGTTTGTTGATATAGAATCGTTCAAAAAGCCCCACAAAAAGATGCCTGGAATGGTTAAATCAAGCCGGCCAGTACAAATCGCCAAAACGAGATGTTAACGCCGGCACCAAACAAAAGCGATTTAAAAGAGCTTAACATAATCAACTATGCTTAATGTACTTTGCTAAATGTTTTTATTTTGAGGCGTTTGCAATTTCATTTCATTTTTATTATTTTTTCTGTTATTTTCAATCAATAAAAAACTTCGTTCAAATTCAGCACATCAATTATTTTTTTCCTTCAAGAATTTTCTAGGAAAGACAAAAGCAGCAAAAAGAAAAAGCTGAATTTTCTAGGGAAGACAAAAGCAGCAAAATGAAAAAGCAGGTAAAGATAATACAGTCCACAGTCTGGCTATCGAACACGAAATATTAGGCGACCCGGAAATGTAGGAATCAAAATATCGATTGTGGCTCCTGTTGAAACCACATGTTCTCCAGTCCCAATTCATTAAATTGAGCAAGGAAAAATTATTGAAAAAGTTTTGTAGGGCTCACCGTCCACAGTAGTCGTTTCCAAACAAATAAGTCCCTATGACGCCTCCAGCGTCAACAGCAAACCATGCAGTAGTTGGAGGTTTTCTTGTCATATTAAATTTTCTCTGTCATATTATGATTATATTAATATTGAACACAATAATCGTATACTTTTGAATTTTTCCGCTTTAACAAGTCTTCAGAAAACACCAGAGTAGGACTATAATAAACCTATATGAAATGACATTTTTCGCGTGAACTTTTTTCATTAATTCCTCTCCCCGCTCGCCATAAAACTTCACAGCCTTCATTATAACGATTCCGCCAATTTACTATGCGATCGTAAAATATTTTTCA
Source organism: Cheilosia scutellata (assembly GCA_955612985.1). Classification (NCBI taxonomy): domain Eukaryota; kingdom Metazoa; phylum Arthropoda; class Insecta; order Diptera; family Syrphidae; genus Cheilosia; species Cheilosia scutellata. The sequence continues at coordinate 22,819,287 of OY015312.1, read as the reverse complement.
CCTTCCAAGCGATTTATTATGCAAAGTACCGTGAAGAAGGAAGACGTTAAAAAAAATCATACTCTGAATGTCGTCCTTTATCATTGCGTAAAATGAATATTAACAGCAACGAAACACAGGGAGACCAACCCACCATACGTAAATATGAATAATTTCCTCATTAGACCTTACCTGGTCGTTAATTGAGAAATGCGGCCACATGGCACCATGGTCGATGGTTATTGCCAAGAAACGATCATAATGAAATTACAAAAATTCCACAAATTGAAATTTTCAGCCAAAGTGACTCTTTTTTTTTTTTCAAAATAGAGCGGAAAAATATTACAACCACAGCTGTAAAGCTGGATGGACCAAAGCCCATGGCCAAGTAATGAATAGGGGCATCCATTTCAATCTATCTCTTTGGACATAAAATGTTGTAAATTATAATTTATGATTCGCTGGTGGTTGCATTCAGTGTTAGGTTGCATCATTTGCCATCATCCTTTTGTCTGTGGCAGCAGCAACCAATTTTTTTCATCGGTTTGGCAACATCTTCCCCGTTAACAAATCCCAGATGAAAGATGGAGAATAAAGCTGCCAATGATAACCAACACCGAAAAAAAAAAAAGAAACGAATGACCGGTTTTTTCCTTTGTGTTTGTTCTGCTAGAGTGCGGTCATTAATTTTCCGAAAATAAATTCAAAGGAAAAGTTTTTAACTACCATAACCAGTGCCAGCGTCTGTGTACATCGTCCATTGAATATAACAAAGAATTTGTGTCCTGCACTCGTCTCCTTTTTGTGCAGTTAGACGAGTTTTTTTTTTTTTTTTTGTTTGTTTCTCTCGCTTGGGGACACAAAGTCCAAACAGTAATTGGAAGTCATTTAGCAGAAAATTAATTTTGAAAGGATTCAACCACTCGACTTGGGTTCTACATCAACCAATAACAAAGACGGATCGGATTAATTACATCAATAAATTGTACTTACATATGCCGGAACACCACCCTCGCCGTGTGTAGTATCACCGCCCGCCTCCGTGTGTGCTGACCAATTAAGTATGTTGTAATTGAAAATGGCATAGGTGAATACTTCATCCGTGGCGAGGACAATCTGGAACGTATTTGTCTGCAAAGATACACAAAAAAAAGAGAGAAAAAAAATTAATACTCGTTTCGATCAATAACGAATGGTGGTGTTAGTGGCAGCTTTTAAGTGGCCAGTGGCCACTGACCATCAAGTTGGTTGTATTCCATTATCCTTGAACTAATCTAATGATTCCAATGAACAAATTTTCAATTTTCAACCCAGAAGGTGCCCTTTTGCGTTAACTTATCAAGGTTATTTATCTATCTTACATGTTTGGAGGGCGCTATATAGCAAGGATTACGAATTGAGGTCAGGAAGCGTCTACTCTGGGGGTTACTGTTCCATTGAAGAATGACGATGAACTTGAATTGAAATTACACTTTGGAATTTGTTTTGTTACAATGAAAGGAATAAAAGGAGATGTCGAATGATATAGAGACTGATGATAATGGTGGGCGGTGGCAATACTTCCTAACTAGGGAACTGAGACTAATTGAAGATGGTTTTCAAGAAGAAATGTAAATCAAAGGGCTGCGGCTTAAGTTGAATTGAATGCGGAGTTTTGAAAGAAGATTTCGAAAGATAGTTCACTTTTCAGTCAAAACTATAGTTTGTTTTGGCGACAAACAATAAAGGACCTTTGTGCAAGTTTTTCCTTTTGTCGTGCAGTGTCTCGAACTCGAAGTAGAGAGAGGTATTTTCTTTGAAGGATTTAAGTTCGCTATTAGCTTTTGGAGAGTTTATACTTCTTTCTGGAGAGTTTATACATCAGGGTTCAGTCTGAAAGACGTTGTGTAAAGCATCTTGTTAAGAGAGTTACTACTTGCTCGAATTGAAAACAAAATCTAGTCTTTTCAGTTTCAAACTGAAAGGACAAAAATAGTAAATCGTCCTAATCTCATTTCTAGAAAGCAAAAAAAACATTCTTCCACTTTAAATTCATAACCAACACTACCACCATAAATAGTTCAAAAATCTCACCGTAAACAAAGAGTTATCAATACCGCCAGCGAATGACATATTCTTCCATGTGACAATCACTGCGTGCTTAGGGATAAAAGTCTCAGCGCCGACAACACCATCACGAATATCCCACATGAGGCGTTCGCGTACTTCAACGCCAAATCTGTCAGTTCGTTCCACCAAATCACGTTCCATTCTAGAAAAAGAAACAAAAATTTGTAATTAGTAAACTAATATATAAAATAATTTATAATCAAACGGCAAAATTAATAAATATTCATATTCTGATCTGGTTCTGGATAAACAAAGAATATCGAAAATAAAGAAAGGCACACTTAAATCTAACTATCCCTCATATTTCTGCCTTGGAAAATGCTCGTATAGTTCAACCTCCTACCGACACACACATTTCAAGGATAACAATTATCTCGCCGAGATAATAAACGACTATAAGGGTGTGTTATATAGAACGTGGAATACATAATGAATTCATAAACCGCTTAATTACACAATAATGCGTAAAATATGTAAGCCGTGGGCCGATGGCATTCTTTATAAATACCAAACACTCTGGATTTAGAAACAAATTGCTATTTTTAATGACTATATAATGTAATTGGTAGTACGTGTAAGTTTTCTTTATGTATAAAAACTTTTAAAATTAATAAAGGCTTAAAATATTTATTTAAATAAACGGAAGACACTTTTTTTTTTTTTTTTTTGTGAGCTGAACGTGGTGCAGTTTCGTTTTGATTTATAAGTTGACTACGAAGAGTGCTATATGAAGGCGAGTGAGACACAGACATGTAAATTAAGACGTTAGGGTATTTTCTAAAAAAAATAAAAGAAGTAAAAGTGTTATTGATGCCCCCTGTACTAATAGCATCAACTAAATGCACATACAGATTAATGTTGTCATAATAATGTCAATAGTTGTCAATGTCAAATCTTTTGTCATAATTTCCTTGGCGCGAAATCAATATCTAATCCCTCGCAAATTTTAATCTATTAACTTGAATTGTAGAATTATATTAGCATTAGCTTGTAAGACGTTGTAGAATAAAGTTCCTTTTGAATTGAAACGAGTTATATCAGTTATCATGGGCCTGGCCGATATGTTATTATTTTTTTTTTTTTTTTCGAAAATCCTTATTTATGTACCGATCCGATATGGCTCAAATTTAAAATATGTAATGTGTAAATAAATCTGTAATGTAATATCTAAATAAAAATAAATTATTTGCAAACATTTTAACCCGATAGATGGTACTGGGGTGTAGGTATTGACGAAAATGTAAAAAATTAATTGAACAAAAATAACAAAATAAATCTTATCTTAAAATAATAATGGGTGATTTTTTAAGCATTTGTTTTTTAAAATTGAAAAGTAAAACAACGAAAATTTGAAAAATTCAGTCAAATTTTTATAAAGGTCGATAAATCAATTCTTCCCATTTAATGTTTGAACATTATTTCGTGTAAATGTTGACTGCGACTACGCTTCAAGTGGCCCATCCGGAATGTCCAATTTTGGCATTCTTTTTTCAACATATCGACTGGTACCTACCTATCTCACCAATAATACGAGTTATATTGTCTCCAAAGTGTAAATAGTGGCTGGCTTATCCGTATAGACAAGAAACTTCACATATCCTCATAAAAAAATAGTCCAGCGACGTCAAATCGCACGATATAGGCGGCTAATTCACAGATCCAAATTGTGAGATGAATTGCTCATCAAATTCGCCTCGCATAATGTCCATGGGATTCGCGACACATTTTTTACTGAGCACGATTGTTGGTAATAAAATTCAATAATTTGGAAACGTTGTTCGTTGTTGCTTTTGTAGAAACTTATCCAAAGTCCGTCTGGGTGGATTTTTATGTAGATCTAGATGGTGTAGAACATTTTTTTTTTGAAAATCTGTCTTATAAAAAAGAGTTTCGTAAGCGGAAAAAGGCACCCAGCCGATTCAGCTCAAACAATCTATAACAATCTTAAGTATTGCCCCCACGATTTTCTTGTGAAGATTGGTCAAAATTGGATAAAGGGGTTTTAAATTTTCTTTAATTCACATCACCGAAGGAAGAACTCTTCAGCAAAGTGTTCCCGAACATCGGTCGCAATTATTTTAACCACGATTTGCTGAGTGAATGCGCGATATTAGCTGCAAAGAATAAGGACGTCGACGATTTGAATTTCATTATTCAAAATCAAATTGCAGGCACATTTCATTTATGCCGATTCCGAACGGCTTAAGTGAGAAGCTTTTTCAGGACAGTTATACTCTCGGATGTATGTCAGACGTTTGCGAGAGCTGACGCAGTGGAAATAACCTTATTTGAGTTTTTCTGGGGGTCGAACCTAGGACCCCTCGCACAGTAGTCCAGCACACTAACCACTGAGCCACTGTGCCCATTTTGAGTATTCATTTCATCTTAATAAAAAAACTGAATTTAATTCAGCTAATTATGTTAACACAACATTTATTGATTCTGAAGCGGTACGCAGTTTGCCGGGTTAGCCGATTTTTCTATAAATTTTGAAATAAAATTCTCACTCGAGCGCTCTGCTTATATGGATTGTATTTTATCCATTTAATCCGAGTAGGCCCAAAAGCATTCACATGTTGCAACTCTGCAGTTAGATTGTAGTAGCTTCTCGATGTTTTCTGGAGATCTAGTTATTACAAGTTTAAGTTTATGACCACGCGCATTTTGTATCATAACTCATAAGTCTTCTTTCTTCTTCGAAGAGAAGTTTGGGCCCTAATTTGCTCTTATGGTTCGTATTCGGAACCGCTTTCATTGCGCTGCATATGCAACATGAGTTACTTCTTGATGAGAATTATCACATGACACTTCTGATAGTTATACCTCAGACAGCGCGGACACAGGTTTTCTTCACTTTAATCAGGTAGTACAGACTTTTTGACAGCCTGATGGAAACTGAGTCAGTATAGTAGTTTTGGTTCGGCATCAAACTTCCTCATAGTATATTTTCTCCGCAAGCAAACTCTGGGTATTTGCGATGTTACAGTCCTTTCGAATTTGCGAATATTAAAAGTACGTCGTGGAATATCTTCGATCGATTGTACAGACAACCTGCCTTGTAGTTGTGTGAAATTTTGGCCCAAAGTCAATTATAGAATTTTCCCCTTCTGCGGATCTGGTAATTGTATTTTCGTATTTTGGCATTTTTACGATTTAATTGTACAACTTAGACACAATTCATTGGTCATCTGCAATTTAGACATTCTTTTGCTCCATCATGTTTATCAGCTGTCGGAGAATGAACGTATATTTAGCTCACCTTGGCGAATTAAGCCTTAATTCGGATTGCATAATGTCTAGAGCTAAATACATTTCACCCAAGTCTACAACTACACATTGCTTCTGCTCTCTGTAGCAATATCGAGTGACAGTGTTTCACACTTATTTTATCTGGCACATCCGTCGCAATTCTTAGATAGCGATAATTTCAAGCCCGTCTATACGTCATCGTTAGTTCTTTTTTTTTTGCAACTCCTGGCCGATTACCTAAGTGTTCTAATAAACGAATATAATTGGCATTACATAAACCATGCACTGTGAATCAGAAGGATAACAACCATTATTTTCTTTCGCAGAAGCGACGTCTAAGGCAACCGTTCTGAACTTTTAGCTCCATATGTATACAATTAACTTGATCCTATCCATGGAGCAGCCAGTATAATAAGATTTCTGCCCGCATACTGCAAAATTTAAATACATCCTGCCCATTCATAGAGGCAACGTTAAAAAGAATCTATATAATACTGCATTGCGTCCAACTGATTAAATAAAATCCAAACTTGATTTATGCCTTCAAAAAAATTTTCTATTTTCACATCCTTTATGTAAATATTCATTAGAGGAAGCTGTTTGGTATCACCATGCAAATAAATTGTGCATCTAGCTCAGCTCGATGCAGTGTATCCTTAATTAACTATTCCAAACGCCAACATTGGTGGTTCGACAGTAAATTTTTCCAATATTAATAAGCGCACATACTACATATGAATGAACACCAAATAGGAAATAAACACTGTCACACTGACATTCCGGGCACCATCATCATTTACCCACATCACGCGCATATATAGCGTCAGCGTCACCCCGCCCATAATGATGACACAAATAACATTCAATGTCAGACTGAAAATTGAATTCAGGACAAATGTTCAAAACAGATATATACAGACACACATATGCATACATGCAAATACAAAAAGGATATCTGGAAATAACGAGGACGATAAAAAAAAATGATTCCTGCCATATTTCGTTGATAGTCTTCCTCGTATGCATATTTTACTAGCAGATCCAGTTGAATGGGTAGATCAAAAAGATAATTTCGCTATGGAATGGAGTACCTTACCATATAACGCGAGAGCGAAGGTGGATGCCGATGATGATGATAAAAGTGGTGATAAAAAGAGTACACAGCTCGAATCCATTGTCGACGAAACGAATAAAATTCCAGAATCATTGCGTGTGATAAAAGCAAAAAACCAAATACATAGGCAAACTGTCTGCAGAGGGAATTTCAAATGAATTGCCGGTAGTTTATTATTTAAGGTATCCTTTGACCAAATTGACATGACAACGAACAGCAGTTTGGGTATAGTATTTTTTGCCACTGCTCGTTATGCGATAGAGGTTTTTGTTCAATCCCTTTGTTTTGCCTGAATATTTTGTTTGCATGAATGCATCATAAAAACCATGCAAAAGCTTTGACTTCGATGGTTTGTGGTTTTTCTACGACTCATATGAAAAATTTGGGTTGATTGTTTCGGGAATTCTGACTAAGATGAAATGTGTTTTTTTTTTGCTTTTAAAAATTCACTAAAATTGGAAATGTTTGGAAGGAAAATTCGGAGCATTTTACTAATTGGCGCCCAACGCAGGAATTGTATTGGTCGCCGAGATAGAAATACGTTGACTACTTTTGGTTGTATCTTTTTATTCATCGGAACTAGAAACCAAAATATACGAAAGCTATTTTATTAACGTTTTCGTTTTTTTTTTTTATTTCTTGTAATTCCAAAAACGAAAGGCATTTTCGTTTCGTGCGGTATTAAAACAACTACAGCTTTTTCATTGACGTTTTTCATTTTCTTTGATTATTTCAACCATTAAATCTGAAACATTTCTGTACAAGTAATGTGAATAAAAGATTTGTGTCTTCAATATGGTAATGATGCTCAGTGCTCATGGCTACTTTGAGTGGAAAGACTGTAAAATTAAATCAAAACAAGTCTAATCGGCTCAAAAACATACCTTAAGGTACTGCTGTACCTTCTGGAACTCTGAAAATGGCTCTAAAAGTATGAAATTTCAACTACACTGCATGTTTGCGAAGGGGAAGAAAAATACGAAAGGACTTATATGAAAAATATTTGTGCGTGATTTCTTTCGATTTTAGAAAAACGAAAGCGTTTTTATTTTAATTGAATTAGTTCATTAGTTCATAAGTTCATTAGTTCATTTGTTCATTAGTTCATTGGTTCATTAGTTCATTAGTTCATTAGTTCATTAATTCATTAGTTCATTAGTTCATTAGTTCATTAGTTCATTTTGTTTCATGTCGGTCTTTAAACACATACACTCCGTGTCACTTGATTAGGAACAAACCGGTTTTTGGTTTAAATTTTACGATATTTTTCAAACACTTTGCTAATCTGGGAAAAACCAATTGCAGAAGAAATGAAGGATATATTACGTTTATATTATAAAAAGAAAAATGGGATTAAGTTGATAAATGCAACTTTTATGATACTTTTCCCAAAAGGGTCATAAAATTGACCTGTTTTTTTTTCGTGTCACTTGATTAGGAACAGTAGCTTTTTCTGCCTGTTACCATGTTTTAAATCAAATAAAAGGATACTTTGAGTATTAGGGAGCTTAGTTTAAGTAAAACTTCATACAATCCACAACTATGGGTAAAGGAAAGTCATTAACCAAGGAAGAAATAGGCCAAATTCGAGCTTACCGGGCACAAGGACAATCCATCCGTTTCATAGCCAGCAAGATTGGAAGAGGCGCCTCTGTTGTTAACAGCTTTATTAAAGACCCGGAGAAGTATGGAAAAAACGGCAAAGGAAGAGTCAACAAAGCAATAACATGTCAGGAAAGGCGGGTGATACCGAGAGCTGCTTCAAATTCAAGGCTCTCCGTAAGTAAAATTGAGGCAGAAACTGGAGTTACAGCTAGCTGATCGACTGTTTATCGCGTGATACAGAAGGCCAGCCATATTCGTCATCAAAAAATGAAGAGGAAACCACCATTTAATGCGGCACGTAAGATCCAGCGCCTTGGGTTTGCAACAAGTGTGACAGGTGGAATCGAGAGTCATGCGACGGCTCTTAGGGAGCTGTTAAACAGCTGTTAATTTGGACGGACCTGATGGATACAGCTGTTTAACAGCTGTTAGGGACCTGTTAAACCGCTGTTAAACAGCAGTATCCATCAGCCTTTGTTGACTTTTCCCTTGTCGTTTTTTCCATACTTCTCCGGGTCCTTAATAAAGCTGTTAACAACAGAGACGCCTCTTCCAATCTTGCTGGCTATGAAACGGATGGATTGTCCTTGGGCCCGGTAAGCTCGAATTTGGTCTATTTCTTCCTTGGTTAATGACTTTCCTTTACCCATAGTTGTGGATTGTATGAAGTTATTACTTAAACTAAGCTCCCTAGTACTCAAAGTATCCTTTTATTTGATTTAAAACATGGTAACAGGCAGAAAAAGCTACTGTTCCTAATCAAGTGACACGAAAAAAACAGGTCAATTTTATGACCCTTTTGGGAAAAGTATCATAAAAGTTGCATTTATCAACTTAATCCCATTTTTCTTTTTATAATATAAACATAATATATCCTTCATTTTTTCTGCAATTGGTTTTTCCCAGATTAGCAAAGTGTTTGAAAAATATCGTAAAATTAAAACAAAAAACTGCCTATTCCTAATCAAGTGACACGGAGTGTATTCAATTACTCTTTAAAGATGATTGGTGTAAATCATTCAACCACATGTTCACAGATTCTGCATAAATTTAATCAATTTTGGCCCTTGCCCAATAAACTGTCTTCTAAATTGTAAATAAATTTCAATGTCACTTATCAAATTATTTAATTAGTTCCCATGTCAGTCAATTTATTTACAAATGTATTTATGAATTTCATTAAAGCCAACCTGAAAATTCCAATCTCTGTTCTTCAGCTGCACAATGTTGGTAGCTCCATTTAGGTATTTATTTATTATTCCTGAATTACGGCAGTTCAACTTGCAATACTAGAGTAACCCTCAACCTCAACAAATGTATTCGCATTTCAAATTCAAAATCTATGTTGTTTGCAATAGCACATCCACTCCACTCCAAATTGTACAAATACACACAGTACAAAATTCCCTCCTGTCATATTACTCTGGTATTAAAATATATATTTCCTGGGCACCACAGGCACTGCTATTGAAATAGAGAGAAATGTTGGATGACATTTGAACGTTAGTGCAGCTCCTGGGGGGTTATGCGATGTTTGTGACTAATCTGAACTGATGCTGCAGGAGTTAAAAGGTGGAACATATGCGAATAAACACCATCCGTTAAATCAAAAATTATAAAACATAGAAAGGCTTAATGTCTGTATGAGTTGAATTGTATTATACCCAATATTTGAAGAAGCGACATTTTGGAAAGTTATAATGCAATTTTAGAAATACTTTCGGATAGCAGTTCATTATTTCCAAATTTGAAAATGCTGTTAGTTTTGAAAAATATATAATATGAAATTGTCAACTTTGACTAATCTTTTGGAAAACATTAACGTAGATCATATAAATCTATTTCAAGATATTATTCAGTTTCTAGTTAAATGGTTTGTATTTTTTAGGTAATGGGTTGAGAAATTGGATAAAACTGAACAATCAATTGAGTGAAAAGACTGTACAATCAATTCAAAACAAGCCAAATTGTAACCAACGAGATTGAAGAAAATCGATATTGCTATATGAATGCGACAAAATAAATTACATACTTAGAAATGAATCAAAAAATCAAATGGCGTAAAAACATACTTTAAGCTTTAAGACATCAAGTAACAAAGAACAGAAACAGAATCCCATATAATTTGAATCAGAATTAGGACCAGAACATTTTTTATTTTCAGCAATAGAATTTAGCGACAGAAAAATGGCTGACAACAGAACGTAAACAAGTCTCTAAATTGATTTTTTCTGTTGCTGCCAACCATCGACAGAAATGCCAATTTATAGTAGGAGGGAGGTTATTTTTATTTGCATTATTTGTCATATGGCTGCCTGCTTTAGGTTTTTTTAGTTTGCAAATCACTACTATCTACTACTAGACGAAAAAATGTTTTTAATTGACAGAATAGACGGCAGCCATGTTTTTCTAGATCTGTTTCAGTTTTGTGTAGCTGAGCGAGCAACGAAAACAGAAACCGAATTTACTGCAAAACGAAAAAAAACTTTCTGTTCGGCTTCATTTTCTGTTCCTGTTTCTGTTCCTTGTCACTAGCACCTAAAGTAAGGTACCTTAGCTTTTGTCAGCTTTTTTTAAATATTCGTCTGAAAAACTTGAAATTTCGTCTGAAAATCTGAATAAATCGTCAGCATTATTTTTGTGTGGAAAAAAAATATAATCTTGCAGGAAAAAAATTTTAAATTGGCAGCCATATTTTTTTTTTTAATTTCGTCAAAGACAATTACAACTAAGATGTTCGATATTCGCCAAATGTAAATACCTCTTCAACTAAACTATATTATATTTTAAAGAATTATAGATCACATCCCCGATTCTCAAAATTCATCTATGGTTATTCCCTTTTACTCAAACTTATAGTAATGTTTTCAATATATAGAGTCGAAGATCACATCCCCTACTAATATTCCCTTCTACTCAACTATGTGGAAATCTGTTTAATGTTTCGGGAAATCATATTTCGCCAAAATTACAAATGTTACTCTATCAATTTTCCCAAATATATATTTTTTTTCTCAAACAGGTTTTTAATTTTTCAGACGATTTTTAAATTTTTCAGACGATTAAGTACTATTTGTTTTCAGACGTTTTAAAAATTGTTTCAGACGTTTCTAATATCTGATTTTCTGATGATTTCTATTTATTTTCAGACGATTTCTATTAAATTTCAGAGGTTTTTTCGATTTTTGCCGATATTTCAAATTTGTTTTGTGAAAAATACTATTTATTTGTAGAAGAAAAAATTGTAGCCATTGACATATAATTTGGACTACTAGTGACACATGCACACAAATTTTGCCCAGAAAATTTCGGCAACATAAACTAGCGTCCTCGGTTCGGAACGAAAAACAACTGAAACAAAATAACAAACATCTTGGATTTCTCCATAGACATTCTCGATAGAATTTGCCAAATGAAACGATTGAATTTGTCAAATTGTTGCGTCATTGTTAACAATAGATGTCACTTTATAAAAATGCGAGTTTCCAATTTATTCCGCTCCGAACCAAGAGAGCTGGTTATGTTGAAATTAACGCGAAGACGTCTATAGCAGTCCATATATAATCCCCCTAATTTGATTTGAATCGAAAGTCATTCGAATTTAGCCAACTGACATTCTAACTTTTGAAAAATCTGCATAAAACATATAGAATTAAATAGGAAGCAACATTTGTTCGTTTTTTGAAAAAAAAAAATTCAAATGTTAGTCGCGGGTCGCAACCGAAATGGACACAATACGAATTTAATTTTAAGTGCGGCCTTAGCCAGAAACTTCCGACAAATGAAATAGGTACCAAATACAAACCTATATTTCGTCGGGCACATCAAATGGATTAGAGACTTGTTCGTAGTATTTTTCGGTTAAATTTTTATCGTTTCTTCCTTCAAAAATACATAAATGACATCTTTACTCAACAATATTGACAAATTTATACAGCTGATTTCGAAAATAAAATCCATCCAATGAAATCATTCGAACTTCTTTTCCTCGAAACTTAGAATGCAAGAAATTCATTCAATTGAAAGTTTGGAATTCGAGGAAAACTCGATTCGATCGAATCTCAGAATTAGCGTGAATATGTCAATGCTTAGCATATTGAAGACCATTCAAATGAGAGCAAATGAACGAATAATTAATGAAATGCAAACAAGCTACTTTTTAAGCATTTTAAACAGAAAATTTCACATTTTCTTATTCCAATCATCAATAATAATTAATTATTACATCAAAATGTATTAAGAAAACAAGTTTATAAACAGTTTAAATAACGAAATCTCGAATTCCAAACTTTTTGCCGCGAACGAAAACAGCCTAGGCGCGAACTGTCAAAGTTTATTCGTAGTCCACAACCATTGACTTATTATATATGGACTGCTAGTGAAATGTCAGTTCATACAAATTTTGCCCAGAAAATGACGCCAACATAAACTAGCGCTCTTGGTTCGGAGCGAAAAATAAGTGAAACAAAATGACGAACCATCTTGGATTTCTCCATAGAATGCTAGAGGCACCTATTGGGCGTGAGAGAATTTATGAGGTAAATTCAAATTGTTGCGTCTCTGTTTAAAGTAGATGGCATTGGAAAACGAAGCCAATGATCACAACCATCTTTGATTTCTCCATAGAATGCTAGAGACACCTATAGGGCGTTAGTGGATTTGGCAAGTAAAACGATTGAAATTCAAATTGTTGCGACATTGTTAACAATAGATGCCACTACAAAAAAGTGTGAATTTCCAAATTATTCCGCTCCGAACCAAGAGGGCTAGTGGTTATGTTGGAACCAACGCGAAGACGTCTACTAGCAGTCCATATATAATAAGTCAATGTCCACAACATTAAACCGCGTTCCACAAACTAGCGAATAAAAAACTCGTTCGGACTTAACCTCAAATGAAAAATTGCTGGTAGAAACGGATGACTGAAATTATCGAACTGCCGCGATCAAGAAAAGTGTTCATGTGAACGGACTGTCAAAACTTGTGAATATTTGTTCGTTCGTAGATATTTTGTCACTCTTATGTGAATAGTCCTTTGTACTCTAAACTGTAAACCGTAGCGAATCATTAAACCATTCAGCACATTATACGCTAGACATCCAGTGAGCAATTTATAAAACGCTACCACTGAGATGGCAAATTTTCAAAAAACAAACTTCGTGTGTTTGAACAATAATGTGAACAATTTATCAAAACTTTCTTACTACAATTTATTTCTCTATGTCACAAAGGATGCCCTCAACATAGTTTACCCTATCGAAAGTGTTTTGAGCAAAAAACAAAATAATAGAAAATCAAGAACAGTGCCCAAGCTATGGATCACAAATGTATATAGAGTCCTAGATACATCCTAAATCCGCCCAGGCACAAACTCATATAGGATCACAAAATGTGGTCTAATTATTGTGAATAAAAAAAAAGAGCACCACCAGTTTGGAATGGTGCTGCTGGTGGTGATTTGTTTGCGGTCTTTGCAACATATTCGGTGTTGGCAGTATAAAATAAATGGATTATAGAACACCACAAACAAAAAACTACAGAAAATCCTCTGCAAATTATTTTCATCCCACCATTAGACTGATTGCCAAATATATAGCGGTACGAGTGATTTAATTCAGCCGAATGTTAACAACGCTCAAACACAACATGAAATAGTTTGGATTACCAATTTGGATTTTGTGGTTGTAACAGCTCTAATGAGGTCGACCACAATGATGGCATTTATTTCGCAACTTTTTAATTTAATTTAACAAATATGCATCTATATGCAGGTTACATAATTTGTTACCTAAACGATGATCAGAGGGAATGAGAATGAGTTCAATCAAGTTTGTTCAAAAACAATAATTAAGTGCGGTTTTGGTGGTGGTGTGGAATTTAAATTCAAGCAAATTTCCTGGCGGGTGGAAATAATTCCATTTTGCTGACAAACACGAAGTGAATTTTTGCCATCACTACTATCCCAGCAATATGTCGCATTATAACCACAATTTGCATTGCAAAAGCCAGGGTGCAATAAATAGAAGATTGGATGAAAGTAAAATTCGTTATCCTTTGCGCTTAGTTCTTTGAAAAATCTAATTGAATTTTAGGATTACAAGTTGTGGTTTTTGTGGCTTTTGCCGCAAGTGTACCTACGTGTTGTTATTTTTTACAAAAGTTTTCCAAGGAATTAGTCTGAAATCAATAACAGCAAATAGCAGGCAATTGCTATTAAATCGCTTTCATATTACCAAACCAACCCTTATCTCTTCAATAGATAATTTCTAATGGATAAGATAAATAGGTAGCTGGCAGTATTTCATTGTCGATCCAAAGGTAATACCCATTATTCAAAATTGCATTGCAAACATTTTATCAGAAACAAGTGTCGTAAGTAATGATTTCATCGATTAATTAAAAAAAAAAAAAAAAAAATGATCACAGTTATTAGATTACATTTTGAGAGATATATCTACGTTCCTTTGTAAACTTTAAATTAGTGAGAATTATTTGGTTTAATTTTGTTTTTTTAACTAAAAATTACAAGTGAATGAACATACCTAAAGTAAACACCTGGTGTCCTTTGATCAACATCCGTTGCATAAATTCGTCCAACACGACACTTGGAAAACCACGGTCCAATAAATGAGGGATCCCTCTTTACTGGCCAATCTTTTATGGGAAAGACCAATGGATACGTTAAATACTCTGGAGGATCCGAAAACTCTAAATAGCCGTTCATAGAAACCTGAAATATAAAAGTTATCCAATAAATTGAATTTTTATTACAATTTTTAGATAGTACGAGCGATATAGATAATAAAGGGTGTCACGCAAAATTTGAATTTTGCGCCATTTAATAGTACAGTGATGCCAACGGAAAAAAAAAAAACAACGTGACAGCTGACAGTTCGGGGTAAGTAAAAATGGAGCGCTATACGCAAAAACAACCAATTTTCATTATTGAGAAATATTTTAAAAATAATGAAGGTTTGTCAGCTACAGTCTGGAATTTTCGAACAAAATATGGCCGTCATAGTGATTTAAAACCATTAACTGTAGAGAATACTTGAAAAATTCAGGTAGATTGGATCAATTAGTGATCTTAAACACTCTGGGTGTCCTGGCACAAGTCGTTCAACAGAAAACATCAAAGCAGTTCACCAGAGTATTGCTGACAGTACAGCAACATCAACTCGGCACCAGTAGTCAAGAATTGGGCATTTCGAGAAGCCCAATTCTCACGAAAGACTTGAAACTTCATGCTTACAAAATTCAATTATTGATTTAAGAACTGAAGATTACTGACCATGCAGCGCGAAGAGAGTTCATTGAATGGATTTTGGAACTACATCAAGTGGATGCTGATTTTTGGAGCAAAATCATCTTCAGTGATGAAGCTCATTTTCATCTTAATGGCTTCGTTAGTCGTAAAAATTGTCACATTAGGACGGTTCAGAAAACCCACGAGTAATTGTTGAGAAACAAATGCATCCACAACGCGTGACTGATTGTGTAACGGGTTAATCATTAATTATACCAGTAAGGATCAATCATACCGACATTATTTTTTCTTTCAAATTAAATCAAAATTCAATCACAACGTTCATGACTGTTATACTCACAAAGACTTGTCAATTCTATTACAAAAATGTTGTTGCTTCCTCAGAATATCGAATATCGAAACTCCTAGAACTACATCTTCTACTATTTTTTTATAACTACGATCTAATGGACTTACCCTCGTATAATTGAACCGGAATCCAAAGAACGGTAGCTGGAAATTCAGATTCTTGTGCAGCTGCGACATTGAAGCATGTATATCAAATTGATAATCACCACGACCACCATATCTATCCTGATCGAAGAACCAATAAAGGAACTGGCTACGAAGTTCCTTCAAACGTTGAGGAGTGATGACATAGCCATTTGGTGCAATTGATGGCATATCATAAGGAGCCATCCGCCCACTAGGATCTGAAATTAAGAAGAAATGAAAATAAAAAAGAAATTAATAAACAAAATTTTTTCAAAAACTAGTAAGACAATTATCTTCGACTATGCCGAAGCTCAAATACCCGGTACTATGTATGTATATTATTGTAAAAAAAAATATATATATTTTAGTAGGTATTAAAAAATTATATATTTGTATGGGAGGTATGGGTAGTTTTTATTCGACCAAGCTTTTTTTTTTTGTCAAACAATTTTAAATATTATTAAAACAATATGTGCAAAGTTTAAACTTGCTATCTTTACTGTAGCTATTTAAATTTAACTTTTAACATCAAAAAGCTATATAAATCCGATATTTTTGTATGGGAGGTAGTAGTAGATAGTAGTTTTCATTCGATCTTGTTCATCTTCGAACTTAGCCTCAGTTTGGTGGATAAAAGCTTACGTACCAAATTTCAAGTCGATAGCTCTTAAATTACGGCCGTAATCGTGCGGACTGACGGACGTCGCTAGATCGACTATAAGAAAGTGATGCTGGTCAATAATACATATACAGTTTGTCATACCTACAACTACAACGCCTCCTTATGTGCGTTACAAATGGAATGTCAAATTGAATATACCCTCACCACATTGTGGTACCGGGTATAAAAATTCTCATCAACTAGATATAATGAATAAATTTTCATCTCATATTTTGTGAACTTTAATCTGTACACAGATTAACGTCATCAGTATCAAAGAGAAAACACGCGCTTTGGATGGCTAAAAATTTCACCTCAAGTCATAACAAAGACGATTACCGCACCCAAGCGAATAAAGAAATTCATTGCCGTCCCTCTTTAAATTTAACCCAATTATGGAAAACAACAAGACGACTTTATGGGCTGGGGAAATTAACACTCCAAAACGAAAAGTCGATGAAAATCGCGACCCCTAATGAACTAGTAGATACAGAGCTAATCGTGTGTATCTACTGGGTGACATGAAAAATTGAACAACAAATTGGTAGGTTGAGTTAAGTGAATTGAATCCAGGATAATCCGGTAAAATCATTAATTCGAAGAGGAAGCTGGTGTTTGTGTATTTTTTTTTTAAACCATTTTTTTTTTTTTTTTTTTTTTTCAAATTGATTGATTGCAAAAGAAAATCGTTAGAGCGTAAAATTATCCGACTATTGTGTTGGTATAATTAATTCAAATTCAAAAGAATAAACAAGGATTCTACCTTTTTGACCCGTTCCGTCATTTGTCTGTCAAAATTTCAAGATAAACTATGTAATGAATTGCCGCAGTTACAATATCGAGGATAAAATTACAAAAACAAAGCACATTTTAAAATTCCACGGACTCGAAAAAGGGTGTGAGAAGTATTTGCTGTGGAAATTTAATAAAATATAAACAATGAAAGGAGTACCTATAGAAACAAGAAACCATCTTTCGCCAGAGCAGAGTTTAGAGAGTAGCGTCAATATAAATTATAAATACAAACGCGCCACTCAAAACAAAAGGATACTGTGCCATGCCAACAATTTCAATTAATTAATATCCATGCAATGTAATTCATCATTCGCTGTGAGTAGAGTTATGCTCTCCAAAAAAATATCCCATTAAGTTGTTGATGAAAGTGTTGATGTTGATGGTCTGATAATATATAATTTCAATTTTGTTCGCGATTTAAAATTTAATTTTTAATAACTTTTCATGCTTAAATTCAGAGTGATGCTCAATAGTCGACAATGAATAGACGCGTTTAATGAGTCATTTGCCAATAAAAAATGAGTTTGCCGTCAATCGGAGGGAGTTATTGGAGTGGAATTGTTCATGAATTTTGAAAAACAAATAATTATTGGGGGTTATGGTAAGCTTAAAGAAGATTAAAAGGAAGAAAATTGAACAGAACTGAAGAAGTTAGTGGAAACTATCAAATGAGAAAAACGAATAAGTGTTGGCGTTCAAAATATTTTATAATTAAATAAATTGTTTAAAAGATTTCAGTTAAAATAACGAGACTTCCTATTTCTAGAGGTTGGCATTCATAAACCTATCAAACGCAACAAGTTGACAAAACCAATTCGCGTTTTTAGAGTTTAACTGGTAGTGCGACCAAAATGCTGGAATACATTTTTTCTGCTCGCTGAGTTTTTCAGTATTAAGGCCATGTGTCAATTGGGGTAAATAATTATCCTCGGAAAATTTTCTGACACTTCACCAATCTCCAATTAATTGAAATTCAGTGTTTTATTTCCTCTTCAACATTCTAGCAAAACTTCAAAATATAGGATCATTTATTACCTTATTCCCGGAACAGGATAATATTTTGACAGTGGTGTAAAATTTATTATTTAGCCCAATTGACAGACGGCCTTAGAATTTTAAAGATTTTCAGTGTTTGACGAGTAGTTCTATTATGACTGTAGAGTGTAGGTATATAAAAAATATTATGAAAAATACTTAAAGACGTTATTTTCCGGAGAACGAACCCTCCTTCAGTAGTTCAACACATTACCCACTGACTCAATGCGCCCACAATTGTTTTCAAATACAATAGATTGATAAACTCACGTAAGATTTGAATTTTGCACCATTTGTTACCGCAGTGTTGCCAATGACAAAGAAAAACAAAACAGCGTGACAGCTGACAGTTCAGGGTTACCTATATAAAATTGAGCGGTATACGAAAGAACGATGCATTTTATTTGTGAGCAAAATTTTAAAACTAACTAAGATTTGACAGCTAACAGTTCGCGATTTTAACCTTCTGCGATGACACTCGTTTTCTTCTTGATGGCTTTATTAATGCCCAAAATTGTCGAATTTGGGCTTAAGAAAATCCACGATTGATTGTTGAGAAAGAAATGCATCCATAATGTGTCACCATTTGGTGCGAATTTTGGGCTGGCGGCATTATTCGTCCATTCTTTAAAAATGCAACTAGACAGGCAACTCTTAATGGTGCTCGCTTGATAAGCAAGATTTTTGTGCGCCTAAATAGCAAGACATGGATGTGTATGATATGTGGTTTCAACTAGTCTGAGAAAAAATTGAATTTACTGCATAAGTCATCAAACTATTTTCTAATCATAAACATTTATGAAATGAATAAATTGGTGGAGTGTAGATATGATAGTCATCACATCACAAATTGTGAATTTGAGTGGACTCAATCCAAAAATACGTTTCTCATAATTCAATTCGTAGTCGTGTAATTTTCTGTTTTACTGATCAGAATTGGCCGCTCAAATCAGGCGATTTTTAACGTCGTTGAACTTTTTACTTTGCGATTTTTTAAAGTGCAAGGTTTATGCCAACTAGGGCTAGATTATCCACGCCTTGAAGGAGCAAATCAAGCCCTATGTCAATAATTCAGCCATATTTATATCAAATGGTCATGGAAAATGTCGACAAAAGAATGCTTCTCTATCAGCAAAGACGTGGATGGCTTTTGCTCGATATGCTATTTCATATACATAATTCTATACTACATACATACTTTATGAATCAACAAACCTTTACAATTATTTTTAAATCAAAACTTTTATTTTCTATCAATACTACTTCATGCGTGAATTTTAGGACACCCTTTATAATGATTCAAAATTGTCTGTTTCACCTTGTGCTAAACGTTTTTGATAGCTTAGCTGCCGGTATCATAAGTCCACCACACCAATGAGTTCAGCATAAGTCCACTTAACGCATTTATGACTTGTAGTTTTTTCTGTCCTCCATTTTATGCTTAATTTTGCGCTAGATGCACAACATTTCAAATTAAGACCTTTCATTGCGGTTGTGGTCATGTGTCATGTGTCACTAGGAACTTGACGAAATTTCATTGGCTAATATAGATAATTTTAAATCTAGGGATATACTCTGTCTGTAATACAAACTATACTATACCGTTTTTTTTTAGAAATCAATCAAATTAATTTATTAAACGTGTTCAGTTAAAATGTTAATCAGTTTCCTCGCTTAAGTTAAGTACAATTTATAATTGCTAATTAGAGTCATTGATACATTTTGTTTTTGCTCTACAAGTACACACCAACCTTATTAATGTATACATGCCAAAAAATGCATTGAATGCTGTGAAATGCTGTTTTTTTAAGTACTCTGAAGTATAACATTTTGAAAATAAATTCTAATAAAATGAGGAAAAAATTAGAGAAAAATTACAGATACGAAAGTGCAGACTCGAGGATCTTTCAAAGCCAATCTCGCAGTTCATGCCGTACTGAAGGCAATCATAGGCAGCTGATAAATCTTATGTTCAGACTGCAGGCTTTCACTGCAAGTCATTCAGGGGTCATTGTGTGGGGTAAAATTTAACTATATTAGCCGTTTTTTATTATCAGCGTGATCTGATCCGGATCAGATCATGAAAATAAAACAAACTGGATCATTGATTGAGTTGTAGCAATAGTTGTTTTTCACATATGAAATCCAATACCAATCATGACAAATTTCGTATTGCCACCAGCCATCTTGCAGCCACACGGTACAATGTGACGTCACAATCCGATGATTTCTCCATTGCACTTCCTCATATTTGAGTTTGACATTTCGCTTGTTGTGTCGTGGTGTTACCATATGAATACTAATCTGCAAACATTTAGCAATCAATATTTTTTTTGGGAAACTATTTCCAAGTGCTATGTTCAAATATGCATCATAATTAACCGTATTGTACTGCTAATATTTCCATTTATATTTCTGTGCTATTTAGCGAAACAAAACATCTCGAAAGTCGGAGTAGTAACTTATTCGAATTAGAAAAAATGCTAATTGATTTTTTGTGTTGTTAATTGTGTTTCATATTTTGGTCTGGCAACATTACTGTGTGGCTATAATTTGCAGGGACACCAACATTGAGTGAATGAAATAAACAACGCCACGAAACGACAACGAGAAATAGTTGAATTAATTTTCAGATCATATTTCGTGATCTCGATGAAAAGCAGGATCACATGTTGTTGTTGTAAGTGCATACCTGGCAGGACAAATTAAAATCTTTGCGACATCACTGCGTTGAGACCCAATGGATGTTACAGATCACCTATTTGCTAACGTTGATTTGATACTAGTAATAGATCGAAACAAGAGAAGAACTCTGGAGATTAAGATCAGATAGGAAATTTCAAGCTTTAAAATACTAAAAAACAGTTTTACACGAATTTATAAATTTTCCCCGCCGATATCATTTAGTCGAGTCGATATCTTGCGATAAAATTTCAATGAAAGAACTTTTTCTTGATGACAGGACTCTATAACAGCTGCTACTTTGTTTTATAACTTTTTTCCAAAGCAAACTTATTTGTTTTTTATTTGGCAGTGGCGTTTTTGAGAATGAATAAATTAACATTCAATTTTTCTATAATCTCAAGTAATTTTTTTCGTTCCGTCAATCTCACGATTTTTCACGAAAAATGTCTGACAAACTTATAATTTTTTTTTTTAATATTTCTCCCGGGAAAGGCGAACCTAACGTTTCAACAGCGCCCCGAGATGCTTGCAGATGTATGTTAGTTCTGCACTTAAATTGCTGCAAATTGTAGCCTTCTGGAAATATATCCCCAGGAAACGAGTTCCAAAGATTGCTTATTCTGCAGCAGAAGGAGTTTTGAAAAGTTGGACTTCGAGGGATAATGTCTTTGAGTTCCTCGGAACATCCACCATGGAAGTACCTATATAGAACAAGCATAGGTCAGCGACTTGTCTTCTGTGCACCAAACGGTTGTAGATTCGATGTGAGTGTTGGGTCTCCAATAAGTCGAACTGCTCGTCTCTGTATGCTGTCAAGTAGGTTAAGTGAATGTTTTCGGGTCGAGCTCCATATATGAGAACAATATTCCAAGCCACAACAAGTTGCTTGGGGCTATAGTACAATGCAATACATATACAATATGTACGGACTTATTATAATGGTGTCATCGATATTTTCTAAAAATACTGAGAACTCTCAAGAACGTCAACTAGCGAAGATTAACAAACACTTCACGTCTATAAAATCTAACAAAAATGTGTTGAGTCATAAAATGCTTATTTAAGGCATTGAAAAGTTTGTGTTACGGAGTTAGCGTTCGGAAGTTGAAAAATCAAGTATATAATATTCATCGTAACTTATATACATGTTTCCTGTTGAGTTATAACAGTAACACAAATTTTCATTTGCCAATATTGCGAAAGAATATAAAATATATCTTATCCTTATCGCATTATAGTCATTGGTAATAAATATTGAATCCAGTTCCATTGAATTGAAAATGCCCAACCTAAAACTGCATTAGTCACCGATTTCGAGCGCCTATCAGCTAAGTAAACACCAACAACATGACTCAATACCCGTACGCACACATTCATTCCTATCAACCCTTCATGAATGTCGACATCGCAACCTAACCTCAAATCATGCCAAAGTAACAGGTGAACACACCAAACGTTTTTTTCATCCATTCTTTGGTGTTATACGCTTATTGTTGGTAGCGATGAAACGCGACGCACTTGTTTGCGCCAAAGTTTCACAATGCTTATCTTATCGAAGACACTATATGCGCTGAACTTAGCTATCAGAATATTGATAACTCATACGCTACACTAGCCAATGAGAATTTTTTTTTTTTAAGAAAGAAAATTCGTCTAATTTATGAGAATCGTGTTTTAGGATTTTTTTTTTAATTCTTACCCCAATCAGATCCATCGGAATAGTCGTATAAATTATCGTAACTCATCATTTTTCCAGATTTTTGGAGCGGAAGACTTGTATTCTTTAAGCTCGTTGGTGGAACCACTTTGGGCAATTCTGTTGGTAACTTTTTGGTCACCTTTGGTGGAGTTACCACCGCAGGCTTCTGCTTAATTACTGGTTTCAGTTCGATAATATCCACAGCATCCTCGAAGAGTTCACTTTTTGAATTCACCAATTTGGTTGCACTTGGAGCGATTTTTTCTTCGTTAGCTTTCGTTAGGTTATCACCTCTTGTTAGGGCGATCCCACACAAGAGGATCGCCAACAATTTCACTTGTAGTCGCATAGCGACTTATTCGTTTTTCGTTTTCACTTGTTTTCGTTAATTGACCTAAAGTTAAATAATTTTTATATTCTTTTGTATTATTATTAATCCATTCACTTTGAGTTTTTATTCCACTGACCTAATTTAAGACGGAACGGTTCGTTCGCGGTACCGTCAACGGCAAAATTTCGTACGTTACTTAGGGCGTTGGCGTTGATTTTTGGATTGTTCACCTGCTGAATAGAACTTACTGGCTTTGGTATTTTATCTTATCAATACGAATTGATAAGACCGAAGTAAGCTTTTGGACTCGCAGGTGTATTGTAGATACGGTTATGTGTTGACACACATTTAAACAATAGAGTTTTGCGAGATAAGATTGCACACTACGACGGGCCTGTATATCATTTGAGTGGGTATTCTTGGCTGATAGATATACCTGTGCGCTTATTGGTCTGATTCACTTGATATTCAGTGAAATCAAGCTTCCGGATCATGACGGGAAATGATGGGTGTAATGAGAGGTTTATTTTTATGGAATGACTGTACATAGGTGACGTATACGTGTTTTCGAGGAATTTTATTGTTACAAAATTGTTACCTACTTTGTTAATGAAATGTAGTTTTTTATTTAAGATCATTTACTCAAATCGAAGGATTAATTTAAAAATTAACAGAACAAGGAATTTAGTCGGCTAGATACTACACACTGTAGAATCGGCACTTTGCGATGCCAGCACTTGACTATATAAAAATGTATAACAATGAAAATAAAGTCGCACTATATAAATTATAAAATACTGAAAATAAAGACACTTGATACATATTAAACTATAGAGCAATTGGTTGATTTATATTGGGTCTCTACACACACGAGGACCTTTACATAAATAGACGGGGTGTTGAAAATGATGATAATGCGGAAATCAGTGGACAAAAACACCTCGGTAGTCAGTGCGTCGGCTCTTTTTTGACATCTACAGATGAGAGGGGTATTTTTTTAGTGCGGGAAATATAAACCATCAAATAAGGGGTGCTATACTTCCTTCAAAACTTCAAGCATTACAAGTTTTATTATTTAATATTCACAAAGTTAGATTAACTGTCAGTGAAAATGCGAACCTTGTGATTCGTGAATGCTTAATATTTTGGGAAAACGCAAGAATACTCACAAAGGCATTTCCTCATTGTGTAAAAAAAACTTGTGAAACAGGATAAATATTCAAACGACGGGAAGAGGATTTTCAAAGCGATTTAGATAATATTTTTGATTTAGCTCATGCTGATGGTTTCTTAAAATTAAAATAAAGGAAGATAAAATATTTTTGGTTCGTCAGCGAAAACCTGTATGACCTAGCGGGGGTGGAAAAAAATTAATGGAATAGGAAAAAAGGGTTAAACAAAGGATGCTAGATGAAGAGAAGAGATTTCTTAAATCCACACTACCATCCAGCTCTTTGGTATCAACTTAGTGTTTACTAGACCAAGAACTTAATGACGAAACAGACACATATTCCAACAGTGATGAAAATGAAACACACGCATTTCAATGTGAATGGGCGCACATAATGCCCATTAATATTGAAATGTGTCTGTTTTATTTTTTGCGACTAAGCAGTCGCGCGATTGAAATTGCATGTGTGTACCGAGCCTTAATGTTGACGAATTTCCAATCAATAAATCCTCGATCCAACGTATCCGAACACAGATAAGGAAAAAATAGCTGCATCTATAAAAGCCGATTTCCAAAATGATGTGTCTTAAGTTGTGACTGTTCACTGGGATGGGAAATTGCTACCTGGACTAACCGTAAGAAGTTCCAAAGAAGAACGCCTTCCTATCCTATTCCTATTTGGCAGTAACAAACAGCTTCTTTCTGTGCCGAAGCTTGAAAATTCTTCCGGAAAAGAACAATCTGTAGGTGTTTTTAAGGCATTAAGTGACTGGAACCTCAAAAATAAGGTACAGACAATGTGCTGTGACACAACAGCACCTAATACAGGTCGCTTTAACGGAACGTGTGTGCTTTTAGAACAGAAACTTGAAACGGAGTTACTACTTTTAAGGTGTCGACATCACATTATGAACTTGTTCTAAAGAGTCCATTTGAAGTGAAAATTTCTTAAATACCTAACGATAAGCTCAGACACTCCCCTATTCAAAAAGTTCCGCGACAACTGGGAAAATGTAGATTCTTCTAACTTTCAAACTTGCAGTAACCAGTGAAACTTTAAAAAAACATTTTGAGGAATTAGCAATAAGCGAATTGCTTGATTTCTATTCTGTTGAACTGCATGAAACAACAGTGAGGGACGACTACCGCAAACTTATTGAGCTTTCTGTTATATTTCTGGGAAGAAACGCAAGCAAAGAATTGAAAATCAGATCTCCAGGTGGAATGCATCAAGACTGATGGATGGCGAGAGCAATTTATTCCATAAAAATATACTTATTGCAGTCTTAGCTTAAATTAAGCATGAACGAAAAGCAATGTCTTAAAGATGTTAATTTATTCATTGCCACAACTTATGTAAAACCATGGCTTCAGTGTAATTTGGCGCCCTTTCAAGACTTGAGTTTTATAAAATCGTTAAAAGACTACGAACGTGTGGATTCGTCAATTTCAAATGCAGCTTTAAACAAATTTTACCAGCATTTGTATTATTTTACTGAGGAAATGAAAATAAAGACAATCTAACTAAGGATAGTTATTTAGATACCTCTAAGCGATATGTTCCTTCGAAGAATGAAATGCGTTACTTATTTTATGGTAACTTAATTTAAACTTTTACATTTACCTTTTTATTTGTTTAGTCATAATTTGTAATTTCTTTAGATAAAGTGAATTTGTGCTGACACAAAAATATGTTTTCTCGTTTGAAAGTTAATGATTCTTTCCTTCAAGTGTGTCCCTCTGAATGGGAAAATAATAGTTCATACCTGAACGATACAGCAGAAAGGGACGTCAACCTGGTAGAAGATTTTCACGGACTAATCACAGCAGAGAAAGAACAGAAGCAATTTCTCTTACATTGTATGCAGGAACATAGGAAATTATATCCTGACTGCCAAAAGGAAACATTAAAGAGGAAATATCGGCAATAATTTTAATGTTTAATAATATTTACTAAATATCTATTATTCTATATTTATTTACTGTTTTTGAATTGAAAAAAAAAGAAAAATATAAATAAATAAATAAATATTCACTTAAAAAATTGTTCATATAAATTTACCTTTTTTAATTTGAAGCCCTATCAGGTAGGGTTTCCATCGGCATAGGAAGATAACATTTTGCGCATGAATATAGGTCTAAGTATTTAAAAAAAAGGAAAGTGTGTGCATTAGGTACCAATTCAAATAAAAAATAAAAATTACCAAGAAACAGGATAAATTTCTTCAAAGCTATAGCATGCTCACATAACTACCTCAGTGTTAAGCCCAATGCTCGAACTCCTTTGACATCGTCGAGCATCCATGTGTGTAATTGATACAGTTCCATATTCCGGGTATTTGGGTTCTTTTTTGGTGTTAAATAAAATTGCGTCATATGTACGGTATTGTATACGTCTGGTTACAATACAATAGTAGCTAGGAGCAAGACCGTGCAAAGTTTCAACCTTGGCAAATAGAAACGTACATTACCTAAGCATTTTTGTTTTATCTTTCTTTTTTTCATAATATTGGAAAATATCCAATTTCGCAGCACAGTAACTGATTTGAGATTCAAATAAAATTACCGTCATTTATAATAGTACTAGCTGAATACCCTGCACTGCATAGCTACGCAACTTTGGCAGATTTCGTGTTGAGCAATGACTTTTGTTTCATTTGCGTTGACGGTTATACCTATGGAAAGTTAGAAACAATTTTGCCAGGGTAACTTTCGGGTCCGCTATAGTAAAGATTAATAAATTATAATGCATTTGGCCGGTTTCTACTTAAAGCCACGACGTGAGTAGCGATACATATTTTCCCATCGGTTGAGATGTAAAGAAAAATGTATTTTTCAAGTATCATTTAAAAAATTTTGAAGTGACTGACCGGCATTTCACAATTTGGGCGAAGCGTTTGTCGTAGACAAAAATGTTGCATATTTGCAACAGTTTGTTTGCGTTTTATGTTGCATCGTATGCGAAAGACCTAAGAATAACAAATTAAAGATCAAAATTTGGATTTACTTTTTACTTTTTTACGTCATGTAGGAATTCTTTTTGTAGTTTTTGTCTTCTCTTCAATAAAGAATAAAATTGTAGAATAATCCAATACAATAGGTGTCTGTTTGTGGTTATATCTAATTCAAACATTTTTTTTTTTATCCCGGGTTTGGCTAATACGAATATGGTCAACGTAGCTATAACATTATTATTTATAGGTCAAAATGTCGGTAGTCTAAGTTAGAAGGACCGCTCACATCTATACTCACGATTATAATAGGTACAGCACGCGTACACTATAGGTATCATATCTACATATTAGGGATAATACGGAGCTTCGACTCCGAATCCGATATGTCGGAACCTCCGGTTCAAATTGCACCTCCGAATCCGTCTTCGGTTCCGATATAATCACTTCGGAGGTTTTTCGGAACACTATCGCTGACGACCAATGAACATGAACGACAAAGACTTATCGAGTTCCGACATTTTACAATACGACTGTCTTTTCACTCATTTACTTGTTTATTGTTTTACATGAGTAGCCGAGATTTGCATTGAAGTTGAGAGTGCGTGCGTGAAACGTGTGACTTAGTTTTTTGATTTAGTAAACTGATAACTTGCCGTTTATTAACTAGACTTTATTAACTAAGAAGCCTAAAACAATTAGTGTAGTATGAAATTATTTCAGTGAAATTGAAGCTAGGTTTTGTGCGACAATTTTTGTCAGCTCCACCAGGGACCGTTCCGAGCGAACAACTATTCAGTGCAGCTGGTTTGATTTATAACCCACTAAGGCAGCGCTAAATTGCTGTTTATAAAAGATAATTTACCCATTTTGATTTTTTATGTAAATTTTCTAATAAAAATTGATTTCTCCAATTTTTATATTTTAAACTTGTGCGACCCCCACCTCCGACTCCGATTCAACTCCGACTCCGCGGAGGTCAGTATGAGGCTTCCGACTCCGATTCCGGTAAAACCACCTCCGTAACATCCCTAACATATAGCTATCTACCTCTGTGGAAATTTCGTTGAAACAAATTATGTTGAGTACTGCCTTCTGCCTAACACATGGTAGTTAATACCTGTGGCTGTTACTGGAATCAAACACACAAATACCAACTTCAATAATAATAATTACAACTTTTTAATAATTCATTAAACGAATTCTGAAAAAAAAACAGATTTTAGTGATTGATGAGTTCACATGATTTCAATATGGATTTCATTGAAATCCTCACAGGCATTCTTGAAAATATCTATTTTGATATTTTGATGGAAATCTATTTAGTCACATACTATTGTTGTTCAATTTAGAAAAAAATTATTTTAACGTATTTTATGCTATCGAAATGAAACCCCTTTTCCTATTGTGTACGCGCAAATGCCGTTGTATTAAAACAAAAGCGAAATGTGACTTTGTTAGAAATATCCTTTTCTATGGATCCAAAACAAAACCGAATGCCAACTTGTGGTTGGCCCAACTTGTTCGTAATTTAAATGAAACAATCGTTACCAAGTAAAGTAAGTAAGTAATGGGCGATGTTAAAATAGAAGAAGTGAGTTTGGATTTTCATTACGCTGGTCAAGAGGCGGCAAATCAACGAGCAATTTTCAAAAATTAGATCTTAGGTTTGGATTTTCATTAGATATAGGTTTTAAGGTTGTAAATGTATACCTACCTACAAATCGGCATTTTCAAAGGTTCCACATTAACTTGTAAAAATTTAGCTAGTTCCGATTCGATTTTAAAAAGAACGATCGGCATCGGTGAATTTTCCGACTGAAATCCTTAAAATTTTGCGAGTAGATTACATTTTTTTTAGATTCAACGATCGGCATCGGTGAATTTGGCGACTGAACTCCTTAAAATTTAGCGAGTTTCGATTCGGTTTTAAAAATACCGGGCGGCATTTTTAATTTGAGGTTAATTTCGTTATTTTAACTGTTTATAAACTTGTTTTCAGCTGATGGGTGAAATTCGCGAACTGCCGCGACCTAGAAAAGTGTTCATGTGAACGTACTATAAAAACTTGCGAATATTCGTTCGTTCGTTAGATAGTTGGTCCTTTAGGTATTGGCCTCCCATAAAAACGAAAACAATCAAAATCTTATATCCGAAAGACCACCGAATCGATTGAGCTCAAATTTACAGGAGACACGGGATATTTCCTGTGAAAATTGGTCAAAACTGGACAAAGGGACATGGGACCTCCCATACAAAAAACAAATTCTATGATGGGGTGAAATTCGGTGACGTTAGATATAACTCGATAACCGCTGGGCCGATTTTTATGATTTCTATACAGTCTATACAGTCTTGGAATTTCAATGAAAGACACCCCCAAGGCTCTAATCCTCGGCTCAAACGCTCGGTACTCCCCTGATTATTATATTTGACTTTAACTTCTCGAACACGACTTGACAAATCTGATTCCAACTTAGAACTAAACTTATTCTAAAGCGTCTTAAAGCGGGTAGACGCATGTGCCATACGCCATCCATTCCATACTCAATCTGCTGAGTTGCCAAAACAATGCAGCGCGTGCATCCGGTGTCCAATGGTTATAAAGTGCATTACCGTGAGTAAGTGCTGATGCGGTTGAGACTGTTAAGTATGCGCATGTCTGATCGTGTTAACTGACTTGGGCCTTAAGCCAATAATAAATCTACCATAAAAAATCTAGTACAAAATATATTAGCCGTAAGCCATTGTTTGGTTGATCATGCATTTTTTTCTGGATTCAATCTTATTTCTTCAGTGGTCAGTCACAGTTCGCGAAATTAAAAACTAAAATGAATTGTATCTTTTGTTGAAATAAAGTGTAGATTTTCATAAATTATTATTGTGCATTTGAACTTGAAGCTGCGCATCTTAAAAACAACTATCCCTATACCTATTGTTATTTCTTTATTAAACTTTTTACAGATAACAGATTGTAACTGGTACCGGTTACCCGGGTCTGTAAGACTACGTGTAAGTCTTATGTGAGTTTTCACTTTCACACGTGCCTAACGGTACCGGGTCGGGGTCGGTTTGTGTAAACAATTTGTTTTGAAAACAGAGTAGCCCGTAACAGTAACCGGGTGTGAAATGGGCCTAAAAGATAATCACAGGCAAGTACAATCTATGGAGAACATTGAAATGTGCTGTACACTTTTTCAGAATTTGACGTATGTATATTTTTTTTGACATCTAGATGTCGCTTTTTTGCTTATAATTTAAACGATGCTTAATTAACTACCTATTATCGGTTATTAATATCTAATTGTATGTTGTCGAATTTCGACCACAGGGCGAGCCTAGTTAAAATATATACCTAACAAAAAAATAATAAATAAGCTAAAAATTATGTTAAACTAATTTGTATGAGAGATTAATCCACTCTCAGATTATCTTCATAAATACATTTATGTCTGCCAATAGTGACTAAATCCGAAATAGTCAAATTCTTACAATATGCAATTTTACGCCCACCTAGTATTTATTAACATCAAATAAAATCATAATCAAATCAAACTCTAATGAACTGACTGTGGATAAAATAATAATGTACAATAAAAATCTCGCATCATTGGTTATGCTGTTTGAATTTTGGATAATTCAGAATAATTAAAACAGAAAGTTGATTCTAAATAGAGGATGTATGGTCAATTTAATGCAACCATATGGAAAAGGGGTTGTGCGAATTTAGTGAGCATTTATATGTATCGCAATGTGGAGAGAAGTGCGGTCACTAAAATTAGCGCGAGCAAGATACTGGGCTTAACTGCGCTGCTTCAGCTAAATTTTAGCTCCCATACAAAATGCTCTCCCAAATTTAGCTAAGTTAAATTTAAGCAAAATTTCATTTCAGACTGTACTTCATATATCTTTCAAAATTTCGTTTCATCGGAGTTGGGAGGCATTTTTAATGCAAAAAACTTATGAATAAATGCCACTGCCATTTGTTTTCTATTGACAACATTTTAGACCCAACGCGGGATAGGTACCGTATATACAGATTGCCAACACCTATAGGAAAACATAAGTGTAATTAAAAAATTAAAGAAATCATCCTAAAGCACCACAAACTAAGCCAAGCTATTTGTACAAATGACACCTGCTGAACTTAAAATAGGCAATTTATATGCACTCCTATCTGAGGGATTATAATGGACACTCAAGGAAAAGCAAGACTTGTGCTTGGTTTCTCAGATGTGCGTTGCAAAATCATTTTGAAAAGAAAACCCATTTGCACAAGTACACATATTCAACACACATTCAATTAAATCCATTTATCGATACTCGTATAAGTGATTTCGATTATTTTAAGTGAAATAATCGAATTCAACTGAGTCCTTTAGATGGTTCTCTTTCGTTTTATTCAATCTCAGCATATGAAAGATAATCTGCGGTTTCTATTTTACGAATGAGATTTGGATAAGCATTTCATATCCACAGATGAGAGCGGTTTGATTATTGGTATTTAATCCGAATCCATTTCGTTGTTATGTATTCCATCTGAAATGGGTTATGGGTAGTAGAAGTAGCTTCCATTTGGGTTTTTAGAGATTTAAAAAAAAGTAAATATGTCTGTCATGTGGTAAAGAGTGTTAGTAGCGAATGAATCCCCTCAGATGTTGTACGTGTCGTTCTACTTTAGCGTCATCTATATTCCTTGTTAATGGTATTTACATTTTTTATTGAACTTTAGCTGATGGTTTTCTCTAGAATTTTTTGAATTTCTGAACTTGTCACCGAATTCACATATAATTGGATCTTGTGCTTGTTAGATTTCAATACATTTTTCTAAACCTTGTATCGCTAAAAAAAAAAAAAAAGGGGTCCTACGAACAAAGTCCCACATGGAACTAACTCCCACTAATCAAAATAAGTTCCAGGGACTAAGATTCGACTCTAGAATGAACTACACCCCAATATGGATTTAAACCATATCAAAACTCGCACCTATACTCCAAATCCAACAGTGACCCCAAGAAGGGAGTAGTAGACGGCTATAGGCCCTCATAGATCTTTCACGGTTCAGTCATTGTAAATTTATGTCTTTGGAAATTAGTTAATAATGAACTACAGTCTAATACTAATCCATGTTACCGAAAATTATAGCAGGAGAAATTTTAACTTTTAAAGGTCTTCATAGGTAATTTTATATATGAGGTGCATTTGGAGGAACATTTAGGAGGAATGTTGTCAAAGCCTAAAATGGTTCGAAAGTGCGCGGGGCAATAATTTACCAGTTAGTGGTGCAATATATGAAAAAAAAGCGCTTCAATTTGCAAATGGTCTTGGTTTTCCTGATTTCAAGGCAAGTGACGGTTGGCTGAGCAGGTTTAAAACTAGTCATACTCATAATATTCTTCGCAAAGTTTTATCCAGTGAAAGTGCTTCTGTTGATAAATCAAAGTAGATGAACGGAAACAACAGCTCCCAGAGGTTGTCACAGGATTCCAGACGACATTTTCAATGCCTATGAGATAGGAATTTTTTTCAAATGTTTGCCGATTCGTAATTTGGCCTTTAAAGGAGAAAAATGTAAAGAGCAAAAATCCTCGCTGTTTTAAAACCTTTATCAGTGGATTATGTAGACAACCAACGTTCTTGGATGACGGGAGATCTTGATAAAGGCCGGATTTACCACTGAGACATGGGACCATGAAGATGAAATTCCGCTAAGTTTAATGAAATGTGGAACCGAAGACACCAATGAAATCGAGAGGATCTAGAACAGACTACTTTAAACAGACTATAATGTTGAAAAGGCGTGAATTTTAAAGATTCTATTGAAATCGATGACGGAATCATAGGAGGGATCCCTACGTTATCTCCTTTTCCAAAATCCATTATTGGACGTAATCTCTAATTTTTTTTTAATCTCTTTTTCCAAAATCTCCCAGGACGAAATCCCCTATGCCAAAATCTCCTATCTACATACATACTTATTAAATCCCCTGTTCGCACAATTTAGAATTTATCCGTTTTTTAAACGCGTAGTTTTGGGAGTAAAATTAAGCAAAGAACATAATATAAACTTTGCATATATCTACCCAATTTCGCACATACTGGAAATCTGACAGTAAACCCAAGCATAGGGTTGCAGGGGGGCAGCATGCCCCACAGGGGATTATGGAACAGAGGATTTTGGGAAGGGGATTTTGGAAAAATTATTTTGGAAAAGGAGATATTATCACCAACCCAACATAGGAGCCACAGAAGTACTTGATCCTGAAACAATAGTTCTTGCTGCTGATGCAAACGGATGCCGAAGCTGTAAACATTCATGGGAATATTGCAATATGCAATCGAACTGACCACCTACCAGATGAGATACACCACTGCCTTTACAAGATTGAATCATTTCTTAAATCGGTGAACACTTTAACTACTTGTACGTCTCAGTCAAAAATCACTTTTTAAAGTAATTTTTGGTGATTTACTTAATTATTTAATAATTAATTGTTACCTCCTTTATGTTGATTAAAAAAAATAATAATAATAATCCCTCCCTCGAATTCAAATTTTTCCCAAAATCCCTCAAACTCCAACTAATTTTGATCTCCCGTGATAATTCGACTTAGAGGGCGTCTGAAATAAACTGTCTCTCAAATTTATGAACCAAATTCCACTGCATTTAGTGGCACTGACTTCGTAGGGCCAAACAAATCAATTTACTCACAACAAACCTCCGTTTGTAGATATCTGCGTGGATTCAAAATTCTCCTTACTGGACCTGTAACATTTTTTACTGGTTTGACAGCTCTTGAAAGCAATATTGATGTCCTACTTTTACATTATCAATTACTTGTGAATATTAAGTGTTTGTGAGCATCATTCGCTAATATCACTTCTGAATAAATTCCCAAGTTCTATTTAAATTTTATTTATAAAGAAAAATGTAAGTAATACAACATCCGCTCTATAAGGGGTATATGGGTATATCACTTTGGAAAGTTTCCCATACTAACACTGGTTAATATAATACATATATAAAACTTTCTGTTTAATGATTTCGTAATTACTTTTTTATGAATGGGGCAACTTAGTTTGGTCGAATTAAAACCCCATGTAAAACTTTTTTCCACTCCATACGATTAGCAAAATTACCAGTTGGTAATTATGTACTGTAACATTGAGTTTTGTACCTACATTACATAGCATCAAATTGTCTAAATTTAGTTGCATATTTTGTGGAGCTGATAAAAGTTTTTGCTCACATTTTTTAATGTTTGGATTGAAAGAAACAACGCAATATATTCCTATCGTATACCTAGTACCTACCTACCCTCGAAGTAGGTACCTAGTAAATTTGACAAACTCAAAATAGACATTATTGTGACCTGTTATAAATTCAAAATGGAAAATATTTGTGACCAAAAGCAATTATTGTAAGTGATGTTAATATGACCCAACATTAAAAACTGTACAGAAAAATATAAAGCTACTTCTTTACCACAAAAATCATCAAAAAGGTCTTCTTGATTGTCGCATTTTGTTCTTTTATGTGGACTTTAGCGAATCGCCGGATATTATCTCCTACAAACATTAGCCACGATGTCAACCATTTAACATTTATACGATACAAAATAATCTTCCCGGAAGAACAAAGTGTGAACATCTGAAAGATGCTAATGTGAATGCATACATGAAGATCAAACTTCAAAGAAAATAATATAATGTCACATTTTGTGGATTTATGAAACTGCTCCTCGGTCACTCAAATAATATCTCTGTCATATGTAGATGACGTTCAAGAATCCAGTGTTGCTGAGTTTTCATTGGGCCGAACTGGTCACGTGAACAGTTTTCTCAGTTGACGTTTATGTGCGCATCCGCAACACCGACAAATCAAGTCAAGAATTTTTCGACTTACTACTAAGTAAGTTGACATCTATTTGTGCCAACATGTGTCCGGAAAGCTCAGTTTTGACATTTCTGACGTAGATCTAGATGGCTGAAATTTGCACACAACAATTATAGCGATATGTACATTGACTAGTTTTTGAAGTTACAGTAGAAATCAGTTATAACAATACCTGATATAAGGCGTAGTTTTTTGGGAAGTGAATATAACAAAACCAAAAGTGAGTATAACAATTTTGTATGTAAAACCAAAAGTGAGTATAACATAACCAAAAGTGAGTATAACAGTTTTGCATGTAAAAGTAAAAGTGAGCTAGCTATAGATTCTCAAAAAAATACGCCTATAGCGATGAACCGGACGTAACGATATATTTTCAAAGTCCCGGCAAAACTCCGTTTAATTCAAAGTAATTTGCAATCGGTTACAACGATGCCGGATATAACGATGAAATGAAAATGTACCAGATTTACCAGATTTCTAAAAACTGTTTATAACGATAGTAAAAACTGTTTTTACAGTCTACGGATTCAATTGCGCTAAATAATTATCCTTGGATAATCTTCTGACACTATCGTGGTGAAAAACGAATTTTCAGATGTCAAAAAATGATCCTGCTCGGGGAGCAAGATAATAAATTATCCTATAGGCTATTTTTTTAAGTTTACTTGAGTTTTGCTAGAATGTTGAAGAGAAAGTAAAATACCGAGGATAAATTTAGTGCAATTTCCCGAGATCGCAGTCACCGGTCCTAGGATGTTTTCACAGTTCTACAGCGTTAAAGTTAATTGAATTTTCGATTTCCATATAAATGGTAACTAAAGAGTTTGGAGGGGAGGTCGTTCTCAAGATGGTATATGGCCGCTTCAAATTAAAATCCCAATATTGGACAACTCGCTTAGAACAATATTTTACACAACCAAATGTCCAAAAGATTAAAAAATTTGTGATTTTGTACCTCGACACTTTTCTTAAACTTAGAGAACTTTTTTCAATAAAGTACATAATTTTGTTTGTATTTTTTTTATTGTACCGGATATAACGATGAAATTCTAAGGTCCCTTCGACATCGTTATAAACGATTTCTACTGTATTAGTAATTTGGTGAAAAAAATATTTTTCTTTATACAAAAATCTGATTAATTTTGTACCAGGTCTATTAAATCAATAAACAACCGACACACTAACGTTTTCAAGACACCATCTTTGGTCTCTGGCCAAGTATACAGAACCTTCCTTGCGCGAGTGGTACTCGCACTTGACCGACTTTTTCTATAGTATCTACTTACATTCGAAAATATAAAATAGGGATTCGGCAAGTTAAAAAAAATAAAAATATGACATTGCGAGCCTTAGGCCTTCCGCACACGGTTCGTATCGTCATCGTAGCGCCATCGTCACTTCACGAATTTGCACGACAACGATACGGCTATAGAACAACACACAACGCAATTTCCAACCGTCAAAATGTGTACTTACCTGACCAATATTCTTATGGAATTAAACATAAACCAAACGTAAAATATTAAAATTTTTTCAATCATTAAAATATATACACAAAGAATTTTAATCTTATGAAAAGCAATTGCACTTGCACGTCCTTTCATACGATATAAAGTTTGCAGTTTTTTTTATCAACACCAACAAAAACCGCCCATGCATAACATTACAATATGCTAATGCGAACGAAGCTAAAATGTGTAAATAATTTCCGGTTACTCTTGTTAGCCATCCAGATTATTATTTGCTTCCTTTTAAGCCATAGTTTTCATGGCTGTTCCTAGTCCCACTTCCAACTTGTCCGTTTATCCCCAAGGGAGTTTAAAATCATTTCATATTTTATTTCCTTCACGGATCTCTCTGATGGAATTTTCGCGTGACGTCGAGATTTAAAGAGATTTCAGAATTTCAAAGTGATTTCCTTTAGACTGCTCTGTTCAATCGGTTTGCTTAGCTTCGACATTTTTTTTCCCTATCAGTTGCAGAGATAGTACTTTGCAATCCGTATCCTCCTGTCGGAAACGAAGAAAAAGGAAATGTAATTGGAAATAGAGAATTCAGTTCTTAATATAGGCATCTGTACTATATAGAGAGGATTATTGATCGGTGCTCAACGGGAAGAATAGCAGAGGACGACAATAAGGACAATTGAAAAGTGGGAAATGTATTTTTATCGAAATTAGATTTGTTATGCTATATTAAATTGCATTGAGAAAAGGGACTTGGCGATATCCAAATTGGTCTCGTTATACTATACAACAAAAAAAAGCCAAGAACCTTTTTTTTAATGCAGTTTGTAAAAGTTTTCGTAGGAGGAATTGAAATTAGACAAAAAATTTTTCGTTTGGTGCGGTAATTAAAATGGACTTATTCAAGTCATAATAATTATGCACTAACTGTCGGAAACCTAGTGTTTCGATTAGTTTTTTTTTTCTTTATTTTTGCACTTAATGGTGCTAGTACACGGCATGTAACAAGCCACCTACGTATGTACCACTGATGTAATTTTTACGTCAGCGAGTCCCAATGGCTCTCTTTGTGCACTCTCTGTTGACGTCAGAGCTACATACGTATGTGGTCTGATACATGCCGTGTACTAGTACCTACCTTAATTTGTAGTGAATTGAAGTCCTCCGAAAATATGTCACAGGAACCGGGTTCCAAAGTTTACTTGTTCTGTAGCCAAAAGAGCCTTAAATATGTCCTCGCGGTTGTTAAGTGTACTGATAGTTGATGTTAATTCACTGCCTATATCTTGTAGGGCGCTCATATGTCGCATTTCGCGAGGAATAATTTCAATAACTTTCTCTTAGCATCTGCCATGGTAGTGCACATAGAATAGGAATAGGTCAGCATCCTGTGCGCCAGCAGTTGTAGATTCGATGTTTGTGTAGGATCTCCTAATTTGGCAAAGCTGTAAATATTTTGAAGATAACAAAGCATTCCGATGATATTACAACTTGTATTGATCTGTCCAACAGATTCTATTCTATTCGTAGAGTTGTTGTGGTAGTCCATAAGAGAATAACTTGCTTAGATATAATTTTATCAGACCCAATTAAATGCCTTTGAGATAAAATAAGACTACGACTCTGGATTCGCCATATTGCTAGAATGCCTCCGTTTATAAGTGAGTTGCACAGCTCAACAGAGGCCCTACTCTGTATTTCGTTCCGAAAGTGAATTTTTCCAAAACCGACTATATATTTTGTACTCTCAAGTTCGAAAGCGGAATGAGATCTACTACTTTCGGATTCACAATTTTGAAAGTCGAAGTTTGGTACCAGGCAACTCGTTTCCGATTGTCAAAATACGCAAAATTTGTTTCTACGACAAATGCGATGACGGTACGGTCTACAAATACCTCAAAATGTAAGTTTTATAGGAAACTTAAACTTTTATAGGAAATTTAAACAAACAATTTTCAATTTACAGAAAATTTTCGAACAAAAATTTACATACAATTTGTGTGCACATCCCTATTTGGCCAAAAGATAAATAAAATCACACCAAAAACATAAATGTAAAAGAAGAGCCAAGTTCTGTTATATAGAACAAAAAGTGTGTAATTCGTCAGCCACGAAAAGTAATGAGATCTAAATGTACGCCAAGTTCTTAGTTTAAGAAGGTTAAATGTTAAACAATTGGTAGGTTTATACTTGGCAAGTTTTTTGTTTATAACTTTATTATATCGTACAATATATATATAAGAGTTTGAAAACTTGACCAGCGACCTACCAATTGTTTAACATTTAACCTTCTTAAACTAAGAACTTGGCGTACATTTAGATCTCATTACTTTTCTTGGCTGACGAATTACACACTTTTTGTTCTATATAACAGAACTTGGCTCTTCTTTTACATTTATGTTTTTGGTGTGATTTCACTATACTTTTTGCGAAGTTTTTCTTTATTCGATTTCACAAACAACGTTGAACGTCTTTATTTTCTAATATGCCAACAGACACTGGCTACCACTACCGTCACTTTGGTTTTCTTTGTAATAAACTATTCATTAAAATTTCAATCAGCAGGTAGATTAATATCTATTCATATGGGCAGCATTCTGCCAAATTTCACGATTCTAGGATGGCCGGAAGTGCTTCATAATTTTGATGATCATCATCTAAGTGAGTGAGTGAGTCAGTTACGGTTTTTGCGATTTTTAAAGTCCTATGGAGATGGAATTTGGTTAGGTGGACCTTTTTAATGAGCTTGGTAAATCTTTCAAGCTTGAACTTATTGGCTTAACTGGTTCCGAAGTTAGATGGGGGTCGAAAACAGCCTGAGTTTGTTCCTGTAAAAAGGGGAAGTGCCTTTACTAGAGAACTTGGCTGGGGCACTACCGTGCCCTTTGATCGGTTGATGCGATGCAAACAACTTGATACTGTTTGTTGCGACAAATTGTCCTGAGAATGTATGCTGTATTCTGGACATTACATTTTTCCTTAAATTTTAAATTAATTAATGCAATAAAATTATTATTTATTCTTTCTTTAAAGTGTCGAGTGCGTATTACATGAAATTCGATTTGAGATTTTTCATTATTTCCGCTTGAATAAATAAAATACCAAAACTTGACAATTGCCAGTTCTTTTCTGACAATTCTACAAAATCTTCTGCCTAATTATTATTTATGAAACAGAAATTTGACAATTGTCCAGTTGTCAGTTTACAAAATCACCTGTCGCAATTGTCAATTTTTATGAAATAGGGCACAGGTCTCCAGTATAGAATGATGGCTTCGAAATCCATACGAAATCTATATTGGATGTCGTTTATTAATAGTTGGCTTTCTAGATATTTCGACATTTGTTGCCTTTTTCATAAAACTCATACTCATACGCAAACTCATAGAAGGCAACGTGTCGCGCAGTTGTCCCAAAAAAATTACTTTGAACATTTTAAGACTTGTTTTAAGAACAGGCGTGCGTAGTTAGAACCCTTTTACTTCAGACAAGAAAATTATAAGCTGCAACATTAAAGGTTAGTGGTAGGGTCTTCTTAAGGCGTGGTGGCTCTCCCAAATGGATGGACAGACAATTTTCCGCTGTTTTTTAGCATTTGTCCCTTTCGTCTCTACATGCCTTTCCTCTTAATGAGTAGGTAGGTAATGTCGTCCCAAAAGCTGTTTAAAAATTATCTTGTTCATTTGAATAGTCTTCTTGTTCATACTGCAGGCAGATGCTGGGCATTGCCACAGGATTATTTCTCCACATCATCAAGAGATAGTACCTTCCTGTATAGGCATCATCCTCTGAAAGTCTCATCTTTTAAAGATGATACATTATGACAGAATGATCCATTTGCGACCGAGTAACCTAGTTCTGCGTCTTTTAAATGTATGTATATAGGTAATATTTTGATACACTCTACCAAAAAATTTACACCAACTGTCAAACCAAAAATGTTCAATAGCTGATAGATCCATTTATATTACATATTACATTTTTATCGAATTACCTATAGAAGATTATTACATTTAGGAGCTGGAATTGCAAGTGCAATTAAGCGCAAAAATTTTCTGTCAATTAGGTATGGTAAAGTCTACATACATAATTTAAAATTCTTATCGCAATAATACTTCTCTTATTCTCTTGACACTATACACTACAGGGTGGGCAAATACAAGTTTCTTTTTAAAAATTCAATAAAATGAACAAAATTAATTTCAATTTTCCAAGACCTGTTTGATGCTTTCAGGCTGTAGCTCACCGATTGCTTGGATGATATTGTTCTTAGTGCTTGAATCGTTTCCGGATTGTCCTTCACGGTTCCCCAGTCTTACGAACTTTTTTCACAAACTTGCGAACAGCAGGCGCGGTGGCTGCTTAATTTCGGCCAAAACTTCTTTTCAAACTTTTTGGAAATAAGTTTTCAATATTTCCCAACGTTCTTCAAGCGTAAAGCGACTCATTTCGTTCCGCGGAGTTATGATACTGATTTTCTGTCAAGATTTCGAGCGGGAAACAACTGTCAAAGTCAAAATAACCTATGATTTAAAAAGAAAACACTAGATGGCCCACCCTATACGTGTCAACTGCAAGCAATGAACGAACAAAGTTTCTCCGAACCCAAAGCACTAAATAAAAGGTAGGTAAGTTAACCCGACCCTGCCTGGCCCAATTAAAAATTTCCATTCTCTTAGGCAAATAATTCAGAGCACAAGCAACAAAATTTAACAACAAATTGATGTCTATGTCTATTTGTAGGTGAACCCACTAAAACTGATGATAATATAGCTGAGAAAGTGAGAACTTTATAAATATTTTCTCTTAAAAGCTGATCGTCAATTAATTACGATCAGAGAGCACAAAACAGTTCCATACTCCCATTCTCCAATCTCCATGAATATTTGACTTGACGCTTATCAAATAATTTCTCTTTGATCGTTGGGATTGGGCTTGGGACTATTGGGAGTGTTTCATTTGACAGAACCACATTCAGTATTTGGCGCGACCGACGTCAAGCGTGTCTAATTTGTCGCTAGCGGAAACACGTTTAGTATAAACTTTTCAACAAATTAAAAATAAAAATGTTCAAATACTTAGCATTTTCACCGACAACGACGCGTCATAGTGGGGGCTTGTCGCTTTGTAGTTTACAAAAATATCATACTGGTGAAAAAGGCGTTTTTGGATATCGACCATTACCGAAACGAGTCTTTAAAAGTAAGTTATCATTATCAGTATTCTCTCTTATATAACACAAATCTCCAAAATGCTTGCAAACAACTCTAATCTGTTTTCCTGTGATAAGAGATTATCTGGCATAGAAATCTTACAACCAGCCAAAACGACCGATAATAATTATGATTTTCATTCTATCGTATCACAGGAGTGTTGCTTAGTGTAAAAATAAATTGTTGTTTATTGAGAATTTATTGTTTATGGGGTGTTTGGGTGTAGAACTAGAAGTGCTATGGATGGTAGTCGATGTATATGGAGGGATTTACTTGTACATATGTCTCTTGTTGATGTTTATCATTTTTTGCAGCTAGGTATTTTAAATTTTTCAGAGTTATAAAAAAAAGTATGTGTTTTGGATTTCAAATGAATATGCCACAACTTTAAGGATGCCCTTTATAGTGGTCATCGCATATAGTCTGGACTGGACGTACTATTGTGTTTGCTCTTGATACCTTAAATTTGATTTAAGTTTGATACATAGTAACGTTTGTTTTGATATACCTATACTCAATAAAATGCTATAATTTGGAATAAATACTTAAAATTTTGAGTTAAACAAAATTAATTGCCTTAACAATTTACCTTGCAGTTCAATTAAAATTCAGGTCACAAGCCACATACTCATCAGGCTAGATTCGAGGAACAAATATCAAGATTAGGATAGTTAGGTTCGTGCAGGGCCATACAGCTATAAATATGTATATGCAATTGCACAGGCCGCTGATACTGACGGGCACCTCATCAAATTACAAAGTACTACCTACATATACATAATGATTATTTTCAAATTTTGCACACCAGCTTAAACTATGTACAATAGCTTAGGCGGTGATATATATATCTAATAACGGATTCTTATTGAGAAATAAGATACAAGTATTTTTTTTACTAACTTTCTAACTTAAAATTTTATATATTTTTACAATTCCCTCATTTTACTCTGAAAATAATAAAAATAAACCCGAAATGCAGATGTTGCAACCTTATTATTCATGTTTCACTTAGTTATTTTTTAAGGAATTTTGAATATCTATTATGTATTTATTTCCAAGTTTGCACCAAAATCTCCAAATCCAACAGTAACGCCAAGCAGGAGCGTTGCTGGGGAGGAGCATATGGGCATATTCCACGACGCAATGGTAGCAATTCGCGGCCGCCATGTTTCTGTTAAATTGTTCTAAATGTTGCCATTGCGCCAACAACGATCTATACAATTTTTGAAAAAATGTCGGACGATCTTGTTTTTAACACTCAATTCGTAGAAGTTGTGTAAAAATATCCTGATAGCTAAAAATTTAAGGCAATACTGTTGCATCGATTTCAGAATAGGTTAAAATAAAGTTGTTCAAAATTTTGAGTTTGAAAGTAATTTATTCAAAAGAATTAATAGAAAACCCTTGATTTAAACATAATCTGAATGTACAGACTTCTAACTTTCAAAACTACTCTAGTACCTACTTTATTGTAAGTATTGCCTTTGTTTTTTAATATCAATTATATATATATATATTTTTTTTTTTTTCATTATATGTAATTATTTCTTTTTTTTTTAATTGCCTGTTTTATTTTTTTTTTAACTTTCTCGTACCTGTACGTGGTAAGAGACAGATTGTTTTCGTATAACATT
Organism: Cheilosia scutellata; assembly: GCA_955612985.1. Classification (NCBI taxonomy): domain Eukaryota; kingdom Metazoa; phylum Arthropoda; class Insecta; order Diptera; family Syrphidae; genus Cheilosia; species Cheilosia scutellata. Next base: position 22,775,952 of record OY015312.1, on the reverse strand, counting down.
TCAAAGTTGAGATTTTATTCAATTCTGATATTACGATGATAGGGGAACTCAGAAAAGTGAGTCTCGCAATTCTGTCCATCCGTAGTCTGTATGTCCCATAGGCCTGCAGCCTAAACGCTTGCACGGATTTGTTTCAAACTTCGTAAGAGTTTCTGGGCTCACAGCTAAGGAGGCGTTTTTTTTTAGTTTATGCTAGCCATAATATTAACGGTACTAGTCGTGCACTTTATTTTTATCGTACATACTCGTGACTTAACGGGCGCAGTAGCGCAGTGGTTAGTGTGCTGGACTACTGTGCGAGGGATCCCAGGTTCGATCCCCGGAAAAACTCAAATTACATCTTAAGGTTTTTTCTACTGCGCCACCTCTCGCGAACGTCTGACAAACATCCGAGAGTATAACTGTCATGAAAAAGCTTCTCAATTGAGCCGTTCGGACTCGGCATAAGATTGTAGGTCCCTTCCATTCGTCCCAAAAATAGAAACTCACACAAAACGAATGGTTGCGAGAAGCTAGGCCTAGGGTGTCTACCACCTGTTGCGCCACCTATTTATTTATTTATTTTTACTCGTGACTTAACACAATAGCTAACACGAGAAGTGTGAATAAGAAAACTCAACTTTAAGGCAATATTGTCCGATTATGTATCGCCAAAAGTTCGTTCGTGAAATCGACAAAAGAATCTATCAGAAACACTTATAAAACTTACTATATACTTTTTCGCAATCCAGTCGAAGCAGCGTTGTCAGTTTAGCTCAATTTGTTCGAGGGAATGTGGCAAACTGATTTTCTGATATAGATCTTTAATCAAACTTTTAGATATTTAACACTACTGAATGATCATTATTTTGTAACACGATCCACTATTAAAACTTCGAATAAAGGGACAAAATATAGAGTTTAAAAAAATATAGTTCCTTTCCAAAAATGTATTTTATTTATTTGAATCCCACTCTATATACTTCAACGACCCAACTTTAGCAATTTATTTTCTATAACATCCTTTCAACGATCAATTTTAACCAATTAAATAATGAATGAAGAAAATTCTATTCCCACCAAAGCATTTGTATAATATGCATCATTACATACTTGCCAATCGATATGCCCTTCGTTTGCATCCCTAATGCCACCAAGCACATTCCAATCTAACGTATCACACATCACGTCCTGACATCTTGTTTAAACGAACAATATACGATGAAATCGAACTGAATAAATAATTCATCTCATATATTCGAATGGTCCTTGGGCGGATAATAATAATTTCACTTAATGAATTATTTGACCATTGGAACGAACATTCATCCTTGAGAGGCAATTTGTTCAACAAAATACAACAACCAATATACAATATTATATTCTTCTTTCCCACAGTTTCCGATGATATCCTTGAGTCGAGAAACACACAAGCCAACGTTTTCCGTTGGGTGGAGGCCTATCGGAAACATGGACACAAATTGGCGACAATAAATCCTGTCAACTTCAAATCAAACATAAGGTAAAGCCAATCCTTCTCAAGATCTAATCACCTTAAATGCTTCTCCAGTAAAATAGATGAATTGACACCAGAGTATTACGGTCTTACCTCCGGTGACACAATCACACCACGGGGAATAGTGAATATCTCAAACGACAACACCACCTCCACCGTGGGGGAAATTCAAAAGATTCTAGATGGGATTTACTGCGGCTCAGGAGCTAGTGCGGAGTTTTCTTACATCGAGGTATGTGTGTAAATAGATCCCTATTGCAGCAAAACCATTAAACAAGTTGAATGTAATCTTTCAATTTAATTTTTCTTTTTCGTTCTCCTTTTTTTCCGGATGCAATGTAGAGCCAAGAAGAGCGCGAATGGTTAGTCGAGAATTTCGAAAAACTATCACAACAAAGTGTCAACATGGATGGGAGGAAAAAAATCGCGGAGCTCCTTATCAAATCACAGGCTTGGGATAACTTTTTAGCAACGAAATTTCCCACTGTCAAGCGGTATGGTGGTGAAGGAGCCGAAAGTATGTTGGCCTTCTTTTGGAAATTATTCGCGATTGGCGCTGAAGGTAAGTGGAGTGTATACGCGCTTTCACTTGAGTGTGACTTTTAAAGTTCCTTAAAACAATCTTCACCCGCAGAGGGACTTGAGCATATCGTTCTGGCGATGCCACATCGTGGCCGTGGAAATCTGCTTACTACGATGTTAAATCTAAGACCGGCAAAAGTTTTTCGCAAATTTCAAGGCGAATCAGAGTTTCCCGACGGTGTTAATGCAATGAGTGATGTTGTTAGCCATTTTTGTAAGTTTCCAATTTAGGAAAGTGAATTGCATTATAGTTTTAAGTATTAACTGTCGCATTTTACTTTGACACTTTAAAGATGCCTCCGAGGAGCTGAATATTAATGGTAAAAAGCTACGCGTTAGCATGGTGAGAAATCCATCGCATTTGGAGGTATGTAACGAAGTTATCTATGTATATGTACAAAATTTGTATCCACCTTTTAAAAAACGCCTGTGAGAGGATTATGTAGGCTTAAGCTAGGGTCAAATATGAATTAAAATTCGTTTTAAAATGCTTAAAATCGATAATACTATTATTATGGACTCATTTCAGCCAATTTGATTATATCCCTTTACCTCAAAGGTAGAATGTATCCATCTCTATCTTCATGTTTAATTTCTTTATAGCAGTTAATAGCTTCGTTTACAGCTCTTGCCACTTTAGCACTGTGTTGTTCGTCGGGATCGATTTGGCTTAACATTTCCAATCCCTTTTCGAAATTATGCACTCCTTCACACAAATTTCTTGATATCAACTGGCGGCTCAGGTGCTTCATATGACTCTTGATTCGATCCCAACTGCATCAATTCTTCATTATTGTAAGCGGGCCTTTGGCGGCGTTAAGAAGACTGGTGACATCATGTGCTTTTAAATCCTCAAATCCGATTTCAATTGCCAGATTTAAAATGTTGAGTTCAATAACAGGATCAGCATCAGATTGGCCATTGGTAATGCATGCCGGCCATAGTTTCTTCCAAACATGATTCATCGTTGTTGATTTTAGTTCGTTCCAAGACTCACTTATGTTGGCATCTTTGATATTGTATAGTTCTTCCGAAATTATTTAATTGATGATCTTCCATCTGTTGCAATAATAAGCTTTTTAAAGGTTATCCGCAATGAATCGGCACTTATCCATATACAGAAAAATACAGCTTTCATATTTCATTATGCCGCATATTCTTCTCTGGTGAGTGCATAATCTACCCCCCTAAATTTACATACCATTCTGAGTGAAGAAAAATATTTTTGTATGCATCGGCGTTCGTTTTGCCGAATTGCAGCCAATTCTTCCACCTGCATTCGCCATGATTTAACCATTTCGCATGAAATATATTCGCTTGGGATTCTCAGGTAAACACGCTGGCGAACGAAATATTCCGATGGACTCGAAGTAAACAAAAAGCTAATCTTTTGGTTTGCTTCGAAGGACTTAGTTATGATAGCTCATAGTACTGTTGTTCGAAAAAAAAACTATAATTGTCTACAACATTGCAGGCAAAGTATTTGCAAATAATATTCTCTTGACAATAATTATTATATTTTTGAGGGAACTATTTAGTTTTTAATTTTCCTGGGGACCAGGAGTATCGCGTTAGTAATCTATACATATAATAAAACTGTAGGACTTTTCTTTGGGGTAGCGACATAAGTCCGCGCGACATATCTCCGCCGAACTAAGAATGACATATCTCCGCGCGAAGTTATATCGTTTTCAAGCGATAACGATATGTCGTTTTAAAACGTCATAACTCCGCGCGGAGATATGTCGTTCTTAGTTTGGCGGAGATATGGCGTTTTCAAAACACAGAAAAGTGCATGTATTTTTATTGACTAAAAATATTATACATACTGCTAAAAACCCCAGAGTAAATATAATTCAATTTTAGCTCCAGGCGCCTGCCAGACAGTTGTTGACATACCCTTAGCGGAGCGACGAAGTCGCGTGAGCGGCTAAACCCTGCGAAAAAAAGGGTTAAAATCCTGTTAGCGAGCGAAGCGAGCCACCCACCCCATACCTTAAATACACCAAACTTTCTTACAGACGCCTATCTCCGCGCGGAGATATGTCGTTCTTAGTTCGGCGGAGATATTTCATTTTAAATGCGACATAGCTCCGCGCGGAGATATGACGTTTTCAAAACGACATAACTCCGCCAGAAAAAAAGCGACATAATTCCGCTCGAAAAATGTACTGGGCGGAGATATGTCGCTATGCCTTTTCTTTGTCAGCTAAAAACTCAAAAACTACTGGACAGATTTCGATGAAACTTTTTTTTAAATGTTCCTTAAGACTGTAAGAATGCTATAGGCTATGTCGTTTATAGCTACGTCCTTAGGAACAGTTTTTAGCCAAAATGTATTTTCTGAAGTGAAAATATATACCTACACATATACCTTGCTACAAATGGATGTTTATACTTTTGCGATCGTCAAACAATACGTATACTATACATTCGAAAAGGGTTGATTTGTTTTCGCAGTGAGTGCTATGGTCAGTTATAATGTAGGTATGTATATTATGATAGAGAGACGTATAATACAAAACCGGTTTCATTTCAGAATTTCATTCGATAAGTGGTATGGTAACAGTGTAGGGTTGGGGTAGGTAGTTGTTTTGATTCCAGTGGAAGAGGGAAACAAAGGAAAGGAAATGCAGTATTATAAACAAGTAGCAAGATCAAGGAGAATGAGGGCGATGCAGAGGGTGCACATTATGTATCCAATATATTATGTACAGCCATTATCGCATATCTCCACTCAACGCAGTAGGAATTTCATTCTGATATGACGTATCTATTTTTTGAAGTGAAAATGTATACATACATACACATATACCTTGCTACAAATGGATGTTTGTACTTTTACGATCGTGCGATGCGACAGGAACAGGACAAACAAAACAACACTATTTGTTTTCGCAGTGGTCAGTTGTTATGTAGGTATGTATGGGATGGGGTGCGTGCGGCAGTATGGCATGGGGTATAGTATTAATAATCTTCATAAGAGAAGAGACGTACATATAATGCAAAACAGGTTTCATTTCAGAATTTCATTCGATATGGTGTATGGTAACAGTGTAGGGTTGGGGTAGGTAAGGTATTTGCTCGGATTCCATAGGAAGAGGGAAACAAAGGAAAGGAAATACAGCAATACAAACAAGTAGCATGATCAAGGAGAGGGAGGGCGATGAAGAGCGGGTGCACATTATATATCCAATTTTCATGATTCTTTTTTTGTTTTTTTTTTTCCTATTGCTGTATATTTCAGGTTGAGGCAGAAAGAAAATTCCAGATTTATTCCCATTTTTCGCATTTTACAAAAGAACATTATTATCTAAGACCTAAGCAATGCAATTCCTGTGCACGGGCAAAGCTGGGCGGGTACAGCTAGTCCATTATATATGTTGACTTCAGTGTTATCTAACTTGTAATTTGTTTAAGTTTTATGCATCACCGAACATGTGGTTTGAAAAATGAATTCCGTTTAACATCTATGCCGACGTTGTTTTTCTTCCATTTTTAACCTCGCATATACCATTTCAGGCTGCCAATCCCGTCTCCATGGGTAAAGCTCGCTCCAAGCAACTTACCTCTCGCGACGGCGCTTTCAGCAGTGACCCGGAGAAACCCTTCTCAACATCCATCCTCAATGTTATGTTGCATGGCGACGCTGCATTCTCTGGTCAAGGTGTCAATCAAGAATGCCTAAACATGGCATATGTCCCGCATTATGAAGTTGGCGGCACCATTCATATGGTTGTAAACAATCAAGTTGGTTTTACTACCCCCACCGAACGAGGCTGCTCAACTGCCTACACAACAGATTTAGCCAAAGCCATTCAAGCTCCAGTATTTCACGTCAATGGTGACAACCCCGAACAGGTCGCCATTGTTACACAGCTAGCCTTTGACTATCAAAGAAAGTTCCGCAAAGACGTCTTTGTCGACCTGAATTGCTTCCGTCGCTGGGGCCATAACGAACTCGATGATCCGACATTCACCAATCCGGCCCTCTACTCCATAATCGAAAATCGCAGGTAGAAGAATGAGTTAAATGAAATGCATAAAACTCCCAGACAGGTCTGTTCCAGATTTATATGCCGAGCAGCTGGCTGCCGCAGGAGTTTTGAGCACCAACGAAGCCGATGAATTGCGAAGCAAATATATGGACTACCTCAACGAGGAGCTTGTCGCAGCTAAATCCTTCCAACCTGACCCAACGTACTTCCAAAAGCAATGGAGTGGCTTTCAGTTAGCACCCAATGCGATAACCTACTGGGACACCGGATTGGATTATTCGCTTCTTAATTACATTGGCACCACAAGTGTTCACCATCCAGAGGGCTTTGTAGGTTACATAAAATAACGATCTCCACACTAACCACGTAAATCTAATCATCCCTCTTACAGAATATTCATCCCCATCTGCTGAAAACCCATGTCGAAGGTCGACTGAAAAAATTAATTTCGGGCCAAAAAATTGATTGGGCCACTGCCGAGGCATTGGCCATGGGAAGCCTCATGTACCAGGGCCACAATGTTCGCATCAGCGGCGAGGATGTGGGACGTGGTACATTCTCGCACCGACATGCCATGCTGGTCGACCAGAAGACCAACGAGATTCATATCCCATTGAACAGCCTCCAAGGTGGGCACGGTGGAAAGCTGGAAATAGCCAACAGCATCCTCTCCGAGGAGGCAGTGCTGGCCTTCGAGTACGGCATGGCAATAGATAACCCGAATAATCTAATAATATGGGAAGCCCAGTTTGGAGATTTTGCCAATGGCGCCCAGATAATTTTCGATAACTTCATATTCACAGGCGAGAGTAGGTCTCACACACACAAGATACATAGTTGAATATTTCTGATTCATTCATGTAATCTTTGCTTTCTAAATCGATTACAGCCAAATGGATGGAATCAAATGGACTTGTCGTGCTGTTGCCACACGGTTATGATGGTGCTGCTTCGGAACATAGCAGTTGTCGCATGGAGAGATTCTTGCAGTTGACCGATTCGAAGGAGACCACACCGGACGGTGATGATGTAAACGTACATATTGTGAATCCGACTACACCGGCCCAGTACTATCATGTCCTAAGGAGACAATTGATGAGGAATTTTAGGAAACCACTTGTTGTGGTTGCACCCAAAACGCTGTTGAGGCTTTCTGCTGCCACTTCGACGCACTCCGATTTTCAGCCTGGAACGTTTTTCAGAAATGTGATAGGTAAGCCTCGGGAGAGAGAGACGTGTTGTTAATGATGAACATTTTAAGTGCTTTCATGATGTGCGCCTTTGTTTTCAGGGGATGACCAGGTTGAAGCAAATCAGGTTAATCGAGTTATCTTATGCACTGGTAGGCATTACTACAATCTCCACGATGAGAGGGTGTCGAAGAAAATTAACAATACTGCCATTTTGAGACTGGAATCGCTGTGTCCTTTCCCAATCTATGAGATTCAGGAGGAGCTGACCAAATACAAAAATGCTAAATGTAAGTTATTGATTATCTTAGTTATAAGAAGCTTGCTCACAAAATTCGTTGAACTAAAACCATATTATACGCTACTGTTGATTGCATCCACAAATGTGATTTTACCAACTGTTTGGTTATTATAACCAGTTCTCTGAAGTAGGTTATATTTTCTTGGTTATAAGGCCCATCAAGAGTGGTGAGTTAACTAAAATAAGAAACCTCTACACTGAGTCTGGTTCGCATCAAGTCCTTGTTTACTTATGGGCGCCATCTATAGTAAAGTCTTCCCAGAAACCCATTAGCATTTTGTTCTTCTGATGAATATTTCGTTCTCTGGCGAGTTTGTCATCGAATCGCAGGCTTATACATGTATCATGTAAAAAACTGACGTAGTTGCGAATATTGATGGCAGAATCCGAATGTTTATACAAAGTATATGAATATGGGAAGAATATTTGCTAACCTACGGAATTTTAATTTCCAAAAAAAAGGCTTCCGGGAGTAGTGAACTGACTATAAGTACACAAATAGTTTATTTATTTCGTTGAACTTATTTATATATGAACTATGCATGGAATTGCATTCGTATTGGCGTAAATGTCCCATGTTTGGCAATCGGCTATTACTTTTGAGGGGTTAAATGGAAAAATATCGAATTTCTTGAATACAGATGCAAGATTATCCGATATACCTGCATCACTCATTGATACACGGAATTATCAACCGTTTTAGCAAAGATGGAAAAACCGCCTTTGATAAATTTTGGGAGTTTTTTCTTTGGAAGTTCTTCCAGCTCTCTAAAATGAACCTCCACTTTCGCTTTAAGGGGGCAAAGAATGTCACATCCGAAGGTTGACAAATGTGTGTTGAGTTAGTGGGGAGGAACACAAATTTGATGTTATTCGCCATAGTTGCTTCAACTATACCTGCACGGAGAAATGGCTTGCCAAGTTGTCACCCATAACAACAACCACTTCCTTAAAATGCCTTATCTCTGGAATGAAAGAATTAAGGAATCAGTCCTTAAATATAGTCGCAAACCACCCCGATTTGCTGCGGTAAAAGGTTATTTCTTTCAAATTTTGGCCGTAACATAGTCCATTCTGAAGTCTTTCCATGATGAAATGTCAAATGTCCAAAAATCCATAGACAAAAAGTGCTCTAAGTACTTACCAGAATAAACATTTTGTGGATATCTGTTCACTTTATGTCACCAATAATATAGAAATAGATTCTAAGCGTGTTTTTATTTACACGTGTACACGATCAAAAATACACGGGTACGATAATTAATACTCGCAATTTAATAAAATTTTATAAATTCTAAGTTATGATAAAAAAGTTGAATAGTAACGGCATGCACGTTTTGTCTCAAAGTTGGCATATTCGTATGTCGACGGTGACTGGCATGTGTTTATTTTTGATTTGTTGACATACGAATATGGCTGCCCAAATATGGCGATTACATGACATGCCGCACTGGGGATACATCTATTATGTTGTAAAATATTATTTAGCTGATATTAAAGCGTCAGTAAATGTCACGCACTTCCATCGCTATTGGCTATTTCGGAGAGCAAATTGAAAATTTCTTAGACGTATTTTAATCCATTGATATCGTAGCCATCCTTTGATGGAATTTGTTACTTTATGGCTTGATAGAAAGAAGACGAACCATATTTTGGGATATATTCTATATTTATTTCGAAATGTCACCAGAAAGCCCTACGACGCGACGGCTATATTTTAACCTTTTCCCACATCGAAGCAACAGATTGCCTGAAATTGCTAGCTATCAGGGATATATTTCAAAACTTTATAGAACGCAGTATGCGCAAATGTGACAATAATCACAAATGTTGCTACTAGGAAGCAATATTATGTTGCTTTTCAACATGCGCCGCGTATCGCTAGCGATAATAATCAGCAACATTTTTCGTTCCAGCGATATTTAGTTGCTTTGATATGAGGCCTCTAATTTAATCGAATGTGAAATAACTGTGAGCGATAATATTGGGTGTTTCCTATTTCCAGTTGCTTATTGATTGTTGCCTCAATGTGAGAGCTGACTTAGACAATTGCCAGCAAGCTGAAGCCAAAAGAACTTTTATACAGTGATCGTCAAAATTGAATAAACGACGATGCTTCTTTGAGTTTTCTTTAGGGTCTGTAAACAGGTCTAAAAAACCAACAATCTGTAAAAAGTTTGATTACGAAATAACAATAATTAAACATATTTCATGCCGACAGCAAACTGTATATCCAAGTTGGCACACATGATTTCCTTTGAGCATGAACACACGCTCATGGGCATGACTTTTATTCCCATAAAAAATTTGGCTACACACAAAAATAAGGTGTCATTCCAATGAAATAAAATAACTGTGCACTTGTGCCTTCCCATGAACGTCATGTAAGGTAAATAACATAAATATTCATTACTGAGATTCCACACAATGTGAGAATGTAGGTATGTACCTTAATAAGTTCGAAAATGCTCTAAACGACCTTACGACAACAGTGGCGTGGCGTCCATAAAACCCGATTCCTACCGGGTTACCTTTTAAAAGTTTCAGTTTCAGCTACACAATAATGTTTACTTAAAAACGAGCAACATAAAACCCACGGGATATAATTATGTATATGTATCTATTCATTTGCGCAAGCTACACCTACACACCCCGACCCGACCCGACCACACTACAAGCAACTCAATTGAACTTTATTTTCAAGCACACACGGAAACACACACACTTCGCCTTCTTTATCATTAGTATTAGAACTGCCCACACTCTCTGAGCATAACCCAAAACCAAAGCTAAAATAACCCAAAATATGTCGGGTTATAAAATCGCTCACTGGATAGAACAAATTTGTCTCCTTTCCCTTTTGTACACTTGCGATTGTTTGAGTTTGGTCCTCTCTGTTCAACGCCCGCTTTCTTATGCAAAAAAATAACCCGCTTTTCTTCGGGTTATTTGGTAGGTTTTGTGTGTATCTTTTACCGCTGCGCTGTGGTGTAATTGAGTATTTCTGGAAAATAATACGCTTTTCTCCGAGTTATTTGGTGAGTTTGAATTGTGTGTGTATCTCTTATACCTATCCTATCGCTGCGCTGTGATGTACTTGTACATGTAGTAGGTCCGTCAGGCGTCAGTTCCCTTTTTACCTAGTTAATAATTTTCTGAGGTGAGTACCCTCTGTTCAAACTTCAAAGGCCGCTTTCTTATGCAATAAAATAACATGCTTTTTTCCGAGTTATTTGGTGAATTTTGTAAGTATCTTTTAAAAAATAAACAGGCTGATGTGTTTATAAAGTTTATAAACAAGTCGCTAAGTGAGAAATCAAGTGTTTTGAGTCTTGGCTATGATCTTCGTACCTAAATACGTTTGAAGAAATGTTTCAAACAGTAAGTAGATGATTTTGCTGGACCTCCACAAAAACCCCGAATGCTCGATTTAAACACTCATTTAAAGAACCTTTATGTAGAAATAAAGGACACTATTATAAAACATGATATAAATCACGTTTACACGAAATATGAAAGTTTTGCACTCAAGATGGAAAAATATCTTCATTAATTTAATTTCTTCCTGGAGTTTTCGATTGTATGGCTTTAAAAAAGTAACTGAAGGTTTTGTAGATATACATAGATAAGTAATACATCTTCCCTTCGACATTTTGATAGATTTCGACTTCGACTTACCATTTAAAATTATTCACGGCACGCCACTGTAAGACAATAATGCATATACAGTGAACGTCAAAAGTGAGTGAACAGAGATGCTCTTTTAAGTTTTCTTTAATGTCTTGAAACATGTCCAAAAAACCAACAATCTGTAAAAAGTTTGATAACATAATAACAATAACAAAACATATTTCATTTCGAAAGCATAATAATACTTTATAGATATTTTTAAAAAATTGTTTCTAAACTCTAAAGAAAATTGAAAACACCATTGATGTTGACTCTCTTTTGACACTCACTGTATGTAGTAGTTAGTTTATATAAAAGTTTTCGTCTTATAATAAATTACTTATTTGCGGTGCTCTGTACATTTTAGCTTTCGTTTGGAGCCAAGAAGAGTCTCGTAACGCCGGTGCATGGAGTTTTATTCGTCCTCGTTTTGAACACTTGACTGGAAAACAGGTACCGTATACTACTTAACTTAACCACAAAATTTAAATCACCTATACCTACTTACAAATTTGTTTGAATTTTAGTTAAAATACTGCGGACGTGCCGAGGCACCGACCACGGCCACAGGAATCGGTAAAGTTCACAAGAAAGAAGTCGAAGAGATCGTTGTGAATCCATTCAGGATATGAAACTTGTGGTATAAGGAAAAACGGTGTTCATAAGATTTACTCGTAATTTTTAAGTTCCGATTTCAAGCAGTTTTTTTTTAATAAAATTAAAGCGAGTAGATGTGTAGTTACATCCGTTTTTGTAAATAGATAAGAGTATGTATTGGTTTGTTGGGGTTATCCGTTTCACGGTGTGCGGAAAAAGTTTAATTTTGAGGAAGAAAGTTTTAAATGAAAAATGTTCCTTCGCCAAAGTTAAACGTGATGAAACTATTTTGATAGGTGCCCTCGTTGCGGACGTGAGTATTATAATTGTCTGTATAAGAAAGTTTAGAAATAATATGTATTTGCGTTAAAATTGTATAAGAGTGGATGCTTTAACAGTTTTACAGTGCAATGGATATTAGCGAAGTTATTGCAACACTAGAAGGGTAGAATAACATAAAATTCGTTCAGAAATGTATGTAATTTTATTGTTTAGTACTTACGACGCCTTTTTTTAGAGTGACCAGTAAGTGGGTCGTAACAAGGCGATGTTGTTAATATAGTTCTTGTGGAGTTAATTGTCTAAAATTAACCAACAATGGAAACTTAACTATACATATTTAACTTGATTTTAAACTAATGGCTAAGTACTAAACACCACATACAGTGAGCGTCAAAAGTGAGTGAACACCGATGCTTTTTTAAGTTCTCTTTAATGTCTTGAAATATAACAAACAATCTGTAAAAAGTTTGGTAACAATATAAAAATAACAAAGCATATTTCATTTTCACAGGATAAAATACTTTATAGATATTTAAAACAAATAGTCTTCAAACTCCAAAGACAAATGAAAACATTGTTGGTGTTCAATCACTTTTGACGCTCACTGTATGTAGCAATAACGGCCGGAGGCTAAAATTAAAAGTAAAAAGGTAAGAGAAGTGGAAATCATATTATTTAATTACAGAATTTTGCGAAACAAAAAATAATTAATCAATGGAGTGGCATAATGGGGATCGTTCACAGTGAACGCAATACCTAAATTTGGAATTTAATTTACGTCTAATGTACGATGCTCTTAACTCTTACTAACGAATACATGAAAGATAGTTGAAAATGGAATAACAGTCGATTCGGGAATAACATTACAAGATCAGCGTCCTCAAAGTAACTTACTTAAATAGGTCCGGGGTGGACCTGGGCCTCAACCAACACGCCTCAGTTAGCCCGATCTTTGACTAACCGTCTCTAGGTTGACGTCCCCTTCTACTTGTGCACGCCACCAAAGATCTTACTCTACTGCCTTGGCCTTGGCCCTCCGGGTTGGGATCGAAGACTCTTCAGGCCCGACCGTTGGTGTACATTCGCTCTACATGTCCTAGCTATCATAGTCGACTGATACGTACTTATATGACCAGGTCGATGTCGCTTTACTGCTCGTAGTGTTCGAATTATGGCAATCTCGTAGCGGGAGCGGTAGGATCAATCAGTTCATTCGAATGGTTTCAGGCCTTTGGTAGAGATATGATTATGCGTAGCGTTGTGTACATAGATCAGGATTTACCAACTGCAGTTATTCACTACAATCACCAATTAGGCAGATTACTAACGTGTAGCATCTGCGAAATGCCTAAAAGAACATATATATAAGATTCTCAGAAACCAAAATTTTTCCATAAAACTACCGTTTATTTGATTTTTTTACAGATACAAGAAAACAAAAGTAACCAATTGCAGTTAAAATGTTAGCGTTTTGCCGCTAGTTGTGTGTGTTATTTGTAAAACATTAAAAAGTGTTTTATTGTGTTGACTTTATCTATTGAACAGTGAAAAAAGTTGTTATCCTTAAAGTGTAACGGCTATTAAAAATTATTATTATTTTGTTCTTAAAAGTACGAATAAAATTAGACTTTCTAGTGAAATGCTGTGTGAATGACTATGACTTAAAGTCCTGAATAAGGTTCAATTCTTATACATAAAAAAGATGACATAATGAAAATTATCATAAGAACTGGCAGAGATTTTGTTCATAAGATTTTCGGTATATATCTATTTTGCTTCTCTTACATCCTTGGAAGCTAAATTTATATTCGCAATGCACTCTAAACTAGATGAGTACCGTAAACTTTTTCTAAAATTTCATAAAACTCTACAGAAGTGTCATATGAAAATTTAAGAAGTCACATAAACAAAACAAAAGATATGCACACTGCTATCAGAGTTAGAATTGTTTCCAAACGGTGGCCCGCATCCCAACCGCATTCGAGATCAGATTTCAATATCTGCAAGTGGGAACTATAAGTTTTCTAATAAATTGCAAAATTTTCAAACTTACCTCCAGTAATTGTGCTGCATTTTTATTTGCACAACGTGTTTCTCTGAGATCATCGTCGTGATCGTCGCAATTGTGACGACCGTAAATTTGGCATGGCGAGTTCATAAATGTTCGAAACACTGTGTCCGTCCATGTTTGGGAGGAGCAAATGTATTGTCTTCGTTTTCGTTGCCAGAACTCTACCCATCTATATAGGATAGAGATGTTGGAGACGTTCAAAAGCTTTGTTAATGAATAGGACTCACCCCAAGTTGCAATCACAATCGAGATCGGTTCCCGACATCTTCAAGTCCGTTAGGAATACACTATTTGGCAGATATGGCACTGTTCCGGTATTCGGATTAGGAATTTGTTTTATCTTTGGGTTGTTGTATCGGATATCGATCGAAATATTTCGTACACGACCCATGAACTTGAAGAAATTTGGCGGAAACCCAGGCAGTGATGTGTTGAAGAGCTGGATATAGAGGTAGGGTGACCGCATTCCCTGAAAATGAACCAATTGAAGTGAATCGGTGAAAGCGATTGTGACAACATAATAGGGTGTCATTTTGAAAATATATTCCAATGAAGGCGAAAGTATTTTCCATGCGACTCACCTTTAATATGTTTTCGCCCAACGTTGAAAACTGTGGCCCACTAAAGGTGATATTCTTCAGTTTCGATGGCAAATGACCCGTCAACTCCTTCACTAGATCTGTTGGTGCGCCCATTTGAACAGTCTTCGGTTCCTGGCCCTGACTTTGTGGTATTATCCGCATAAATGGCTGAGGGGCTTCAATCCAAAGCTCTCGAATATTATGATGATGCTCGAGTAAATATGGAATATTAAACTCCTTCAAATGCGAATAGGCAGTTATCTTTAGCGACCTCAGGTTTGGCAAACTTTCCAATGAGCCATACTAAATTAAACAAAAGCCACAATTAAGAACGTATTCGAGTCACCCTTATATATACTCACCTCAAAGTAATGCAACCTAAAGTTGGAAATATCCAGCATTTCCAAGTCCTCGTTGACCCCATCGAAGCTGTTGTTATTCAGTGATGTTATAGGATTCCCCGATAGTTTCAGTGTCCGCAAATGTGGCAACGACTGCGTCAACAGTGGTACATTCGTCAAGTCGTTATTTGACAAGTCCAGCATTCGCAAATTCGTCATATTGTGTGCTAGCTCTTGTGGAATCGATGGCAGATTATTGTAGCCCAACCGGAACTCGCGCAAGTGTTTCAGTCGAATCTCCGGCACCATACTAAGTGAGACATTCTCTAAACCAAGCTTAATTAGTGAATTTTCCAATCCCATAAATGATTTGTCCATCACTTTTAGATCGCGATTGTGCGATAGGTCTAATACGGCAAGCTTGGGCATTGTGGCAAATACAGCGTCATCAATACGCAACAAGTAGTTGTATGAGATGTCCAGGTACCTGAGAGACTGTCCGGGCAAAGTGGAATGAGTTGTTTAAGTGAATTGGTTGGGAAATGATTTGGTTTGATTGTTTTTTTTTTTTGGGGAAGACATACCCTGAACTTGTTCGACAAATCCATACTGTGAATTGTGGCAATGTAATTATTCGACAAATGAAGTTCGCACAGGGTCAGGGCAGCCAAACTGGACAAAGACGATGATGGTATCTTCAAGAGTTGATTATGAGATACGTCCAATCTGTTGGAGATGTTTAAATAAAATAATTAGTAACTGAAATGGAAAAATTGTATATTTTTTTTTTTTGCTAAAAATATATGAACGTGTTTTATTTCCAATTTGGTAAGTGGATGCCATGAGTTCTACCAGTCTGTGTCCAGTTTAAGCGATCCTTTCCAACTCATCCAACTTCGCAGAATGGTTGCGTTTTCAAAAATCAAAATTTTGTAACAACACGCACCAAAAATATGTTATTTACCATCCACAGCAACACAGTTTCTCGTGTACCTTTGTTAAATTATAAATGCATGGATGAGTTGAGTGGATGTATTGAAATTTGGCCCTTAAAAACAAATTGCCCTTTTTTTCAGTTACAATTATTGCAATGCTGATAGATTACGGATATGGGTACAAGATTTTTCAACACGGAAGATTTGGAAATTAAAAATACTTTTGTATAGCATTCGAAGAAGATCTAAATCTAGGTTAAAAGCTTTTGTTAGCACAGATAAAAGTGTTTTTTGATTGATGCTCGATTAAGTCCGAATCACCTCCGTCGCTAGAATTGGGGCTACTTCCCAAAACTTCTAAATCGATCGCTCAATACAAATCTGGGTAAAGACTTTCAAATCTAAACAAAAAGAATATAAGAAGTTAATTCGTTTGTCGAAAAGTGTTTTCCATAAATAAAAATGTCCTTTGGATCTACGCTAAACTCCAAGGAACGGACGGTCTATGGTGCACGGAAGCTTTCCCAAGTACGCCTTGCTCTGCTCTAGACTCTCGGGTTAATTTATCTCCCCTTGATACCTTTTTCATGGGCTCTAGGCTATCAAAGCAATCTATACCGTCTCAGGAAGGTGGCTTTTAGCATCATCCGAACGTTTCGATGACCTTACATTACGCAACACTTTAGTTCGATGCAATGTTAACGGAACTTATCTGCTGCTGTGCAAATTTAGGGTCAACTTTCCTTGCATTCAGACACAATCTGAGCCTGAATTGGGATATAGTCGAGTCTTCACGGAAGGCTTCAAAACTAGTCTTCGTGGAAATCGATTAGACTTCACTCCTCGTTAGGCAAAAAATGAGATCTCCGATGAGATTGCGAAACAAGGCTCAGAGGACGATTTCTCTAGTCCTGAACCTGCATTGGGTTTTCCTACTCAGTAAGGGCCTCCATTGACGACTGGCTTTCAAACGAACACAGTTGTGTATGGCAGAGCTCCACAGGATGTGGAGAGACTAAACACATCCGCATCTGTAAGAAATCTGCGGCATTTATTCTGTCTTTCTTTAGTGGTGTAGTCTTACGTCGTTTTCACTAAAGTTAGGCGTCCTTTGGCGATCGCAATCCATTTTGAAATTCAAACAAATTATCAAATTATGCTGGTAGAAGACAATTTTTTTAAGTGCTGCCAAGTTGTTTGTACCATTTGTCGTGGGTATTTTGAAATGACTGTGAAACGCAAAATACATGAGTGACACATCTGGTCGTCTCCACTCAAACTTAAACTATACTTAAATGCACACTGTAAAACTGGGCTTTAGTGTGCTAGGCTTAAGTGATACCACTGTCTGTGACATTTGTGGAGACTGGAAAGGGCGACGATACTTCGGATTCAGACCATTTCCTTTATTCCTGTATGCCTTTGCTCGGATCAAGACTGTTTCACATGAGCGCGAGTTGTCAAATACCTAATTTCCAATCAAAGGAAATGCATTTAGCAATACACTTGAGTCTCGTTGCCTTGTATCGCGACAGTTTCGGAAATCGAGAAAATCTCGCCCGAGACAACAATGACATTAAAGACATCATTTCTGTATATCAAAATGCTGGACATAAACCTATTGCCCTAGCCCAGTGTAGAAATTCTGGAAGTTTCGCTGTAACTACTACATAAAGAAATAGATGTTAAAAATTAAACTGACATCGGAAAAAATACGAGTATGAGAAAGGTAAGAATTTCAAAATTCAATGCTACCAAATTCATTCAATTTAAATGATAAGTGATGTTCCAAATACTTCCATATACACCTGTAGATGACTAGCGACACGTTAAACTCTATATAACAAAGAAAATTAGGTACTTCTAACCACTTGTTCTAGAGCTGTTGCAAGTTTCCCTTAAATGATATTTCCTAATCAAGCAAAAAACTATATCAAACAACTATCTACCCTTATCTAGCGATCAATAGAACCCGGACAATGTCAATACTCTACTGAAGTTGATATCAAATGTCCTGAAAAGTTCAATGGTAGTTTTATTACCAAGCATCAAAAATGAAATGTGGGACAAAACCGATTAAATATGACTTATTTTCTCTTTCATTGTACTCCCACTCCCAACATTACTTTAGTTTATTTAGTTGATCCTATTTAAATCAACTACCTTTACCATAATTATCCTTGTAGAGAGCTGTCATCACCTTAAACTGCAATTAATATTACCTGACGACAACATGTACTCACTTCTCCATTCCCCCGTTGTAAAATAGATTATCAGGCAGAGACCGCAAATGATTATATGACAAATCCATCACCCTTAACGCATATATCGGCTTGAAGATATCCTGGGGCATATCGGTCAATCTGTTGCGTGATAGATATAAAACCTGTAATATAAATTCGCATGTTTGGTTCCACAAGGTGTCATTCCGCTTACATAATTTGTATGTACATAATTACAACTAACCTGTAACTTTTTGGTGTTTTTAAATGCGTCAAAGTCAACTTCCCGAATTATGTTATGTGATATATCCAGCCATTGAAGGTGTGGCATATTTCCAAAAATATCTCTTGTTGCGTTCTATTCAAATGTACCGTCAAATATAAAATAAATGACAAATGTCACGCTTACCATAAGAGAATTGTAGCCCAAGTGCATATGGGTCAAGGATACCTCTGCTGGTCTGAAGTATCCAGGATGAATAATTGATATATTGTTGTGTGATAAATCGAGAATTTTTATATTCGAATGGTAAACCGATCCTATAAATAAAAATGACAAACGATTTCGCATTATTTTTGTACAAGTGTGTGTAAAATTGAAGAAATTACCATGTTCAGACCGACCTGTCCACGATGAATTGTACATTAGCATTTTGATCATATTGTGACTGACGTTCACATTTAGATTTGACAGAGTGCCAACCTGTATAATTATATTCATAGATTTCGTTTCAACAAAAGTACTTCACCAGCTTACCTGATCAAAGTAATCGAAGTTGAAGTTCGGTAGTGAATTGAATGCCAAGTCCAATACTTCCAATTTTGGTAAATTCTAGAAATAAAGGTAAATTAGGACATTTGAGTGGGATTAGAAAGCTGCAAAAAGAGTTCGAGGAAATATTTGTTAATGGTTGAAAAAGTTTTCTGTTAGCTGTATTCATATTGTGCTATAATAACGCTTTTTCAAAAGAGAAGTCATTGGAAAACCGAGAAGAGACTGCTTGCTAAATTGAATTATCTAAGTTAAAAATGTATTTACTAACTTCTTCATTGATTTACTCCGTCAAAAGTAATGTTAAATACTCCATAACCATTGCTCCTACAAATGGCTATTTCATTTGAGTTTTTTCGAAAATCACTTTTTAAGGAATTGAACTAAGAAAAAGTATCATTTTAACGGTAAGTATACTATTTAAAGGTTTGAATAAATAGCTTCCGTTAGTTATATGAAAGTTGAAAGCTCACTAGTTCCGGTTCCGGTTCATGTATTAACTACCTGTATTTGAAAGCGAATTAGGTCTGTTTGAAGTAGACCCATCCATCCCGCACAGGATTCTATCGTTCCAAACAGCACTAAACTCGCACTGACAATCAAAACGTATTCGAAGTATGTAATAGAGCGCCTTATATGAGCACTGAACTTACACTTACTAGGTCGTACGTATGTATATGGTCATGGCAAGAGTTCAGTGCTTCATTTTGATGTCAACTAAACTGTAGCTTTAGGTAAACTCATATTTTGTGAACTATTGCGGCAATTGCGTAAATGTAACCAGAAATGTGTTCGACATGAAACCAAATTTCTGGGGTTTTCTTGGGTTCTCGCATTCGCACGCCACGAAAATGCACTAACGTTTTTCAATGCACAGTATGAGAGGTGACCACGTCGAACAAACTCTCTCTCCACTTTCTGCTCCTGTAAATATGTAGCAAATTGTTTTACTCTTAGTATAGACATAAATCTTTGTTCATTTCCTTCCAATGTCTGACCAAGCATATCTCATCTCAATATCTGCAGCGTAAGTGCATGGGCACGCGTGGATGTCGAATCTATCTATACTTGTCTCCTTCGGCACTACTTTCAAAGGAATGTCTTCGATTAATGGGATTCTCAGATTCAGGTTACAGAAAAATAAGTATACTGATCTGTTCTTTGTGTTGGTTTTTTTGTTGTGAAGATTTTTTTCTTAGAGTGGCTGGAAATTGCAAACTCTACATACATTTTTAAATTTAATTTCTAAATAATTATAAAAGAAATCTCATAATAAATATTCTGAATAGGTATCTATGTATAGTATATTATGTTCACAAAATTGCAAACTCGGTGCTTTTTCTCTCTTGCAAGAACCAGACGAATCATTATTATCTGAATAGAACGACGAGGGCGATGAAGATGTGGCACATATTTATCCAATTTTGGTTAAAATAATTTATTTCTTTTAATAAGGTTTCTCACTAGCTCTAATGTCGATTCTTCTATTGATTCTGAGGAGAGAGTTTCGCTTCTCGATTCCAAGTCAGAAACAGAATCCACTCAAGATGCACTTACACAAGTACAATGTAAGGTGTATTTTTTTGGGAAGTGAGTATACCAAAACCAAAAGTGAGTATAACAGTTTTGCATGTAAAAGTAAAAGTGAGCTAGCTATAGATTCTCAAAAAAATACGCCTGTATACATTTTATACAAGCCAGTTGGCAGCAGCCATAATTGAGCATACCTAGTCAAACAGATGGAGTTTTCTTTTTCCTCTGGATTTTAGAATGAGTGAATGGAAAACGTCATAACTTTTTCGCCCAAAAACGTAAACAAATAGGTATAAGGCGTATTTTTTTGGGAATCTATAGCTAGCTCATTTTTCCTTTTACATGCAAAACTGGTATACTCACTTTTGGTTTTGTTATACTCACTTTTGGTTTTACATGCAAAATTGTTATACCCACTTTTGGTTTTGTTATACTCACTTCCCAAAAAAATACTCCTATAATAAACGATAAATATGTCAAATCATATGTAAGTGGGTTCGTAAATCTCGAGCAACTCTTAGAAAAAAAAAATCTAGATTTGCATACATAAGTGCTCTCGAATCGTCCTTTTTTTATACCAATAAAACACGAAAAATCATAAAAAAAAACAGTTTTTCTTGCCTATAGTTGCGATTCGTAAATGCATCCAAATGCTTTCTGGAAATATGCAAGTTCAATGCTACTAGTAAACTACGTTTCTGGAAGGCAGATCTCGAACAGAGCTCTTTTCGGACTGTCACATTTTGACGTATCGACCGACTACAAAACAATAAAAAAAGTACTTCCAAGCGCTCGCATTAATTTACATTAGTTTTACTTTATTCTTGTTGATTTAAATTATATTAAAGAAAAATGTAAACTAACATGTGAAAGAAAAGTACAATGCATTGAACCGTAAATTTGCTGAGGCCGAGAATCTTTAAACATTCTATAATTCATACCTACTTGTTCTTCACCGTGAAGTGAAGTGTTGCCGCGTTCAAATGGAGGACAAAAAATGTCGCATCTGTGGACTTGCCGACATGGCCAATCAAAACTTTTACAATTGCAACTCTAAATTGGTTGAAAAAATTGTTGCAGTTTTCCCAATTGTTGTAAGTGTTCTTAATGGGAAAGTTTAAAATAAGGAACGAAATTATACCATACTTATGTAGTGGGTAATGTAGGCCACATCAGAATGTTTGCAAAAAACTTAATAAAACATAATTTATGTCTACATACTATATTTATTAATATACCTACTACATACTTGAATTAATTTGTGATCTTTTTTCAGTTATATCCGAATGATCCGCTTCCAAAGCACATCTGCAAAAAGTGCTTGGTCTGTGCAACAACCATGTACACTGAAATTGAGAGAGCCTTAAAGAACCAGAGCAAATGGATCGCTAATGTGCGCTCAGTCCAACCAGATAATAGTTATGTCAAAGTTGTGGATAGTATAGAGGTAATTTTGTAGTTAAAGTCCTTGATTTCATTTGAATGTGTTAATTGATGATAGAATATACCTACATTCATTTCGTTTTGTCGATTTAGTGCCTTATTCGGCGTCGAGCTGCTGTCCCTATTGCTCTTGCCACTTTAACCAAATATCTATTGATCTATCATACCCAAAAGACATCTCTGATCAAAATGTGCGTGGGTACTACAAACGTACATTTGTGATAAGTAGGGCAACCGGAAATATACTCTAAAAAAAAACCGTTTATAACGCTTTAAATATGATCTAAAAAATGTGTTCTATGCTCTAAAAACTATTAAAAGGTGGTAAAATCGTGAAAAAAAACAAAAACCTTTTTTTTTAATATTTTGTATCAGGTAGATATATAAAAAGTAGAAGCCGAAAAAAGAAGGAATCCTGTCCTCAGAAAAGAATAATTTCTATTGTCAAAAAGTGTGATCGGAAAAAAGGACAAATATGCAAAAATATGGCAAAAATGCTTACATATGCCAAAAATATGCACAAATATGCCCTAACGAATAGGGCTGTATATTCAAATTTCCAACACGACCTCCCAAAAAAAACATGCATTTGCATGATTCCGGTTGCCCTAGTGATAAACAATTTAGTACAAATCCGAGCCAATTGATCCGCACAACTTACCTGCTAATTTACAACGCGTTTGCATATGAACTTAAAAAAAATAGACGACATTTCGTATGGTACTATTTATTCTGAATAGACATATTTTATCATATAACATAGACACACATAATATCATTATTTGTATGGGTACACAAGTTACCAAGTTAATAATTGAGAAACGACATGTAGGTTCCGCTATTTAACTGATTCCATACGTTCACGGTTGTGAACGTGAGTTATTCTCCTCATTATATTGATGAGTACGTATCGTGAGCCATATATATACTGTACCACAAGCAAAAATCTGGGAATAGGATGTGAGAGATATAATCAGTTTAAATTCTTCTATAAACAAAAGTTGCACATTTTATTTATGTATTCCCTATTGCTTGTCGCTTAATTTCTAATGGATTGTCACTCCAATTTGTTTACTTGCAGGGAGCCATGAAGCAAACGCAAAAAATTGTTTCTAAAATAGCTGGTGTAGAACTCGGTGAACGAACAGTATGCCGTATGTTCAATATTAAAACAGATGGTAATACGCATCCTAAGGTTCAGAACAATACATCTCCGTGTCTAAACAAACAAGCACCAGTGGTAATACAGGTGAAACCAGATATAGATTTAACCCCAACTGCTAAAACAAATCTGTCAAACCGAGAGCCAATCTTGCATTCAGTCCTCCAAAAGCCAGCCACAAAAATTACGCAACTCACATCGGTTCTCGAACTTAACGGTTGCACACTAACAAAACTCAAACCAACAATCAAACCTGCAAATGCGATACGAGAGACTGAGGCGCTAAAAGAGCCCAACGAAACGCAACATATTGAAGTTCACATAAAAGAAGAACCACCTTACCATGAAGATGAATACTCAGAGTGCTCGGTTAAATGCAAAATGTGCTCCTACCGCTGTGAAACAGTTGAAGAACTAGCCATTCATCAGTTGGATCATTTAACCCTCTCCGTAACAAAACTCTCGGATAGGCGATATTTGGACAAACGAATTCGTCGCGGCCGTTTGATAAGAGTCGCGGAGAAGAAATGCATTCGTTGTTTAAACTGTTGGCGCATATTTGTGGACAACAAATCGATTCTCCATCATTGGTCGACTGGCGATTGTAATTTCTTCTGTCAAATTTGTGGGAAAGACTATGCTTCCAGTCCAAAAATGCTGCGTGAACATGTCCTAGCCGCACACGGAGTGAGCTATAAATCTGTAAAGCTTTTACGTCCAACTACCCTCGCACCCAAACGGCATATTAAAGCGGAAACATCGCCGCAAAAGTCTGAACTATCACCAAACAAGGGTGTTAGAGCTGGCATTGCGACACCCGCCCTGGGTGATAATCTCTCAGTAAAGGTCGCCTGCAATATTTGTATGAAAGTGTTTGCGAACTTTAAGGCGCGCAACTCTCATATGCGTGCACATAAACATCCACCGCTTTTGCCGGCACAACCACCTCCATCGCTGGCGGATACATTACTAGCATTCAACCGTAATAATCTTTTGCCGGTGAAAGATGAACCTAGGGACTTTGATGACATTCCACAGCACATTGTCGGATCCCTCGATGGATTAGGTCCATCCACCAGTAAAACGATGCATACACCACCTTACGGACCGAATCCTGCGTTACAGCCACTGACATTCCCGTCTCCCAAAATGATTCAACACAGGCCGAAAAATGTGTTATTCCGAGCCGCTAATCCCAGTGGAATACGAACAAAGTACGTTCAAATACGGCCAAATCCGAACGCGATTGTCTTCAAGTCTGAACCGGGTCAGGTACTCAAAGTGAAGTCGTTGGTCGACTTACAGGACCCATCTGTATCGTCACAACAGCCTGAATCTGTAGACAAGGCAGGGCTTCATGTGATTAATACTGCTGTTGCACCACCCAGTAGTAATGGACTGGGCGTTGTTGCGACACCGCCAAAAGACAACATGAACTACACTCAGATATTCAATTGTCATCCGTGTAGAGGCAAGTTTTCGTCAAAACTAGAGCTCTTTAGACACAAGCGAAAATGCACCGCGAACAACTTGTTTCCATGTCAATTCTGTGCGAGACATTTCCTGACGAGCGCCGATCTGCAAATGCACATTATGCTCTTGCATAAGGGTAGCGTCTCACAATAGCGCGATGTGGAATACTAATATATTATTTGTTTTTATTTTTTGTACATGCTACTTTGAGTTATCATCCGAAATATACGTATTATAGAAAGTTGTCATCCAGTAGAACGAATTGTTGCATAATTTTTTTTTTTTTTTTTACTTTTTTTACATAACTGATTTTGTATCGTGGAAATAGTTTTACTATTTATTGAATCAACAATCGTTCTAAATACTGGATTGCCACTGAGTACGGTTAAGCTCTAAATAGTTTGTAGGAATCAATTAAACAAAATTAAAACCTATATTGTTGAAAATATTCAAAATACTTTATTATTGAACGGATAGCTGCAAGACTTTTAGGACCATAATTATAAACAATCACATTAAAAATGTCCCCTCATAACTTGAGTAGAAAAAACATTTTTAAAACCATGGATGACTTATAATCTATTGCAGCAGATAAAAAGTAAAAACAAAACGTAAAACTTAAAAAACACTATGATTAATCTGTGTAAATCCGAGCACAAAAATATTGAAGACACGCGTAACAAATTTTACTCTGTCTTTTGAACGAGCTAGAGGTAATATAAGGGATGAATGGAAATGTTGATAGCATTTTGGGAAAAAGTAGACAACCATTAGGTATAAACAGCTTAGAGATAGATGGTAATAAACCATCTTTAGAAAATTCAACAGACTACAACCTCAACCACACAAAACACACAACCAAACAGTTTTGCTTTCCAACCGTTTTTCTCAAGTTGTCGTCTACTAGTGTATCGAGTGTATTGTTGAAGAAAATGTGCCTACGTGGTGGACGTTTTATGTTTAACCTGAGTGTTCAAAATAGTTGTTTCCCTCAAAACCTAAAAGTTGCTGAAGTTATATCACTTTTTAAAAAAGGTTAATAAGAAAAATAGTAAAACGGATGTTGATCTTATGAAATTGGGCTACTGGTACTATGTATACAGTTAAACTAACACAAAAATGATACAATTCCAGTCGTTACGAATTTAATTTCAACGAGGGAAATTGTAAGATTTTCAATGAAAAACGCCATTTTTGGAAAGAAAGTAAAACTTTCGTCTAAGCAATTTTAAAAGACCATCATTATAAATATCCAGAAAAAATATCTGCATGGCAAAAATATAATTTATGTACTTACCTGAAAGGACTCCTCTGCTAGATTGTTGAGTTTATTGCCCCGCAAACTGAGATGCTCCAATTGATCCAAATTCATGAAAGCTCTTCTCTCAATTTTTTCGATTTTATTATCGTCTAAATACAGCTCACGAAGTGCCTACAAATTGATATATGTAGTACGATTTTTGGTTTCACTAGTTTGCTAATTTGGACTCACTTCCAGGTCAAAGAATGTGTGCTGGGATATAGACGCCAAGTTGTTGAAGCGAAATGATATTTCCTCCAATTTGGAATGAATGTCTCCCTAAAGTGAAATAAAGCATTATTGGCATGTTTTTTCAACCAACTATAAGTCGGCAGTTGATATTATACAAACAAACACATCTAATCAACACGAAAAGCAAAAACAACTCCAAATGATAGCAGTTTTTACGTAATATGTAAATTACTTATGTTCGTTTGTGGACGCAGTCTATACAATTTACTATGAATCTTTTTACCTGAAATGTTCCCTTCATCACTTGTTCAATGCGATTATCGTGCAGCTCTAGCAATCTTAAGTTCTTTAAAAAATGAAAACTTGTATCACTCATGCTGGTGATTTTGTTATTGCTAAAGTCCAACTCCTGAAGGGACGTCAGATGTCTCAAAGCATCGGATGGTAACGAACCCCCCGAATAGCCATGTGATATTTTAAAGGAAATCAAGGAGTGTCCGATCTAAGCAAAATGTACCATTAAATATGAACGAAACCTCATTCAACTGACAAATCGAACCTCTGTAAAAGCGTCATTCTCAATCGTTCCAATGCCGTTCTCACTAAAGTCCAAGCGTTTTAGTCCACGCACGTGTTTGAACGCATGTGATTGCACTGTTTGTAGTCCGCCCCTCGATATTTGCAAGTCTTCCAGCTCCACACCGAAATCCATAAAGTCATCGGGGCCCAAGGATTGGCTACTCATTCGGGATATCGACAACGACCGCATGTTTCTCATTCTGGTCATACTTTTAGAAAATAAATAAAAGGAATTATAGCCAGTTAATTTTGAAATCAAATTACTTGCGCAGCGCTTGCAAATTTGTTGGGTCGTTTTTCTCGCCGCTTATATCCAATTTCAGCAGTGTATACTGGATGGCGTTGAACATTTCGGCCGGAGCTGTTAACTTGACTTTGTTGTCTCGCATACTTATTACCCTAGATGGAGAGAATCATAAGTTTATATGTTTGAGGTTTTTTTCCAAATTAAAAATGCAGATAGGGTGGGGATATATCGAAGAGGTTATGTTCTAGTTTTTCATATTAAGTTGGTTTTAAATTAAGTATGTTGGGCGTGAAAATTTTGAAAATTTTAAGAATATCAGTTGTTTAGTGACGGGAAAAGCGGGATTGATAATACAGCTTATCTCAACAGCCAAGCATGTGAGTAAACTCTTCGCTATCATAATCATGTAGTCGATATTACCGCCTAAAAATGCCTGTTACACTTACCTCAAAACATCGAAATTATTGAACAGCTTATTTGGTAAATCTGTAAGATTATTTCCCGATAGATCCAAAATTTGTAGAGTATTCACCAAGGTGTCAAATGCGACAGGCGATATGTTAGTCAGTCCACAATATCGCATGTATATCTCTCGAATTTTCGCCGGTTTGAAAGCATCTTCCTACAAAATTGCAATGAGAACATTTTGACCATCGTCGTCAATCACCGATAATCACCTTCAAAGTGTGAATAGGATTGCCATCGAAAAATGTTCGATTAACAGTTTCAAAATTTTGAAAAGAGCTCGGTCCAAGCATATTTATATGATTATACTCCAAATGCAAATTGTCCAAATTAAGCTTAGCCGTTGACTTGGTGCCATATGTCTCGTTGCCACTCATTGACCATATCACATTATGCGATATATCCAATGTTCGTAGGCTCTTTAGTGGCGACAAGGCGTCATATGGAATTTCAGATAAAATATTATCCGTTAAAAGTAACTTCATAAGCCTTGGCATTCCGTCACGGAATACACTTGGGTCGATTTCGTACAAGTTATTTCCACTGAGATCCAGTGTCTCGAGTATCAGTAATCCAGAAAAACTGTGCGACTGCAGCATAGATATACAATTGTCCTTGAGAATGAGCGTCTGTAAGGAATCTTCTAGTCCACGAAACGAATCATGATGAATATGAGTAATATGGTTATAGCCCAAATCGAGTAGGCGCAATTTTTGAAGATGCCTAAACGCCTTTGATGGAATTTCAACTAAGTCGTTCTGGGGTAGTATCAATTCCCAGAGGGATCGCTCCAAACCAGTGAATGCATCATCAGGAATTTCGGTCAGATGGTTACCAGAAATTTTCAAGCGATAGATTCCTACATGTTGCAATGTAAGTTAAATTCCACATGTAATCGAAGTATTTTTACTAACCTGTCGATTGCAGAAAGTATGGTTCAATCTCTCGCAGTCCAGTATTTTCCATGTGTAGCATAAAAACCTATATTAAATGTTATTACTGTTTTCTAGTTTTCTAGATTTGCAGGTTGATTTACCTTCGATTGATTGACCATCTTCGGCAACGCAGGAAATGGCACATTTCGACAATAAACTATACCGAGATCTGTGGATGACTTTGAGCATGTACACAAAGGGTTGTATGTGCATGGCGGATAGCGCATTTCTTCCGTTTCGCGGCTTATCGCTGCTCTAGTCAATGACGCCCATATCATTAGCGTAATAGAGATTATAAGTATAGCATATCCTAATTTGAAAACAATTTCCAAACCCTGTGAATAAAATTATAGTTCATAAAAAATAATGTTTGGATACCCTAATTAATAAAGAAATTGAAAATAAAATCAAACCACCACCGGTGATTTTGTATGTTTAAAACAAAATGACAAATAGCGCTTAAAATCTGCTCAAAAATAAGTTCAACAAATCGCGCTTAAAAATACTTAAAAGTATTTAACTTCTTATACATATAAATAGATTTTAGTACATACACTGCTCCTACTCAAATTAAACGAGTTTCGATGAAGTTCTTCGAAATACATATCGTGTCTTCAATAGAGACAGTCAAGCAAATTCAAAAGTTTAAAGTTTATTCCCAGTACTCTAGGCAAAACAATACGTCCTTCGCTTTGAATTCCCTAAAAGATGATTTTATTATTTACAAGCCGTTTATTGGTAAGCCCTTACGGTGTCAACTTTTCGAATTCCTGTAACTTCAAAACTCACGAAAATTGGATGAATAGTTCTTGAATTATGGAGGAACAAATAAACTATGCGGCTAGGTTCCAGAAATCGAGTGAAATCAAAATTGCAAATCGAGTGAATTCGTTTTCAGTGTTCTGCATTTCGAGCGCTTCGGAAACTCCGAAATTTTTTCGAAATCACAATTTTACTTTGTCTCAATTCCGAAAATTTTGAAATCGAAATCGAATACAGTGAAATGTAGAACTCAAAAATTCATTTCCGATTTCATTTCAGTGAAAGTGAAAAGTGGAACCTAGCAGATGGACTTTGCTTGCGCATCCACTCGCGTTTAATATTACCATTACGTAACCTATACTGGTCCTCTACTTAGGTACTATTACAGTATTATCTGGGGTCTATAACACAACATGACCCGTTGCACTTGACAAAAAAAATGATATTTTAACTAAAATAAGATAAAATATATCCTTGTTGGTGCTTTTAGTGATGTCCTAACAAAAGAAAATAAATGTGCAAAATGGAAGGAAATACACAGCCTGGCAAAAAGCCTAAACGTAGCCTAAACGCATAAGAATTGAACGTATATAAGGGACGTATTTTGGCAAAATGATAAGAAACGCACAACGAAAGTAGTAACTAAATAAGTAACATTAGAGTTAATATTTATTTTTTTTTTTTTTTGTTTTTTTTTTTTCATCAACAAGCTTTCTTTTTATTTATATATCTACTAACGAACAGTAACAAAAAATACTACATTATGAAAGTAATAAAAAATACGCAAAAATGAGCTTGTCAAGAAATTTGTAAAAACAATTTCATATATAATACATCTAGTTTAATGAAAAAAAAGAAAATTATTAATTTTTAGCTAATAAATAATAGATACTTTTGACAATTAGTTTGAAAGTAGTACGTTAATTACACAAAATAAATTTTAGGCATTAGGCATTACATTAAAAATGCACTTGGTCACTTTTGACAACATTCAAATCACCTTTCCTCATTGAACCACAGTTCTACAAGTGTTTCTTGACACTACTTGTCGTGTTCTGTTATACAATTTATATTATTTCCCATTTGTCGTCTTTCATCGCGACAATTGTCGAAGTGTTCACGGACTTGTCGTTTTGTGTTACATTATTTTTTACAAGTTGGCAAACTCTGAACCAAGTCAACGGGACAAAAACTTGTAAACAAATTTATTATTAAATTAAGGGCGCAGTAGCGCAGTGGTTAGTGTGCTGGACTACTGTGCGAGGGATCCCAGGTTCGATCCCCGGAAAAACACAAATTATATCTTGAGGTTTTTTCTACTGCGCCACCTCTCGCGAACGTCTGACAAACATCCGAGAGTATGACTGTCCTGAAAAAGCTTCTCAATTAAGCCGTTCGAAATCGACATTAAATTGTAGGTCCCTTCCATTCGTCCCTAAAATAGAAACTCACACAAACGAATGGTTGCGAGAAGCTAGGCCTAGGGTGACTACCGCCTGTTGCGCCACCTATTTATTTATTTATTTAAGGCACTTTTAGAGATGAGAAGCTCTGACATCTTTTATGGTCAAAACTCTAGAGAAAATTGTAGATCTCTTTATTAAAAGCTCAGTGGATAGTACCGACTACGTTGCTATCCTAAGTCACAACAAAATACAATCAAATCATACATCCTATCGAGAAGTCGCTCTCAATTTACCCTAGTGGCTTTCCACAGTAGGCGTATTTTTTTGGGAAGTGAGTATAACAAAACCAAAAGTGAGTATAACAATTTTGCATGTAAAACCAAAAGTGAGTATAACGGTTTTGCATGTAAAAGTAAAAGTAAGCTAGCTATAGATTCCCAAAAAAATACGCCTAGTGTTAACGCTTTGTGTTAGCTCAACCAAGATAGAGACGTGTCAGGTACGATCCTCAGAAAAATACAATTTACATCTTATACCCTAATTACATCTTATATCTCATCAACGAGTAGCTACTTATAAATAAAAATTATTTCAAAAGGCATTTTGTCCTACAAAAAAATATTATTAGTAAGGTCCAGTATCAATGATGTCACTGTTTGAGATCACCATTTGCTGTGCCATTTTTAGTTTCGCCTTTAGTTTTAAGAAGTTCACAATAGCTATAATTCTCCATAAAAATCTTACAATTCTAAGTTTCAGCTTAATTTAAAGCTGAGACTGAAATTCGACAAAATTTCCCAACAGAAACAGGATCAATCCCAACCAGCGAGAATCGTTGTTACTCCTCGCTTCCCCCCGCTCCGCTGATACTAGGATTAGTTATATGTAAGTCGTAATAGTCTCCAAAATGATTGATCGAAACTTTCAGGCGAATTTGCTGCTAAACGAGTTACGTTATGTGGAATTTGAGAATTAGGGTCCTGAGGTTTAAACGGCAGAATGAACTTTGTTCAAGATTTAAACGAAGCTGTGAAACCGAATTATTTGTTGAACCTAAGTTTAAACTAAAAGCGTAGTTTAAACATTCACTGTGAAACTGGAGGTTATTCAATCATAATCATAAAATATTTATCTGATTCTGACTTCATGAGAAGGTGCCTTTTAAAGCCGTGGTAGGTGCCTTTTTGAGTGGAAGGTTACGTGTTCGAATCCGAGTCAAATTGAAAACATGAAAAGTTTCAGCAAAAGCGTAAAGGTACATAAGTAACGTTGACGCTAGAACATCTGGAAACTTCTGGAAATTATAAGAAGAACACTAAAAATTAATAGCAATTCTCCCCTAGTCATTAGGAAGCAATCCGTGGAGAAAAAATATCCACAGCACACAATCTTTATCCTATCTCCCTTTTTCTTCCGACCATGTTTTTGAATATACGATAGGCAGTTACAATACCGAACTGCAAAAAAGATGCACAAGCTAAACTCATACCTCATTAGGCGTAAAATATTTCTAAAAAAAATAAATAAAATAAAAAGTTACTCATTTGAGAAACAACTATTTACGCAAGGTTATAGAGTATTAAATTTTCAACTATAACAAAGACAAAAATTTAAAATCGTTGAGTTATTTAAAAATTAAAATATGCTCTAGCTTCTCATAGCCATTCGCCTGGTAGCTTACAATTACATTACAATTATGTATTCGGTATCTGAATTGTTGAATTGAGAGGCTTGCTCAGGGCGAGGGCAGTCATTCTCGGGGGTTTGTTAGACATTCGCGAGAAGTTTGAAGTTTTCGTTTAGTAGGTAGGTGTCGCCACCAAGGCACTCATATCCGAACGTTGAACAGAAAGGAAAATGTATTACCGATGGAAGCGGAATCTATTGAGATATTCACCCTTATTCCCGTTGGCGTTTGTCGTATACGACTCAAGTGTCGTGTAGTTGTATAAATGGTATTCCGATTTTTTTCGAACTTTTGTTAACGACTTTATTTCTTTTTCTATGGGTTCACTGTTATGTCAAATTGCAAACACACCGACTTAAAAACGAAATGAAATATTAGTCGTTTATGACAAACGCCAAGGGGAATATGGGTGATTATAGAGACGTCACTTCGCATAGATAATTTCTCAAATTCCACCATAAACCCAATTATGTATAATAAAAACGAAAAGATAAATCATCCACTATCAACTGGTGTTATTAATACAAGATAATTTCCGAAAATTATATTATGCGCATACTTGAGTTTAGACGTTAGATGAGGCTTAGCTACGAGCGAAGCGACCCACCCCCACTCCATATAATTTATACAAGTCCGGTCTTTTTATTTCCAATCTTATAATTCAAGGATTATAATTCCATTCGTTCCAAAAATAGAAACTCACACAAAACGAATGGTTGCGAGAAGCTAGGCCTAGGGTGTCTACCGCCTGTTGCGCCACCTATTTATTTATTTATTTATTTTTATAATTCAAGGATATTGTGTTGTGGTCTTTTCAAAACTAAAAATGGTTTCTGGATAGCAGACAAACGAACCCAATCCACATAAGTCAGATGATCGAGAAGAACTTTGGATTTAAGAAAATAGTATCCACTAATTTTGCTTATGCCATTAAGTTTTATTTTTTTTAGCTGATCTTCTTTAG
The DNA here is from genome assembly GCA_955612985.1 of Cheilosia scutellata. Lineage (NCBI taxonomy): Eukaryota > Metazoa > Arthropoda > Insecta > Diptera > Syrphidae > Cheilosia > Cheilosia scutellata. Next base: position 22,742,768 of record OY015312.1, on the reverse strand, counting down.
ACCATTTTTTTATTCCGGTTTATGCAAAGAAACATCCATTTGCATAGTTATAGATTTTTTTTAAATATTAGTACACTGGTTAACAACTTTGCACAGATTTGTTATGTAACAATTTGTTGAGAATATTTTTTTTTTCCTGTTTAGCACCATACTTATTTTATTATGCAACTCACACTAACCATTTTATTTCAATTATTAATTCGTTTAACTATTCACTTCGACATAAAAATTATAAATTTTTCACTTGAATGCACACGTTTTTTTGATCGCTCCTTCATTCAGTTGCTTTATATCTATTAATCCTTCGAATGCAAATATCCTTTAAATTCTCAATAATTCGTTTAAAAAAAAATTATAATAATTGTAATTGTAGGCGCCCGACAGATCCTTTATACTTGAATCCTTAAATTTTCGTTTCTGCCATTATAAGACACGTCCGAACCTCAGCAACCGCTACGATATTCTGAACCGCACAATTCAATGGGCATTCTAGGTTTCTGGGATAGGAAAACGAGCTTAGCAACTAATTGGATTCCAATTCGCCATAATTTCGTTCGAATTCTTCTTTCACTTTCCACCCCACGTTTTCTATAATCTATGCTCGTTCACTGGGGCACCAGAGGATGAACTGGAGAGGCGCCAATTCTGAAAAAAGTGTGTCTTACTTTCTTTTAACTGTCTCTTTTTCAACACATGCTTTATTATTTCACCTAAATCCAGTGCAATGAATTATAATGGAAAATGTTCACAGGAAATGCATGTGTTGTAGAGTTACCAATCTATTTTTAAAATCGTCACGTATAATTTAAAAGTAAAAAAAATTACAAAATTACACTAAAAATAAATTTTGCTTGTTTTTTTTTTATATTCTTAATTTCTTAATTTCGTAACACAAGCTAACACTGTAATGAATAAGCCAATTTGGACACTTAAAAGTTTATATGGACTTACTCTTGTGGGGTTCATGGTAATTGGATTGGGTCATGTGAAATCAACGAATAATGAAAAATGTCCAATAATCTCCTTTAAAATAAGCTTTAAGTGACTTACCAGATGTTGTAGAAATCGACTTCAGTTTGGAAACCAAATCAGCCCGTTATGGATGTCTGCTTGACGTGTAATATTTAGCCAATATTCAGTAAATTGTCTCTAGCATTTATATGAAACAAACGACTTATTAATTAAGGCAGACAATTTTTATAAAATATAAAAATAAAACGCCTTGAATACTTAAAATACACTTATTTTAAACACATGAATTCTTCTTCTTAGATGGCGCTACAGTCCGGGGTGGACCTGGGCCTCAACCAACACGCCTCTCCAGTTAGCACGATCTTTGGCTGACCGCCTCCAGTTGCGCACTCCAAGTTGGTTGAGGTCCCCTTCCACTTGTGCGCGCCACCTAAGGCGAGGTCTTCCTCTACTGCGTTGTCCCTCCGGGTTGGAATCGAAGACTCTTCGGGCCGGAGCGTTGGTGTCCATTCGCTCTACATGTCCTAGCCATCTTAGTCGACTGATACGTACTTTTCTGACCAGGTCGATGTCGCTGTACAGCTCGTAGAGTTCGCTGTTAAATTTCCTCCTCCAAAGCCCGTCAACGCAAACGGGACCGAAAATCACTCGAAGAATTTTGCGTTCGAAGCGACCAAGGAGATCTTCATCCGCTTTTGATAACGTCCATGATTCTGCGCCATAAAGCAGGACTGGGATGATGAGGGTCTTATATAGAGTCTCCTTGGTGTTTCTCGACAAGGCCTTACTAATCAATTGCCTTCTTAGGCCAAAGTAACAGCGGTTGGCAAGTATAATTCTTCAAACACATGAATTAAGGCACAATAATAACGGGAATGTGGTGTGGTATACGATTGGGAATCTCAGTTAACAAATAAAACCCAGGCAAATAAAATCTCATCGCTGCCGGAATACATCTTCAGTAAAAAAGAAGAATAAGAAAAAATATATCAACAATGGGCGCGATAAATATTTATAACACGATTATAAAACCCCATTTCGAATTTTGTTCAACCGTATTATTCATGGGAAATAATGAAAATATTAATAAACTTCAAATACTCCAGAATAAAGCTATGCGCACCATCCTTAAATGCAGTATTTATACACCTATCGAATGGATGCTGTCTTGTTTGCAGTGTATACGATTGGGAATCTCAGTTAACAAATAAAACCCAGGCAAATAAAATCTCATCGCTGCCGGAATACATCTTCAGTAAAAAAGAAGAATAAGAAAAAATATATCAACAATGTGCGCGATAAATATTTATAACACGATTATAAAACCCCATTTCGAATTTTGTTCAACCGTATTATTCATGGGAAATAATGAAAATATTAATAAACTTCAAATACTCCAGAATAAAGCTATGCGCACCATCCTTAAATGCAGTATTTATACACCTATCGAATGGATGCTGTCTTGTTTGCAGTGGTTAAATATTAAACAACGTATCATATATAATGTCATAGTTTTTGTTTATAAAATGAAGTATAACATGGTCCCTAAGTACTTGTCATCAAATTTAATATACACGCAAGATGTTCAGCCTTACGGTTTAAGAAATAATTCTTATTTTAGATTAGAACTATATAGAGATTCCCGAACTCAAAATATGTTATTTTATAAAGGATTAAAACTTTTTAATGAATTGCCTATAGAAATTAAAAACGAAACTCTTTTTGCACGCTTTAAGCGTTTATTAGTACTGCATATAAAAGATACAGTTGCTTAATTAGATTCCAGTAGAATTATTACTTTTCTTGTTTTAAAATGTAAATTTAAATTTTTTTTTTTTTTTTTTTTTAAGTATATGAATTATTGTAATAGTAATCTTTACTAAATAAAATACTACTACTACTACTAAAAAGCTTGCCTCCACCCACTCCAGCTGAAGGAACTCCACTCGAATGTGTGAAAGTCTTTCGAATCCTTGGGGAAGAGTTTGTGAAAAACCGAACTCCCCTTCAGCTATTGTTTTCTGAGAAATTTTCCGATACTGTAGAGACTATTTGGAGGCTTGCACATATATAGGTTTATCCGATAAGCTATTAGGTCTGTGGGTATAATACGAACGAGTCGCTCGAGATAAAAACATAGATTTGTATCTGTTTGTAAAAAAAATAATCGAAAATATGCTCCAGTTCGACAGCAGAGTTAAATATTTTAGCTCTCACGGATTTCGTTTCGTTCTGGACATATTTCTAGAGAACTACAACTTAAAACGATTTAAATACAAAAATAACACCTATCGGGAAATAGCTCAGGACGCTGTTGTAGCTTTGTTTGTCTTTTCCCAGGAGGTTTAAAAAAAAATAAAAAAACATAACACCTCAAATAAAATCCAAAAGCATTGGTTACCCTAAAGAAACGAAAAAATATTATCATGTTATACTCTCCAACAGCTAACTAGGGTGAACACTTGTAGGGATTCGTCACGAACCCAATATCCACCAACAAAAAGATAAATACAATATTATTAGAAGTAGTTCTACTAAAAGAGAACATTAATCTCTAAAAACACAGATTCCTTTCCATGTCTCTGCTTGATCACTGTTTTGTTGATTTTCTTTCCTTGTACACGTTCCTAATACTTTAACTGGGTGAAATAGAATTGAAAACCAATATAAATTAGCGTTTAAATATTTATGTATTGATTTGCTTGTTTTATAAAATATTTCATAACGAGGGTGTATGTAATAGAAAATATAACATTATGTAAAATTATGTTTCTGTCAGCAATATAAAACTTAATTGGTTTGCTTTAGTTATTTCAGTACATTTGCCCTATTTTTAGAAAAAGTATAGAATGCAATATAGTCAGGTATACCTTACGTAGGTAGGTTGGTAGGTTAGGTATAGGTACTTACGTAGTGCATTCGCATTGTAGAATTAATTACATTTATTATTTATGTTGTTAAAGTTATGAGAATGTTTGTTGATTTTATTTATTAAAGAGCTTAATACTTATTTTATTTATTAAATAGAGTAATAATTAGGCCCGCCTTGACTTGATTTTTGTATAGTTCCAACAAAAATAAATATTGTCTTTAACCATTTCCTTGTCTAAGGGAAAATATAAAATAATAAAATAAAAATAAAATAAGATTACTTTTTTTTTAATAATTTATAAGATTTAAATACCATCAGTCTGATAGCATTCAGCTGCGTTTGAGGGGTATATATTCTCCATTGAGTAATAAAAAGTACTTTGAACCTCTCGAAAGGCGTTCTTTGAGCATAGTGTTATTTTACGCGAATTTGGATCCTTTCTACAATTGAAAATGTTTGATATGTATATTATTATTATTTTATAAAGCAACTTAAATAAATCATTTAGTTTCTAATATTAGGTTAGGCTAGATTATATTCACCCTTATTCCTGTTGTCGGTTGTCGTATCGTTGTAAAGCGATACTCAGTTTTTCGTGCTAATTTTCTGTACTGATTTTATTTCCTTTCCTGTTGTTATTTTAAAACATTTGTCTCAAAACAGCACCGACTTAAAAATGGAATGAAATATGTATTAACCGTTTATGACAAAAGACAACGAGAATAGGGGTGATTTAAGTTTAAACATTATTTGGAAAAATAGATGTTTCGACTTTGGGGTTAAAATGTTCGTAGAGATGTTAGTATTTGACCCATTAGGGCTTCTATTATAGATCAAGAGGTTTTACCCGCCTTAATCTCCTGAGTATTTAAAAGTTCAGTTACATATTTCCTTTTAACATGGTTAAGGCGTCGTTTATAGCTATCCGTAAAATGCATCCGTAAAAATACGACACAGAACAAAACTGAAACATTTAATTATAGCATATCATAGGAAATCAGTGGAACCTGTTGTGGAAATGCCTGAGAAGTTGAACAGAAAAAGTTTTACCTACGGAAAAATTAATAAATTCGTTTTCAAGAAAAGTTGTAGATTAATTGCTTATTTTTTTAGATGAACTGAATTTTTAATTCAAAAGCAACATTTTAAGACCAAGATTGAGTTCTGCCATTTCTTTGCCCATACTATTTATTGCAATTTGCAGAATTTTTTCAACAGTTGAAAAGTTGCTATGGTTGTTTGTCCAGTTTGAAACAGATCGCTAGTGTATAAAATGTATAGCACTGGACCTAACATACTGCCTTGTCGTACACCAGCTTTAATTTGTCTTATGTCGTTTTCGATTGGTAATCCAGAAGCGTCCGGAAGAACTTTCCGCGATTCTGAATTCAAATCCAGAAGCAAATTTCTCTTCTTTTCAATAGAAGAACTGTCAGTTGAGTGCCAATCGAACGCTTTCAGAAGCGTTCGGATTGCTTCCGGACGATTCTGGATTACCAATCGAAAACGACATTAGTGTGAAATAATCCGTCTCTGTTTAATTCTGAAGAATCGATCGGATATATATGACTCCAGAATTGTCGAATACTGCGTCGGTAGTTGCTTTTCTAATTTGTGGATCAATCCTTTGTGCCAGACTTTCTAAGCATGTACTTTTGTACGTTATTTTTTTCGCAATTTATGGCAGTTAATTGCATTCATAAATCACGATTTTACTGTGGCATCCGCGAGCTCATTGACAGCGTCCGAAGACCCAGAAAAGCTCTACAGAACTGTCTTTTTTAGTCTATAGCGAATGTATCCTATAATGTGTTGTTGGTGATATTTTGAGTAGCTTGTGTATATTTTGCGCTCCGTATTTTGCAAAAGCTCCGACTGTGAAGACTAATGTGAATGACGGAAAAGCACTCTTCGAAACTGCCGTGCCATTTGCATCGACATATGTTTCATCTTTAGATTTGGATGCGCGCGTTGGTAAAACATAATCATCATCCTAGTGTTTATCACTCGTCAAGTAAAAATAACTAGGAAAAGCGAATAACAAATAATAATCAAACCAACCACACATTCCCGTGTTTAAAATGCGACTCGCTGTTGGCCTGTCGTTCTAGTCGAAACGTAAGGTAGGTTGGAAAGCCGGATCAGCGATTGGTTGACTTGCCATTTCGGAACTGAAACGATATTGCTGCGTAAGCGAAACAATGTTAATGGCTTTGCTGAAGCGGATATTAGTGCACGACAATATTATTTCAACTTTGTAGGTTGAACAAACAAAGATAATGTCATGCCAAATTTGGGGCACAACACCAGCTTCTTATAGTTTAGAACAAGATCGTCTGCATATAGGATATGTGTGTAGATTCAATATAAGTTGTCCACAAAAGATCTTTCGCTGAAGAGCCCGCTATAATATACCTAAACGGAAATGGAATCGAAATTCACACTTTGCTAATTTTCTTCAAAATCTACTCTATTTAGTAGGAGTGGGATGGCGAATCTTATATAGAGTCACCTCAGAGTTTCTTGACAAGGCCTCACTACTCAATTGCCTTCTAAAGTCAAAAAAGCTACGATTGGAAAGTGTTAACAATTTGATTGTCTACTTACCCTTCTAAATGTTGCACAACACAGTCAGCAGCTATTGGAATTTCAATCTTATCAACCAGAGATTCATCGATAGCCTTGTACGATCGGGGACTCTTCTTCAATAGTTGCTCACAAATACAAGAATACACTGCGAACAAGAAAAAAAAATCACGAACTTCTTTTCATTGGATTAGCTTTACCATACCATTTTCTAAATTCAAATTTATTTGAATCAACAACAAATGCTCGAGCGCCAAATGAATCTGCAGCAAACGGGCTAGCTTCGCTTCGACGTCATTTCGATCAAATTTACTATTTTGAAAGCCCACCAAATCTGATTCTCTGTTCTTCTTGGTTGCTGTTGAATTACTATGAAGGAATGTCTTACGATTCGATGCCGGTGTTGCATCATCGCGTATCGCACTTCTAATAGATTTCCGTACGTTTATTGGCACATCCCCGGAGTCGATGCTCTCCGGCTTTTGCCTTTAAATTCAATTGAGTAAAACTATAGGCCTTAAGATTAACACACCGCACATTACTTACTCATATGCCGCCTTCAAATCGTTCGAGTTGCACATCTTACACTCTGTGAATATGTACTCATAGTCTTTAAATAGTTTTTCTAATCCGATTTCTAGCAGCAGTTCCAATGGTTCCGAACCACTCAGACATGGTATAGCTAAGCGGTGTTGCGAAACTCCGTTAATTATTTCCGCCAACCTATTGTGATTTGTTGGCAGATTCTACAAAAACAAACGAAAATGCATTCAGTGTTCAACATACGATTACTCATGCACACAAATAAGAGAAAGCTTCCAATCAATATGTCCTTATTAGATTATGAATGATTTAAATTAAACAACCACGAGGCACTATACAACAGTTAACCATGAGTGCGAGTACTTGTCTTTGTTCTGAACCGGAAGACTTAACGTGATGAACATTTGTTATCGATTGTCTGCTTTGTTTGTAATTACCACAATATTGCATTTGGCAGCGCATTGGAAGACATAGTTCAGAGCCTGTTTGAGATCCTTGTACGATGAGCAACCTATAGATGAAAATGCTATTGAAACGAATTATGTAATATGGAGTATTATGTAAATGGATATTACATTTTAAAATGTCCCATAGTTTATCCGTTAGATCTGTGAGGGTACGCTCCTTAGCACGTTGAACTACTGCCTCAATTTCGAAACAGGTTCCATCCGTGTCCAGAAAACCTGAAAGTTCCGTCATAACGCCCAATACGCTGTCTTTCAAGTCCTCTATTTCGATACCTCTGTAAAATAGATTAGCATTACTTTGCATCCATTGCGAATTCCTATGTTATTTCTTCACCTTCCACAGCGATAAACGGGCTCCTTGCTCACATCGTTCCCCTCTTTATATACGACAATATCTTCTTTGATGTACGTTAGAATCCTTAATTGATTGAGAAACTCTTCAGTCGGTGATGAACAATCATTAACTGAGAACGTTTGAAAAAGCACAACATCGCTGTTCTTTAGATTACTCAAAAACGAATGCAACGACGAAGTGGACCACGACACTTTAAGGCAAATGTTTGATTTTATATTGAAGAAACAATCGATTTGCGTATCTATCTTGGAATGGTTGCTTATTAACAACATGTGCTGTTCGAATAGGTCTTGTGACTTGACCCCAGCAGTCGGAATGATTCCCTTAAATGTAACTATTCCTCGAATGTTGAGATTCGGCTGAAATTCCATTTCCATAAGAACTGTCTTGTCTTCATCGGAACCATCGCAGAGGATCCATAGGGATCCTTGGGAGGAAATTGCTTCTTTTTGTAGATTAAAATCGCACAGAATTGATCGCGCTACATCAACTGGAAGACCCTTGTAGCATTCTTCTTCGGCGGACCAAGGCGTTTCAGAGGATAGCCTCAGATCTATAGATATGTCTATGGCATCGACGTGGCAATCATCTTTTAGGGGTGATCCTGTTAGATTAAGATCATCGTATTGTTTAATGTTCAATTTGGAAGGAGACATTGTATTGGCGATGTACTTCAATTTGCTAGGGTCCTGTAGAGACATTTAAAAAAAAAAACTTTTTACAAAAATTACAAACTACACATCCTGCCTACAATTTAAAACCAAACGGAAACATTTCAACAATTATGGGAAGACTCGGCACTTAACTTTGAAACAGAAATGGTATGTTGTCCACAAACCACCGTTTAGTTAATTCATGCACGTTTTTCGAGCACTTTGCTTAACTGAAAAGACACCTTGCAACGAATAATTTTTTTTTTAAGTGCATAATGCCCTTGGAGGATGACAATAGGTATACTAAACTTTCAATATTACCCACAGAGTTTATTTTTAGTAGGTATATACATCTCACATTCTCCAGATGCAATACCGACTGGATTTCAGAGCCCCCTACCGCGTTGGCGATTTTAGGGTGATATTGACCTAGAAACTGAAACATTAAGCTACTTCTGTATTAAATGCTTATAAGCAGACAAGGACACATTTCGTTAAAAAGGGCTGCTCGTTTCGGCAGATAAAATGCAGATAGATTTAATTTGTATGTTCCACGAAACAAATTGGTAGAATTTCTTATCTTCCAAGAATATAGACCAGTAAATAATTATTATTATAAAACATACATCAGCAAAACTTCTCTGTGAGCTCAAGATAATTCGGTATTTTGTAAATTCTAAAAAAAAGTTTTGACTAACATTCTCACCTCTTTATAGACAAAAATTACTTTATTTGTTTGGCCGGTCATCGTCTGAAGATATGAAACTGGTGCACTATATATTGAATTGCATTCAGGAAAACTTCGACGCAAAAGTGCGTAAATATTTGCCAAATTTAAAGCCATAATTAGAAGCAAAATAAGAATTTGCGAACAATCTGCAAAACACAGAATCACACAGAACAACTGTCAAACAAATTAAATTTAAAAAAAAATCCCGTTGAATCTGTTGGACTGTCAGTTGATTGTCAAAGTGACTCATAAGCATGCGTCTACTTAGCAGCAGATGGCTGTTGTTAGGTTAATCTATATACCAATAGGTGGCAAAGGTTTCTAGGTACCTATAAAAATTTTAAAATTGTTTCTTGAACCGAACATGTGGTCCTACCAACAATTAAAAATGGGAAAATTTATACATACCTACCTACATGTCGGTCCACGGCAGGACACTGTTGTTCTCTGAATGTCGTAATGTCGTCGAACACACATTTGGCATTCACCAGTATTCCCGTTGGCGTTTGTCGTAAACGACTAATTCATTTCATTTTTAAGCCGGTGTTTGTAACTTTTTTGAGACAAACGATTTGAAATATCAATGAGCCAATAGAAAATAAAATAAAATCGTTAACAAAAGTTCGAAAAAAATCGGAATACCATTTATACAACGACACGACACATACAACGACACGACGTATACAACAAACGCCAACGGAAATAAGGGTGATTAATAAAAAATTGAGAAGAATTCCCTGTCAATGAAAACGGGACAAAACATGTTACTTAAAACCTCTCCTTCGAGGATTTTTTTGTGTGTAGATAGTTGCGACAATTGGACTCTGCCAATGTCCTACATTTTTATACAACACCCAACCACCACCTTATGTCAACCATACCGTAAACTAAGCAACATTTTTTAGATATCAATTACAGAATGATACAGTATCGTTGCCTGTAAATTATTACAACTTGAAAACCAAGTCCACAAATAACGCATTTTACATACAATGAGTACTTTTATTGTAAAGTAAAAAATGTTACAGAATCATACAGCTAGCCTAATACATATTGTACCCTAAACTACTACTTCTTGGAGCGGGCTTTCATTCTCCTTGACTTTCCTAATCGTTTGTTAGCACCTGGTGCCGCCTTAACACCTTTACCGCTCTTCGATCCGCCTCGGAAATTCTTTGTTTTCTCGACCCCCATAGCCGATGCTTTCGTGTTTCGCTTCATTCCCTTCTTCTTACCACCAAAACCAAATTTCTTATTACGTGTCTTCCTGTTGTCAGCCGATTGTTTCTTCTTGGCTTCCAAGGCTTTGGCATCCTCTAAGAAATCCAAGTTCTTCAATTTACCCTTGCGGAACTTCTTCAATTTATCCAGCATATCTTTCTTTTCCATTTCACGCTGAACCTTTGTCTGACTGGCGAGCATTTTACCCATCTTACGTTGCTCACGGATTTGTCTGATACGTTCCGACTTCGCTTGTCCCTCTTGTTTGGCCATAAGATTTGAGCGCACTTTCTGCATATGTTCATCAGTTTTAGCCATTTCGGCAAAGTAATCGTCCGGTCGACGTGTGGCAATACCCAGTTCGTGTAACTTCTTTATTCCTTCGATAACAGCTGCTTGGGCCTGACGATGAAAGAGCATTTCACGTTTAAAATCGTTTAGTACTGGATCTTCCTCTGGCCGGAGATAAGGTATTTTGGCGTTTCCTTTGAATACACTGGCTCGTTTTTGTTCGTGTTTCTCCAACTGAATTGCGAGCTCAGGCGCTAGGGGTGCCAAGTCATTAACCATGTCCATGCGTTCGATCCATGGCAGATCTTGTTTAATTTCGTCAAGCTTTGCTGTGATTTTCAACTGAAAGATTATTAGTTAGTGAAATGATTACTTTTTAAGATATCGCTGAGTACTCACAGTATCATTTGCCGTTTCGCGATTAGGATTAAATTCAATGTTTAGTCCAGGCTTTATGTCTCCTCGGGCAAAGGCATTTTGAATCTAAGTGCATTAGAGATTGGATGAATTTGTAACAAGGAGTGGACAGTTAAATTACCTCTTCGTCGGATGCATTGAAGTCCTCATCATCCGAATCGGAGTACATAGAAAAATTTGCCATCTTTGTTTTAGATATTTTATATAAATTTTTAACCAATTCACTAAACTTTTAACTTTCGGCAAAACAAAAACTGACACACGTGCTTTACTTGACGATAGGAAATGTCAACAAGAAATTAGTTCAAAAATGTCAAATATGTGGAATGCAATTACGTTGTTAAGTTGAGTGCGCACTTGTGGGCTTTTATTTGTGGGACGAATGGGTTAAGGGTCTATACACATAAGTGCGAACGAACAATTTGATAAAATGAGAATCAAAAAACTTTTGAACGCATGAACACTTTATTCGCTAGTTTGTGGAACGCGAATTAAATGATGTGGAATTCGAAATTTCGTTATTTAAACTGTTTATAAACTTGTTTTCTCAATAGGCGTATTTTTTGGGAATTGAGTATAACAAAACCAAAAGTGAGTATAACAATTTTGCATGTAAAACCAAAAGTGAGTATAACATAATTTTTTGGGAATCTATAGCTAGCTCACTTTTACTTTTACATGCAATACTGGTATACTTACTTTTGGTTGTTATACTCACTTTTGGTTTTACATGCATAATTGTTATACTCACTTTTGGTTTTGTTATACTCACTACCCAAAAAATACGCATTATAGTAAACACTTTTTAGGTATTATTCAGAATATAGACTAGACGCGTTTGTTGCCATACACAGTCAATTATTATTGTCACCAAATGTTAAGAAAATTGTTTTATGAGCCAATTATAGATGACGTAGGACTGACATTGCAGCAAAATGTCCGTTGGCAATTGATTTGCCACGTGGTCTCTAGACCGAGACCAAAAATATTTTTTAATGGTAATTTTGATGTTTGTTCGTTCGTTGATCTAATCTGTTCTAAAACCTACTTTTTAATTAATTTTATTTAGAAGTATTATTAATTTATGTTGTTCTCTAGTTACCTACAGCGTTATTTTATGATTTAAAACTTTTATTTATATGAAGGAATTTGAAAAAAAAAAAAACAAAAAAAAATACAAATACTTAGACCGTCTGTCAATTGAGTTAAATAATTATCCTCGGATAATTTTCTGACAGTAGGTATCGTAGTGGAAAACGAATTTTCAGCTGTCAAAAAATTATCTGCTCCGGGAGCAAGATAATAAATTATTCGATATGCTAATTTTTTGACGTTTCTTGATCTGTCTTGCTTGAGTTTTGCTAATATGTTGAAGAGGAAATAAAAGATAGAGTTTCAATTAATTAATAGCGCAAAATTCGATAAATCACTGTTTTAAGATTGGATTTTGTTGAACTTTGTTGTATGCACCTGCAAAAATAAACAATAATAATAATTAATACGATAATTCAAATTATTTAAATAAACATACCCAATTTGTCACCTTTCCGTCGTCTTTCGTTTCGATGATTTGTTTTATTGTGGATGGGTAGCATGTGTCAATCTGACATCCCAAAAATTCCCTGAATTACCCTCAAGGGAAATTCAATAAAAGTAATGCCAAGTCTATGGTTATTTGAAAGGCTAAGAGAAAATAAACAAGGGAGTTCTAGGAGAGGTTTAGAGAGAAGATTAAAATTACTCTCTAGCGGCTTATTTTCATAAACGGCATAGAGAGTTGGAGGAATTACGTGATCAGAGAAGCGGAACTGAGTTCTATGAACCTAACCGACACTTGATGTACAACCGTCACACAGTACAGTGCAGTATAACGTATAAGTTAAACAATTGGTGAAATAAAATACATTATTACAAAGTGGTACAGTGGACATAGTAAGTCCGAAAAATAGAAAAATTAAAAGGCGAATTACAAGAAGTATCCGAAGACAAGGGAATCAAGTAAGAGTGTTATTTTTGTGTTTTGTTTGTCAAGTATTTGAATATTGTGTTTTAATACAGGCTGGAAATAATATCGAAATTCATTGAGGCGATAACGGGGAAGTTTAAGTTCAAAGTGAAGTAAGAAAGTTCCTTTTTGTGTTTGTCAATTAATTAAAGATTATGTTTTAAAACAGGCAAATAATTTTAAACGAAATTCATCAAGGCGATCACGGACCAGTTAAAGAAAGTATTCGTGATCGCCAAATTTTTTTGCGAATACCACATAACATAAAATCACCATCTTTGTGCAGTGCCATAAAGCCGCAAATTAAAGAATTGTGGGTTCAATAGAACAGTCGTTACGCGTTTAAATAAAGCAGGGGTCGGAAAGAAATTCGCGCAATTGCCCTTGAGCAATTGACCCCTGGCTTAAATCGACAATTACATAATTAAATTAACGACCAGATTAGCGAATAGTTTGCCCTTGAGCAATTGACCCCAATCTCAACGACCGCCATCATTATTAGCGGCCACCATCTTTTTTTTGCTATCAAAGAAAGAGTTAGGCCTGGTTTAAATGCAAAACTCAACATTTTCGCAATAATTCCAGCAAAAATACCTCTTCGGAGTTGATTCCTTTTTTTTTGTATGCTGCACAAGTTCCTGTAATTTATATCTATAGTTTAAGTAAGCGTGATTTATGTTAATAATTGTTTTCTTTCGTTAAGTACCATTCAGTTGTAAGAAATTTCGTCTCCAGGTCGTCCCATATTAGTTTCAACATTTTTTTTTGTCGCTAAAATCTGCCACAAAGGGTAGTAGAACCACCTAAGAAGAGCTCATTTTAGGTAGGGGGTCGGCAAAGTCGTTTTGGTTGCATGGAAAAAAAATACATGCTCGTGGGATTGACATAGGAAACATAGTTTCATTTTTTTTGTAATTTGTGTGTTTAGTTTAAGTAATTCGTTTAGTTCTTTTATAGTTTCAACCAATTTTATATTTTTTTATTAGTTATAAGCATAGATTCAATTTTTATATTAAGAATTTCCATGAATAAATCACGCTTCAAAAATCGAGATGGTCAGCGTTCTTTCTGAAGCACCTAGTGCATGATGAAGCAGTAATTTTTTAAGTTTTCAGGGGTGCCTAGGGGCGATAGAACATCTTTGGCGATGATGGTATAATACACTGGTGACATCGTCTGCTTCAAGGGGAAATTCAAAATGGCCGCCGGATTTTCAGGTGGGGAGGGAGAAGGCCATCGCTGAACAACACCGCAGCGCCCTCAGTGTGGTAAGACCCAGTCCGTCCGTAGTAATTGTGACACTTGTTTTAGTATTCGGCATGTTTTATGTTTTGTTGTAGGCTACGTCGTCTAGCGGGGACAAGAACCACCCCATTCGGCGAGCTTAGCCGTGCTTCGCCAGCATGCCGCGCTCCTCGCTCGCGACTTTCATTCCCTTTCTATTCCGATCCCATCCTAAAGTCCCATCCACATCCCTGCTTCCCATCTTTTATTCACTCCCAGCGCCCTCTATATTCCAGCAACCGGCCTATTACAAATGGCGCCCAACGTATTTTTTTTGTTGTCCAATGTTCGTCCTAGTGTCTTGTCCACAGTTGATCTTGTTGCCATCATCAATGGATCCGTAAGTCTTTAATTGGATAGTTCTCTAACCTGCCATATTGAATTGCGACGGATCGCAATGATGATGACAACAACAACAATTGGCATCTGTTTTTTTTTTGTTTGTCTTGTCTTTCTACTCTTTACTTTTAAATGTGAAATTTACTTTCCTGTCTAAAATTTTAAATTTCTTTTCAAATTTGTTTCGTCTTAGTTTTACGAGCATAGTGGCCTTGTTTGATGTCGTCTAGTTATAACATGTAGCACTGTCTCGTACCTTATTCAATTTAGCTTTCTCTCTTTTGTGTGTGTGTATTGGACCGTCCCTTGTCTTCCAACAATTGTCCTTTGGCACGTTTGGAATTGCGGAGATGTAAAGATATGCAATTTGTGCGTCCTATTCTATATATGTTTGAACTTTTATCACACTGAGGGGTTTACAACAACATTGTCCGTCCGCAGTCATTTATCTCAGCTGCTGTCATCGGTTTAACCAGCAAGTCACTCAATACCGCCGAAGATCGCAACCCGAAGCACCCCGCTTTACATGATAAACACAAACACCAATCCAAATTCAATCATTTTATTTTATTATCTCGTTCATTTTAGTACACCAATACTTAAACATTTTATTCATAGTTTACTACAGTAGACTATCCTATTTTATTACGATACCTTTTTTTTAGACAAACTTCCATTAACAATCTTAACCACAAGTATATATTTCGAAAAAAAAATTATTTATTAATATCTACCAATTAAAAACTACTTAATACACTCTACACTTACTTGGCAAACATATTTTTTTTTTATTGTTTTAGTCTTCCTCTTACTCGTCTTTTTGTCTTCGTTAGTTTTGAAATGATTTCATCTGAAAGAGATAAGAAAAAGGAGAATCAAAAGAAAAGAAGAAGTAGTAGCTTTGATGAAAATAGAGTACTCACTCGTTCCGCTACTGCACAACAAAATCCAACAAATTCCGGTACAATGCCGAAAGTCCAGCACAGTCCTCCTACTAATTCCACTGCACAAGCAGAGTCGGTAAAACAGTTCGCTTTTCCTCCTCCACCTCTCGTGTCGTCTAATCAGAGTAGCTCTTCTGAATCTCTACCTGCTCCTTCATTTAGCAGCCTGAGTCAAATGGGTGCAGCTAGCATTGAAGCTCAGGACCATAGCCTCGATACTCTAGTCGACCTGAGAGAATCAGAAAACAGTTTGAATCATAACCAAGCAAATGATGTCCAAAAATGTGATAAAGGAACTTACCTTCTGTCACCCACATTGACATCAGCTATAAATCAAGCAGTGGCTAACGCTTTTGCCGCATGTCAAACTTCTCTCAGAAATGAGATCTCGGCTAATCTGAGTAAAGAAATGAAAAATAATATGTCAGATTTAAGAAAAGATTTAGGCAAATTTAATTATCCACCTCCAACACATACAGAGACGGTAGTGCCGGTATCAAAGCCAGCTCATATTCAAACCCAGGTTCAACAACCACAGCCACAACAAGAACACTTAATATCGCAGCTTAATGCGGAATCCAGACCGTTCATTCCAGTTTCTTCTCAAAACCCTAGGAGAAATAACCACTCTAGAGAAAGCAATGGGACATATCATCGACCAAATAGCCAACAACATCAGGTGCATACTCAAAATTTCACTCCGGGTTCGTACCCAGGACTTCCACTGTACGCTCCCAATGCAAATCCCCAATTAATTGCACGAGGTCCGATCAAAATTGATAAATGGGGTATATGCTTCGACGGGAACCAGGAGACACTAACAGTGGAAGATTTCATTTTTCGGCTGGAAACTCTCCAACGCCAATATGAATGTTCATGGTCTGAGATTTTGAGAGATTTTCATCTTCTACTCTCAGGTACCGCCTACGAATGGTATTGGCAATTTCAGAGAACGAGTTATCGCCCTGATTGGCCAATACTTCGGGAGTCATTGATCCGACAGTTCCGTAACACAAAATCGGACTTCGAAATTATCCGAGATATAATGGATCGTAGGCATGGTATCTGGGAGTCGTGTGACGATTTTTTCGCTGCTATTTCGAAACTTAGGTCGCAATTACAAATACAAATACCGGAGGCTGAGTTGGTAAGAATAGCAAAAAGAAACCTCAACGATAAAATAGGCAAGTTAATATTTCCCATGTCGATATTTTCCATGGATCAATTGAGACATGCATGCAAGGAGGCTGAAAACGCTTTTCCGGTTAGGGATGCGCCCAAACAACATAGGCAACCAGCAAAGTACGTAACGCATGAGATAGAATATCTCGAAGAAGCTGCTTATGATGGGGATGAGCAAGTTGCGGCAGTACAGTACGCTGGTGCTCGTCCTAAAGTCTATGCAAAATTCGCTGAACCAAGAGTATTAACTTGTTGGAACTGCAGGACTGAGGGACATATGTTTATGGATTGTCCATCAACAACGCGCAACATTTTCTGTTATAGGTGTGGAAAAGAGGGTATAATAACTCCCAACTGTAAGAAATGTAATCCGGAAAACAGGGCGAGGAACGTGATGTCTTCGGGGGAGTCGCGTTCGACCCAGTTCCCCGAGAAATAGGCACCCAAACAGAAGAAGCAGTTCAACATGATGAACCACCGTTGGGTCAAACCAAATTATTGATAAGGGATAGAAAAGTCGAATTAGAGGATAATAACAGGGAAAGATTCGTTATTAGACCACTTCACGTTAGAATTAAAGAATATAATAGGATTAGAGATAGAATTTTCAATGTCAATGTTAAAAGTGTGTCTCAAAGAATTTTAAATACTAGAAAGAGATACCAATTGAGAAAACAAGTAAGAAAGAGCATATCGTCAACGGTAATAGATACCACAACAGACCCAAGACCATATGCTAAGATTAACATTGCAGGGAAAGAAGTTTTTGGCCTACTAGATAGTGGAGCCAGTATAAGCATACTAGGTAAAGGCTGTATGGATTTTGTTAGAACAATAGACTTACCAATTTATTATTTTAGATCCGAGGTCAAAACTGCAGATGGTAAAAATCAGTCCATTGATGGGAAAATTCAAGCTCCAGTGGAGTACAAAGGTCATAGCCAGCTCATAACATTTTACCTAGTCCCTAGTCTGGACCAAGAACTCTATTTAGGCGTGGACTTTTGGAAGTCGTTCCAGATAGCACCTAGTATAATAAGCTCCATATCAACTTCAAATATTTCAAATAATTTAGATACTCACCGATTGTCTTTTGAGCAGCAGTCCAGGTTGGAAGCAGTCAAGTCAAAGTTCATCTGCTACACTCAACATGGGCTCGGAAAAACAGCCTTAGAGGAGCACGTCATCGATACCGGAGAGTCGGAACCTGTAAAGCAGCGTCACTACCCCGTTTCTCCAGCGATACAGTCACTTTTGTATGATGAAATCGACAGAATGATAAGTCTCGGCGTTATAGAGGAGAGCGAGAGTCCGTGGTGTTCACCCGTGGTCCTCATACGGAAGCCCGGCAAAAATCGACTTTGCCTGGATTCTCGTAAGGTGAACGAGTTGACCAAGAAGGACGCTTACCCTCTCCCCCATATCGACGGACTTCTCAGTCGACTTCAGGATACTTACTTCATCAGCAGTGTCGATTTAAAAGATGCCTTTTGGCAAATACCGCTGGAGGGACGGAGTAGAGAGAAGACTGCTTTTACGGTTCCTGGAAGACCCTTATACCAATTCACAGTCATGCCTTTTGGGCTGTGTAATGCGGCCCAAAGGATGTGCAGATTGATGGATAAGGTCATTCCTTCGCGGTTGAAAGATCGTGTCTTCGTGTATCTCGATGACTTGCTTATCATTGCTCCCGATTTCGAGACCCATCTCGCATTGCTTGAGGAGGTCGCTCAGTGCCTGCGGAAGGCAAACCTCACCATCAACTTAAGCAAATCGAAGTTCTGCTTCAAAGAGCTCAAGTACTTGGGTTTTATAGTTGGTGGTGGGATGCTAAAAACCGATCCCGCCAAGGTTGAAGCGATCGTCGACTTCCCGGTTCCGAAGAACGCAAAACAGGTACGCAGGTTACTTGGCCTCGCTGGGTGGTATCGACGGTTCATCAGGGACTTTTCCAGCCTGACTGCCCCTTTAACCGATACTCTGAAAAAGAAAAATGAAAGATTTAGAATGACTGAAGACGCCCTGAATGCATTTGAACTTCTAAAAAGAGCCTTAACAACAGCTCCAGTACTCACCCATCCAGATTTCACCCGGAGATTTTATATCCAATGCGATGCCTCAGATTTGGGAATAGGTGCGGTCCTATTCCAAATAAACGACGCCAAAGAAGAATCTCCTATAGCATACTTTTCCCAAAAGCTCAATAGCTGTCAGAAGAACTACAGCGTTACGGAAAAAGAATGTCTCGCTGCTGTTATGGCTGTTCAAAAATTTCGTCCTTATGTTGAAGGAATGGCCTTCACCATAATTACAGACCATTCCAGTCTACGATGGCTGATGGCGCTCAAGGATTTGAGCGGTAGATTGGCGAGGTGGAGCCTCAAGCTCCAAGCATTCACTTTTTCTATTGAACATAGGAAGGGCTCATTAAATGTAGTCCCAGACACTTTGTCGAGGGCTTACGTGGATGGTTTGGATCTCCATGACATTGCTCCACTCATCGATCTCAATTCCAAAGAATTTGAATCCGACGAATACCTCGATTTGATCAGTACCATCAAAGATCATGAAGAAGAACTGCCAGATCTGAAAATAGAGGACAAATTTGTTTACAAGAGATCACTACCACCTACCGGAGATGAGTCCGCGGTTGAACATACATGGAGATTATGGATTCCATCAGGTCTTACCGAGGAATTGATTTCTCAGGCGCACAATCCCCCCCAAGTTGCTCACGGTGGCATAGCAAAAACTTTGAATAGGATTCGCCAATATTTCTATTGGCCAGACATGACCGTCCAAATTCGTCGATATGTGTCCGATTGTGATATCTGTAAACAGTGTAAGCCTTCAAATCGAGTTCAACGTCCTCCAATGTCTTCCACGTTTTGTACTGATCGTCCATTTCAGAAATTGTACATTGATTTCTTGGGTCCTTATCCAAGGTCCAAATCGGGCAACTCTTATGTTTTTGTAGTCCTCGACCATCTGACCAAGTATATTTTATTGAAACCCCTGAGAAGCGCAAATACTTCAAGTGTTGTCCAATTTCTGAAAGATCAAGTTTTTAATATGTTTGGTGTTCCTCAAATTATACACTCCGATAACGGAAAACAGTTTCTGTCAAAAGACTTCCAGCACCTTTTGTCAATTTTCGGAGTGCGACACTTAAAAACTGCAAATTATTCACCGCAATCGAATGCGTCGGAGAGAGTCAACAGAACGCTTTTAGCAGCCATAAGGTCTTACCTCAAAGAAGATCAACGCGACTGGGATCTTCATCTCGGTGATATAGCATGCGCCTTGAGAACCTCTGTTCATAGCTCCATCGGTGTGTCACCGTATTTTGCCCTTTTTGGAATAAATATGATGACACATGGAAGTTGCTATGAACTAGCCGAAAAACTAAATGCAGTCGAAGACAGCGAACTGTTGACCCTCTCCAGACAAACTCGTTTGCAGTGCCTACGTAACAAAATCAAACAAAATATAAAATTGGCAAATGAAAAAAGTGCAAAAGTATACAATGTGCGAACTCGAAACATTCGTTTTCTACCAGGGCAAGAGGTTTTCCGAAGGAATTTTATCCTTAGCGATTCCTCAAAATATCTATCAGCTAAACTGTGTCCAAAGTATGTGAAATGTCGAGTTGTTAAACCGATAGGACAGAACATGTATGAATTAGAGAACCTTGCCGGGAAGAAAATTGGTGTTTTTCATGCAAAAGATATTAAACAATAAAGTGTACCGCAAGCGCAACGTATTATGTCTATGTTTCCTAATTTTATTTTATTGTTCATTTTATTCACTTAATTGGCTATGTATTTATCTATTATTATTATAACCACGATTAACTTATTACTTTAGGTATTGCAGTAACTATATTCCGCTTCATAATATTTTTAATTATTTACATGAGTAATCGTTTATCTGGTATCACAATCAACCTGTTGTCGTGGCTCATGTTATCACCTAAGATTAAGTATTCACATAATGCAAACGTCCTTTAGCACTGTGATATGTATGTTTACTTATTGAATTAGTTCATAGATTTACTTATTTTATTAGTTTATATTTATTTATTTATTTATTTTATTTATTATTATAAACATTTTGTCCTTCAATTTATATACATGTTAATTTATTACTAGTTTAGGTTTTTATTAATTTATTTATTCCATCTAATATTGACACACTAACAACTGCACTGTGATATTCATGCTCATCAACACTGTGATATGAATGTTTTCTTCGTGCGATTTTGTTATTGTGTTGTCTACACGTTTATTTATTATTAGGTAGGTATGCTTCTTGTCCAATTGTGAATTTCAATGTTAATTTATTAGTAGCTTTAAGTATTTATTTGGCATTTTCTGCTTTTGTTTATAAACATTTCCACGTACACTTACACTGTGATATATATGTTCACTGGTACTGTGATAATTGTTTGTTTTCACCTTTTAAAATTAGTTATTCTCCATCAACTTATGTTAGATTAACTTATTATTAGAATATATATGCACATTTGTCCAGGGTTAAAGTAGGTTTCGCGATGCACAATCACACTTTATGTACCGACCAGCTGATTAGATGAAAAGTTCAAGGCACGTTTACACATATGTATGTACATACATACCTGTGAATGTTATTGCCCGGCTTTCATACAGTGGGATTCTTCACCACGTATTGCCCACTTATGCAGGTATCTTCTTCTCTGTTCCTGTTGAGCATGTTACTCTGCCAAGCTCAGAGATTTGTTGTATGCACCTGCAAAAATAAACAATAATAATAATTAATACGATAATTCAAATTATTTAAATAAACATACCCAATTTGTCACCTTTCCGTCGTCTTTCGTTTCGATGATTTGTTTTATTGTGGATGGGTAGCATGTGTCAATCTGACATCCCAAAAATTCCCTGAATTACCCTCAAGGGAAATTCAATAAAAGTAATGCCAAGTCTATGGTTATTTGAAAGGCTAAGAGAAAATAAACAAGGGAGTTCTAGGAGAGGTTTAGAGAGAAGATTAAAATTACTCTCTAGCGGCTTATTTTCATAAACGGCATAGAGAGTTGGAGGAATTACGTGATCAGAGAAGCGGAACTGAGTTCTATGAACCTAACCGACACTTGATGTACAACCGTCACACAGTACAGTGCAGTATAACGTATAAGTTAAACAATTGGTGAAATAAAATACATTATTACAAAGTGGTACAGTGGACATAGTAAGTCCGAAAAATAGAAAAATTAAAAGGCGAATTACAAGAAGTATCCGAAGACAAGGGAATCAAGTAAGAGTGTTATTTTTGTGTTTTGTTTGTCAAGTATTTGAATATTGTGTTTTAATACAGGCTGGAAATAATATCGAAATTCATTGAGGCGATAACGGGGAAGTTTAAGTTCAAAGTGAAGTAAGAAAGTTCCTTTTTGTGTTTGTCAATTAATTAAAGATTATGTTTTAAAACAGGCAAATAATTTTAAACGAAATTCATCAAGGCGATCACGGACCAGTTAAAGAAAGTATTCGTGATCGCCAAATTTTTTTGCGAATACCACATAACATAAAATCACCATCTTTGTGCAGTGCCATAAAGCCGCAAATTAAAGAATTGTGGGTTCAATAGAACAGTCGTTACGCGTTTAAATAAAGCAGGGGTCGGAAAGAAATTCGCGCAATTGCCCTTGAGCAATTGACCCCTGGCTTAAATCGACAATTACATAATTAAATTAACGACCAGATTAGCGAATAGTTTGCCCTTGAGCAATTGCTATCAAAGAAAGAGTTAGGCCTGGTTTAAATGCAAAACTCAACATTTTCGCAATAATTCCAGCAAAAATACCTCTTCGGAGTTGATTCCTTTTTTTTTGTATGCTGCACAAGTTCCTGTAATTTATATCTATAGTTTAAGTAAGCGTGATTTATGTTAATAATTGTTTTCTTTCGTTAAGTACCATTCAGTTGTAAGAAATTTCGTCTCCAGGTCGTCCCATATTAGTTTCAACATTTTTTTTTGTCGCTAAAATCTGCCACAAAGGGTAGTAGAACCACCTAAGAAGAGCTCATTTTAGGTAGGGGGTCGGCAAAGTCGTTTTGGTTGCATGGAAAAAAAATACATGCTCGTGGGATTGACATAGGAAACATAGTTTCATTTTTTTGTAATTTGTGTGTTTAGTTTAAGTAATTCGTTTAGTTCTTTTATAGTTTCAACCAATTTTATATTTTTTTATTAGTTATAAGCATAGATTCAATTTTTATATTAAGAATTTCCATGAATAAATCACGCTTCAAAAATCGAGATGGTCAGCGTTCTTTCTGAAGCACCTAGTGCATGATGAAGCAGTAATTTTTTAAGTTTTCAGGGGTGCCTAGGGGCGATAGAACATCTTTGGCGATGATGGTATAATACACTGGTGACATCGTCTGCTTCAAGGGGAAATTCAAAATGGCCGCCGGATTTCCAGGTGGGGAGGGAGAAGGCCATCGCTGAACAACACCGCAGCGCCCTCAGTGTGGTAAGACCCAGTCCGTCCGTAGTAATTGTGACACTTGTTTTAGTATTCGGCATGTTTTATGTTTTGTTGTAGGCTACGTCGTCTAGCGGGGACAAGAACCACCCCATTCGGCGAGCTTAGCCGTGCTTCGCCAGCATGCCGCGCTCCTCGCTCGCGACTTTCATTCCCTTTCTATTCCGATCCCATCCTAAAGTCCCATCCACATCCCTGCTTCCCATCTTTTATTCACTCCCAGCGCCCTCTATATTCCAGCAACCGGCCTATTACAACTTCTCCTTCAACACTTTCATAAATGTCAGAAAATTATCCGAGTATAATTATTTCGCCCAATTGACACACGGCCTTTGGCTTAATTTCGTACCTACATAAGGCGTATTTTTTTTGGGAATCTATAGCTAGCTCACTTTTACTTTTACATGCAAAACAGTTATACTCACTTTTGGTTTTGTTATACTCACTTTAGGTTTTACATGCAAAACTGTTATACTCACTTTTGGTTTTGTTATACTCACTTCTCAAAAAAATACGCTAATAATTATTAGGTATTAAAACAACATTTTGTCAAAATTGAATGGTATAATGTGAATGCACCGCTGAAAAGTAAAAACTCACTGCCATATCTGCACATAAAACGCAATTTAACTGAACGTCACTATAACATCTGTATGACAAATTTGTTTCTCGAATTTTTGTTTTGCTGATAAAACAGAATTTTAAGCGAAAATTCTTAAAATTTGATTAATTTGCGCATATTAGAAACTACAAAATGCCTGTAATGTATAACACGGGAGACTGGTTCAGTCTCAGACCACACACTTATCGGTAGGTAAAAACACCTCTTTTTACTTCATGCTTGACAAGGTTTTATTTCGCGAAACAGAAAATTCGACTTGTACTCATTCGACTGGCCAAGCGATGTGGATTTGGATTACATGCGAGTCTACGGTGCTCCATTTGGAGGACCGATTGCTATTATTCGTGATTTCTCTCAAATCGCCCCCGTTAAGGGCAGTGCTAAGCTACTAATACGAATTTTTGATTCGTCGGGAACTGCTTTGGGAAAAATTTTGGTAAGCAGATTCCTTTTATTTATTGTTTCTTTATTGCCATTTTACAGTGGAATCATGGAAAATTCATAACAATGGGTTGGTCTGACACGGAAGACTTGATCTGTGTACAAGACGATGGTTTGGTCATTATCTACACTATGTTTGGGGAGGAGAAGCACACATTTAGTATGGGACCAGAAGCAAGTTGCACTAAGGTTACTGATGCGAGAATATTTTCATCAAGTTCCGGTATAGGCGTTGCTGTTATGACCACTAATGGAAGAGTTTTTCTAAAAAGCAGCAACGTTGAGGAGTTTAAAACACGACAGTTGCCTGATATTCCAAGTAATGATGAGCTTATATATTAACTTATGTTTATGTGCTTTCCTTTAGAATCGATTTCGGAAAACACTTGTTGGCAGATTGTTTCTGAGGATCGCAATAGCTACTGTCTTATCGGAAGGGATAAGGAGGTAATTAAACTCGTACCTGGTCAAAGCGTTGGGGGAATACACAGAAACCTCTTCGACAAACCATTCGATAGGATCATTAGGATGTCGGTTTCCTATAATCACCAGTTCCTTGCACTTTACACAGACAATGGTCTCCTTTGGTTGGGTACTGTCGACATGAGAAAGATATGCGAATTTGATACTGGTCGCCTGGATCCGCCAAAACAAATTGAATGGATAATCGATTCGGACAATGATCGTCAGTCAGATGCCGTCATCATCACATATCCATCGCTCTTGTTGGTTGTTAACAAAAATGGCGATCAAAATATTTTCACCTATGATCCGGCGATATTTCTTATTCCAGAGATGGACGGCGTTCGAATTATAACCAGCACAACACATGAAATGATTCAAAAAGTGCCAAAATGCGTTCATAATATTTTCGCTATCAACAGTCAGAAACCGTCGAGCTTCCTCTTTGAAGCGCAAAAGAAATTCCAAGAGCGAAGTCACCAGTCAGATGAGTATTTGAGTTTGTTTATCGGAAATATGGAAGTTGCCGTCGATGAGTGCATTGAAGCGGCTGGTTATGAGTTCTGCCCTGAGACACAAAAATCGTTAATAAGGGTGGGTTTATAGTTTCTGGGTAGTTGGGTGGTATCTGAACCTCTTTTCCCATTTAGACGGCATATTTTGGTAAAGGTTTTATTGCATCGCATAATCCAGATAAGTACATGCGGATGTGTAGAATACTTAGAGTGCTGAATGCTCTGCGGCATCCGAAAATTGCAATGCCTCTCACATACAAACAGTAAGTTCAAATCTTAAATACATATTAAGAATTTACTTTTGTTCTTCTTTTAGGTTCCATCATCTAAAACCAGATGTAATCTTGGCGAGATTAGTGTTTCGAAAGAACTATGCTGTAGCCATACAAGTTGCAAAGCATTTAAAGTTGCCTGAATCATGGATTCTGGAGCACTGGGCGTTCCATAAAGTAATTCATGATAGAGGTAAGTTAGAGCCAATCACTAACAAAACGGATAACAATATACGTATGGGGCTGTATGTAACAGCCGCCAGTCATCAAAGAGCTGCCGTTCACCTTACTTTAACATAATCAATCTATTCCTTTCTCAAAGTAATGCCATACAGCTCACCAAGGAAACAACCGAACTGCAGGCGACTGCTCATTCATCTCCTTTTCGCTCTATAGTTTTCTTTTGAATGTTATTGATTTGATTTGATTATAATAATACGTAAACCGACTTGTGCTAATTGTTTAGTTAAATTCGTTTGTAAATTCTTGCAGATGACAATGAAGTTGCTAGAAAAATCACTGAAAAATTTAAGAATCCCTCAGTTCAAGGCATTTCTTACTGCAACATTGCCGAGAAGGCGCATTCAGTTGGAAAAGACGATCTGGCTATTAAGGTAACCTACACCAGTTAAAAAAAAAATAATCCGATGAATAATTCCCTACTTTTTAGTTGCTCGAACTGGAACCACGTTCATCACTACAAGTTCCTCTGCTGTTAAAGCTTGATAAATTTGACAAAGCACTTTTCAGTGCAATACAATCCGGCGACACCGATCTCGTTCAAATGGTTCTGCTCAAAATTAAGGAGAATATGACCGTTACTAATTTCCACGTAAGTATTTGCTTACAGTTATTGTAGAGTTAAATAATCTAAAAATGTTTGACTCCCTCCAGATTATTATTCGAGAATTTCCAATGGCCTTTAATTTATATCGAAAAGCTATGGCCGAATGCAGTCGCACTGCATTCACTGATAGCTTTCACACGGAGGACGATCACCAGTCAATTGCAGAGTACACCTTGCGATATGCTCTCAAAGATGGTAATGTCGAATCGAACTTGTTAATTATAGCAAATCGTTATAGCCAAGGGAAACGAATAGTCGAAGCTGATCTGTGTACCGAAACAGGAAGGATGCTGAAGTTGCAAAAAGAATTGTCACAAAAGTGAGTTAACTGTGATGGAAAGTTTAGTTCATACTGCAAAGTAACTGATTGCCAGATTTAGAAATATCCACGCCAATGTTGAACTCTATAGCGAAACTGTACATGATACTGTGTTACAACTCTTACGATTGGGGGAACTCAAAGAAGCGGAAAAGATAAAGAACGATTATAAGATTCCTGAAAGAAGGTAAGATGATAGTTATCTTAGGTATCAACTTGGTTAGTGTGTTGGACTATTGATCGATGGGTTGGTTGCATTTTTAACACCAGTATTTATTCAACCGCGCCTCTCGTGAACGTTAACAACTTTCCTTAGTGAGGATCTAATTCTAGCCTAAAACACATGATTAGTTGATGGAATCTAACCGAGGGATACTATACCAGTTTTGGCAATAGTTTGAGTCAGTTTACAAAAAAGTACACCTCTTCCATACGGAAGACAACAAGACCAAACGACCGATGATTAGTGTGTGCTTGTAAAATTTCAACCAATTTATAGTATTTTCAATTATTCCCGTACAATACAGATTTTGGTGGTTGCGCGTACAAACGCTTGCAGAAAAGGGTAAATTTGAAGAGTTGGAGAAGCTTTCTAAATCAAAAAAGAGCCCCATTGGCTATGAACCATTTGTTGAGGTTTGTCTCAAAATGGGAAATGTGCATGAGGCAAGGAAGTATACCACATAACATAAAATCACCATCTTTGTGCAGTGCCATAAAGCCGCAAATTAAAGAATTGTGGGTTCAATAGAACAGTCGTTACGCGTTTAAATAAAGCAGGGGTCGGAAAGAAATTCGCGCAATTGCCCTTGAGCAATTGACCCCTGGCTTAAATCGACAATTACATAATTAAATTAACGACCAGATTAGCGAATAGTTTGCCCTTGAGCAATTGACCCCAATCTCAACGACCGCCATCATTATTAGCGGCCACCATCTTTTTTTTGCTATCAAAGAAAGAGTTAGGCCTGGTTTAAATGCAAAACTCAACATTTTCGCAATAATTCCAGCAAAAATACCTCTTCGGAGTTGATTCCTTTTTTTTTGTATGCTGCACAAGTTCCTGTAATTTATATCTATAGTTTAAGTAAGCGTGATTTATGTTAATAATTGTTTTCTTTCGTTAAGTACCATTCAGTTGTAAGAAATTTCGTCTCCAGGTCGTCCCATATTAGTTTCAACATTTTTTTTTGTCGCTAAAATCTGCCACAAAGGGTAGTAGAACCACCTAAGAAGAGCTCATTTTAGGTAGGGGGTCGGCAAAGTCGTTTTGGTTGCATGGAAAAAAAATACATGCTCGTGGGATTGACATAGGAAACATAGTTTCATTTTTTTTGTAATTTGTGTGTTTAGTTTAAGTAATTCGTTTAGTTCTTTTATAGTTTCAACCAATTTTATATTTTTTTATTAGTTATAAGCATAGATTCAATTTTTATATTAAGAATTTCCATGAATAAATCACGCTTCAAAAATCGAGATGGTCAGCGTTCTTTCTGAAGCACCTAGTGCATGATGAAGCAGTAATTTTTTAAGTTTTCAGGGGTGCCTAGGGGCGATAGAACATCTTTGGCGATGATGGTATAATACACTGGTGACATCGTCTGCTTCAAGGGGAAATTCAAAATGGCCGCCGGATTTCCAGGTGGGGAGGGAGAAGGCCATCGCTGAACAACACCGCAGCGCCCTCAGTGTGGTAAGACCCAGTCCGTCCGTAGTAATTGTGACACTTGTTTTAGTATTCGGCATGTTTTATGTTTTGTTGTAGGCTACGTCGTCTAGCGGGGACAAGAACCACCCCATTCGGCGAGCTTAGCCGTGCTTCGCCAGCATGCCGCGCTCCTCGCTCGCGACTTTCATTCCCTTTCTATTCCGATCCCATCCTAAAGTCCCATCCACATCCCTGCTTCCCATCTTTTATTCACTCCCAGCGCCCTCTATATTCCAGCAACCGGCCTATTACAACTTCTCCTTCAACACTTTCATAAATGTCAGAAAATTATCCGAGTATAATTATTTCGCCCAATTGACACACGGCCTTTGGCTTAATTTCGTACCTACATAAGGCGTATTTTTTTTGGGAATCTATAGCTAGCTCACTTTTACTTTTACATGCAAAACAGTTATACTCACTTTTGGTTTTGTTATACTCACTTTAGGTTTTACATGCAAAACTGTTATACTCACTTTTGGTTTTGTTATACTCACTTCTCAAAAAAATACGCTAATAATTATTAGGTATTAAAACAACATTTTGTCAAAATTGAATGGTATAATGTGAATGCACCGCTGAAAAGTAAAAACTCACTGCCATATCTGCACATAAAACGCAATTTAACTGAACGTCACTATAACATCTGTATGACAAATTTGTTTCTCGAATTTTTGTTTTGCTGATAAAACAGAATTTTAAGCGAAAATTCTTAAAATTTGATTAATTTGCGCATATTAGAAACTACAAAATGCCTGTAATGTATAACACGGGAGACTGGTTCAGTCTCAGACCACACACTTATCGGTAGGTAAAAACACCTCTTTTTACTTCATGCTTGACAAGGTTTTATTTCGCGAAACAGAAAATTCGACTTGTACTCATTCGACTGGCCAAGCGATGTGGATTTGGATTACATGCGAGTCTACGGTGCTCCATTTGGAGGACCGATTGCTATTATTCGTGATTTCTCTCAAATCGCCCCCGTTAAGGGCAGTGCTAAGCTACTAATACGAATTTTTGATTCGTCGGGAACTGCTTTGGGAAAAATTTTGGTAAGCAGATTCCTTTTATTTATTGTTTCTTTATTGCCATTTTACAGTGGAATCATGGAAAATTCATAACAATGGGTTGGTCTGACACGGAAGACTTGATCTGTGTACAAGACGATGGTTTGGTCATTATCTACACTATGTTTGGGGAGGAGAAGCACACATTTAGTATGGGACCAGAAGCAAGTTGCACTAAGGTTACTGATGCGAGAATATTTTCATCAAGTTCCGGTATAGGCGTTGCTGTTATGACCACTAATGGAAGAGTTTTTCTAAAAAGCAGCAACGTTGAGGAGTTTAAAACACGACAGTTGCCTGATATTCCAAGTAATGATGAGCTTATATATTAACTTATGTTTATGTGCTTTCCTTTAGAATCGATTTCGGAAAACACTTGTTGGCAGATTGTTTCTGAGGATCGCAATAGCTACTGTCTTATCGGAAGGGATAAGGAGGTAATTAAACTCGTACCTGGTCAAAGCGTTGGGGGAATACACAGAAACCTCTTCGACAAACCATTCGATAGGATCATTAGGATGTCGGTTTCCTATAATCACCAGTTCCTTGCACTTTACACAGACAATGGTCTCCTTTGGTTGGGTACTGTCGACATGAGAAAGATATGCGAATTTGATACTGGTCGCCTGGATCCGCCAAAACAAATTGAATGGATAATCGATTCGGACAATGATCGTCAGTCAGATGCCGTCATCATCACATATCCATCGCTCTTGTTGGTTGTTAACAAAAATGGCGATCAAAATATTTTCACCTATGATCCGGCGATATTTCTTATTCCAGAGATGGACGGCGTTCGAATTATAACCAGCACAACACATGAAATGATTCAAAAAGTGCCAAAATGCGTTCATAATATTTTCGCTATCAACAGTCAGAAACCGTCGAGCTTCCTCTTTGAAGCGCAAAAGAAATTCCAAGAGCGAAGTCACCAGTCAGATGAGTATTTGAGTTTGTTTATCGGAAATATGGAAGTTGCCGTCGATGAGTGCATTGAAGCGGCTGGTTATGAGTTCTGCCCTGAGACACAAAAATCGTTAATAAGGGTGGGTTTATAGTTTCTGGGTAGTTGGGTGGTATCTGAACCTCTTTTCCCATTTAGACGGCATATTTTGGTAAAGGTTTTATTGCATCGCATAATCCAGATAAGTACATGCGGATGTGTAGAATACTTAGAGTGCTGAATGCTCTGCGGCATCCGAAAATTGCAATGCCTCTCACATACAAACAGTAAGTTCAAATCTTAAATACATATTAAGAATTTACTTTTGTTCTTCTTTTAGGTTCCATCATCTAAAACCAGATGTAATCTTGGCGAGATTAGTGTTTCGAAAGAACTATGCTGTAGCCATACAAGTTGCAAAGCATTTAAAGTTGCCTGAATCATGGATTCTGGAGCACTGGGCGTTCCATAAAGTAATTCATGATAGAGGTAAGTTAGAGCCAATCACTAACAAAACGGATAACAATATACGTATGGGGCTGTATGTAACAGCCGCCAGTCATCAAAGAGCTGCCGTTCACCTTACTTTAACATAATCAATCTATTCCTTTCTCAAAGTAATGCCATACAGCTCACCAAGGAAACAACCGAACTGCAGGCGACTGCTCATTCATCTCCTTTTCGCTCTATAGTTTTCTTTTGAATGTTATTGATTTGATTTGATTATAATAATACGTAAACCGACTTGTGCTAATTGTTTAGTTAAATTCGTTTGTAAATTCTTGCAGATGACAATGAAGTTGCTAGAAAAATCACTGAAAAATTTAAGAATCCCTCAGTTCAAGGCATTTCTTACTGCAACATTGCCGAGAAGGCGCATTCAGTTGGAAAAGACGATCTGGCTATTAAGGTAACCTACACCAGTTAAAAAAAAAATAATCCGATGAATAATTCCCTACTTTTTAGTTGCTCGAACTGGAACCACGTTCATCACTACAAGTTCCTCTGCTGTTAAAGCTTGATAAATTTGACAAAGCACTTTTCAGTGCAATACAATCCGGCGACACCGATCTCGTTCAAATGGTTCTGCTCAAAATTAAGGAGAATATGACCGTTACTAATTTCCACGTAAGTATTTGCTTACAGTTATTGTAGAGTTAAATAATCTAAAAATGTTTGACTCCCTCCAGATGATTATTCGAGAATTTCCAATGGCCTTTAATTTATATCGAAAAGCTATGGCCGAATGCAGTCGCACTGCATTCACTGATAGCTTTCACACGGAGGACGATCACCAGTCAATTGCAGAGTACACCTTGCGATATGCTCTCAAAGATGGTAATGTCGAATCGAACTTGTTAATTATAGCAAATCGTTATAGCCAAGGGAAACGAATAGTCGAAGCTGATCTGTGTACCGAAACAGGAAGGATGCTGAAGTTGCAAAAAGAATTGTCACAAAAGTGAGTTAACTGTGATGGAAAGTTTAGTTCATACTGCAAAGTAACTGATTGCCAGATTTAGAAATATCCACGCCAATGTTGAACTCTATAGCGAAACTGTACATGATACTGTGTTACAACTCTTACGATTGGGGGAACTCAAAGAAGCGGAAAAGATAAAGAACGATTATAAGATTCCTGAAAGAAGGTAAGATGATAGTTATCTTAGGTATCAACTTGGTTAGTGTGTTGGACTATTGATCGATGGGTTGGTTGCATTTTTAACACCAGTATTTATTCAACCGCGCCTCTCGTGAACGTTAACAACTTTCCTTAGTGAGGATCTAATTCTAGCCTAAAACACATGATTAGTTGATGGAATCTAACCGAGGGATACTATACCAGTTTTGGCAATAGTTTGAGTCAGTTTACAAAAAAGTACACCTCTTCCATACGGAAGACAACAAGACCAAACGACCGATGATTAGTGTGTGCTTGTAAAATTTCAACCAATTTATAGTATTTTCAATTATTCCCGTACAATACAGATTTTGGTGGTTGCGCGTACAAACGCTTGCAGAAAAGGGTAAATTTGAAGAGTTGGAGAAGCTTTCTAAATCAAAAAAGAGCCCCATTGGCTATGAACCATTTGTTGAGGTTTGTCTCAAAATGGGAAATGTGCATGAGGCAAGGAAGTATATTGTTCGATGTAGAGAAGACAAGAAATCCAAATGGTACATTAGAGCTGGGTAAGAACAAATGCAAAGAAACTTAAAATGTTTTTAATGATTATTTCGTTCCCTTATGTAGGTTGCATGATGACGCTGCAGCAGTTGCGTTTGAACAGCGTGATATAAATACCCTACATTCTATTAAGCATGGAGCCGCGAATAGTGGCAACAGAACTCTCTTAGAAAAGGTTGACTCATATATTCAGCAATTAATGTCAAAGAAATAAAAAAAATATTTGACTATTCTTAAACGTAAAAATGTCTGCAACTTTGTAGATTTTGTTTAAACTTTTTCGAGAACATAACCAAATATGGATACTGCATGTTAAGCAAATCGAAAATCATTTATTAAATTATTATTTGTATTTAAAATACCTACCTTATTGTACACGCATTATTAATAAACTCTTGTATTCGATTCTTCAGTAAAAGGATTTACTTGGTAAATTTCCGCGAATAGGTACTCAAAAATTATTTTTATACGTAAAATCAAATCGGGCTCAGTGGTTAGTGCGGAAAAACACAAATAACAAATTGAGGTTTTTTCCACTGGACGGCAGATCACACTGAGAACATTTCGCTCATTCATCGCCAGTTCTGCTATCATAAACAACCTATACTTCTGCCTGATATGTACTTACAAATAAATGCACTACTACAGGTCACCGAATTCTTCGGATTAAATCGGCCGCGTTGCATTTACCGATAGAGGCACGCCCCCTACATCTCTTTTAAATGGAGTTTGCCACCAGTTATCAGTCAGCTGTGTGTACAAGTCATTGGACAGACTTTTGAAAGATTTCACCTCCAGAGTTGGCTTGTGAGTTTCGCACCATTTTTTCAAGTATGATGCTACAAAAATGAAATGATAGCGAGTTACCTTGCCAAGACCTTTCGGTGGTGCTCCTACCAATCTCTATGGAGCAACCCGAGCTAAACGGCGAATTCTTTTGGGCTTTATTTCCATCTTGTTTATTTTCGGGAGTTATGCATTTTTTGGGCGTTATTTCCAAATTGATTTGGGCATTATTGCCTAGTGCCAATGATTTGATATCACCGGTAAGGACCTTGTTGACCATCGGCTTTAGGCGTCACGGATTATTGCAGACAGAACATTATATGCGATATTGAAGAGACTTGTGACTTTACTTGACTTTAAGGTAGTCCTTTCTTTCGATTTATCAAAACCAACTGTGACTCTACTGTCTACTCTACTGTTGATTTTTCTTAAAACTTGCCTTTTCGTAAACCTAAAGTGACATCTCTCTACCGACTTAACCGCGAAGTGGGGCTTACTAACGAACGTAGTGCACTGCACAATAATTGTGGTGCACTGGATGTACACCGCGATTGTAAGACCAATTCTGACCTAAATCCTAAGGTACAGAGGATATACCCATGCAGTATAACTGGTTCACTAAAATCTACACCACAAATAGGTTCAAGAAACTTTGCTGAACTCACAGCCCATAGAGCTGTACACTAAGAACGTGGCAGCCAAAGGTGCCCTCTGAGAGAACAAAATTTGGAAGCCCGAATCGTATGCTTCACAACTTTGATCAGAGGGGACTCATGGCACTCATGGACTACAAGCGACCGAGGTATGACTTTGACAAGAAATTTAAAATATATACCGGACTTGCTCTCCCCGAGTATTGTCATAGAAGGTATGTATACGCATCTTCACAGATGGCTCGAAGACGGAGAATAGAAGGGGGTCAGGAGTTTTCTCATAGGAACTGAGTATAAGCCATTCATACCGACTGGTGCAGCGTTTTTCAGGCAGAGATCTACGCGGTTACGAAAGCTGCTCAAACTGTTTTAGCGAGTGAACTACCAAGAATGGAAATTACCTTCTGTGTGGAGTGTGGACAGCCAAGCAGCACTTAAAGCGATTAACTCCAATTTGTTAAACTCCAAATCAATTCCTCTCGACATTGAGAGCAATAAACCATCACACAGTACTGTTGTTTTGGGTTCCTGGACATGTTGGGTGTACCATAATTCGCAGCTTGTGTCCCGCAACTAACACTAAGAGGTAAAATTTCCTAACCTGGGTGATCACAGAATCCGTCGTATTCGGAATTTTGATACGAATCCCGAAGAACTATTACAGAATCCGTTGTAGTGGAAATTATTGCTAGGAATTAAATTCGTAGCAAACATTTACAATACGACGGATTAAATTCGGAGCACAAATTTCCACTACGACGGATTCTGTGATAATTCCGAATACGACGGATTCTGTAATTATGCGATTCGCGGCGAAGTGCATAGTTAGCCCCATGCTCAAAGGTGTCAGAAACAGTAGTACACCTAGGCCCTGGTGTACTACTTGTGTGCGGTGTCGCCTCGTCGTAATGTCAGTTAGCCTTTGCCCATTCAAAGATTTGGTTTCCGAGCGCATTTTAAGATCATGTTGGCCAAATTTGATGCATAATCGCTGTTTGTGTTATGCTTTATTCTAGATACTTACAGCAACAATGGACAGACCTTACCACGCAGGAGATCCTTTTTTTTTTGTTGCGGAAACATTTTATCCCAACAAATAAAAACACTAGAGTTTGTTTTCTTTTTCAATATTTATTAAATATATGTTGTAATACTGTTTTAGCAATAAAGATTACAGGTAAAATATATACATACACATTGTTAGCCTTTTTCAAGACGATGTTTATCTGAAAAAGAAATTTCAATTACAACTCACCACTGAATACACGTGTTCATATCCCAGCTAGTAACGCGGCTCAGCATTTCTTGTTTTCAGGATACACCTTCAAGAAACCTAAAATTTCTTGCAATGAAATACACATAAGTGTTCCATTAGTTTAGATTGTATAAAACAAATACACATAGTTGTATGATTTGATTTCCTGTATATCCTGTATAAATGTGCATATGCTTTTGGCTTTTCGTAAAAAATTATGTCAAATAAGCTGCCGAATTGAGTTGGTTAAGCTCCTGCAACTACCTCACATCATTGAATTTGCTTTCAAATGATTTTAGATAGGAAGAAGAAGGCCCTTGCTTGCTGACTCTCCTACCTCGTCACATTTATGTACATAGTTGAATCAATCTCTCGCATCAATGCCGGTGTGTTCTTGTTTGCTCATTTTGTGCTACAAATTCAATTCCTATACTGGGAATTTATTGGAAATGTACTACAAAAGTCTGGTGAGAGGAAGGGAATCCTTGGTCACTGTTTTATATACATACATACATGTATGAAACAAGCTCCCAGCCCCCTCCTTAGTAAATGACACTACACATGGTATACATTTATTGTATCTTCTATTTGTTTTGTTTTTATTATTAAATCTTACACAGATAGTTGTAGTAATTAATAGCTTACTAGTAGTACTTAATAATCAGATTATATTATGTATATGAAATTGGTGGACGAACTGTAAAGCGCCCTGTTGTCTCATTTTTGTTTTTTTAATTTTTTTTTTTTATTTCTGTTTTTATATATAAAAAAAGTATTTTAATTGGAATAACACTGACAGAAGTTTTCTTCGTAAATGTAAATATGAGGGAAAATTAATTGTCAATAAAAATGTTGTTGTTTTTTGTTCTCCACCTCTTCTTTTATAAACAAGTACTTGATAAGTTAATTAAGTAAAACAAAAAAAAACTATGTTTAGATGGTTTCATGTTCTAAAGATAAATGCGAGTAAAAAAAATAAGGTGAAGGCTTTCAATATGACGGGACTACATAGTACTTCCTATTGTTTGTAATTATTGTTTATTTTTTTTATAGCTTTTGTTTGTTTTGATAAGATATTGAGTTGATGGTTTATTGAATAAAAAGTTTGGTTTGTCTGCTTTTCTTTTTCTTTTTTTTTTTTTGTCAAGGTAGGAACTAAACTCCTCAGTTAACTACCTCATCGCTTGTGTTTGATTTTTCTTACAACTCTCTGCCTATCTTGTCACTCTTCTGTCTGTACTTTTGCATTTTACCTATATTCGTAAAAAGAAAAAATGTTAAAATTATAATTTTGTAAAGTTGTTGCTTAAACTTATGTAGAATTTGTTTTTATATTTTTTTGTTTTTTTTTGTGAGAAGAAGTTTTACATTGCTGTATTGGCGATGAACTATCTACAGAAAAAAATTAAGAATCGAGTCGATCGAATTCAAATATTACAAGTCTTCACTTAATATTTTCCTGTACAATCGGAAATGTTTTTACCAGTTAGGGCTGCTGTGACTATGTAGCAAGACAGCGATAATAATAATCAATCGTCTCTAGAGTCTAGCACAATCCAATCCGAGAGAAGACAGAAGCCCCTATTGTGAGTGTCGATAGTTGATCGTTGAGCGACAACTGTGATTGTCGATTGCGATTAATATTTGTCGATTTAACTGTCGCTTGTAGTCGATTACAAATGTCTGGACGATGCTTTCTCTTGGAAGTGAAAAAATGTTGTGCGTACAAATTATAGCTAAAATCTATCGACAATTGTCGTGACGATCGCTGATCGATAATCACAATAAGGGCCAGAGCAAAATAATGCCGAACTCACGGATGGGATTTTGGTGCAATTAAGGAACGAACTAGCAAGACAACGATTCGCTGCCTTGAATGATTTGTGGAAAACAAATATCAAAACAGATTTCTACCAGATCGCCATAAACAGTTAAAATCGGAGGGTTTTTGCTTCGAGGTATACTTCGGAACAACTTTTCGGAACTTTGTTCCGACAAATAAGTAACGTACACTGGCGTTTTGCGTTTCTATGCGATCAAGTGAGTTTTTACTGATATTTTTGCCAGCTTCATAAGAATTTTCTTCCGATATGCTCCGACAGGAACTAGTTGCGGAATTTGTTTACGATTTGCAATGAAGTATTGATAAATGAAAGTAATAAAGAAAAAAAACATTTTAGCAACGTAATGCTTTGAATTTATTGCTCAAATTTGTATTTCGAGGGGAAAAACATTTTAGCAACGTAATGCTTTGAATTTATTGCTCAAATTTGTATTTCGAGGGGAAAAACAAACGAAAAAACAAGCACTAAATTCGATGTGCCGCGAAACAACATCATGTCAAATCAATGCGTTGTCGCATTTTAATTATTCTTTCCGAAGACGGATACCTCGAATGTAATTTGAGTCTCCGACGGAGTATGCGATGCGGAGAATTCTCCGTTCCGACGGATATCACGCTAGGGCCGATAGTATAGGAGCTACTGCGAATGAAGTGTACTCAAATAAAATGAACAAGACCGTGCCATTCGACTATTAGAGCCTTTGGACTTGTGTATTTACATCACGCAGAAAAACATGCCTACAAAACGAAACCAAAGTATGTATTTCAGTTTCAAATGATATCGTCTGAAAACCTGCCCACAGGCAAATATGTACATACATATATCTTTTTCTACAATGGATTTTGTTGGCTTAAGAGCGTTCGTGCTTGCAGAGGCAATAGAAATATAGAAGGCAAACTGTGAAAATAGGCCAACTTCTCACCACCTAATATATTTTTGGAGCACTAAAAAAGGACAGACACAAAATATAATTTCTTAGCATTGTAGGTAAAGGGGATGTAAAGTGCATGTTGTATGGTTCGGAGAATTTCATGCGATTTTCTATCTTTTCCTTTAGCCTTTTCGAGTTGTTGGTAGTACATATTTTCTTTGTTTGTGTGGTTCACATAAGTCTTGTCCGTATCGTATGTTTTTCTGTACCCGCAAGCTCGCTCAACAAAAGGCAAATGAAAACGTTTACAAGAAAAGATCTGATAGAAAAAATGCCGTGGCGTGTACGTCTCATCAGAGCACAAAGGAGAATAAAGGACAATTCTTATGGAAACTGCTTCCTTATTCAAAAGCTGATACCATGACTTACACTACAGAAACAGTAGAAAGACTGCTCGACAAGACAAATGCATCGAAAGCTTTGAAATGAAAATAATCTCGACTTTTTTTTGGATTTTAACATTCGTTGCTTATATACGTACTGAATATTTCCTAAAAATTAATATTGAACAAACATAACACCCAACTTTTGGCATTAACATTTCTATACTTTCTGTTGACTACTTTTTGAAAAGAACAACAAATTACAAATTATCACAAAACTCACCTAATTAATACCGTCTGTTATTTCCACCCATATTTCCTTGGCCGCCACCGTAGTTGCCACTGAAACCACCTCCACCTCCTCCATTTTGACCCATACCGCCGGCTTTAAGAGAAAGCAATAGAAATAGCATCAAAATGTCTTCAGTTTGAAAATGTATCCTAAGTGGTATTACCGTTCTTGTTATGGAAGCCACCGCCTCCGCCGCCGCCTCCTTGATTGTAGGGCGCCGCTCTGTTATTTCCGAAATTATTTCTCGCTGGTCCACCGCCATAGCTTTGTTGGTAATCGTTGCCAAAATTACCACCACTTCCACCGCCGCCACCGCTTCCCCAACCTTGATTTCCACCACCAACCGCATTGCCTCCGAATCCACCGCTGGATCCACCTTGACTCCAGTCATTACCACCTCCCCCGACGTTATTATTCCAAGGGGCTGGCTGCTGGGAATTCCAGTTTCCCCCACTATTCCAGCCGCCACCACCACCACCACCGCTGTTGTTGCCAAAGTTGCCGTTGTTACCCCAGTTACTTTGGCCGCGATTGTTACCGCCACCCCAACTGTTTTGACGATCACCACCGCGACCGCCGCCACCACCGCCCATGCCTCCGCGACCTCCTTGTCCACCACGGCCGCCACCGCCGCCGATACTACCACCACCGCCGCCGCCACCACCCCCACCACCACCATTACGGTCCATGTCTTGCTTTGCGATAGCTTTCTTTACATCCAAAAGTTTATTCTTGATTGTATGGTTCTTTTGCACTGAAAATGAAAAAAAAAAAACGTTGTCTGTTAAAACATTGAAAAATATTGTGTAATGTAAATAATAGTTGATGTCAATATTATACCAAGGTACGAAATATAATTGCGCGTGTGCACCGAGATGTTCATAAGATCCGGGAACTTCTCAAAAAGGAGATTCAGGAGCTTAACATGGTCTATAGATGTTGTAATAAGGGTTCGTTTTATGAAAAGGAAACACAAAAGTCGTATTGAGAATGAGAAGTTAACTAAAAATACTTCACCGCATTATACTGGAGAAATACACTTCCGTACCATTGCTTTGATGCATCCTTATAGCACTGGACAATCAGACTGTCAGCAGACGCATAGAACAGTCAAACAGTACAACACCTTTGGCACTGGAACGCGTACTGAAGCTAAATAAGTAAAATAAGTTTTCGACGGAAACGAAAAAGCAGACACTCTTGCATAAACAAGAGACAACTGTTGCTGAGAGCAGATCCATTCTCTTCCATTGGTGGACGAACAGAACAGTTGATTAACAAATGGATCACTGCAGAACACCTTAGAAGATGGTCAACCGACCGATTGACCGACCTGCTTCAGTCATAAAGGGGATTCTAAGCACGAGTCGATAAACATTGAAACTCTAAACTATGCCTGGAAGGTGCTAAGACAACGGCACAAATACTGTGCCCATGCCCGGCACTAGGTTGCAGAAGAATGAAGAACTTACGACCTCACTGGGTTTGAGGCGCAGTGGATGCAACAAATTTTAAAAGATGCTAGCATAGACACTACGAATCCATACTAGAAAAGAAAACTGGAAAAATGTCTCTGGGTAAGATTTTGTTTCTTTCGCAGAATTACAAAGAAATAAATTATGTATGTATGTACAACCTTTCGTTTGTGAGGAGCTAAGCCTTAAGCACTATACGGACCTACTAGGCCAAATATTTATTTTATACGTGCAAACTTCCATAACTCGAACTTAGTCGAATTTCTCTATTATTCAAAGTTTTTTTTGAGGACTCTGCGTTTTCAACTTTTCAACTTTTGGCCTCTATAACTCGAAGTTTCTATAACTCGAATTTATTTTCTTTCATTTTGAGAGTTCGACTTATGGAAGTTTCACTGTATGTACAAAATGTGGCATCTGTCATTTCTCATAGAAAGAAATAATGACAGTATACCATACCATTTAGGGTGGACAGTGCATTTCATAGCTTACTATTTCCATAGCCATCATCGCAAGAAAACACAAATGTCAGTCTAAAAAAAACTACAGCCGATAGAATATTATCAGTAGCATACTATGGTCTTCACAGCAGTTTTCATATTATGCTATATATGGCATTCTATGAAATATTGCGCCTGGAGACAGGGGTAAGCAACATGGTCCGCATAATTGTATGTGTATAAGTATACTTCAAGTAAATATTAAATAAAAATAAGGGTGGGTAAAATAGAGGGTTGCTTTTTTTGATTTCTAATGTTCATACACTAGAAACTAGATTACCAGTTCTTGGTGTAGTGATGAATGTTTTTGGAGTACATTATATGTATAAACTAATAACAAATCAGTCTTATTCTTAAAATTTTATCAATACAATATGAGGTGTAAAAAAAAAAACACTTTTACTTACACACAACCTTGTCCACGGGATCGTAGTCATCAAACTCGACGAAAGCAAAGCCACGTTTCTTGCCAGTATCTTTGTCAGTGACGATATTAATGCTAAGGATTTTTCCATAATCACAGAAATACTCCCGAATGCATTCTTCATCATGATCATCACGAAGACCACCTACAAACAATTTCTTTACAGTGGCTCCTGCATTGGGGCTATCAATTTCTTGGCGCGGTACAGCACGCTTTGGTTCTACCACACGTCCATCGATTTTATGTGGGCGGTTATTTTGAGCATTATCGACCATAAACGATTGCGAATAAGTGATGAACCCGAAACCCCTTGAACGTTTAGTTTTTGGATCTTTCATGACAACAACATCTACAATGTTACCCCATTGTTCGAAATGACCCTTCAAGGAATCATCTGTGGTACGGTAATCCAAACCGCCAATGAACAACTTTCTCAAATGTTCGGGTTCATTGATACCCTGTTAAGGAAAAGAAAAAAAAATATGTAAAAAATGGCTACCTTTTGGAATACGTTTGCCTACATAATGCCAAATTATGATAGCAAAATTAATTCATAATTGGTATCGGCTTAAGAACTAATTAATAGTTGACAAATAAATTACCCGAACAAGATATTATTTCGGCGTATGTACAATTAAATCAAATTTAGTTAGAAAAGGCAATTACGTACTGCGGTTTTTGGTAGAAAAAAAAGTCCGCCATTTTATTTTTCGGCATAGAATATATATGGATTTTTTTTAATTAAATATACCAAATGCCATGTAAAAATGCATATAAAATATTTATTTTAATTCAGAAATTGGCTGTTTTTTAATACAAAAACATGAAAATGTATCTGCCTATGCAAAAATTAGAATTGCACTTACCTCTTCCTCGTAGTTTCCATTCGAGTTACCATTGCGATTATCAACGTCAGCCATTACGTAGACGTTATATTTACTTTATTAAAAGATTATATTTTCAAGTATTAGATTTGTATTTTGTAATAAAATATTTTTTAATTTAATTATTTCCCACTGAAACGTATTCGCACACACGCCGAACGAACAAACTCCTCGAGAAAAGATGGTGGAAGCGAATGACGAAAGCGGCTTTGAATAAAAGCGGATGATGCCGGCAGAAAAACATCGGCTAACAGCTCATTGTGGAATGGTATGAAATGAGTTCGAGTATCGATGTCTTTTAGTATAATCGTGGTGTTATGATTTGATCTGTTGGGCTTTTTTGAGTAGGTACCTACCTACACCTACCTACCTAGGTACCAACAAAGGTACAAAATTTCCGCAATTAGAAGGCGTATTTTTTTGGGAAGTTAGTATAACAAAACCAAAAGTGGGTATAACAATTTTGCATGTAAAACCAAAAGTGAGTATAACAAAACCAAAAGTGAGTATACCATTTTTGCATGTAAAAGTAAAAGTGAGCTAGCTATAGATTCCCAAAAAAATACGCCTAGAATTGAAAGTTATAAAAAAAATTAAAAATTAAATTTGCTGAGATAAGGTCTGTTTTTTTTTCACACCTATCTCAGTGAAGTAAAGTAAAGTAAGGTTTTTAACACGCAATTACAACAACTACGAACTGTTTGACACTTTCGAGACTCTAGGCGTATTTTTTTGGGAATCTATAGCTAGCTCACTTTTACTTTTACATGCAAAACTGGTATACCCACTTTTGGTTTTGTTATACTCACTTTTGGTTTTACATGCAAAACGGTTATACTCACTTTTGGTTTTGTTATGCTCACTTCTCAAAAAAATACGCCGATAGTTGTTGTAATTGCGTGTTAAAAATTCTACTTTACTTTACTTCACTGATATAGATGTGGAAAAAAACAGACCTATAGATGTGCAACAGCCCTTTTATCTATTGTTATACCGGGACTGCATTCCAGGTTTGACTATTTTAACTAAATTAACAACGATTGTTTATTTAGTTACTTTTTGGAATCTGGGACAGCCATTCCAAGTAGAAATTTGTGACTTTGATTCAAATTTATTTTAAATTATGGTCACCGTTTGGTATATTTGACTTGGTTTTGAGTAGATAAATGCGTTGCTATGAATATGGGAACAGTTTGACATTTTTGTAACTATTACGTGCCTTAAAGAGACAAATGTTCTTTAACGTAACATTTCAGTAAATGTTGTGTCTAAAAAATTACTGAATAGTGTCAAAACTAAAGTCTCAAAATCCGCAGAGTTACCATTTAATGTTACTACTACACAACTACACTAATAGACTACGCCCAGTCTGAATTGTAACCGTTGAATGTTACCATAAAGGGCATTATTCGCTTTTGGTTTTTATTTGCACACAATCTCCAAATACATTGCCTAAATAACTACTACACAATTTGACGCATTAATGTCTACACAAAATAGTTGAATGTTATTTCCACAATTACTATATTGTACCAGGTATTGTATCAACACTAAGTACGAACTGAAGTGGATTTTTATGCACGTTTTATGTAATTTGTGTGTAAACGAACGGATAGTGTATCTTTATATGACATGGTGTTGCTCATAGGCGTAGAGTATAAAGGGGCCACAGAAAAAAAATATCATACATCGTTTCGAAATTATCTCATATACTGGTAATTCTTTTATTGACACTGTCTTCCCATATTGTTTTTCCATAAAATAGAAATCATAGTTTTAACAAACTAATCGTAAAATCTTGGGAACATATCTGAAAATAATGGTGCAATTTTAGTAGCAAAGCATGCAGCGCTTTTATTAATAATTTCTTTTCTACTTTTACTACGCCCAACGCACATCTTTAGAAGGAAGAATGCAGTGTGCTTTTATTAAATAAAATATTTTACAATTACAAGAAAAATATATGAGGTGTGAACAAATGTAATTTAAGTGTAATATAGTGATAAGAGTTTGTATAAAATAGTAGTTTGCAACATCGTAGGAGATTCACGCCCCAA
Organism: Cheilosia scutellata; assembly: GCA_955612985.1. NCBI lineage: Eukaryota > Metazoa > Arthropoda > Insecta > Diptera > Syrphidae > Cheilosia > Cheilosia scutellata. The sequence goes on along the minus strand of OY015312.1, from coordinate 22,698,570 downwards.
TATCTCGAGAAATCTACCACATGGCACTAGTAGTAGTTCTACCTATACATGGCTAGGAAGTTATTTTTATAATGTTAAAATATATCAGTTTTTTTTATTCTTAAAAATGACAACACTAAAGCGTTATACATTTTTAAAGTTAAGTTCATGCCTATCTACTCCTATTTCAATGAAACTTTTTTACCCATTGTCCTATTCCCCAATTTTCAGACCTATTGCAAGTAATAAACGCAAAAAACAACTTTATCAATTTGGGGAGCACATACACCCTTTGCCCCTACCAAGTGAAATGCACATGCATTAATACGAAAACTAATCGCCATTTTCGATCGTAAGTACTGGGCATCCATTTTTAATAAAATAATTTCACAATTGAAATTCGCAAACTCTTTATTCTTTATAAGTACGTATATGTATCACCTTGAAATATACCTTATAATTCTTTCAATTCATTTTTGAAGCTATTAAGATAATTTTCGATGTCCCTGGAAAAAGTAGAATTTTTTGAAAATAAAATTGAATATCTAAATATTCAATATTTCTTGAGCGCGTGAGTTTTTTCCACTGCAACTTATTCACATTCGTGGTAAAACTGACTTTCGTTTTAATATTTGGGCTACGGATACGAAGAAATGCAATTAATATTAATTTAATGTTTCCATTTTGTTCCTTTAGGTATGCCAATAATTCATTCCATATGTATATACATTTTATTTGTACCTATCTGATTGTATTTGTGTAGCGATGTTATTATATTCTATTTGTGTGAATAAACCTACAAACACATTAAGACAAATTTGACAGCTCACTTTATGTGTTGCATGCAATACTTTGTGACCATTTTGTGTAGTTGCTGTACTGTTAATACATCGCAAGCTGTGACTGGCAAAAATCGGTAACGTTTCGGTTGCAAATCATAGCCGATTATACCATATTGTGTATATCACGGAATGGTCAAATAAGTACGTCAAACTAATTCCCCACTTGATCACGGTTCCCTCCTATATGAGAAACAGATTGCACTTTTATAAATCAAAACACACTTTGACCGTAATAGTAAACTTTCTGAATTGTGGTAACAGCGCTAGAACTTTAACCAACGATTTCTACTTGGGAGGTCTGTTTTTTTCCACACATCTATCTCAGTGAAGTAAAGTAAAGTATTTTAACACGCAATTACAACAACTACATATATAGACTCTCGAAAGTGTCAAACAGTTCGTTGTTGTTGTAATGGCGTGTTAAAAATCTTACTTTACTTTACTTCACTGAGATAGATGTGGAAAAAACAGACCTAATATAATAATCCTAAAAGTAGGATTTTTAACACGCAATTACAACAACTATATAGAGTCTCGAATGTGTCAAACAGTTCGTAGTTTTTGCAATTGCGTGTTCAAAATCCTACTTTACTTTACTTCACTGAGATAGATGTGGAAAAAAACAGACTTATATAGTTGTTGTAATTGCGTGTTAAAAATCCAACTTTACTTTACTTCACTGAGATAGATGTGGAAAAAAACAGACCTATTGAAACCATGGTATAAAAAGTACTTTTTCGACTAGAACAGCGGCAAGTCTGATATTATTTTTGTTAAACGACGCCGTTGATTTGGTTTTGTACCCCGTCTCACTTCACTTTAGTTCGTTTCGTTGGTTATTTGTGTAGAGTGAAGTTAAATTTGCAAAATTTCGTGAAACTATTCTCAATTTAAATAAAATCCGCAAGGAATATGCATAAAGATAATTACATGAGTGGTTCAATGAGCAACGGAATGGTAATACATAATTTGTGTTTTTTTAAAGAAAGTTTTAAATTAATCGTCTCTGGCATGTTCAGACATCTCAAAATGGCGTCTTTTTTATAACCTTTTTATGTTTTTTTTTTGTAGGAAGATACTGGCGAATTGGAGCATTTACGAAAATTATTCATTGGTGGTCTTTCACCGATGACAAATGAAGATTCATTGAAAGCATTTTATGAACAATGGGGTGATGTTACAGATGTTGTGGTTATGCGAGATCCAGCTACCAAACGTTCACGAGGTTTTGGCTTCATATCTTTTCTTAAGGCTTCCATGGTCGATCAAGCACAATTGGCTCGACCTCATATAATAGATGGAAAGTAAGTGAAACAGGTTTTTTTTTATTTCAGGTGAAAAAGTTCATAATGTATGTGTTGTAATTTTGCAGAGCTGTTGATGCAAAACGTGCCCTTCCCCGTCCAGAGTTGGAGAAAACGGAATCAAATGCTTCGGTTAAGAAAATATTTGTCGGTGGTCTAAAAGAAGTCCACGATGAGGCTTGTTTAGATGAGTACTTCCAACAGTTCGGCAATGTCGTTGGTGTTAAAATTCTCACAGATAAGGCAACTGGGCGAAAGCGAGGTTTTGCGTTCGTGGAGTTTGATGATTACGATTCTGTGGACAAAGCTGTTTGTGAGTATATACATATTCCTTAACAATAGTGTATCTCTAATTACTTTTGTTCAATTGGGATTTCGATTCATTTATCGGCTGCTTTTTATAAATCAATTAGCTTTTTGATAACTACGTATTTCTTCAAAATGAACCATAAACATTCAATTTCGACAAAGTTCGATTGAGATTAGTAATAATAAGGCATTATGCAGATTGATGTTGAAAGATGTAATGTGTACCTAATATTATTTGATATAATGATTGGTGGTGCGCACTCAAATTGACGGCAAATTGATAAGGCAATGAATTGAATTTATTGATTATAATGTAGGTACCTGATTAATTGTGGGCATTTGATCAAGTTGTAATACCTACATCTATATATGTACATAATGAGTATGTTGACGCCAACATTTTTGTATCGCTTTAAAAACAGGTCAATACCTTTATTTTCGAATCTTCAGTGAGTTTTTTCTTTTTAAGTCTTATACCCATTCAGCATAAGTGTTTGTAAGTAAGTGCATAGGTAGCATTTTGTACAAATTCGTAAGTGTTTTACCCAGCAAATATTGTCACAACTTGTATCAAGCTCAGGGATCACTCAGCAGATCCAACCTAAATTTTTTCCCTAGCGTTATATTTATTATAATTTGTCAGTCAAGAAAGCAACAATACGTTACTTACATATTAGGAGTGTTTTATTGGTCATCTATCTTGACAAAGTAAAGTAGGATCAGCAGAACGCAATTACAACAACTACTAACTATCTTCTTGACATTTTCGAGACAATAGTTGTCGTACCTAATTGCCTGCTAAAGGTTCTACTTGACTTCAAGCGATGAATGGTCACTTCCTCATCTTACAGCTTCTGCAAAAATCGTTTGAATGTATAGTAGATAATACCAAGTGATAACTCTAGAACATTTCAGATCCGGTTTTGGGCAAATCTGCTATGTCGCATGTCTTTCAATTTCAATAACGTGCAGCTTTATTTGCATGTTACAAACGGAATACTTAAGGTACATTTATCTAGTAGAACACGTAGTATTGGCGTTCTTTGGCGAGTTTATCAGCCATAACATTTCTTGCAATGAACTATTCCCCGGCACCCATCAAAGGTGACTATTGAAGTCTTTCGTCACCTCCCCAAAAGATGAGATAGGTTCACTATTGGATATATTGTATATATGGACACTAATTGTTATAAGGACTTGATTACTGATTAGTTGTCAGATAAGATGCAGATATAATGTTTTCCTTAAGCCATAAGACTTTTTATAGCATTTTTTCTACCTGAAATACGGTACAGTGATTGGGAAGACGCCACCTCCCGTTTACTATTATTGTAGATTCATATGTAAAGAATTGGATCGACTCACCACAGTCACCCAGGAATGCGTCATCCTTCCAGAATGATCTTGTAGAAATCAATGGTGACATGGAAGTTTCTGCCAAACTGTTATTGGGGTATGATAGAGTTTATGTTTCTTGGATTGTTCCGGAATGTTATTAAGGCGAACAGCCGCAAGCAGAGACTGTCGACGAAATAGAAGTAGTCCGAAGTGCTCTATCGCAAACAGTCCACCAGACAACCATTACCGTACTTAAGTATTTGTCTTAATGAGCGAGACGTGTGCACAAAGATCCCTCTCCAGTTTTGTAGCTTCATTAAACTTATTTTTAGGGAACTGGACTGACAATGGTTTTATTTTTCTCTCTACAAGTGGAGAAGAAGTACTACTGGTGTTGTTGCCGTTGGCGCGGACGCAAAAGCCCCTTTTCCAATGTGCGTGCCACCTTTCGCGAACGTCTTACAAACATTCGATAGTAGTAACTGTCATAGAAAAGCATATAATTCATCCGTTCGGACTCGGCATAAAATTGTAGGTCCCTTCCATTCGTCTCAAAAATGAAAGCTGGGGGTCTAGCACGTAACTTGATACAATCGAGTTCAGTCGATACAATCGAGCTCTGGCAGCACCTAATTTGTCTCAATTGATTATTCTCGATTGATTATCCTCGATTGAGACAAATTAGGTGCTGCCGGAGCTCGATTGTATCGACTGAACTCGATTGTATCAAGTTACGTGCTAGACCCCCTGACACAAACGTAAGCATATAATGGCTGTGAGAAGCTAGGCCTGCGCCAACTATTTATTTTTACTGGGAGGTGTTTATGTATTGGGTCATCGGTTGCCGTCACTTATTGGCTGAACCATTTCTTTACAACAGTGAAACTTATTTTTTACGTATGTAGTTTATAATGCACGAATAGCACATATCAGACGTCTAATTAAATTAAATCTAGTGCCACTATATCAAGTGCAACTTGATAGACTTCTTTTAATTTCGTGTTCGTTTTCAACTGAAAAATAGAAATACATTTTTTTCTAATTTTTGTTTTTGTTTCCTTGTAATAAGTTGTATTCCCCTTTGTTAAAAAAAAAACATAAATATGTAACTTAAATAAATGTATAGCTAGTCGATTACCTTTAATAATAATATTGTGTTTCCTTATTTACAGTAAAAAAGAACCACACGATCAAATATGTGTTTGTGGACGTTAAGAAATCCGTCTATAAACAAGAGGTTATGCGCAAGCACCTTCAACAAGGTGGTGTAATGCCACAAAATAATGGACAGTATGCCATGGCGAATAGTATGGCACCACCGCCACAGGGTTACGCCAACAATGGTTGGGGAATGGCTGCCTATGGCAATGCATACACCCAGCCACCGCCAACAGCTGCTGCGCCACCACAAGCGTACAGTTATCCACCACAGCAGAGCGCGAATGGTTGGAATAATGCGCCGCCCGCATATCAGGGAGGTTGGAATCAGAACCAAGGCTATGGAGCGCCCGCTGCAGTTCCGCCACAAGGTCCACCAGCAGGCGCAGTACAACCCACCAGTTGGACTGGTGGTAATAATTTTGGCAGTGAGTATCAACAAGCTTATAATGGTGGTCCAACAAAGGCCGGTAATTTAGGTGGAAATCGTTTGAATCCGTATGGTGTAACGGCAGGAAATAATTATGGTAAGAAATCAAACACGATTTGTCTTCTATAGAGTTGGGCGGGAAGAGGGGTGTTTCTCTTTTAAAATATATGCTTATAAGGCGAGGACAACCTACAGTGTGACATACATTATATTTCGAAAGGCCGCTATACATTTTCTGCTAGTTATTAGTTCTACTAATATGTATGTACTTTGTAGTACCAATATGCGAATTATTGTGGGCTACAAATTATGTTGTATAGTATAACACATCATGTATGTTAATTTTGTTTCGATATAATATATATATGTATTTTTGTTGCCTACTAACCAAAACCCCATCATACATACCATAAGATAGAACATTTTGTTTCGATTAGGAATAGAAAGCAGTAGAATTGTTGCCATCAAATCTAAACTATTTTTCAGGGAACATTCCACAAAACGTATATGGTTCCGCACAGGGCTACTATAACTCGTATAGTACACAGCAACAACCCTCTCCGACTGATTATGCACCCTTAAAAGGTGGTGGCGCATCTGGACGTGCTGCATCAAATCGGCAATATTAAAGACTTGAATATTTGCAGGTATGTTTGCGATCGTCCGTGCGCTTATTCTAAGTGATATGTTATCTATGTATTGTATATATGTGTGTATTTTGTGGATGTACAATGTTGTACAATTGTACATATTTAAAAACAAAACAAACAAACCATTTTGGGTTTCGTTATTCTTGTTAGATATAGTTTTTTCTGTGCATTTTTTTTATCGTTATAGTATAATAGAATAGAGTCTCTATTTTAGGCCATCACAAAATATATTCCATACATACTACGAGTAGTAAATCTATCCGTCCAATCTCTTAAGTAAGTTATTTGACAAACATATCAAAGTTGAAGTTGAAGTTTATTGAACTCTTAATTGATTAATGGCTTTGCTAGGAAATACATGTATTTGTTGTCTAAGGCAACATCAATTATCTAAGCAGGATTTTTATAATCGCGATAGAACCAAATAGGCGATATGTTATTTTAGAAAACGTTAAGGTATAAATAATACACAGGGTGGGCTAAATGAGGGTTTACAATATTTACACATGGTGTTTCTATAAAATGACGAATATTATTTTTCCCTTCGCCGATCTGTCTTAAGATATCCACAGACAACAATATGCTGTTAGGTCATTGAACGACAATTCTATCAGCATCAGATGGTAGTCATCTTTTTGGGTTTTGGATAGTGGCTGCTAAAGAAATTATCATTCATAATGAAAAAATGTTTACACCAAACTCCCGACCGGTGAAGAGCCTGCCTGATACACTGCGGCCTTTCATCTTTTGTGATCCCGGGCACGTTGCTTTAGTTGTTCAGACCAATCGCTTTGGCATCCCCGATCTCTTGATGTTTCAAACGGCCGGCCAATCAATCTTGTCTTGGAAAGGAACTTTTTTTAGAGATATACACTTCACTATGAAATAAAACACTTGAAGCTAATGTTAATGTCTATGATATTAGGTTTATTGAATAGATGATTTTATGCCATTACTGTTTAACAATTCCGGGCATATGCGCGCCACGGCTAATTCGAATGAAGCGCAATCGTGAAGTCGAATTTTCGCCAACTTTATCAAGCAACTGTGGCCGTATATCAGCAATAACACGGCAAATGTTGACTTCCAAATCGTCTCTGGTTTATCGGCATAGACTAGTGACTTCACATACCCCCAAAGAAAGTAATCTACATGTGTGAGATCACCGGATCGTGGAGGCCAGTTCACCAGTCCATTACGTGAAATTATGCGCTCAAATGTTTAATAAATTGAACCCACTACGCGTATAATGGTACGCGGTTTCAACTCTTGCACAAGCTGGATCTTATAAGCTTTTAAGCCGAGATCTTTCCGTAAAATCTTCCACAAAGTGGATGGGCATATGTAGCTCCAATTGCTGTGCACGATGGTGAATCGACTCATTCGGATTCTCCTCAACACTTCGCTCCACCACGGCAATAACTTCTTTTGTTTGTCTTTTGTTCTTCTTATCCACTAGAGACTAGAGTGTACGTGGTGCGAAAACGATTCATCTTGTTCCGAATAACTGGAATAAAATGGCAAAACATACTAACCACAAATCAATTTTGCACTGTCAAATTGTCAATCTGTAGGACCAGGACCAGTGTTATCAATTTGAAAACCAAATCTCTTAAACAAATACCCTTTACTTACATGCTGCTTTAAGAAACATTCGCATGAGAACAATACCAACTACCTACGAACGAACGAATATTCACTTTTCTAGGTCGCGGTAGTTCGCGTTCGTTAAACAGCCCATAATGTGAATTATTTTGACCTTTCTGTGACGAATCGGTTACAGCAGCTGATTTCTTTATTCTTTGACATGATCATGACTAACAAATTTATAATGTTAATCCAGTCGTGCATGGTTCACAACAAAACCTGAACTTGACCTTTTTAAAACTTCAAACTCAAAAGTAAACACCATAGTCCCTTAAAATTTGTAAACATTCATTTGAACCGCCCTGTAACCCCCAAGACTGAATAGCATTGTTTTAGAATAGTATTTATACATAATATATAATGGCTGTATATAGTATAAACATAAGCGATAACAAAGGGGAAACTGAAGAACGACTATTGTGGGTTTATATCTTTAATAATATTTTTTTTTTATAAATATTTGTTATATTATCTTATATATCATAATTTTTCTATAAATATCTTATCTCTTTTTAATATAGGCATGTAAGATGTATACCTAATTATATGAAAATCTTAAGAAAAATACCAGAACAAAGTGACGTCATGTGTTTATCTCTATCTCTTCAAATAAGGTCGCAGAATATTTTTTAAGAAACTATAAAAAAAACATCAACAATTATTAACATTACCGTACATTAAAGAAAACAACATTTATTACAAACAAAAAGAAGCTTCAACCTAAAACGAGAAGAAGAACTGAATACTATTATTTAAAAGTACATAAAAATAAAACTTGAAAAAAGAACGTTGAATTTAAAATCGTAAAGAAAATTATAAAATATATTATTCAACAAGGCACACATACATATCTATGCGTAATAGATTTCAGGAGTATTATACAAAATTAAAATTAAATTAAAAAATAAAACAGAATATTGCAAAGTTTGGATACGAAACGTAATAACATCATTAAAAAAAAAAACAATTTTCGGAAATGCTACTTCACCAACACAATGTGTTATTGGGTTTCCGTCCACTTTCTATCTGATTGATTGTTTCTTTCACAATTAAACCTGTGAAGTGTTTTAGGGATAATAAGTGTGTATTTCTCATTGTTTTCCATTATTTTTTATGAATATATTGTATTTCCAATAAATATTTAATGATTACTTGCATTAAAAAAAAAAAAAACAACAACAGAAACAAAAACAAAAAAACATAAGCAAACGGGACAATTGATAACTCTCAAGTATGCAATTATATGTAAAAATAATTTATATATATTGAGAAGAATAAATATGTAAGTTTATTGCGTTGCGCATATAATAATATGTTAATCATCATCCTCGCATCGAGGGCAGCATTCTTATTTATCATTATATATACACATCTACAAATTTGCTTAATTTTCAGCAACGTAAATATTGATTGTATAAATATTATATACGCTTTATAAATATTTATATTATGGTGGTATCATAGGTATGTATATTAATGCTGGAAATAATATTTATATAACAACAACCTGACAGTGGATTACAATTACAATGCAGGGGAATTTACATGGAACTCGAAAAAATAAGGGCGAATTTGGAGATTTACATTTGAAATTTATTTAATTTAGTTCGTAAGTAAGTAGTGATTATAACTATTGATAGCTTTCGTTGTCTTATTTATAAAAAACTCAAACGTAAACAGCAAATAATCTACCTTCGAGACAGACACTAATAACTTATTATTATTAGGATTTACCCCTATTCCCATTGTCGTTTGTTGTAAACGACTAAAATTTCTTTGGTGCAATGCCCGCCAAAGCATTGTCAGGGTCCCAACGTTTTTAGTTTTCGTTGACTTGCAATCAACCGTGCCCCAAAATAGTTGGATGTTGAAATGACGCACCAACCATTTTTTTTTTTGTCTCAAACCAACCCAACACTTTGTGATGGTTCTGAAATATCGCTAAAGTTGTCGTCGTCATCGTCGGTGCTACTCCTCAAACAAATACAATGCAAAGGCTGCGATATCTGTCTATCTCTTTTCATCGCGTTAATTTGTTTTGAGTAACGCAATGACCGTGAAAGAAAAAATTAATATAGTTTTTACAACGACACGACACTACAAGTCGTATACAACGAATGCCAAGGGAATATGCGTGAATAATTCACCCCTATTCCCATTGCCTTTTGTCGTAAACGCTTCATATTTCATTTCGGTTTTAAGTTGTTTGTAACTGTTTTGAGACAAACGATTTGAAATTACAGTGAACACAGAAAAAGAAGCAAAATCCTTAACAAATGTTCGAAACAAAAATTTGAATATCGTTTTTACAACGACACGACACATGAGTCGTATGCGACAAACGTCAACGGCAATAAGGGTGATTAATGTCGTTTTCCATTGGTTTCACTCGGGGATTCACTTATTCCGAAATCCAATGGAACAAGAAAACTGCTTCTGGGTGACTACACTCACGTATTGGTGAAACGTCAAAAATTACTGTATGGCTGCTGCCAGCTGGCTTTTATAAAATGCACTTGTGTAAGTGCTCCTCGAGTGGATTCTGACTTGAAATCGAGAAGCGAAAGCGATTCTCCTCAGAATCAACAGAAGAGCATTTTTTGCGCCAATGGAACGCTTTCAGAAGTGATTTTCTTGATTCCGGACGCTCCCGGACGCTTCTTTTTGCCCAATGGAAAACGACATAAGTTCCTATCTCCCAAATGCGCGGTGGATCGCTTTTCATGGCGGATTGGTATTTTTGTATTGTGTGACGGGAAAAAGCTGTCAAATTTTTGGGAAAATAAATGGAAAATTGGAAGTCTAATTGGAAACTGGAAAGCAGTTCGCATTTGAGAATAATAAGAGAATAAGCGAAGATGGTCGAAATCGAAGTATCGCTTTCAATACGATCCGTCGCGCATTTGGCAATAACCCCCCTGAGTCTCAGGTTCGATCGCAGAAAAATTACATCTTAAGGTTTCTTCCACTGCGCCACCTCTTGCCAACGGCTGACAAACATCTGAGAGTGTAACTGCCTTTGAAGATCACAATGGGTCAGTATTGACCTGAGTGTGGCACGGAGAAATCCTCGCCAGCCCACAAACCTAACTGCCTTGGAAAAGCTTCCCAATTCAGCCGTTCGGACTCGGCATTAATTGAACAGAACTAACATACATCTGCAAGCATCTCGGGGCGCTGTTGAAGCGTTATAGGTTCGCCTTTCCCGAGAGAAGTATTTAAAAAAAAAATGTAAAATGCGTCGTGTGTTTACATAAATAGAAAAAATTTAATTTGCCGTGAGCCCAATGGCACGTCAATGGCTAACTACGAATGCCAAAGGTGTAGTATCCAGGCAACATTTTAGAGATTTTGGGGCGGTCGTCTTGTCTACTAAGAAACCATCACTACCTATATTTGGTGGATAGACTTACCTAAAAAAACTTAGTTGAAAATGTTTTTTTTTTTTATAGAGAAACACTTTGAGATAGATCGTTGTGATTTCGTTTTATTTACTCTACATCATCTAAAAAAAAACTCGGTGCACCCTATGAGATTCAGAAGAAAGTTTTAAATAAGTATTAGCTCTTACAATAACTTATAACAATAAGTTTTGGTTTTAGTTTGATAATGAACTTAGCATTAGTGTGGACTGGAGATGCATCCAATGTCTAAAATACAATTTTCTCATTTTTTTTTCTTTAAGCGGGCTACAATTATTAGACAAGTTCCTCGGGTTAAAAGGAAGACGTTATATCACCGCATAGGTAAGTCTTCTTTTTCGCCTTTTCAGCTTTGTTCGGCACTAAGTGCGCAGACAGTGGTGTCAGTCTAATTGCTGAAACTTGAAAGTTGGCGGGACAAGATGACTTCTTGGCTTTTGGTAATAACATAAAATTGTGTTTTTTTAAGTGTTTTTAAAGAATGAGTGATAATAAAACAATTTTTTAAAATAAATGACAGCTTTTGTTTTTGTTGACTTTAAAAATTTGGTAAATGCAAATGAAAAAGGCTGGGCTACATACAAAGTTAGAAAAGTTTGGTAATTATTGCTTTGTATGATCTTTTTAGTCCTGCCTCGGCGAAGTCCTTTTGGTGTTCAGGTTAATAAGTGCTCCTATTTATGCAATTTTTCGGGATCCTAAGTACATACACGTATTGTAACCTCAGGAACAAGGATTGAAAGTAATTTTTATTTTTATGAGATATATGAGTAGAATTTATGGCTGTTTTTATAATTGACATATCTTTGATTTCCTGGTTTGTGAAAACTTGCAGTGGTCTGCTGCCTAGACTTTCGTTTTAATGAATATTTAGTGGTTCTTATACATTTGCAGTTGGCCAAAGTGACTTGTTTTGTTGAATCTACCCGTCTCGCCCAGCACTTTCGCTGCATTTTCTGTGCCATTCTCCTTTCTACTTATTCAAAATCTACCTGACTCACGTGACAACGCATCAAACAGTCACGTAAACAAATTTCAAAGCCTTGAAGACTTCATTATTTAGCAAGATAAACAACAGTAATCAATCCACCGTGGAAAGAAAACTAAGGTATATGTACTAGGATTCCATCAGACATAGACGGTAGCGATGGAATACTACTACTGGAATAATCTGGGTGATCATAGAATCCGTCGTCGAATTAAATTCGTAGCAAACAAATGTCCACTACAAAGGATTCTGTGATAGTTCTTTCGGGGTTCGTAGTAAAATTCCGAATACGACGGATTCTGTGATCACCCAGAATACTACAATCATCTTTTTAAGATGCAAATTGATCAAACAAGAAGATGTTCACAAAGCTTCCGACGAAGTACAGTATGAAGCTTTAAAAAAATGTGTTTGTTTTTGCATATTATAACCTCATGCAGATAAGCTTCAAAGCTTCGCGGGAAATGTTCTACAAAAAGTATTTAAAGTCAAAACTATTAGGTCTGTTTTTTTCCACATCTATCTCAGTGAAGTAAAGTAAAGTGGGATTTTTATCTATTAGGTCTGTTTTTTTCCACATCTATCTCAGTGAAGTAAAGTAAAGGAGGATTTTTAACACGCAATTACAACAACTATATAGAGTCTCGAATGTGTCAAACAATTCGTAGTTGTTGTAATTGCGTGTTAAAAATCCTACTTTACTTTACTTCACTGAGATAGATGTGGAAAAAAACAGACCTAATGACGCAATAATTTGAATTTCAACCGTTTTACTTGCCAAATCCAATAACGCCCAATAGGTGCCTCTAGCATTCTATGGAGAAATCCAAGATGGTTTGTCATTTTGTTTCACTTATTTTTCGCTCCGAACAAAGAGCGCTAGTTTATGTTGACGTCATTTTCTGGGCAAAATTTGTATGAAGTGACATTTCACTAGCAGTCCATACATAATAGGGGTATTCATGCAACGTCGTAAACTCGTCGTAAACGTCGTAAACTCGTCGTAAACGTCGTAAGTTATCAATTCGTTCGTTCCTTCTCATGTGTAACAGCTGATTGGTTTACCACCATTTACCACAAACAGCAAATTGGGGTGTTCATGAAACGTTTGTCGTAAACTTACAATTTTACGCAAATGGTAAACTTACGACGTCGCATGAATACCCTCACTACATTAATTTGCAACTCCGAAGTTGAAATCCTAAAGTTGGCCTACCTGCAGTTTGTAAAATATCCCTGGGATATTTGTGACAGATGACACATAATATGTCAGTTCAACCTTAGATTTGTATTCGCGCGTAATTTCAATCGTGTGCATTTTTGTTATTTTCCATTAGGCACATCAGAAAAAAACATTTTTGTCATATTTTGTATTATCGTGTGCACATCGTGTGTTTTTGTTTTTATTTGTGCAAGTAAATTCGTAAATTCAGTGGCTTCCGCAACGAGAAAAAGGACAAACAAAAGAGTACTGGCGACAGGGCTGAAAAGATGCGTAAACTTTGCGTAGAATTGGTCATACAGGTTGATTTGGAAGAACAATGTCTGAAGGCGAGTTAAGTATCCCAAAGCCAGCGAGTTTCTTTGACTAAACCATAGTTTCCTAGGCGTCGATACTCACCACAGAACTCTTAGACGAAATCCATCGCCTCCCGGAGAACATAAATCGAACAGAGAAACTGCTAAAGGCTGAACAAAAGAAGGCTGTTGCTATTCGCACGTTGTGCTTCGGGGCACGGCTTCGGGACACGACTGCGTCAAGTTGGGGTATGTGGCTCGCTACGCTCGCGGCAAGGACTCTAAACTCCAGTATAATCATTTTCGGACATAAGGCCGTACGTTTAGGATCCAACAGTTATATTTATAAAGAGTTTTTAATGAAAATAGAATTACGTTACGTGCCCGTGTCCCGAACATAGGAAACGTCAGTTCAGTACAAAATCTGTCAAAATGAACGTGCGAATAGACACTTCGACAAAAGAAATACGAAACACTGATACAACTGCGTCCAGTGATTGATAAAGTCCAACGACTCGAGAAAGACATTCCAACGCATAAAGACGAACTGAAGCTGCTCGAAAATAAGCTGGCCGAAGTTAAGAACTAATAGAGTTGGCCAAACTCAATCTAGCCGAAGAGATTGAGCGTTTGAAGAATTCCAAGAAACGCTACAAAGACGAATCCACTGCCAAGGTAAGCTTTTTATATTTCTTTTAAACTCGAAAAAAAAATAAAAAATTTATATCGTTACTTTCCATAGTACAATTGATTCAGTCTAGCCGTGAAACCGAAGAAACGATGCATCATGTCGCTATACGGACGGCAATACCAGCAGTCTGACGATAGACCTGTTATCAGCAATAGTTATCTCTCGTCGTGGAATTCATCACGATGACATAAAACGATTCGTCTTCCGCGACACTATCGTCAACTACAAATGGTGGAAGTAATGAAATCATGCATGCCCCTTCACTAGATCAACTCGATTGCGAAGGCATCTAGAGTGCGCTCTTTGAATCAACCCTGCTGCCGCCAAACATGAGTACACAAAACGTAAGTTTCTTCTTTCAATTTTTTTATTTACAAACAAAATTCCATGTACATAATATCTATAATAAAATGGGATGGGTAAGCACAAAACAGTTGTCGAAATTATACTTTAATCTATGAACAATATGTGCTATGATATTCCAAATTATTTTCTAATTTTCATGAATCAAATTTCTTTAACCCTCAGGCCCCGGTTTGTGCAACCAACTATCTCTTTGAAATGTAATTACCCAAGAAATTGTTGCTGATGTTATGTCATCTCGTAAGATAGGCATTCTCGGTCCGCTCCCAGTACAAGGAAGTGCCATTAAAGCTGACCTACCGAGCAATGTTAATGCAATTCAACTGAACCGAATTCGTGGGCAATTTATTAACAACATCAAAATGCATTCAACGAGCAGCACCTTGGATAAGGTTCCACAATTGTTTGTACAATTTTCAAATTCGAATTGTAACGTTTAAATTATAAAAAATAAAACTGATAGAACAAAAAAGAAAATAATGTGTCTGTGTGTGGGGTTAAGAACAAAACTAAATTCACTTCACACAACACTTTAGTGCTGCATCTCGTCTCGAACAATGTCACTGTCTCCATTGTGAGAGTGTACTGAAGTTTGACTGTTGCCATTCGCCTCGGGATTTGATGGAGAGGCTGGTTGGTGTGGATTTGTCGTTCGCTTGCGGCACACCCAGAAAAGACTTTCGTACTCACTCTTGAGCATGGATCGGGGATTTTGTGCGTACACCAGTCTCACTTTTTATCACTTCGAATTCGAAGCCCACTGCGTCTATGATGTTCTTCGTGGGTGGGTTCGATACTGTTCTTCGATTGCATGTCGCTGTAATGATAAAGCAGTGGGCCTAGATTTACCCATATTCCACCGGGAACAAGAATTCTGCAAAGAAAATGTTGTTAGTATCTGCGTAGCCAGTCTAGGTTATTGTCCATACTTGTAAATGGTTTCAACGCAATCATAGGAATTCTCTATTTCATACACCTACAAAATTGAGACCAAATTAAAAGAACAATTTTTAATTTCAATTGTGTTTTAACGTTATTTTCCATTGGGCACATCAGATTTGAATTTCAGATCTCAGATTCATCGTGGCACATAGACCATGAAAGCGGATTGATCTGCTTTTTGTAAATAAGATAAGTTATTATTAGTGCGTTATTAGACAGTACATAAGTTGAGCAAATTGTTTTCGTTTGTCGATGAAAACATACGAACTTAATATGGATAATTATATCGACGAAGAATCGAAATCCATAGATAACGATGAAGAAGAAGAAGATGACAAAGATGATTGTAATTGCTCCAACATGAATTCCATGTCCATTACCTATTTACGTTTTTGTAATTAAAAATAATTTGCAAGATCATTATTCAATTCACTGTATTTCAATTTTTTTAAAAATGAATTATTAATTATTTTCTTCACTGCAGAACTGAACTGTCAAACACAGAAATAAAAAATAAAAAAAATCAGAAGTTTGACATAAAACCCCAAGTTTGCTTCATAACTTCTACTTTTTCGGGGAGTTGAGCGAATCCAAAGTTAATCAACTCTTGGTTTTCTCAACTTCGGAATATCCAAAGTTGAGTGAGTCAACTTCGAGTGAATAAAAGCAATTTCTCAAGTTGAGAATAAAAATCCCCAAGTTGTGTTCAACTTGAAGTGAATAAAATGGCCCTTAATAAGTCAATGGTACCAGTACCAATGCCAGTACCCATTGGTAGCTTTTTCTTTCGTACTGTACCTAATTTCTTGACAGCAAACCGCAAACTAGTACATTCGCCGTTTTGCGCGCTATTTTTTAAAGTTTCAATTTTTTTTGTCTAGATAGGTACTTAAATGTTAAATTCTTATTGATTTTACTATTCAAATAAATAAACGAACAAAAGCGGGCGCAGACGGTAAAGTTGCAGTTTTAAGGTAAATATATCTATATAAGTTCTAAGTGCATAGAACAGTCACATATTTTCCCAAAAATATTTAAAGTTGTACATTTGGATGAACACTTTGGAAGTTAACGTCACAAGGACAAGCTTTTGTAATAACTAGTAATGGATTCAAAGTCAAACGAGCCTGAAGCTGAACCAGCCATGGCGGACAAGGACACAGACGACGAAGAAAGTGACGAAATAGATGATGAAATCGACGAACTACAACCGTGCCACGAAATTTTCAGTGCATATGATTCGGAAACGGAAGAAGACCTCACCGATGAGGAAAATGCAGACAATGGTGATGTTGATCACCAAGAAGAAAGCTTGTTTCTAGGTAAGGATAAGTCTGTATGGCATAAAATTCCGATAGATTCGGCTTCTACACCTAAAGAAGAGACAGATGGTCTACGTGATCATCAAGTAAAATCAGCCACCACAGTTTTAGACAGCTGGAACATATTCTTTACATTTGTTGATGTGATTGTGGAGAACACAAATATCTATATCAAAAAACAGCAAGAACATGACGAACATTCTATGATAACATGTAGTACCAACACATTGGAAATTCGTGCCTTGATCGGGCTACTATATTATGCTGCCGTATGCAACCACCCTAAATCGGCTATTCAAGAAAATTGGAGCACTGAATTCGGAATGAAAATATTTCGAGATACCATAGATTTGCAGCGTTTTGAGTTTTTAATGCAGTGTCTTCGATTCGATAATATCGAAACCCGTTTAGAGCGCCGGAAGTACGACAAACTTGCAGCGATACGAGAAATTCTTGATAGATTTAATGAAAACTGCGCGGAAAACTACAAGGTTGGACAATTTGTAACTGTCGATGATAAATATAAGCGCTATCGCGGAGGATGCAGTTTCAGGGAAATAATACCCAATAATCCAGACTACAGTCGAGGATACCGTTTTAGAGAAGAATTATCGGGCAAGTATGGCATCAAATTTTATTTTGCGGTCGATTCTAAGACGTACTATACATCCCGATTGGAAATCGACTGTGGTCAACAACCAACGGGGCCTTACAATGTACTCAATGAACCAGCGGAAATAGTAAAAAGAGTAACTCATCACTTACAGGGCGCTGGCCGTAACATAACAGTTGATAAATGGTTAAACACTTATTCCTTGGCAATGGATTTGTTGGAAAAGAACACAACTTTGGTTGGTACGTTAACAAAAGAATCACAGGAGCTGCCAAAATCATTTTATGTGTCTAATATTCGCACAGTCAGATCGACTATGTTTGGTTTTAAAAAGGAGGCGACAATTTGTTCGTATGTACCAAAGAGAGACACGTGTATTTTATACCTATCCACCATGCATCACTCGGGAGCCATTCAAGAAGGCAAAAACCAGATTCCAGAAATCAAAGCCCTCTACGATAGTACACGAAATGCTGTTGGCAGGATAGGTGGATTTTGCAACACATATAATGTAGGTCGTCGAAGGTGGCCCTTGTTAGTCTTCTTCACTCTGCTCGACTTGGCCGCTGTAAATGGTTGCATCGTTTTGCTTTTAAACGATGATCCTGCAGCGAAACACAAACGTCGCAAGCAATATAATTGGGATCTTGCCTCTGCTTTAATAGAACCATATTATGATTATAAAGCACTTAAACACCAGATGGGCCCAGTTGCAAAAAGGATGAAACCAACAAGCCCTGGGAAATGCGAGATGTGCCCGCCGGATGTGGACAATGAAACCGATACTTCATGTAACAAATGCAATCGCCGTATTTGCGAAAATCACACATCATATGTTTGTATTGCGTGCTACCATAGTTCAGAGGTATCAGAACAAGACGAGTCAATGTCGAGTGAGTCTGATTAACCTAAAGATTTTGAAGTTGAATAAAGATATATTTGCAGGCAAAAGTGTCTAACCTTCTCGACCATTCAAGATACTCATTAAAACAAGTATTATTTTTAATTGTTTTTCATAAAACTAAGTTTTGTCTTTTTTTTCACAGTTGACAGAAATAAATGAATTCTAATTTTTGTAAACATAACATCATGTTTTTTTTAAGTCTACGTAATGTACCCTATGTACATTGTATTAAATTCATCGTTATGTAATAATCAATAGGTACCTATACCTAGCCATAAGCAGTTGTTTGTAAGCACTTGGGTGGTACTCTTGCGAGATACCCACTCTCGCTTCTGAAATGAATGGAATATCAAAATTCCTATATTTAAAAAAGTGTACAGGACCTCTTCGTAACATCGTTAGTGTATTTTGGATAAGATAACCGGCTGCGTCAATGCTATCTTCACTTATACAACTAAAACCACCGTCACTTTTCGTTGCTTAAATCCAGACTCATCGCTCACCTTCAGGTCTGATTGGAATTTGCGTGTCAATTATCCCGATCAGAAAGGTCGTCGTTGTTCGGCTATTCCAAAGGACAAGCATCGAAATAGAGAATACCAAATATGTATTCGGTTTCGGAACAAAATACACAGTAGGGCCCCAAGACATTCCAAGAGTATGTGAAAAGAGGATCCGTATGTTTTTAAAAATAAAACCATAACTATGGCCGTTATTGTGATTGTCGATCAACGATCGTCACGACAATTGTCGATTGCGTCGATTGGTTTTAGCTATTCGTACGCACAAAATTTCTTCACTGCCAAGAGAAAGCATAGACCAGACATTTGTAATCGACTACAAGCGACTGTCAAATCGACAAATATCAATCGCAATCGACAATCAAAGTTGTCTATCGATCGACAGTTGTCGATCAACGATCAACTATCGACACTCACAATAGGGGCCTATAGGTTCTACCAAATCACCCTTATTCTACGTGTCGTTTATATTAAAGACAGCTGGCGTTTTTTGAGTCGAGTCGCTTTAGTGTCGTTTTAGTATCGGTATTCTATTCCTTGAACGCCTTCTCTCTCATTTTCTTTACATTCCACATGAGTTCCACACCAACCGCTGAGTGATAATTGACAGATAGGTAGCAAGAATGGGTAGGTAGGTATTTATGTTTTGTGTTTTAAATTTGAAATGGACATACAAAAACCAAAAGTATTTCCAATTGTGGTAATATTATATACTAAAAAAACATGAATAGCCACCCCTATCGTGGAATCCGCCGGGGGGAATTATTCATGGAAAATAATATTTTGGTATCGTCAAAATCGCAAAGTGAACAGTTCCCCGTTCGGGAAAAATTCGATTTGAACGTTTTTAATGATACATTGTAACTCATTCACATTACCCACACGGGAAACTGTTCACTTTGCGATTTTGACGATACCAAAATATTCTTTTCCGTGAATAATTCCCCCCGGCGGATTCCACGATAGGGGTGAGCATTGCAATGATCATATCTTTGGAAAGCGAAAGCGTCGAAGAAGATGAGTCTGCAAAAAAAGAGCTGAGACATATAAGAAGAAAAATCAGGTCAAAATCCGATCCTTTGGATTTACCAGATTCAAAGTAAGTAGATACACACACATATAAATACAAAATAGTTTAGGTAGAAGATAATGCCAATAATATTTCCAGATTCAAAATGTACTTTAGACTTCGCAAAGAAGCCTTTATTTATTTGTTAAATGAAGTGAAGGATAAACGTCCTGCAGCGGGGAGTTCTTTGTCAGTGCCAGTCATTTTAAAACTGCGTTTTCTTGGGGAAGGTGGCTACTAAAAGGATGTAGGAAATGATTTCCTTAGTAAAATCCTAACAGAAATGCTTACCGTTATCGACGAAAATAATTACGCGCACAATGGATATGGAATTGTGCAAAAATTATGTTTTATCAAAAAGCTGGAATTTCATTTGATCGGGGTTGTTATTTTCACCCTTAATCATAAGAGAATTATAAAATCACTGCATAAATATAAACAATTACCAAAACTCACATGAAAAACATGTTTTTTCTTAAATTTGCCTCCTAGTCGTTTAAGAATTTGTAATCGACAATAATCGGCGTTTTAGGAGTCGTTTTGTGCAACTAAAACGACTGTCAGAATGCGAAAAACTGTGTTGACGTTTGTAGAACTTGTATTCCACACTACTTAAACGCCATATGTCGTTAAACGACATAAAACGCCTAGAAACACGCCACATGTAATACCGATTTCAAAAAACGCCATTTGTCGTTTAATATAAACGACACGTAGAATAAGGGTGAATATTTGAATTCTCCGACAACTTTGACGCTAAATGAAACTCTTTAATAGTCGTCCAAACTCCCGCCTTCTCCGGGAAATTTCTGTCATGGATATATGTCAAGGGCCATCCGACGTAAAAATCAAACCATTTTATTTCCCAAATGTGCGCGGCGGATCGTATTGAAAGCGCTACCTCAATTCCGACCGTATTAGCTTTTGGTTATTCATACCTATTCCCTTTGGAATTTACAAACACCAACTAAAAACGAAGTGAAATACGAATCGTTTACGACAAACGCCAGCGTGAATAGTGGTGATTATCAAATGCAAACGAGGTCGAAAATTGATACATATTTCGAGTGCTTCCCAGTTTTGTCTATGCTGACTTCCAATTTATGGCGACAGATTGTAGAAAATCCGACAATAAACCCAGCTTGAAAGAAACAAGTCGACCACGCCTTATCCACTAAGTAAATAAAAACAACTCCAATAATTTTGTTTTTTTTGCAACTTTATTTATTCAAAATAAGTAATATGTAAAGGCATAGAATAAGATAAATAAATATATATATAACGGTCGTTTGAAATTGTATTACCTACCGTCATTTAAATACGAAAATATTTTACCGCAACTTCAAACGACCGCGCTTCTATTAGCTCACTTACTAGGTTTCTCCAAATCAGTCCACTAATTGGAGAGTCATGTCCGTCGTTCATCCATTGGAAGACTCCTCGCGCCCATTTCCACCATCACCAGTGAGATAGAGAGGACGACTTGTGGTATAAGCACCAATCCAGCAACAGAAGTCGCTGCACAATTCGTTGGACGTCAGTCTTGCAAGAAATGCATAAAATAAAAATATAAATTTTCTCCAAAATAATAATAAAAAAAAACATAATAATAAACAATAATATTTGGAGAAGACGACAAAATGTTTAAAATGCTTTCTATTCTGTTCTTCTCCTGCTCTCCAACCAAGACACATCTCTTCCTTCCTGTCTTCTTCATCTGTTGCTTTCTTGCCCTCTTTCTCTGGCTGAAATGGCTTCCTTGCTCTTTATTTAATTTTTTCTAAACACGTATGTGCGCTGCGCTGGCGCCTCTCTTCACAATTCTAAGCAAACAAATTTACATCTGGCTGCGCTGCTCTACAGTAAAATGTTTCTACGTTCTAAGCGTCCAAAAACAAGCACATATCCTTCTGCTGTGCTGTCGAGAAAAGGACTCTAGAATAAAAACTACTCATACATACATGTGTATTAAATTGTCTAGGTTTTAATTTTAGATTAAACTGTTCTTGTAACCTTTTTGTTTTGTATATATATACATTTTAAATTGTAATTACATTCTATATTTTGTTAAGTTTTTTAAATCTATCAAATAACATTCACATTATGTAACTAAATATGCGAAGTAAATTTGTAAAGAATTCTCATTTGTTGTGTTACTCTCTTTTCGTTCGGAAGAACGGGGGAGGGGTGGTGTGTATAGTATTAATGTTGTTCTTTCTTTTTTTTAAAGAACAAATCTTTTGATTAAAGCTAAACTTACAATACTAGGTTTACTTAATTTAGTAATTTTCGGCTTTGTTTAAATTGTATGCATAAAAAATTGTTTATGAAACAAAAATTTTAAAAAGAAAGAAGAAAATCTTACAATTGCACACACGAATCTTTTGTAAAACATATTTCTTTCTACAAGATGTGTATAAATTTATCTAAAATTACGTGGCTGGTTTAGATTTCTGTCAAATCTATATTCTTTTGGAAGAGATGTAACTTCATTCTTTACACTCAGCTTTTCTAGTTTGTTCCGCTGTTTCTTTTTAAGACTGATAAATATATAAATGTAATTATATTATTTTATGTAAACTTCTTCTTTTCTTGGTTCTTAGTTAATACTATGTTTGTTTGTTTGTTTGTTTTATAAATCATTCTGCCTATTTTATGTCTTGACACCTTTTACACATTCTCTCATTCTCTGTCTCTGACACTGTCTGTCTGTTTCTCTGGCTTGATCTTGACTTTTGAATGCTTTCTGTTTCTTTAAGACTGAATGTGACCTGGCATTTTTTTACCTATTTGTAAAGATAAAGAATAAATACATAAAAAGATATGTTATTGCATATTGTTCAAAATTGTTTGATCAGTGATTGTGTTTTTGTTTTTTTTTTTTTTGTTTTTGAGGATCACCAGAGCTTATAGATTTTAGAAACTGAAACAACTGAGAAGGTGCCAGTTACCATGGGCAATTAGATGTTCAAAGAAACTACAGGAAACCATTAAATGAAATTCAAACAAAAATGCGGAGGAACCTATTTCTAGTCTAAAATGGTACTATCTCCTCCTCTTCCATCTCTAGTCTTGTGGTCTGTTATTGGATGCTCACCTCTTAGTATCGCCTATTGTTGCCACCGCCTCCGCCGCCCATCATATTGCCGGGACCGTTGTTATAACCCTGATTGCCACCACCGTAACCACCTTGGTTGCCTGAAAAATCACATGAATTTGTTGTTGTCCTCTATTAGCCTAATCTCATCTAAAATTGCTTAACCAAAACATAGGGGGATGTGGTTGGGATTAAGTGGATGGTAATGGTGATACTTGTGACGCGACTGCGTGTTACATCGAATGTGGTTTGAATTCTAATTCACATAACATAGCGAAAGTCGACGTCTTTAAATTTACTCTCACAGCGTTTTTTAATTAAAACTGAACAACACTTAAAATGTCTTGTCAATTTGTCAGATACTGTGATGATATGATGAATGGTTGGGATTTATTTTTTGGGAGGGGAAACTGCAAAATTCGAAAAATGCTACTTACCCATTGGTTTGTTAAAGTTTCCACCGCCGCCACCGCCAACACCTTGGTTTCCTCCATATGGATTCATACGATTGTTTCCAAAGGAGTTGCCACCTCGCATTGGGCCACCGCCGAAACCTTGTTGGTATCCACCACCACCGCCAAAGTTACCGCCGCCGTTGCCTCCCCAATTACCGCCGCCTTGGTTACCACCAAAGTTACCGCCGCCTTGGTTCCAATTACCACCACCTTGGTTGCCGCCATTATCCCAGGGTGTCATTTGATTGTTCCAGTTACCGCCGCCTCCGCCGCCGCCACCTTGGTTACTGTTGAAACCGCCGCCAAAGTTGTTATTTCCACCCCAGTTGTCGTTTTGATTGCGATTGCCACCCCAACCACCTCCTTGGTTGTTACCGCGATCATTACGACCACCACCGCGTCCACCCCGTGGACCACCACCACCACCCATGTTGCCACCGCCTCCACCTTGCCTGTCCATGTCCTGTTTGGGTAGGGCTTTCTTGATGTCCAACAGCTTGTTCTTTATCGAATGCGACTTTTGTACTGAAATGTGAAAGAAAATCTTGGATTATTCACCTGACGATGGATGTTTTCACTCTCGTAACTATTATAAATGTGGGTCAGAATAATGAGCGGTGACTTTATACCTTCTGTACTAGTTAAAAGAACTGTCGTTTTTTACCAACTTAAAACCACATGAATACAATTCTCGTTTGAGTTGTTGCTAATACTTTTTCATCGTTTTACTATAAAATCAAGTCAAACAAAAAAGATATAATACCAGCAGAATGTTTGATATTACAGTCATGAAACGCCGTACGAATTTATTGAGAAAACTGCACGGAGCTGGGACTGTGAAAGGGATAGTCTTATCTGTCAATAGTTTACAAAACGTGCTAAATTTAGAAACTTGTAAATAAATGAAATAAAATCAAATGAAAAACGAAACGAAATTTCTATAATGAACTTACTCTCGTGGGAGGCCGGCAAATAATGAGTGTCATTCAATAGATTGAAGTAAATATGTATGTACGCTCTTCTGCACCAAAAGACAAGCAACATTAGTTTTGGGTATGAAAGCTCAGAAACGTGACGGGTCGCATTTATTGCTGCGGAGAATTTAGTAAAATTAAATATGACCACACAAGCTTTCTTTAGAGGAAGTTATCTATATACACGACTTGTAGATGTAGAACTCAAATCATGAGTCATATTAACAAACGGACCTTCCTCATTTGTTTCCTAACATTGAATGAATAGTGAAGGCGAAAATGGTTCGATGGTGTCTATGCAAACGATTTGTCTATCCAATACACCAAAACTAAAGGGACAGAATTAACTGATGTACGAAATTACTTTTTTTCTTGATTCATATTTAATAAAGTTTTAAAAATGTCGGCAGATTGAAATTCATGTTTTTTTTTTTTTTGTGGCGCGACTGCGTGTTACACTGAATGTGGTTTTTATTCTATTCACATAACATAGCGAAAGTCAACGTCTTAAAATTTACTCTTACAGCGTTTTCAAAATAAAACCGAACAAAACTTGAAATGTCTTGTCAATTTGTCAGAAGCTGTGTGAAAAGCTAAATTTCTAGAAAATTGATGAAGCTATACGCATTTATCAATCAGTGTGGTGTACAGAATTATAGAGTATGGCTAACCCTACAAATTAAATTATGTATCAGAATTGTTGTAGATACTTTTTCATCGTTTTACTATAAAAATTAAGTAAAACAACATAGACATAATACCAACAAAACATTTGCTATTACAGTCATGAAACGCCGTACGAATTTATTGATGAAACTGCACGGAGCTGGGACTGTAAAGTTTATTTCATTTATATTTGTTGCAAATACTTTTTCATCGATTTGTAAAAATGGTAGCAAATCAACATGATATAATAAAAGCTAAATTCTATCTAACAGCCATGAAACGCCGTACTCAATTATTGAGAATTATGTACGGAGCTGGGGCTGTAAATCGCTCTATATATCTATTAGTCCAGAAATTAGAACATTTCGGAATTAGAATTACCCCAGGAACAGTCGGGGAAAGTGGTTCTAATTTATTAGCGTCCGCTGTACATTATTTTTTATTAAAGTCACTTATATTTCGTACGCACAACATTTTTTCACTTCCAAGAGAAAGCAACGATCAGACATTGTAATCGACTGTCAAATCGACAAAAATATCAATCGCAATCGACAATCACAATGCACCAAAAAGTCAAGCAAAATTAGTTTTGGTATGATAGCTCAGAAACGCGACGCGTCGCATTTATTGCGGCGGAATCAGCATAATGAAATATGATCACACAACCTTTCTGTAGAGGAAACTATCTATATCTATATACACAACTTGTACCTTGACCAACTGATGTACATACATAATTACTTTTTTTCTTGATTCATATTTAATAAAGTTCTAAAAATGTCGGCAGATTCAAATTTAAGTTTTTTTTTGTGGCGCGACTGCGTGTTACACTGAATGTGGTTTTTATTCTATTCACATAACATAGCGAAAGTCAACGTCTTCATTACTCTTACAGCGTTTTTAAAATAAAACTGAACAACACTTGAAATGTCTTGTCAATTTGTCAGATGCTGTGTGAAAAGCTAAATTATTCATACTAGAAAGTTGATAGAAATATACAGACACATCTATATTAGTGTGGCGTACAGAATTAATATGTATGGAGTATGATGGCTAACCCTACAAATTAAATTATCAGAATTGTTGTGGATACTTTTTCATCGTTTTACTATAAAAATTAAGTAAAACAACATAGATATAATACCAACAAAACATTTGCTATTACAGTCATGAAACGCCGTACGAATTTATTGATGAAACTGCACGGAGCTGGGACTGTAAAGTTAATTTCCTTTATATTTGTTGCAAATACTTTTTCATCGATTTGTAAAAATGGTAGCAAATCAACATGATATAATAAAAGCTAAATTCTATCTAACAGCCATGAAACGCCGTACTCAATTATTGAGAATTATGTACGGAGCTGGGGCTGTAAATTGCTCTATATATCTATATAGTTAAGATAACAAATCTTGTACTTACAAACAATTTTATCGACGGGATCGTAGTCTTCAAATTCAATGAAGGCAAATCCACGCTTTTTGCCAGTTTCTTTGTCGATGACAATATTGACGCCCATAATTTTGCCAAATTTGGAAAAATAATCGCGCAGCGACTCTTCATCATGTTCATCTCTCAGACCACCGACAAATAATTTCTTGACTGTTGCACCGGCATCCGGTCGATCGATATCCTGGCGTGGTACAGCACGTTTTGGTTCAACGACACGACCGTCAATTTTATGGGGACGGTTATTTTGGGCATCATCAATCATATATGCGCGAGAATAGGTAATGAATCCAAAGCCGCGTGATCGCTTCGTGCGCGGATCTTTCATCACAACAACGTCGACAATTTTTCCCCATTGCTCAAAATGACTTTTTAGGGAATCATCTGTAGTTCTATAGTCCAAACCACCAATGAATAGTTTTCTCAAATGCTCGGGCTCATGAATTCCCTGAAATGTTTGAAAATTTTTATTGATTTAGCATTTTGCGTCTTCGGAAAATTTTCTTTTTTTTTTATAAAATGGCCGCCGAGATTGATTTTCATTTTCAATGACCTAATATGGTGAATATCGATAAGGTTTTTACTTACATCATCATCGTCACGATTGTTGTAATTTCCATTTTGTTGATTATCTGAGTTAGGCATTTTGAATTATATACTTGTATAAAAATTATAATAATGTATTATTTATTTAGTGATAAATGTTATAAAATTCACCAAACACGAAAACCTTACAATCCGAATATTCAGCGAAGAATGAGGAAAGAGGAAGTACGAGGTTTGCTATCCCAAACGTGGCAATGACGGAACACTGCGAATTGAATCAAAAGCGGATATTCAATAGGTAGCCATCAAAATTCGGACCAAATATATTTTGTGGTCTGACTACATCATATCGAATAAAAAAACCACACAAAGCATAACAAAAATATGTCCCAACAAACTTTTTTTTAATTTAAATAAAATTTGATGTTATCAAACCTGTTTTTATTCTTCGACGTTCGTTTTTTTGCAGTTCTAATGGAGACGCTGACAAACACAAATACCTACAAAAATAGAGCATTTTGGGTTTTGTTGCTCGAGATTTATTAAGAGGTACACATAAGGCGTATTTTTTTGAGACTCTTTACAATACTCACTTTTCGAGTCTCAAAAAAACATCCCTAACTCACTTTAGCACACTTTATTTTTATTTGGAAGTTGGTACGCGTGTTTTCAACTTGACATATTAGTTGGAAAAGGGTATGTTCAAAAAATTGATACTCATTGGAGAAACTGAAAATCGTTCTTAAATTGTATCGACTACAAAGGTTCGTTAACTAATACTGAATGAACTGTATTTCGAAATTCCAGCCGTATACATACTGCTGGCAGAATTCAGGAAAACATGCAAATGCGTGTTGATCGTAGGTATTGTCTTTCCCTGGGTTTTAATTAATTAGTTTACGACCCCTAGGTGATGGTGCAGATGT
Organism: Cheilosia scutellata; assembly: GCA_955612985.1. Classification (NCBI taxonomy): domain Eukaryota; kingdom Metazoa; phylum Arthropoda; class Insecta; order Diptera; family Syrphidae; genus Cheilosia; species Cheilosia scutellata. The sequence continues at coordinate 22,670,447 of OY015312.1, read as the reverse complement.
TTTATTGCTGGGTGCTACTGCGACTATCTGCGCTGCCAAGACATATATCCGGTTCTAGACAGATGTTTATAATTTTTAAAACAATAAAATCCATCATCTTATGAAATTAAATTACTTAACCTTTTTAAAAAATATTTTGTTTGAAGGTGGAATAAAACAAAACAAAAATAGCTTGCAAAATGTTGTTGGTCTATTTTGTTGATCTAATATGAGCATCAAAATTTAATACGCCTTGTTTACGGGAAAATGCGGTCAACCCCCGTGCTCAATTCCGGGTGAAATTGAATTCGTGCGGATTTAGAATTTTAGGTGTACCAAACATGCATTTTTGATTACCTTAAGTCGCATTGACTTCTGTTTTCCAATTACCTATTTCTTAATTGAAACAAATCAAGTCATCAGCTGCTGTAAAATATGTATACGCCTATACGCCTATAATTACGTCTGTGTTTTGTGATCTGGCAACTGGCGTTAGTATTTGTTATTATGTAAATCTACCCATATTTTCTATGAATTGCGAATGCGTCGAAAAAAAATTAAGAAAAGCAATTATTAGGGGTGTTTTATTGAACATCTAACTAAACAAAGTAAAGTAAAGTAGAATCTTTAAAACGCAATTACAACAACTACATGCTGACATAGGAAAAGAGACAATCTATCAGCAAAATAACGACTAACGAGCCGAGCAGTTCCTCTCTTGGCTCGAAACAGCTCAGTGACTTTCTTCCGACATGATAAAATTGTCAAAAGCAAATAGGTGAAATAAACAAATATATTTTCCAGCGGTTGCTCGATTAAAAGGTATATGGAGATGAAAAAGTAAAATCATTACTGAATTCAAAAATGATATCCATTTAATTAAAAATGTGTATACACTAATTCACGTACTTTTGTATATTATCTCTGAAAGCTTTACTTTCAATTTGTTGAATCTGACAAATTTTTAGTACTCGAATAGACCAATATTTAAGAAAGTGTTTTTTATTTACTGCTCGACTAAATTGTTTCATAAATATTTGTAAAAGAAACTAACAAAACTTGATCTACGTAATCAAACTCTACCAACATTTGGCAAACGGACTTGTTTGTATTTTTGTAAATCTCGAGCAACACAGAAAAAAATTGAGATTCGCATAAAGTGCTCTCCTGTTTTGCGATGAAAGGTGGAAATCTAGCATGAGGCACCGTTGCACAAATGATCCGAAGTTCATTGGTAGTGGCGGATACTTACTGGTTAAAATCACTTCCCTTCACGAACAGACTGATGTTGTTTGTCCACCGCGAAACCGCGCGCCGTAAGGCATTACTTCGCGGGGGTCGGTATAAAGCCATAATAAATCACTCAATTATAATAAACTATTCACTTTACACGTAGGGGCTCTAAACGCCTAAGATTGCTGAGTATTCGCATGGCCACGTTGCTTATAATGGGTCGTATGAATAAAACGTAGCAATTGCTTTTACTCAGACTAAATGTCAAAATCGAAGCAATTGCTAAGATTCGTATGAATAAAAACTGATTTGAGTTAACTCCAACTTTTGACATCTTCGAAAAGCGGCACCACCGACCTTTTACTCAGATTGGTATGAATAAAACATGGAAGACAAAGCAATTGCTACGAAAATTCTGAGTCTGCTATTTTGTTGACTCAGAGCATTTGCTAAATATTTTGCGCGCACAGTTTTCTACAAAAACAGTCTAGCCTTGTGAGTTTTCGGTATTTTATAAATAGTTAAATTAATTTTTGTTTGTGAAAAAAAACAAAAAAATGGATGCAATAAGTTGGCACATTATACCTGTTTTACCTACTGTTGTTAACGTTCGTGAAAAAAAACAGTATAAGTTAAGAAGAATTGGTTACGATAACAACTTTAAGCAACTGTATCGTTTCACGCGTCGAAATGTAGATTACTTTTAGAAGAAAATCTGGAGACGCGGGGTGGTGTTCCTTCAAATATCCAGAAAATTAAATCTTTCCTACTGCTTCTGACGTTTGCACGAATACCACTATTTGATCACTATTGGAGATAGAAGTAGATGGAAATTCCTCATCGTCAGCTGCAGAGCAATTAATTTGTAATCGAATATAGGTTATGCACTTATGCGTACCAGTAAGCTCTTCCAAATACTCTTCTTCATCATAGATTTAACTTTTTTTTTCGTATTTATGTGCATTTTTTTTATTAAATTACTTTATCATTTGTTTATTTTTCCTCAAAAATTGTTTTTTTTATTCTAAAATTCAAATTCAAATTCAAATTTTGACAGAAACTGCAAGGGAAGGACACATGCAGTGAAGTAAATGCTTTGTTCGAATTTTCGAACTTACTTTAGCAAAGTATGTTTTTATTCATACCGATTTAAAGCATTTGCTAAGTGCTTTTACTTTCCTACCACCTTTTACTCAAAGCAAATGCTAGTTTTTATTCATACGACCCAATATGTCTGTTTTTTCCTCATTGATCTCAGTGAAGTAAAGTAAAGTAGGATTTTCAACACGCAATTACAACAACTGCACCCAATTTGACACCACTGAGATTCACACAAGCTATTCATTTCCAGCAAGACCAACTTTGGAGCATTCTTCAATTCTGAACACCAGGGGAACACATTTGGAGTGCATTCCAAATTCGGCAGTAGTTAACTATTTTAACTACAGCGTTGACAAGCTGTGACAGTTCGAAGGAGGGGAAGTTAACTAAATTAACAAGAGGCAAAAGTGTGGTTCATTTCACTCATACTAACAAAGCAACTGTCATGGATTCACGTATTCATTTTTTTTTTTGAAATCAAACATGAATTCCAACAACAACTACTCACTACCACATGAAAAGTGAAATGTCAACATGAAATTAGTAACAATATCTGTCCCAGATTCCAAAAAGTAACTAAATAAACAATCGTTGTTAATTTAGTTAAAATAGTCAAACCTGGAATGCAGCCTTGATGTTGTCATTTGGATGTGTTCACAGAGTGCCTCCATTTATGATACATAATATGTGTCGGTTGTGGTGGGTGTAAAATGCATAATGCTGGCTTTACATTATCACGCCACGCAATCTTGCATGACTTTAGAGAGAGAGATCCGTTTTTTCCACAGTCAAGGCTAATGATGTGTAGGAGTGAGACCACAAGCCTAACAGTTGAATCTAGGCTGCTATAACTTTTTTATGGAGATTTGACAGCTCAGATGTAAACAATAAATTTTTTTTCATCGGTTTTGTTGTGGTACTTATTAAATTAAAAGTGAAAAATGAATTTAATAAAGGCAACGATATATTGATATATTTATTATTTTTTAGCAAATATTTAAGCTAAAAAATAATTTTATATGGAAAAGGATCATTTTGTCCATTTCCTAAGTAAGGTTACAGAGAAAACGTATCCTTATCCATCCGTTTCTTTGGATATGAGCGAGCTATCTAAGAGTTTTTGGTATCCCTGAGTTCGTCTTTATGCATGCTACAAGACTGCATTAAAAGTTTAATGATTATGCTTATATTTTAGAATTTTGTAGGTCGCATGATTGAATTTCGTAAACTAAAATACAGAGCTAATTATGTCTTTGGTACTACAAAATTCTAAATTATATGCTTTTTTTTTTTTTTTTTTTTTTTGTCGGAGGTTGTTACTATCCGATGGAGCACTCAGACACAACTACTGGTCCATTGTACTGCCAAACAGACACCTTACATTGCTGTACTTAGTTTTCCCGTCTTTCGAAGAAAGATAAGAAGGAGCTTCAGTGATGAAGAGCTTAGATGTTCGGCACTCACCACGTCAGCCCCAAAAATCCGCCACCTGATGCGAGCAAAGGCAGGACAACTACAGAGGAAGTGTTCCGCCGTATCATCGTCCTCTCCACAAGCAGGACAGATGGTGGTGTCGCTCAAGCCCAATACATTTAAGTGTTTGGCGAAAGCTTGGTGGCCCGAAAGGATGCCCACAAGCAGTCTACAGTCGATTCTCCTGAGAGACAGAAGAAAGGACGCGGACCTTTTGCAGATGTCCGGAAGCAGTCGCTTGGCCTGTCTGCACCCAGCACAATCACGCCACCGACGCTCGTGTTTGCGAGAAACCCAAATATCGATGGATGACCCAACCACAGATGCAGGCAGACCCAGCGCGGGTTCAGGTCCTGAAAGAGCTTCTTCTGAACCCAGCCTGGCAAGCCCATGAGCGATCTCATTTCCCTGGATACCAGTGTGACCTGGGACCCAAACAAGTTTGACCGTGTTTAGCCTACCGACCAAGTTCAAAGCAAGCTTGAGTTCGAGCACTAGCTTGGACGAGGTGAGATGGTTAAGCAGCGCTTTTAGTGCAGCCTGGCTGTCACTGCAAACGCATATACTTTTAGCCCTCCACCTGTTTGTCACAATATAGCGCATAGCCATAAGGATAGCGAAAATCTCCGCCTGGAAGACAGTCGCGTGGTTACCTAAAGGGTAGTGTAGTCTAATGTTCTCGCATTCCACGAAGACTCCAGAACCAGACCCCTGTCCGGTTTTAGAGCCATCCGTGAATACACGATGGCATTCTTTCCCTGGCTCAGAGTCCGGCCGAAGCCATTCCGTTGCCTGAGGAAAGTTGACGTGGTAGTTTTGTCGCAGTAGGATTTCTGGTGTCATTGCATCAGACGGCATATCCATAAGACAGGGGTCAAAGGATAATTCTCGCACAAGTTCATCAAAATTCCAATGCGCGTGGTACCAAAAGCCACCTATCTTTAAACGGGAGATGGTTTTCAGTGTACACCCCATGATAAAAATATCAAGGGGGGGGAGGTTCATCATAGCATCTAGAGCAGAACCCGGGGTGCTGGGGAAGGCCCCTGTGCAGCCAAGGCAAACTGTTCTTTGGAGTTTGGCGAAAGAGGCAGTAACACGTTTCCGCGAAAGCCTGTTCCACCACACAACCGATGCATATGAGAGAAGTGGTCTTACCATTGCCGTATAGATCCAAAGGACCCTTTTCGGAGATAAGCCCCATGTCTTACCAAAAGCGCCTTTGCACTGCCAGAAAGTCGACAGCGCTTTATCGGTTTTCGATTCAACATGCTTGGACCAAAGAAGTTTTCTATCGAGGATTACTCCAAGATATTTGACTTCGTCAGAGATCGGGATAGTGACACCTTTTAGCACAAGTTGAGTCAGACCAGTGAAGTTCCTCCTCCTCGTGAAGAGAACAACCGTAGTTTTAAGAGGATTCACTGAAAGCCCATTTCTTGTGCACCAATCATCGATCAAGCCCAAGGATCTCTGCGCCTGAGAGCAGACAGTCCTTAGGTTCGAGCCGACAGACAGAACGGCGACATCGTCCGCGTAGGCTTGTGTGTAGGTTCCAGGAAGATTGAGTAACGTTAGCAGAGAGTCTACTACCATACACCATAAAAGGGGAGACAGAACACCACCTTGTGGGCAGCCCCTGTTTACCCCTGTCATGACGCATTTGCCACAATCCGCCTCGGCAATCAACGTCCTGTACATTAGCATTGCTTTAATCCACAACACCAATGTTTCATCTATACCGTGATGTCTAGCTGCGTTACACATGCTGTCAAAAGTCGCATTATCAAAAGCACCCTCAATATCGACGAAAATACCCAACGCGTACTCCTTCCGATCAAGAGCGCTTTCGATCCTACCAACAAGGTTCTGAAGCGCAGTTTCACAGGATTTTCCGCGCTGATAAGCATGTTGCATCTCAGAAAGAGGATGCGATCGAAGAGCAACATTGCGCACGTGCAGCTCAACCAGTCTTTCCAAACTTTTCAGCAGGAAGGAAGACAGACTTATGGGTCTGAAACTTTTGGCGAGAGTGTAGTCAGTCTTACCGATTTTTGGTATGAACACGACTTTAACCATACGCCAAAGAGAAGGTATGTAGGCCAAGGCCAAGCTAGTGGTGAAAATTCTTTTCAACGTCGGCATCAGCTGACTAAAACCTTGTTTCAGCATAGCCGGGTAAATTCCATCCGGACCAGGTGCCTTGAAACTCTCAAACGATGCAATTGCATATTTGATAGCGTCATCCGTCACCACTCTGGATGCAATATACCAGCTACGCCGCGTGGTGTTTGTCCGTTCCGTGGTGGCCACCGTTTCCGGTACCACTGAAGAGCGCGTAGTGATCTGATTTCCCGGGAAATGAGTCTCCAACAGAAGACTGAAAGTCTCCGCCTTTGTCTCAGTGTAGGTGCCATCAGATTTTTGGAGCGATTCCAGTTTACTTGGTCTGTCCCTTTTGAGGACTTTAACAAGTCTACTGGTTGCACTTAGTGATTCGACCTCCTCACAAAATTTCCTATAAGAGTCATTTTTCGATTTACGAATCAGTCTCTTAAATTCTTTTTGCTTCGATCGATACAGATTCCAGTCTTCTTCTAAGTTGGTTTTTAAAGACCGATTTAGGAGCTTCCTGGTTTCTCTGCGAATACGCTGCAGTTCGGTATTCCACCAAGGTACCGGTTTTCTGCAGGAGTTTTTTGTAACCGGACACGCTTGTTCAAAACAACGGATAAGGACGCTGTTCAGATCCTGAGCAGACCTCTCTACCCCTTGTATTGACCTTAATTTAAGTGGAGCTTTAACAGAATTGCCAAGTTCCTCCTTAAACCGTGCCCAATTCGTTTTTCTCGGATTTCTCCTCTCTTGCGAAGGTGAAACTTCACAGTAGATTTGAAATTCGATGTATCTGTGATCTGACAAAGTGCTATCTGGCGATACCCTCCAATTGATGATAGTCTTGGAATGCCTGTTGGACAGGGTAATATCGATTACTTGCTGTCTCCTGGCTGTAACAAATGTAGGCCGACGACCCACATTGTTGATGGTGATGTCAGACGATAGGATGAAATCCAGAAGACGATCTCCTCGTATATTGCATTTGCTGCTGCCCCAAACAGTGTTTTGAGCATTAGCATCGCAACATAAGACAAGACCAATCTTTTTGACCTCGCAGTACTCTATGAGCTCAACAATTGCCTTTGGTGGTGGAGGAATTAGAGAGTCGTAGGGGAAGTAAGCCGATGCAACAACAAAGGTTTCCCAATTGCCATTTGCATGGTAAGTGATAGTTGCAGCAACCAAATCTTGGCCACAAAACCGTTTGATTTTAACTGCCGTGAGGGATTTCGATACAACAAGACATGTCCTAGGTCTCTCGGACAGTTCATCGTAAAGAACATGGTATGCACCGCTCAACTCACCAAGGCCACAGATGCGATTTTTCCACACCCATGGTTCCTGGATGGATGTTATGCGGTTTTTTGTCCTACTGACAGCAAGCCTCCTACTTAAAAGAGCAGTAGCAGCCTTACAGTGTTGTAGGTTGATCTGAGTGAACAAAATGGATGTAAACTCTGGGTTACGACCACTATTAGCACTACTTGACATTGAAATGGAAATTAATCCTACCAAGGTGCAGATAGGGACGCATGTCGTACCTAGACTTGATGATCTCGGCAGAAGCCTTGTCTATGCTCACAACCAGAGAGCTACCATCTTCATCGTGACGGTTTTTACTCTGCCTGTGAGAACGGACAATCCAGGCTTTTGTGTCGAGACCAGGATTCTGGGCATGCAAACGCGTTAGCACGTCCGCCGATTTCCCCAGTTTCCCAGGAATCCAGCAGACAGCACGCGTGAGCTTGGGTGGTTTGTAGACCTCAAAAATTGTGGTCCCGTGGGGAGGGATCTTCGGCACCATGTTGCTGACCCATTTCGAGGTAAGCTGCGAGGAGGTATTCACCGTGAAGGTTCCGTCCTTGAACTCACATCCCTCAACCTGGATACAAGCATTAGTTGCCGCGGCAAGCTCCAAAAGATGTGCTTTACAGTGTTTGCACTCTGCATCGCTCATGCTATTGTCATTGCCTGCTTTCCCTATACGAACTGCTAGAGAGGAGACAGCGGCATCTTTGTAGGATGGCCTCTTGTCCCGCACCTTAGCTGTTCTGCGTTCGAAAGAAGCACTCTGACCGACAGAGCCATCCGCATCAACAAAGTTCTGTCCGCTGGTACTGCAACCTGGGTTGGTTTCAGCACCTGCATCATTCAGTACCAGTGCACAGGTAGCTCCAACGATTGGAGGGCCTCGGGAGCTCTCGCCTGTAGGTGCGATCGCGACGTCCAGTTTCCTTCCGCCAGTACTGCTTCCATTTCTGGTAGAAGCACCGGCTTCATTAGGAGACCGCACGCGGACAGACTCACAGACTTGAGGGGGGTTTATTCTCTTTTCGAGCTTGGGTCGCTTCTTCTTGCTTTTCGGGTAGGCAGAAGAGGAGGCAGCGTCAGATCCAAGGGGTTGGTTGGCTTCAGTTGGTGAGACTTCCACCGACCGGTTCCTTTTCAAAGGCGCCGCCGAAGAGCTGACGGATGTGCTTGCGCCTTCAGCAGGTGCAGCTTCTTTGCGCCGCAGATCCCTCGCTCAGCTTCTTCCTTTTCCTTTTCCGCTGTCCCTTAGACAGGCACAGCTCAAGGACCGCCTCTTCAGGAGCCCGTTCAACCAAGGTGTCCCGGGTCTGACCGTCAGTGGCAGTGCAGTGAGCCACAGCTTGTCTCATGCTCAATTTGCCGAATGAATCAGACATAGAGCCGCATGAGTCGCTTGTGAATTCAGGTATGAATGTTATATGCTTAATCACTAAAATTTTAATGCAGTCTTGTAGCAGGCATTAACACAAACTCAGGGATACCAAAAACTTTTTGATAAGTAAGTAAACTATATTGCGCCCGACTTATTCACTTTTTAACTACAGCTTCTTCGGGAAAATGTTTTTCGTCTTCTTTTTATTTATTAGTTGATGTGGACTTTGTGGCTGGATCATCTACATTGTATAAACAATTAAATCAATACATACATATATACAAATTGCAATTTAAAACCGTAGTTTGTTATCAAAATAACAAAGTTACGACTGGTACCTACTTACCGGTATCCAAGCTCTCAAATGAGCATTGAAATTCCTCCTCGTCAAGATATTCGGGATTTGGATACCAATTGTTATCTGAAAATTTTATTTGCAATACATGTTCCACTAGTTAAAACAAAATGTTAAATTACCATCAAAATTGTTTTCCATTTTTGAGAGCGATCGCTAGCGCGGTGATGTGAACCAGAGGAATCTCAAACATTTGGTATTATGGCATCGTAAAAACATATGATAGCAGTGTTTCATTTTGTTTTATAGGATTGATAAATTCCATAGGCCATCGCTATAAAAATATCAACATGCACATCTTTCCCATAATACGTATCACGTAAACCAAAATACATGTCACGTATTTTTGCATGTTAGGTGTTGCTGTCCCTTACCGTCTATAGACTTTTTAGTATTTAGCATCTCTTTAATTTTGCGTGATAGGACTGCGTGGTAATGTAAAGCCACCATAAAGTGCATATATATTTTAAACAAATTTCAAAATAGCAACTGATACGGAAAGTAATAAAATACTAAATATTTTCTGTTTTTATTTAAGTTGTACTTTGGTAATAAAACATATAGGTATATATTATATACACCTAGACTTATAATAATTGAAAATAAGTATGTTATCTTTGATGTTATGTACATTATGGGATACATTTTTTGTAATAGTACATCCTCCCATTTTGTATTCCCTGTTGATTTTTTAACTGAAGTAGATAATATGTAATGAAGGCATTATTTACATACTCTTTTTTTTAAATGAAAATCATTCGATTTCAGCCAACTGACATTCCAACTTTTGATTTCGATGGAGATTCGATTTATTTGTTAATTCCTCCGCACATTCTCATATGTTTTTTCGACTGAAAATGTGTGGTCTAAATTTTTATTTAAAAAATGTTTACAGTCAAATTTACATAAAAAATATAAAATTGGAAGCAACATTTGTTCGTCTTATGGAAAAATTTTTCAAATGTAAATAATCGCTTGTCGCAATCAAAATGAACAAACCAAGGACAATTTAAAATGTTAATTTATAACTTATTTAATTTTTATTGCGTTTTTCTGTTCAATTTGATTGTTTCTTTCTCCAAGAATATATATAAATAAGGCCATCTTTTCTCAAAATTAAAGTCAAAACCAATGGGCAATCTGACAGTTAAAATATTACAGCTGATTTCGAAATAAAATCATGCAATGAAGGGCGTATTTTTTTGGGAATCTATAGCTAGCTCACTTTTACTTTTACATGCAACACTGGTATACTCACTTTTGGTTTTACATGCGAAACTGTTATACTCACTTTTAGTTTTGTTATAAGGGGTATTTTTTTTGGGAAGTGAATATAACAAAACCAAAAGTGGGTATAACAATTTTGCATGTAAAACCAAAAGTGAGTATAACAAAACCAAAAGTGAGTATACCAGTTTTGCGTGTAAAAGTAAAAGTGAGCTAGCTATAGATTCCCAAAAAAATACGCCTATACTCACTTCCCAAAAAAATACGCCTGTGATCATTTTTGGTAATGAACTTCTTTCCCTTAAAATTTAGATTGTGAGAACTTCTTTAGAGTGAAAGTTTTAAATTCGAGGAATACTCGATTCGATCGAATCTCAGAATTTGCGTGAAATACTCTTTTGGACTCACCTAACAAACACACCCGCGTGTGTTTTTGCTTTTTTTTTCTTTGGCAATAATTCGCGATTTTATTTTGACCATACTAGAGAAGAAAAGTAAGCAGAAAAAGTAAATATTCTGTAGAAATTGATAATCATTATTTTTTTTGTGCTAAAAGGTTAATTATTCAGTTTTCTAGAAGGAATTTGATTTTGAAATTGAATTTTTCATTGATGGCCATTTTGACAGCAATGCCGGCTGTTTACTTTTCAGGGGTAAAACCGACTGTTCAGAAAAGTGGTTGGGGACCAGTTGGGGACTGTTTTTTTGCACATTTTCTTACTTTACTTTACTGAGATAGGTAAGGAAAAAAACAGACTTAATATTAAAATTTTCTTCATTACATTTACAACATGTAATTAACGATGTTATCGCGAGTGGGCCATTCTCCAATTTGACCCCATATCCTCAAACCTTGGCTTCAATTATAGCTATCAGTAAAATGCAACCGAAAAAATATTTTTTTGCTTTTTTGGAGCACTTAAACTTAATCGTTGAACTCAATCTTGGTCTTAAAATGTTGCTTTTGAATTATTAACTCAGTTCATCTAAAAAAAATAAGCAATTAATCTACAACTTTTCTTGAAAACGAATGTATTAATTTTTCCGTACGAAAAACTTTTTCTGTTCAACTTCTCATTCAGTTTCACGAAGTATTCCACTGAATTCCTATGATATGCTATGTGCCAGTTTTGTTCTGTTTCGTATTTTTACGGATACATTTTACTGATAGCTATAACTGCAGCCTTACACCGCGTCTCCACGAGCAATATTTCATAGAATGCCATATATCATGCTATGAGAATTGCTCGTGGAGACCACAAATAGTATTCTATGAAAAATGGTATTCCATCTATTGCTCAGCTCATAGCTTGCTATCGATAGTGTTAACACCGCGTCTCCACGAGCAATATTTCATAGCTTACCATCTGTCATTTCTTATAGAAAGAAATAATGATAGTATGCAATAAAATGTAGGGTGGGCATTTCATAGCTTACTATTACCATAGTATTCACACCACAAACCACATACTGGTTTGTGCATCACACGAAAACACATGTGTCAGACAAAGAAAGCACACCCCATAGAATACTATCGATAGCAAGCTATGAGCTGAGCAATAGATGGAATACCATATTTCATAGAATACTATTTGTGGTCTCCACGAGCAATTCTCATAGCATGATATATGGCATTCTATGAAATATTTCATAGCTTACCATCTGTCATTTCTTATAGAAAGAAATAATGATAGTATGCAATAAAATGTAGGGTGGGCATTTCATAGCTTACTATTACCATAGTATTCACACCACAAACCACATACTGGTTTGTGCATCACACGAAAACACATGTGTCAGACAAAGAAAGCACACCCCATAGAATACTATCGATAGCAAGCTATGAGCTGAGCAATAGATGGAATACCATATTTCATAGAATACTATTTGTGGTCTCCACGAGCAATTCTCATAGCATGGTATATGGCATTCTATGAAATATTGCTCGTGGAGACGCGGTGTAACATATTCTGTTCTGTCCAGTTCGTTCCCGATTTTCTTCATTAAACAGAATTAATTCACTGAACGCTTCTATTTTTTGACATTTGTAACTGTCTTTGACATTTCACATCATTGAACTGTCACGTTGGCGTTTTAGGTTTTACGTACCTTCCATTTTACCGAAGAAAATATTTTTTCGGCTAGTTACGTTACTGAATTTCTTAGCTTTTATATTACTTCTGAATAAAAAGTGAATAAAATAAAATGCCTAAGAAAAAGACTGGACAACGCAAAAAAGCAGAAAAACAAAAACTTCGTTTGAAAGAAATCCGTAATAAGGATGTACAACTTGCAGAGAATCCCTGCAATGCTCCAATGGAATGTGAAAAATGTCTCAAAAAGCAAAAGTCTCGAGCATTTTGTTACTTCTGCCAGAGTCTGCAACGTCTTCCCATTTGCGCTCAATGTGGCAAAGTCAAATGTATGCTGAAAACTGGCGATTGTGTGGTAAAACATCCAGGTGTCTATACTACAGGATTGGGAATGGTTGGTGCCATTTGTGACTTCTGCGAGGCTTGGGTATGTCATGGACGTAAATGCCTTCAGTCGCACGCCTGCACGTGCCCTTTGCAGAATGCTAATTGCATTGAATGTGAACGTGGTGTCTGGGAACATGGTGGACGAATCTTTAAATGTTCTTTCTGCGAGGGATTTCTCTGTGAAGATGACCAATTTGAACACCAGGCTTCGTGCCAAGTTCTCGAATCTGAGAACTACAAGTGCCAGTCGTGTAATCGTCTGGGTCAATACTCGTGCTTGCGTTGCAAAACATGTTATTGTGAGGATCATGTGCGTCGTAAGGGCTTTAAGTACGATAAGAATAAGGCGATTCCGTGCCCCAAGTGCAACTATGACACTTCGGTCACCAAGGATTTGAGTATGTCTACCAGAAGTCATAAGTTTGGCAGGCAAGCTCAGTTTGGGGATGATGATGACGATCAATATGAATCCTATTTCGCATCGTCCTCTTACCAGCCGAGTGGATACTCTGGAGCCACCAGCTATGGAGTTGATGATGACGATGACGACGATGATGATGATTATGATGACGACGACGATGACGAGGACGATGATGATGACGATGATGAAAGTACCGAAGAGTCTGAAGAGGAGGCCAAAGCGAAGGATGCAAAGAAGCCGCCAGCAAAGTGAAGCTTTACTAAATTGAAATTGAATTTGTTGAAATTTCCATACAAAATGTTGTTAATTTTAATTTTATTTATATTTACAAGCACATATTTGTAACTATCATTAAAACTGAATAAACTGCCACAGCGCTGGAGGAGATTCACGAATTCTCTGACTCTTTAAATCTACAAAAGAAGAAAAAAATGTTCACCAGTTAATAGGGAGTTATGAATTATTTTTAGTTGGCTTCTTCATTTTTCACTTACTTGCATTTGAGACATGTAAAGAACACTGTTTGCCCTTCATCAGCCGAGCGTAGTTGCAGCGTAGCGTAAGACATTTTGTCGTGGCCACATTTGGCACATTTACGTTCAACAATTGGTCCGTCAGCTTCCTCCTTCTCTTGTTTTACTTTGGCCTTAATTTTTTTCGGATCGTATGTATTGAAGTGAATAGTATATTGAACTTCCATATCCCCAAATACTAGAATCAGTGATAGATTAGAAAAATTCTACTTAACTTTTCAATATCTTACCATCGGGAGAAAACTGCTTTTTGCAATTGTAGCAACTAACGCCCCCTGTAGATTTTAGTTCGGGAAATATTGAACCACAGATAGGACAAAAGCCAGGAACTGTTGAAAATAACTCCATGTCTATATTATCCGAGTACCTAACATAAATAAAAGAATACAATTTTCATCAACCAACACGTGAAGCCAAACGAAATGTCAAAATCTAGAAAATAAACAAGAAGATCCGCGTGCCATCTATTCTTCGGAAAATGTAAGAATCATTAATATATGCTGGTCTATTATAAGATAGATGGCGCTGACCAACAAACAGTTGAAAACAAAGCTTTAAATAGTATACATTTTAAAATTTAGGTATCACAACCGTTTGAGCCCATCCGCTTCAGAGTGTAGACGGTGTAGACTATAGATAGGTAATTGAAATGAAATGTATCGAGTCACACTTGCCGCTAGGGACGGGGAGGGACTAAACCAGAGGTCACGTCACGAGCAAGCTTTTATTATGCAATGTCATGGTCATGGCATGGCTAATAAAATCAAAATTCAAATTTTATCAAGTTTCTCACCATATAAAGCTAACATGACTTATGGTTGGTTAATAGCGGAGCTCTCAACATCTCTCTAGGCCTAGCTTCTTACAACCATTCGTTTGTATGATGTGCTTTTATTTTTTGGACGACTGGAAGGGACAGCTACAATTGTATGATTATTATAAATTATTTTATGATTATGTCTGATAATAATAGCTCAAATATTTTTCAGGGTGAAAGGATTCCATGGGGCCAAACACAAACACGCATTCCCACATCAGAAAATATAAGTTTGCATGTTTGTATTTGATTTTAGAAAAAGATATTTATGTGCAAGGAATTTCCTCATTTGGGTTGCATTCAAATTAATTAAAATATGAATTGCTATGCAATCTTGTTAAATAGCCGGATATGATAAAAGTGCAACATTTTTGTATTATTATATTTTTCTCATTGTTGTTCACTGCTTTCATGAGTATTCGTTTAAGTGATGAGAAAAGCGGACGCCCGCGCTAGCCTGGCCACAAAACAATCGACAGATTGCAATGCAAAAATGCAATCGTAGAATTGCGTAGACAAAAGAGAATTGTGATTTGTTGTGTAGTTTTTAATTATCTAAAATTGTTTGCTTGTTTTCTATAGTGCTTTGAAAAAGTTTTAGTTTTAGGTATAAAATAATGGCTTCTGTTATGAGATGTATTAGAATAATTTTTGTAACATCTTTTATTTTTTTTTAACCCTCCACAAAGAGGTATACATTCACATGTGATTGTCAATGACAGCATAAAGTATATTTATTCTGAATCAGGATCAAATTTGGAATCTATTTAGCCATATCCGTGCGTATGCCTATCTATCCGTAGGTATTGGTTTTTGGAAATGCACCGATGACGAGGAAGAGGAAGAAGATGACGAAGATGATAGTACCTATAATTGCTCCAAAATTAAGCCCATGTCTATTATTTACGTGTTTGTTCTAAATAATGGCATTTCAAGAGGCTTAAGTAATTTTGTTTTGAAAACAAAATATGAATGACATAAAACAGCTGTGCAAGGTATATAATATATTGGTATTAGTGAGAATCTGTGTAAATCCAGAAAAATATCGAGATCTGCAAAAAGTGATCCGGATCAAAAAAAAAGATTGATTTTTTTGCTCAATGGAACATGAAAAGTGATCTAGATTTAAAAAAATTGGTAGATTTTTTCCCAATGGAAAATTCATATTAATCTACTATGTACCAGAATAGTAAGCGATCTCTAAGGTCATCTTCGAAGCTTAAAGTTTTTCAAGGAATGGGAGCGAAACAGAGAATTAGGTAAATGACAAACAAAATTGGACAAAATATAATCTTAAGTATGTACAATGATCGTTAAAACATTTGAATCAGATTTAATGTCTAATATTTTGGAATGGCTTACATTATTGATGCAATCTTTTATTGTGTTTAACTCGCACAAAGAGCTTAGATATAGATCGCCCCATTCAGACAGGTCTTTAAGAGTGTCTTAAATCCATTCCAGACAGAAGCAACCGTAAGCGCTAGATGTCAATAACTATTCGTTTATTTATAGAGTTTGATATTAGTTTGACATCATCTAGCGATCGGTGGAACGCGGGCAATACTATAATGGATCTTTTATCTATTTATCTGAAGCAGGGTAAAGTTTATAGTTGACTAACCACGAAAGTATCGAAAAATTAATGCAACCGACAAACATTATAGAATTCCAAAAGGTGAAAAGTTAAAGAAAAAAAAAAATACATTCATACCAAAGAGTAAACCTTTTCCAATTGCTTCGCCATACGCTTTTGTGAAGTTTATTCTTCTTAATACTTAGTCCTCATTTTATTTTCCATTGCAAAGAAAATTATAATTGAAATAAAAACCGAAAACTTATCTATATTTCCCAATATCGCATTTTAACACATAAAAATATTTTTTTAACTTTGGAAAACTAATCAATGAATGATTTACGATTGCATTTCGCTTTCTCTGGAAATACTTCGATTTTTATTATACTTCACAACCACCGATGCAGTCATGGTCATTATCTGCAGAAATCCTTCTTCTACGAGATATAAGTAATGTATGTGAACAAAATGGAAAGCTCCAGTCCAAGGACTTTTATAAACTTTATCATTTATGATGTATGGCAGGTTGATACGTATAGAAGAAGAACGAAATGGATTTTATTCAATACCAATTATTATTATTGGCTTGACTTTACTGAATGCAGGTATTGGATGTAGAACGGATCAAAATTACATTTAAAGAGGTTAACTTTTGGCTAAGAAGATTTTGAATTATTTTAGGGAATCTAATACCAATTGATGAGTTCAAACAATGCATTCGGATTTCTATTATTTTCCAAATTGTTATAGGTAAGTGTAAATAAAAAAAGGTTTAATGCAAAAATTTAAATTTCTTTATTATTGCGGTCATTTTTAGCAGTTGGTGAGGTAGGGACATTTTTAAAAATGGGACAATGGAAAACAATTTCTCGAAACAAATTGCATACCTATCTTCTCCCAAAATATTTCCAGACACATGCAATTATTATTACATAGTTGTATTTGGGTAGAGAAGAAAGCTAATTATCGCTACAATGTTTTATTTTCATTCTGATTTTGATGGACATTTTTCATTTTGTCTGACAAAATGCGAGCAGAAGAAACATCATCGTCGTCTCGTCGTCGTCATGTCGCTGTTCCACTTGGGCAATGGTGCAAACGAATGACAAGCAAAAGAATATCTAATTCATTTTAAGGAATTTTAAATGAATTCACCAACAGACAAGAGTTCTTGGTAGGTACCATATGTAGCCATTTATTTTTATTGTTTTGCCAAACTGTTACCCGCACATGAAATACAGTTTTAATAAAACACAGCATAAAAAAAGTCGACGGTTTATATAAAGGCTTCTTATGTGCATGAATTGTATATATACATACGGGTGCATATGTACATACTCATTTGTTCTGAAAATTAATTTTAGGACTTCTAGGATTTCATAATGGTAGACACTATTCATACGACCATACATGAAGAAAATAGTACTTACATTTGAGATTAATAGTGACAGCTGGTAGTTTTGTGAATTTGACATTATTTTTAATACGTTACATTATATTGAATGATATTTGTGCATAAGCTAGACTGTCCAGATAATCTCTTACTTATGTTTGCACAACAAAGGTTACCTAGACTAGCCTCGAGGTCTCTATTCGTTTTTTTTTGGAAAGTTTCTGCTGCGAAGCGATAAAAATACTGGTTGCATTTAAAAGAATAGAATCTGATCTCCGATATAACCGGAGGCTTTTTTGAAAACACATCTTTAATAAGAATGGGCTTCTTATAAGAAACCAAGGCAAGATTTTTACAAGAAAATTAAGGTCTGTATACTTACCTGACAGACATGATTGGCTCTCCCCATCTTCACAGATGTCTCGAAAGACAAGCGTTTTTCAGGTTGAGATCTACGCACACAAGCTTTACAAGCTAAGAGCCACACTACGAGAAGATTCAATTAGCTGGAAATCATTTTATTAATTCAACGGGTGTCGGAGTTGTCAAAATTTGTACAAGTTACAGCAATGTTGAACTGCTTAACGTTTTATTCGTGCCAGAATTAAAGGCGAATTTTATGTCGGTGAGCAAGGCAGTAGAAAACAATCATTCTGTTTTATTTGGTGAAAATGATGCTAAAATTTTCGACAGAAACAAAAATCTAGTTTTGCATGCGATTAAATGTGCTGATTTGTTTGTGCATGAAAATAAAAGAACAAATATTTTGTGTAGCATGAATACCAAGTTAAATGGATGTATTACTGTGGCATGCACGTTTAGGCCACCTTAATATAAAAAGCATGAATCAATTATTTTTTAATCAACATATGGTAAAAGGAGCGATGGTTAAAAACATCCCAAATGTGTTATCGTGTGATATTTGCTTCAAAGGCAAAATTTGTAGTTCACCTTTTCAAACAAATAAAGAAATCATGTCAAAAGGATTACTAGAGGTCATTCACTCGGACGTATGTGGTCCTATGAAAACTAGGTCATTGGGAGGTGCGAAGTATTTCGTATTATTTATAGACGATTTTAGTCGCAAGATATTTGTTTATTTTTTAAAAGCTAAAAACGAAGTATTTAGTGCTTTTAAGGAATTCAAAGCGGAAGTAGAACGGGAAACGGCATGCAAGATAAAGGTGTTAAGAAGCGACAATGGTGGAGAATACTTGAGTTTAGATTTTTCCAAATTCCTTTCTGAGCAAGGTATAAAACGACAACTGACGGTTGAATATACACCTCAGCAAAATGGAGTATCGGAACGAGCAAATAGGACTTTGGTCGAGATGGCGAGATGCTTACTACTGAGTTCTAAACTGCCAGAATCATTATGGGCTGAGGCATTGAACACAGCAGTCACCTACTAGGCTTCTAAAAAACCAAACACCCTATGAAGTTTGGTGTGGACGAAAGCCGTATATAGGTACGCTGACCATCCGTCCTTTATTTAAAAGGACAGTCCTTTCTTTTTTACCTCTGTGCTGTATTTTTTTATTTTTAATAAAGGACGGATTTTGTCCTTTATTTTTGAAACTGTTCTTTAAAATACTGACAAAAAAATTTTAATGTTATGAAACTCATGCCAACATTTGTCAATACAATTCTACAATTTTGGACGTAGAAGTCCTTGAGAGGGTCTTTTTTCGTGAAACACCGTATTGGCCAAGTATTGAGAAAAGTCTACCATTTATTTCTCAGAAAAAAACCGACTTATATTTAAATGGCGTACATGTGAAATATCATATAATATTTGTCCTGTCTTATTTTTCATGCGATTGACTTCAAACTCCGTTTGTGTACCTAGACCTACTCTATATATAAGAAATAAATGAAACAGTTTTCCTGATTTGGGAAAAAAATTTCCTGGGGCCCTAGTTATCAGTGATTGGAAAAGGGGGTTTCAATTTGCATAAGGGTTTGTTCATCCTATCAAGTGGGCGCAGTTAGTGTGCTGGACTACTGTGCGAGGGATCCCAGGTTCGATCCCCGGAAAAACACAAATTACATCTTAAGGTTTTTTTCTACCACCACCTCTCGCGAACGTCTGACAAACATCCGAGAGTATAACTGTCATGAAAAAGCTTCTCAATTCAGCCGTTCGGACTCGGCATAAAATTGTAGGTCCCTTCCATTCGTCCCAAAAATATAAACTTACACAAAACGAATGGTTGCGAGAAGCTAGGCCTAGGGTGTCTACCGCCTGTTGCGCCACCTATTTATTATTATTATCAAGCGAGTAGCAAAACACACAAACTTTTGTAACGGGGACGGGGCGAATCCACGGATAAACCCTACTTTTTTTTGTACAAAGATATGTATATGCTAATAAATTGACAGCTTGTAGGTACATATTTATAATTTTTTACGGGCAGGTAAAAAAACATATACAAATTTCCATAGTAAACAAAACAGGGACATTTTGTCGAAAAAGGTTCGTTTGCATAGTATATTTTATCAAATATTCGTACCAATTTAGACACCAAGTCGGTTTAGTAAATTAACCATATAATAATGTTTTTAAATAACATTTTCGTGAAAGCTACGGAAAGCTAAACAACATGGTAAGGGCGTTGTAAGGCGACTCTCAGATTGAGGCAACAAGCAATAAGGTACTAAGTATCTAGCAACTCTCAATAAGCAATACGCAACTTTATTTTAACCTATTCTTATATCGAAGCAACATTATTGCCTGAAAGCAACGAATATTGCTTCCTAGTACTAATATTTGTGATAATCTAAAAATTTCAGGAAATACTGTTGCTTCGACGTGAAAATGGGTTAAAATAAAGTTGCGTATTGCTTATTGAGAGGTGCTAGCTAAAGTTGCATATTGCTTATTGACAGTTGCTAGTTGCTTAGTTGCTAATATATACGGCTATAAGTGAATGTCAATCCAATATTTTTTTTGTTTTTATTGAACTGTATGTTTTTTGCTATCTTATTTTTTTTTTTTTTTTAAATTACCAACAGTTTGTAAGCAGAAAAATGATTGTCCTTTATTTTCCTTTGACAAATATGGTCACCGTATATATAGGTCATTTAAAAATGTTCGGGTCAAAGGCTGTTATGCTTGACAAACGACCAAAGAAGTCTAAATTCGATTCACGGGGGATAGACTGTTTTATGGTAGGTTATTCCAAGGAATCGAAGGTGTATAGGTTGTATGAACCTGTCGGGAGAAGAGTTTTTAAAAGCCGTGATGTAAAATTCGGAGAAGTTTCGTGGGACAATATCAACAACGATGGTTCTTTTGCTCTAATTGACTCTGAGTCAAACGAAACTCCCAGTATCAAAGTGGAAAAAAATTATCCCAAAACAGAAATCGTTGAAACGTTTGCTGATGAGGAGACTGAGGCTGATGGTGCTTATGGTGAGGAAGCATACGATAGAGACAGTTATACGGGAACGCTACTGGAGGTAATGATGAAGATGACGTTTTCATTGTAGAAAGAGGGCAAAGGATTGATGATGATGATGGTGACGCGTGATGGATGGTGAAGCCGATAACCGCGATCAAATATATGGAGTAGATCCTACTGGATTTAATATGAAGTTGAGGCCTAGAAATCGAAAAGTTACATACCTTATGGAAAGTAGAGCACATATATTAAAAACAAATCCACTTTCGGTAAGCGAGGCGTTAGGGCGACCTGATTCCAATTTGTGGCTTGAGTCAATGCAAAGCGAGTACGACTCTTTAATATCGAATGGCACTTGGGAATTAGTTGACCTTCCCCCTAATCGGCATGCAATAAAGTCAAAATGGGTTTTTAACATAAAGCATGACAAAAATGGGAAGCCGGTTCGATATAAATCAAGGCTTGTAGCGAAGGGTTGTAGCCAAAAACTAGGCATTGATTATAATGATACGTTTTCGCCGGTTGTAAGATATTCGACCATTCGATTAATTTTGGCTTTGGCAGTGGAGTTTGATCTGCAGGTTCACCAAGTAGATGTCTCATGTGCTTATCTAAACGGTGACATAAAGGAGGAAATTTATATGCATCAACCTGAGCATTTCGTGAAAGCATCAAACAAAGTATATACGAGAAACAAAGGGGATAATTTCAACATTGTCGCAGTGTATGTCGACGACATTATTATCGCTTGCACAAATGAATATGCTGTTATTCGGATAAAGGAAGCACTTGCTGAGGCTTTTGATCTGGTGGATCGACATTCATTGAAATGCCAATTTTTGTCCAATTTTGACCAATTTTCACAGGAACACTGGTGGCTACCGATGACCACCTGCAAATTTGAGCTCAATCGAGTCGGTGGTCTTCGAGATATTGAAATGTTGAGAATTTTCCGACTCTTATTTTTTGCTAAACCTTCGCGTAGCAATATGAAAAAACCCGCAGAACGAAGTACCCAATTTGGTCCAGTCGTTTTCAAATTTTAAGGTGTTCAGTTGACAAATTCATCAAAGCGGATTTTTTTAAAATCGAATCGAAACTTGCTATATTTTAAGGATTTCAGTCGGAAAATCTTTTTTTAAATCGAAACTGGGAGAAGGAAGGTACATAAAGATAAACAAATATAAATTGGCATTTCCGAAAGGTGGAATTTTTGAAAATTCCGATTTGTATACATTTACAAGTTTGAAAACAGATGAAATGAATGAAAATCAAAACTAACTTTTTAATTTTTAACATTTTGTTCCGAGCTAGTTTTTGGCGTTTTTTTTTAGTTGCTCAAGTTAATAAATGTAGCTTCCTTGATTTGTAGACTCTACTGTTCTTCAACTGTTTAGATGAAAATTGAGTAGGTACAAGGTTTTATTGAGAAATTTAAGCTTTAATTTGTATCGAAATTATTCCATTTAATGATTTTAGAGATACGAGTATTACTTACTTACTCGAAAGGTGGCGCTACAGTCCGGGGTGGACCTGGGCCTCAACCACCAAGCGTCTCAAGCCAGCACGATATTTGGCCAGCTGTCTCCAGTTTCGCACGCTAAATTGGTTAAGGTCATTTCGAAGCAACCAAGAGTGCCTCTCCACCATAAAGTAGGACTGGGATGATTAGCGTCTTATAAGGGGTCACTTTAGTTGTTCGAGAGAGGGCTTTGCTACTCAATTCTTTCTTAGCCCAAAGAAACAGCGATTGGCAAGAGTTATTCTTCATCAGAGCTGGTGTCTTTGTCTGAGTTCATAGCGGAGCCTAGGTAGACGATTTGGACTTCCTAGGTTTTTTCCAAGATCTGCCGCAGTGTGAATATTTGGTCGATGGTAGACTTTCCTGGCCTGAAGCCACACTGATAGGGATGAATCAGGTTGTTGACGAAAGGCTTCAGGCGTTCACACAACAGGGCAGATAAGATCTTGTAGCAGATGTTAAGAAGACTAATACCTCTGTAGTATTGCGCAGTTCAGAGGGTCTCCTTTCTTGAGGACAGGGCAAACAATGCTGAGGTTCCATTCATGGGGATACTTTCCTTCGACCATATTTTACAGATGAGTTGGTGTATGCTCCTAGCCAAGTCCTCGCCTGCCGCTTTGAATAGCTCAGCGGTTAGGCCATCTGCTCCAGCGGCTTTTTTGGACTTAAGCTTAGATATGGCTATCTTCACTTCGTCCACTACGAGCATTGATTTATACAATATCCTTATTGGCAATTCCAGTGGAAAATGAAGGACGCAGTTATTTAAAAAAATACATAAATTTTACCCCGATGCCTGTAATTAAAAAACCATTATACCTATGATAATGTAGAGAAAAAAAAAACAGTCGTTTTTGAGAAAAATCAAATTTTTCTGATGTTAATATGTAATGTTTTTGTGGGCGCAGTAGCGCAGTGGTTAGTGTGCTGGACTACTGTGCGAGGGATCCCAGGTTCGATCCCCGGAAAAACACAAATTACATCTTAAGGTTTTTTTCTACTGCATCACCTCTCGCGAAAGTCTGACAAACATCCGAGAGTATGACTGTCCTAAAAAAGCTTCTCAATTCAGCCGTACGGACTCGGCTTAAAATTGTAGGTCCCTTCCATTCGTTCCAAAAATAGAAACTCACACAAAACGATTGGTTGCGAGAAGCTAGGCCTTGGGTGTCTACCGCCTGTTGCGCCGCCTGAGGGAAACGAAGGAAATTACAAAAGCAAATTGAGGTCGAATTTATTTATTTCTACCCACAATATATTGTAAAGGAGAGGGAGGAGATATTGCTCCCTACCTGTACTTGGTACTTTATATTGATTTCTCTTCGCCTCTTTAGAACGCAACTTAGACGTAGGTATGATTGAAATTTAATTTATTCCATTCGTTCAAACTAAAGTCAAAACTGTTATGTTTAAGTTAAAAAAATCCAACATCTTCATGAACACCACCAACATCCGTTGTAGCACTATACAAGTAACGAGTACTGAGGTGGTACTACTAGAAGGTAGTATTTATCCTCCCTGCAGAATAGCAATGCAATTAAGTTTTCTGTTTGTTCTTATTCAGGCATAACGCGAAGCTTATTGTTCACATCAAGTGTTTGCTAGAGTGTACTGTATACTTTATATATGCGAAATGCTCAAAAATATATTTCTTCACGTGATTCCACATGGATATGCACTTCTTAACTTACCATCCAACTAACGAAAAGCAGTTGTTAATAAATTTTTAATTTCAATTTCTGGTTGCGAGTTTAATCAAAACTTCTCGCTCGCATAATGAATTTTCGCACAAAACTGTCTGGACCTCGGAACTCCATGTGAACTCATTCAGTGATATTTGGTATTTACACAATTGCCAAGACTTGTGCTGCTCTAGCATCGACAAAGACAATTGAAATGAAGTTCTGACGTCAGATATACAAATGGGTTTGTAGGTAGGTATATATACTATGCATTTCAATTTTGGGTGAATTTAATTTGCTTGGCTTTTATGCTTTTTGGGCAAAAAATAAAACTCTTCACCTGTACAAAGTCTTAGTTTCTAGTTTCATATCCACTTGAAGGTATTAGAAGGGGGTATTTAGGACAAGGCAAAAATATTGTAATAAAGTAATTCCAAGTCGTGTATGAATGTATGATGTGCGCACTCATGACTTACCTACCTTGCATGGCACATCAGCACTAGTGCAATGTGAATGAATGTTACTTTTAATTTTGTAGGATTAAGATGTGTATTTCATTGTCGTCTGTATTATGAGCGATGTGGGTTCTTGTGTAAATGCTTTGTTACGTAGCTTTATTATGTTGGTTTTTCCAGAATTAATGGTACTCTATTAAAAGTAAAGCCGGATTTCCATGAGGATGACCTATATCAGTTTGGATAGGAAGGATATATGAATTTGTTGCAGAGTTTCAAGACTGCCTATTTTTTGTACGGACTTACCTATAGTTACCTCGAGATCAGATCATGAAAACAAAACACAATTAGTTTTAGAAATTGCAAGTTTTCCTATAGATGGCGCTGAACATCCAATTCTTAAAATTACATCCTATCTTGACTTTTACGGCATCTTGAATATCTTGACTATTTAGACCAGTAAATACACGATAATTGTCTTTAAAAAGCATTTAACAAAATATATGGACGGGATCGGTCAGAGGGGCGTGGCATCTATATATTATACATATAAAAGAGACTGCTGTCTGTCAGCAGAAATTAAACGAAGAATAATACTAATCGCTGCTTCTTTGAGCTGAGAAGGCAATCAACTAGTAAAGAGCTATTACTAACATCTAAGCTGAAGCTTGGACTCTATCTAAAATGGGTGAAAAAAAGCGGTCCCTTCGATAGAAAGGTTCTTCGTAAAATTGTTGGTCAGGGCTCCGGAAGAGGAGATTCAACGACGAACTATACGACCAATATAGTGAACATCGACTTGGTTAAACAAATTGCGCTGTATAGAATAGAGTCTTCTAGTCTAATCCGAAGAGACAATGCTGTAGAGGAAGTCTTGCAATTTGAGAAGAGGCTGCTATTGCTAGTTGAGGCATCGGTTCACCCTATAAACTATAGAGCCAAGTAAGTAAGCCTTAAATTGTAATTAGCCTCAATCAAGTGACGCGTATAAATTATTTGTGTGTAAGCAATATTTTGCCAGGATTTCGAAATCATCTAAAACCTGCAGTACCTGAAAGGCTGAAAGCGGAAATGCGAAATATAAATTAGTAATATAAGAAAATGAAAAGTCGAGTGAATATTTTAGTAATTGATAGGATAAGGGTCTGCAGATTATACTCTATAACCAAAATAAAACAAAATTGATTTTATTCTGTTGTTTTTTCATTGGCCTACCTCATTGCTCTTAAATTCTAAGTGGACTTATCTTACCCAATGAATAGAAAACACCTATCCCAAGGTCTATGCACCTTATACATTTTTTCTGAAATTCTCTATACACTTACTCAAAGCACGCATACACATCCTGATGTCAAATTATATGTATAGCTATATATGTATATATATAAAAAACTTTTGCATTTCCATCAAAAGGGAGGCCCGCATATAGGTACAGAATATCTTCGTCTGCACTACAAAATCTTTTGCGAAATTCAGAATCCTATTCGAAAATGCGATTTCATGGAAAATGAGTTTTCACAAAATGCGTCGCAGTACACAATCCTTTCATCTATTGAATTCAGTTAGTGGTTGAATTATAAGCATTTGAAGTATTATATGTTTAGCAGAGGAGTCCGTGTATATTCGGAAATGGTGTGCATTTGCAGATGAGGAGTACCTATATTTGAATTTTAATCTAAATGTAAATGTAAATGCCTTGCGAACCTAAATGTACACATTCACTCGTTTATAGTATTCTTAAAGAAAAAGCAAAAGCAAGTGAATGCTATATGAACGAAATAGATTTATCTACACTTGATAAAATCCCAAATGCATAACAAATTTACATTTCTTAGAACGATTAAGAGCTGAGATGTGTATTGCGATATTGGTAAAGAGCTAACAAGTGCGGTTAACCAATTGACATTATTGTTCGTAGTCTGTTTATAATTAGATTAAGCAGGATCAGGTAACCAAGCAACATTAAGATACAATAGTGATACCGTGATACTTACTACATTTTTTGACGCAGTGGCGTAGATAAGGGGGAATGAGGGGGATGAATCGTCCCCCCACGTTTCTAAAATTTAACCAGTTAAGATTGAAGATAGTGCCTTCCGTGCTGACACCTGCCCTGCGCACTATCTGCTCCAGTACGAGATTGAAGAAGTCGCATGATACCGCGTCTCCTTGTCGCAATCCGGTGCATGTTTGAAATAGTTCGGAAGAGTTACTTCCAAACTGCACGTTGCAGCGCGTGTTTTCCAGTGTCACGCGAAAAAGCTGAATCAGTTTTGCCGGGATTCCGAATTCGGCCATCGCCATATAGAGTTTCTGACGATGAATGCTATCATACGCGGCTTTGAAGTCGATAAATAGGTAGTGATGAGTTTCGACTTGAAATTCGTTGGTCTTTTCAAGAATTTACCTCAGTGTGAAAATTTGGTCTATAGCCGATCTGCCGGACCGGATCTCACACTGGTACGTGCCGATTAACGTGTTGCAGAACGGTTTAAGACATACACACAGTAAGTTGGATAGGTTCTTATATGCGACATTAAGCAGGGATATGCCTCGATAGTTCTTGGTCTTGCAAGACAGAGGATCGCAATTTTTGTAAATGGGGTATATGGAGCTGATAGTCCAGCATGTTAAAAACGATTCGAAGGAACACAGAGTCGTTATATCCTGTTTGATTTTGTGAGTTTCAGTGCGGAATAGAAAACTCAAGTTTGTCTGAAATTTGTTTTCATTATTGGAGGACCACTTGAATGGTTGGACTTTTTTGCTTATTTACGAAAATTATATGTGGGTGAATTATCTGAAAATTCGATTTTTTCTGTAAAAGTTACCAGATTTATTTATACTAAGGCGTGTTTTTTTTTTAAACTTCGCCAACCAGTAGTAGGTATATCTATAGAAGCGAATATAATAAAACAAAAATGTTTCTTGCACTTTTTCTTATTAAACTTTATTTGACAAATTATTAAACTTCTTTAATATTGATTTATCCGCCCCATCCATGACGATGGTGATGGCCCCATCCGCCGCCACCGCCCCATCCACCGCCGTATCCACCGCCGTATCCCCCCCATCCACCACCGCCGCGTCCCCATCCACCACCGCCGCGTCCCCATCCACCGCCACCACCCCATCCTCGTGCTAGGCGTCCAGATTCATTTTCATGTGCTTCTCCAGCATCAACAGCCAGTAGTAACTCCGCGTCGTCATCCGGCATGGGGTAGGCATATGCCAGTCCAATCAAATAGACAAGAAGTGTGAATAAAATAATGCAACGCATCTTCGCACACACCTTTGTAACTTCTTTTGCTGTACAATTGAATTTGTCCTGTCTGAAAGCACAGGAGCTACTGTTGGTACCGTTTGCGAATCTCTCCTTATATATGAAAGTGAAACCTTTCAAAACACCTTTTAGTCGACAATTGAATTTTAAATTTATTGAGGGGATTCACGCCTTTTGCATTCAACGATTCGATTCTAGACAGAAAGTTAACTTGTCAAGCAGTGCACGGAATATGTGTAACTAATCTACCAACACAGAGTGGTTTGTGAACAAATCAAATGATGAGTTCAATTTAAGTAATTATCCAAATCCTGTTTTTTTTTTCTGATTTACGTTACGAACTTGACCGATTAGTCAAAATTGTTCAACGACGTAATAGATCTCTGAAATAGGAGTCACTGCTCCTAATTTGCATTTGAGATTGGGAAAGTCCCAACTCTAAATCAAAAGTTGGTATGTAGGTATGTACAAATGCATCAAATGAAAAAAAAAAAAAAAAATCTTCTCGACCCAAAAGAAATGTATCGAAACAAGTTTTGAAGTTAATTCACATGATAAAAGTTTTGTTTTATTTTGCTTAGGTATGTGTGTTTTATTTTTAAGATTACTAAATTGTTTTAAAACAAGAAAAGTTTTAACGAGATAGATGAATCGTACAAATGTTAGATAAATGTAGAGGCTGGTTTGTGACCTCAAAATGGTGAATCATATTTAACAATCTTTCGATTTCGAATACCTAGATCATCGAAATTAATAACTCGAACAATTTGGGGAGCTATCTACGGTGCACAAGTGTTTACTCAAGCCTTTTGGGAAGCGTTAAGATTTGTGAATAACTCAACGTACCTGTAAAGTTAAGTCATACACTTTAAGTAGATATAGCTAAATTGGCACCAATCAAATTACTTGTTTGCTTAAAATATTAACACTTCATCATTCGTTTTAGAGAGTATGTATATTTTGACATCTATTCCGTTTAATACGTAATACGTTTTTAATTGGGTATTTGATGAGTTTTAATTGCCATTGTCACACATATTTCTAGAAAATTAAATTTGAAAAATCTTTTCGATGTCATAAAACGAACTATTTTATTCAGAAGGACATTTTTCTGACGATAATGAAATGACTCGGTAGTGTCCCAGCCAAGTTCTCTAGTAGTTAGTTAGCTTAAAGCGGCTCTCGATCTCGGGCCGTTATTCGGCGCATTTTGCATACCACTGGGATTTGAAGAGCTGTTTCTTTTCTGGCTACTCATGCAAACCATTTGCTGTTGGTCATAAAGCTAAGAATGTTAGCGTTGCTGGTATTACCTAGATCAGTGAGATCCTTGAGAAAATAGTCTCCTAAGTGAGCCTTTCTTAAATTGGCTATGGCAGGGCAACTGCAGAGAAAGTGAATGATGGACTTATCCTCCTCTTCATCTCTACAGCTTCTGCAGAAGTCATTGTATAGCAGGCCGAGCCTTCTAGATCAGTGAGATCCTTGAGAAAATAGTCTCCTAAGTGAGCCTTTCTTAAATTGGCTATGGCAGGGCAACTGCAGAGAAAGTGAATGATGGACTTATCCTCCTCTTCATCTCTACAGCTTCTGCAGAAGTCATTGTATAGCAGGCCGAGCCTTTGCGCGTGTCTACCGAATATGCAGATCCCGGAGATGACATTAACTACTTTCGAGATGGATCTTTTAAGTCGAAGAAGCTCCTTGTCGGTTCTCTACAACTCAACATACAGGACTTCAAAAATTGCAAAAACCGTAACTGACTGACTGACTCACTCACTCACTTAGATGATGATCATCAAAATTATGAACCACTTCCTGCCATCCTAATAGTGAAATTTGACAGAATGCTAGATCCTGGTGATGCATACTCTATAAAAAGTCCAAAACTTGAGATTTTCCATTCAGGGGCGTGGTATCTTCTCACTTAAAATATGAATCATCATCTGTGTAGATGGATATCGTTTTCCTCTTCGTGGGTTCATTTGTGTTCCATTTATCCCTACTCGGAAAAGAGCAAGAGAATGGTCTATCAAAGTCGAGATGGGGAGACATAGTCAGAAGTGAAAATGCTTCCAACGTATATCCCTAGAGATTGTGCATAGCTAAAATTATGCATGGGTTCCAAGTGTTAATTTGGTTAATTCTTAAGTCACTTTTCGTAGAAGATCAATCCATGTATAGGTCTAGAGGTCAGATCGAGAATTGCCTCCAGTCCAGCTGGTTGCATACATGCTATAGTCTCTGTATATTTGACATTGACTTCAGATTGGTCTCAAGTCAATGATGAAAGTATGATGTTTAAATATTTCGAAATGGGAAATATAAGAACGTTAGAACTATGTAAATAAGACTCACTAATATTAATGCTTAAAATCGGTTTTACATTTTATTTAACAAATCCATTGAAGATATAGTACACCGAGCTCGGTTTATTTAACCATAGAAACCTCCACCCCATCCTCCACGACGTCCCCAACCTCCACCCCATCCACCACGACGTCCCCAACCACCACCCCATCCACCGCGACGTCCCCAACCGCCCCATTGCCGAGCTAGTCGTCCAGATTCGTTTTCGTGCCCATCTCCAGCATCAACTGCTAATAGTGCAACCGCTCCATCTGCCGGTAAGTTATCCTCATTAGGCATTGAGTGAGCATATGTCAGCCCAATTAAACAGAAAATGGCGAATAAAGTAATGCAACGCATCTTAAATGGAGTGGTATTACTTTCTTGCTATACGATATAAGACGTCCTGTTTGAATGTAAAGAAACTTCTATTTCGAGTCATTCTCGATGCCTCCTTTTATATGAAAGGTGATGGTATAGGAACCCCATTAGAACAAACATTATTTCCGATGGGGATTCACTCAAAAATAATTGGCTTTTGAGACAAATAAAGTACTGCAGTCGAGCGGTTCCTGGTCATTATCGTAGTGGTCATTACTAATACATATTGACTTTTAACCTTTGAATCTAATATATTGTAGGACACAATAAATAAAGTTTTCTGTTAAATGTTGCCATTGTAAGTTAGTAAATTTCAACCCGGACTTAGCGGCTGTGTAATTAAAAAATATTAAAAAAACCGATTTATTGACTAATTATTATTTTTTGAATAAATCATTTTGGGCGACAATTATGGAACAGATTAGCGACTTGCTAAAAAATTAGCAATTAAAGTAAAAGACATCAACAATATTCACATTTCATATCCCTAACTTGCCTTTAGAATGGCTTAGTTTTAATTTCTTGTCAGGGCGGACGGGGTCAATGAAGAACAAGATGATTAATGAGAAACAAAATCGGTTCGATACAATTCGGACAAAACTTATACATTGCATAGTAATTAATTACATAGTTATTGAGTGTCTGTGAATATATGATTTATGACGATCAATTTTCGACAATCTTTTGACAATTTATGAATTTTAAGCGGATGCATGAACATCGTATTATTGGGTTTTCAGAGATCTCACAGCTGCGGATAAATTTCGTGGTTAACTTTGTAATTTGATCTTCCTGACCATATAAGAGGATTGACTGAAAAATTACCTTACAAATTATGATCTTGTTGGCTTTGTTCAGTAAGGACTTTCTGTTAATAAATGGGTATAACATGTTTATTGCTATATTCACTTTTTGTATTGTTTTAGCAGTATGTTCCTTAAATGTGAGTTTTGTATCCAGATGTATGCCTAAATATCTCACGGATGGGACCCAGTCAATTCTTGTGTTATTTACAATTAGCGGATTGCTTGGAAGAAAACAAGTCTTTCGTTTTCTGCTGAAAAAGATAGCTTGCAGCTTCTCGGCATTTAATTGAATTTTCCAGCAATTGTAATAACCTAGCAATATTTGAATCGCATTTGTCAGGTTTGTCTCCACTTTGAGACTAAACTCATGCGAAGAATATATTGCCTTGTCATCCGCAAAAATAGCTAATTCACAATAAGGGAGTCTTGGTATATCAGACATAAAAATATTATACAAAATTGGACCCAAAACTGATCCTTGAGGCACACCAGCAACAACACTATGACAAACAGAATAACAATAGTTCACGAAAACTTTGAAAAAACGATCGGAAAGGAAGCTCAGGACAAGTTTTATGAGGTATGGGGGAAAACGAAATATCAACAACTTATAGACTAGACCCAAATGCCATACACAATCAAAAGCTTTCTCAATGTCCAGCAACACCAGGCCAGTTGATTTTCCCAAGGAACGATTTTGCTTAATATGCTGGCAGACTCTGAGTACTTGATGGGATCTACTATGATTTCTTCTGAAACCAAATTGCTCATTTGGAAGTATATTATTATCTTCGACTAGCTGTACCCGCCCAGCTTTGCCCGTGCACAGGAATTGTATTGCTTAGGTCTTAGATAATAATTGCTTAGGTCTTAGACAATAATGTTCTTTTGTAAAATGCGAAAAATGAGAATAAATCTATTTTCTGGAATTTTCTTTCTGCCTAAACCTGAAATATACAGCAATACGAAAAAACAAAAAAAGAATCATGAAAATCATATAAGATGTTTTTTGTGTGGGAGGCGTCACCCCCGTTTGTCCAATTTTGGCGTGGCGATATCGATAATGGATGTAATGTATTGGATATAATGTGCACCCTCTTCATCGCCCTCCCTCTCCTTGATCATGCTATACTTGTTTGTAATGCTGTATTACCTTTTCTTTGTTTCCCTCTTCCTATGGAATCCGAACAACTACCTACCCCAACCCTGCACTGTTACCATACACCATATCGAATGAAATTCTGAAATGAAACATGTTTTGTACTATATATGTCTCTTCTCTTATGAAGATTATTAATATACCCCATGCCATACTGCCGCACGCACCCCATCCCATACATACATACATATACAACTGACCACTGCGAATATATGTATATATTTTCACTTCAAAAAATAGATACGTCATATCAGAATGAAATTCCTACTGCGTTGCGGATTCGCGATTTGCTATCGGTTGTGAACGGACGTGTTTCTCCTCCTCCCGAGTGCTTTGATTTGTGAACAAAAAGAAAAATAAAAACAGTTTAAATATATCTAATTGTGCTACAATGGGCTCTAAGCCTAAAGAAAAAGGTTATCCTTTTAATAAACTCTATCCCATTGATCCGGGATTGCCAAATAATAAACATTTGATTTTACCTTCTGAACTTTTATCTATTGAAGACAAAAAAAAAATTATGGATGTCGTTGGTGGCGGCGGCGTCCCGTTGCCCAAAGTCAACACACATAAAGATACCCACGCCGTTGGTTTGAGTGAGATCGACGATAGATACATGGATACATGTGTTGGTGAAAACGATGTTGCACACACAGATTTGGTAGTGAGTGATAGTGACGCCGAACAGGCATGTAATTCGAATGCAGCAGTGCTGCCAAAAAAAACTTATTTTTCCAACCAAAGTATAAACGATAAAGTCTCGCACGTCGATAATGTGACGAATAATCCGCCTCAGGGCGCTTTTAATAATTCATCTTTGCCCTTTTCCATTTGGGAAAACAAAACAACAATGTCGCTTTTCAACCAGTCAGTTGAAAGTGACCTTAAAAGGATCCTTAAAAATGACTCGAAGACTTTCGAGAAAGTAATCAATCGAAAAAGAAATTCGGTGAATCCACCTGCATCGTCGTCAAAAAAGTGGCCTTCACAGACAGACTGTCTAACAATAGATACCATATACTGGACATGGATAAAGAGGATGCATCTCCTGAAGTACAGTTGACCGCTCGGAATCAGCAGCGCAAGGAGCCGGACATTCCAATAATACAAAAAAGCAGCGACTGGTGCCCACCAATTTTTGTTAAGGGAGTAGGTAAGTTCCAAGAGCCTAGTAGAATTCTTTAAAAAACATTACAGTGGCAGCTTAGATAACGTTAAGTTTGAAAACAGAGGTCTTGGTAGACTAAAAATTTATGTTAAGGACGTTGATATGCATACTTCTTTAATGAAGTCTCTATGTAAGGAAAAGGTAAATGCCTATTCTTTTGTGCCTAGGCAGCATAAAAAATTTTCAATTTTACTAAAAGGGCTTTCAGATGGATTTCCATCCATTGAAATAGAAAACGATTTGTTAAATGTGGATCCTTCGTTGAGGGTGCAAGTCAGACCGTTTACGACAAGGTGGTCCAAGGAGAATGGGTTAGACCTCGGAATTTATGTTTGTGTTGTAGACGACAAAGAAAGTCTGAACAAATTAAAGAACATCAGGAATATTCTTCGTCACAAAATCCGTTGGGATTCTGTAAAACGCAACAATGTTGTTCAGTGCTTTAAATGCCAAAGATTTGGCCACGTAAGTGCCTATTGCGCATATCCCAACAGGTGTGTTAAATGCAAAAATGTTCATGAACAAGGTTCTTGTTCAATAATTTCAAACGATGACAAGGACAAGGTAGCCTGCATTAACTGTGGCTCTTCAGGCCACCCTGCAAACTTCAGCGAGTGCCCTAAAAGAATCGAATATATGAAAAAAAGGGGAAAGGGATCTCCAAAAAATTCAATTAACTCAATTCATGTTCCTCAAGTTCCTCAAATTTCTCAGAGCGTTCCAGCTAGTGGCTCCTACGCTGATATTTTGAGAAGTGGTCAAAATACTGGTCCATCCACTGGCAAGAATTCAATTAACCAGAAAAATTCTTCATCCACTTTTGGTGATTTTCTTAACGAATCAATTTTACTGTTTGGTGTCCCAATTAACACCTTAATTTTACGTGTCCGTGAGTTCTGGCCAAAATACTTAACATTAAAAGATTCCGATAAGCCCGGTGCTTATCTAGAATTCATTGCTAAGATTTCACCATGATTGTAAAGTTGCTCACTGCCAACATCAATTCCTTAATATCTCACGACAAATGCGCTGAACTAAACATGTTGTTGGGAGACTTCTCTCCGACAGCAGTTTTAGTTCAGGAAACCCTGCTGAAAGGAGAATATAACAGATCATTTGATAACTACATTCTATTTCGTAATGATTCCGGCAGGGGCACAGGTGTCTTAATTAATAACACTATAAAGTATAATATTATTCCCTTCCAGAATAATGAAATCTCTACAACAATCGAACCTCCTTGCCCCACAACATACCGATCGAAATTTTAGTTGCTTAACAACACATCCCTTTTCAGACCACTTCTCCGTTTTTCTGGCTCTCGAAATCTCTAACATTTCCCCTCTGGTATCTGATCCTCCATCAAACATTTCATTTAAAGATACAAATTGGCAACTTTTTAATACCGATCTCTCACAGAAACTTAATTCACTTAACATCCCAGTAAGAAGAAACCTCTCGAATAATGAGATAGATCACTTTATCGAGATTTTTTCTGGTTCCATTGAAGATTGTATAGGGCTTCACTCGAAAAAAATCTTCCCTAAGAGCTCTTACAAAAATCTGAGTGAGGAAATAGTTAAGCTCCTCAAGCTTAGGAAAATATGGAAAGCACAGCTTAAAAGAATCTTCCATAGAGAAGGAAATAGAATTAATCCCACCTATACTTCCCTTTCTTCCAGCATAACTTGTTTGAGTAAATTAATAAAAGATCAGATTAGAATTCATTTAAACATACAATTCAGAAACAGACTTGAACAACTAAGACCTTCGTCAGCTGTTTTTAAAGAAATTGATAGAATAACTGGTCGCAAACGAGCCATCAATCAGTCCTCTGCTCCTATTATTTATGATAACATTCCACACCAATCAATCAATGAAAAGTTAAGTGCGTTTGAAAAATTCTACACGAACTTATATTCACACGTCATACCCCAATCCAACCCCGAAAACAATTTAGAGGTCTTAACTCGTAATAATGCCTTCTTAGCTTGGAACTCTCCTACTGTTATAACACAATTTTCTCATACCAATAGTGCTTCTGCATGTGCTGGAGTTGAGTTTGCCTCTTCGGAACTGATAAGATCAATAATTTTTAACCTGAATAACAAAAAATCTACAGGCTTAGATGGAATTTCTAATTTTATAATTAAAAAATGCCTTACTACTATCCCTCAATTCCTAACTCCTATCATTAATAATTGCATAAACAACGGGTACTTCCCTCTTATCTGGAAAAAAGCCAAACTAATTCCGATAAAAAAAAACGAAAATTCCAACGACATCGGCAATTTTAGACCCATTTCTATGCTGTCAAATATAGGTAAGATACTGGAAAGAGTACTGTACCACAAAATAGAAGATTTTATAACAGAAAACCAAATTATACCTTTTAACCAATTTGGCTTTAAAAGAAAACATTCTACCGAACATGCCCTTTTACATTTGCAAGATACAGTTTTAAATAATCTCCGAAATAAATCATGCACCGTTGCTTGTGCCCTTGACCTCACAAAGGCGTTCGATCTTGTATGGCACGAGGGACTTCTTTCAAAATTAATTTCCTTAAATTTTCCTCCATTTTTTACCAAATTGATCTTCAGTTTCCTTAACAATCGCTCTCTTACAGTTAACCTTAATAATAATTGTTCTTCGCTTGTCCCAGTAAATTCAGGGGTCCCACAGGGTTCTATCCTAGGGCCTCTTTTATTCAATATTTTTCTCCATGATTTCCCATCTCAGCTTCAATCTTCCAAATCTATTTTATATGCAGATGACACCATAGTTTTTGATTCTCATGAAAGACCCCACAATGCACTTCAGGGAGTCAAAAACCACCTTGAAATAATACTTCCATATTACAAAATGTGGGGTATTGAACTAAATTTCTCTAAATGTGAGGTTATCTGCTTTAGGAATGCCTCCACGAAAGGTCACCATCTGGCTGTAAGAGAAAGCAAACAACTCAATCTTGTAATAGAGGGAAAAATGATCCCAAGGAAAAAAGGCATAAAATATCTGGGAATTTTCTTACATGAAAGGTGGAAAATGAACATGCAGGGCAGAAAAGCCTTAAATAAAGCTATAGCAGCTGGCGCAAAGCTTAAACTTCTCTTAAACTCGACCGAGGTCGAATTTAAAACCAAAATGTTAATGTACAAAACACTCATTCGACCAATCTTGGCGTATGGGTTCCCCATTTGGTTCCAAATTTCTCCAACAGTAGCTGAAGAGCTCCAGAAGTTTGAAAAAACGATTCTGAGAAAATGCACTTATAAATATAGAAGAACCTCGGGCAAGTGGTTTAGAAATAACATACTTTACGAAGCCTCGGGAATTACGCCTCTAATGCACTACTTAACAAACTTAACTAAAATAAGATTACAAAATCTAAGACACCATCCTAATACTTTGATGCAATCTGTCTATAATGATAATGTTAGATATCCAATACTTGATAAGTATTATATTTCGCCGATTAGCATCCTCAATGAGGGATCCACTCCCCCTTTCGTGGTAGAGGATAACTGCCATTTCTTATCAAACTTCTATAAAAAAAGTAACAATGCCAACTACAGGGGCTAATTATATAATTATGTAAAAAAAACAAAAAAAAATAAAAACACGCATAAAAAACAATTCAAATCAATTTACAAAAAAAAAACATAAATAAATCAACTCTAAGCTTCTGTAAATAATATTTAAAAATGTAAATAATATCCGAAACATGAATAATATTCAAAAATGTAAATATCTAACATTTAAAAATTCTAATAATATTTCAATGTAAATAATAATAAATCATATCTCAGTCAGTAAGATATAAATACATTATTGAGATACTATATACAAACACTTTGTACTCTATTTTTTCTTTTTTTAATACTCATAATCTAGAATGAATTAATAAATCGTTGTAAAATTACTACGCCCTATGCTAAACACATTCCTTGAATAAACAATTTATCATATTCCTTAAGTTTTGTACTCTTTAAAAACTTTACAACTTGTGTTTCACTTTGGCATGACTGTCAAACATCCCTCTCCCTTTTTTACATTTTCTTTTGTTACCTAGTTTTAAGTTTCTTTATATCTGTCATGTTTCTATTGAGCAAACATGTTTCTTTTTATGTAACTACTAAGTTTATAATTTGATTTTCTTGTTAACTTAATTAGAAATAAGTAAATATTGCTGTGACAGCCAGACCAATTCTAAGTCGGCTTTAAAATAACTAATTTATGTAAAAAAAAATATTAATGTAATCTATGAAGTCTCAATAAAAATACATACATACATACATCCTACTGCGTTGCGTGGCGATATGCGATAATGGATGTAATGTATTGGATACATAATGTGCACCCTCTGCATCGCCCTCCGTCTCCTTGATCTTGCTACTTGTTTATAATACTGCATTTCCTTTCCTTTCCTTTGTTTCCCTCTTCCTATGGAATCCAAACAACTACCTACCCCAACCCTACACTGCTATCATACGCATACCACTTATCGAATGAAATTCCGAAATGAAACCTGTTTTGTATTATACGTCTCTCGATCATAATATACATACCTACATAATTATATAACTGACCGCATAGCACTCACTGCGAAAACAAATCAACCCTTTTCGAATGTATAGTATACGTATTGTTTTTGTTTAACGATCGCAAAAGTATAAACATCCATTTGTAGCAAGGCATATGTGTATGTATATATTTTCACTTCTGAAAATACATTTTGGCTAAAAACTGTTCCTAAGGACGTGGCTATAAACGACATAGCCTATAGCAGTCTTACAGTCTTAAGGAACATTTTAAAAAAAAGTTTCATCGAAATCTGTCCAGTAGTTTTTGAGTTTTTAGCTGACAAAGAAAAGTCCTACAGTTTTATTATATGTATAGATAACTATCGTAAGTTTTTCTTTTAGTACCTTCTCAAACACTTTGCTAAGACTACTCAGCAGTCTAACTGGTCTGTAGCTGTTTGGTTTATCAGGTGGCTTTCCTGGTTTTGGAATAGGTATCACCTTAGCTATTTTCCAAGCCCTTGGAAAGTATTGGATTTTAATACATACATTTAAAATAAATGTTAATACCATCCATACCATCAGCTTTTCTTGCTGGCAAGCAACACAAAATATCTTCAACGCTCTGTTGAGATATAAGCTCTTCACGAGGCGTATCAGTTGTTTGTTCAATAAAATTTGTAGTAGCCTCACTAACTAATTGGTTGGTAACGGCGTCACCTCAATGGATTAGGGTCTCAGCCTTGCAACAAATTGAATTCCATATTTAATAAAATACATCGACCGAAACCAATGGTATTTTTCAGCGGTGCGATGATATTGTCTCTTTATGGCCAACAGATGCAGCTGTGATTTAGAGAGAGAATCTACAGCAAAATACACAAGGTTGAGCCAGGCAAAATTTTATTTTGTTTGCGATTCGGGATAGGGATAGGAAACATTTTCAAAGATATTCAAAAGCGATTATTTGCAACTTGTATTTGGATTAAGTACGCAAAGTGTAATTGTTCCGTTTTTTTTGTATATCAATGTAATAGATACCATTTTTGAAAATACGTAAACTACAATAGACGATTGTTATAATGAATTAATAAAAAAACCGGGACGATTTCCTAGAACGTGATTGTTCATTGCAACGAATCTGAACTCGTTGAAGTAAATTTCTTCAAAATTTTAATATTTTCAACATACAATGTATCAAAAATAGAATAACTTTATTTCACAGACACAGCTACTGGTCCATTGTACTGTCAAACAGACACCTTACCTTGTTGCACTTAGTTTTCCCGTCTTTTGAAGAAAGATGAGAAGGAGCTTCAGTGATGAAGAGCTTAGATGTCACGCCACCGACACTCGTGTTCACGAGAAACCCAAGTATCAATATGGATGATCTAACCACGGATGCAGGCAGACCCAACGCAGGTTCAGGTCCTGAGAAAGCTTCTTTAGAACGATCTCATTTACTTGGATACTAGTGTGACCTGGGACCCAAACAAGTTTGACCATGTTTAGCCTACCGACCAAGTTTAAAGAAAGTTTGAGTTCGAGCACTAACTTGGACGAGGTAAGATGGTTGAGCAGCGCTTTTAGTGCAGCTTGGCTATCACTGCAAACGCATATGCTTCTAGCCCTAATCCTGTTTGTCACAATATAGCGCGCATAGCCATAAGGATAGCGAAAATCTCCGCTTGGAAGACAGACGCATGGTTTGGTTACCCAAGGGGTAGTGTAGTCTAATGTTCTCGCTCTTTCCACGAAGACTCCAGAACCAGACCCCTGTCCGGGAATAGACGATGGCATTCTTTCCCTGGGTCAGAGTCTGGCCGAAGCCATTCCGTTGCCTGAGGAAAGTTGACGTGGTAGTTTTGTCGCAGTAGGATTTCTGGTATCATCGCCTCAGACGGCATATCCATAAGACTGGGGTCAAAGGATAATTCTCGCACAAGTTCTTCAAAATTCCAATGCAAATGAGATACTTACTAAGAATTTTAAAAACAAAAAAAAACCTTCAATAATATGCTATTAGAGAAAAATCTATTTTTTTAACCTGCACGGAAAATCATCATCGTAGTAAATAAAACTTGCAGATATGTACATGTACAACATGGCGTTAGCCAATAATGCCCAAGGAAATAGCGCCCAAATCGATTTGGAAATAACGCCCAAAAATAAACAACAAGATGGAAATAAAGCCTAAACATAATTTGCAGTTTTATACGTATGGGCAGCATGCCCCCCTGTAACCCCTCTGCTTGGGGTTACTGTCAGATTTGGAGTATGTGCAAAATTGGATACATGGAAGGTTTTTTTACAGTACGAGCTCACACTCCCACTCCAAAATCCAGCAGAAAACCCAAGCAGGGGGGTTGCAGGGGGGCAGCATGTCCCCCCATACTTATTCCACTGTTTATGCATTTCCACTTACTATTTTGGGCTTTACTGCTTGTCAAAAAAACGAACCCTGGAAAGGAAATAACACCCAAAATGTCGAAGTATTTTGCAACAACAAATTGTACGAGTTTTTTTTGGGCGTTATTTCCAAATCGATTTGGGCGTTATTGCCTAACGCCGTACAACATGATCGATAGAACAAAGATAAGATTTAGCCGATAGTATTCACATATTTCGTATATATTCAGTATATTTGCAGACGTATTTACAGACGGATCTAAAATGGACACTGGGGTAGGGTCAGGTGTTTTCACTGGGTATATCAAAATCGATACACCTCCCTGACCATAGTAGCGTCGTCCAAACAGAGGTTCTGGCAGTGACAACAGCAGCCCGTGAGTCTGTGGTAAGGGCAATACCACCTGGAGGTATTACCTTCTTTATCGATAGCCAGGCAGCAATAAAAGCCATAACTGCACCAGAAATAAAATCGAAGCTTGTGAAGTACTGTCGCGAAGAACTCAAGCCTCTTGGTACACAGCACAAGGTATCTCTCTGATGGGTTCCGCGACATGAAGGCATTCCAGGCAATGAGAAAGAAGACGAATTAGCAAGACAAGGTTCGACGGCTGTTTCAGAACAAGCTGATCCCTCTGATGTGTATATACTTTAAACACTTGTAACACCACAAGAAGGCTATGGCCGTCCTACGTACGGATAGAAATTCCCTGTCCATTCTCGTAGGCACAATACTCTGCGGTACCACATGAAGAAAATGGGCTTAACGGAAGAAGAACTTTGTAGAGGTTGCGGTGATGAGGAAGCTCTTGAATATACAACCCACTTCCTATGTCACTGCCCAGGTCTCCAACACACCAGGTATAAATTCCTAGGGAGTCACTTCTTCAACGACCTAGACGAGATAATGAACTTCGTCAAATCATCAGGATGGTTTGTATATATCAGCACAGTAAGTAATTTGAATATAGGGATGTAATGGTAAGGGATAGGGACAACCTCTTTCCCCCACGGGCATCACAATGGGTCAGTATTGACGAGTGTGGAACAGAGTACTCCTCGCCAGCCCACAAACCTAACCTATAGGTATAGCTGAATACGAATAGTATAAAAAATGGTGTATTTACATTGTTGGCGTTGGTGTTCAACAGTTTATTGCATTGCGGCATTACCAATGCAATTCGTTACGCACTGATCGCACCTAACTCAAAAATTAAAATTCAAAATACTGTAGTTTAACTTAAACTACAGAATGAACTCTGTTCAAAGTTTAAACGAAACTCTGAAACCGAATTAATTGTTGAACTAAAGTTTAAACTAAAAGTGTAGTTTAAACTCTCACTGTGAAACTGGGGGTAAGCCTAAATTGAAGTAAGTAGACATTAAAAGTTATAGCCTGACAGACAACTTGTCATTCTAATAGGAACTTAAACGACGGACTGTCAGAATTCAATGATTATAAATTAGTCGTTAAGTTCGAAAAAGCTAAATTCCAACCAAAGTTTTTGTTTTTCTCTCAAACAACTTAATCAAAAAAAAACCCTTTTAATAAAAAATAAAATTTTCAGATTAAATTTATTGAAGTTTACAATACCTACAGAATTTTGTATGGAAAATTCTAAATATATAGCTACTGGGCCAGTAAATGAGAACAGTTTCTTGAATATTGTTCGAGTATATGCAGTTTAAACATTTTATTTAATAAAAGTCAATACTCATGCTCTGCGATTATTTAACCATGGTGACCTCCGCGACCGCCACCCCATCCACCTCGTCCACCCCATCCACCGTGGCCACCACCCCATCCACCGTGGCCACCACCCCATCCACGAGCCAGGCGTCCAGATTCGTTTTCGTGACCATCTCCAGCATCAACGGCCAAAAGTCCATCCACATCGTATACCGACAAGTCGTCCTCAGGCATTGCGTAAGCATATGCCAGCCCAATCAAACACAAAAGAGTGAACAAAATAATGCAACGCATCTTGATCTTGAACCGTCTTATTACTTTCTTATATGTAACAAATTAATATGTCCTGTTTGAATGCACAGGAGCTTCTGTTATGAACCATTTACAAATTTCCCATTTTATACAAAATTCAACCTTAAACTGAAAATTGTACATAATCAGAATTCTTATTTCGGGAGGGGAAGACACGCTTTAATGTGGTTAACTGACAAAGAAATTCAACTCCAAAAGTACCCATTGTGCGGTACTAAACTGCCGGCATAGTTAAGAAGATATTGAGTTCTGTTTTAATGACTATGCAATTCTTGTGTTTTCGTTTGTTTGATAAATGTTTTTTTTGTCGATCATAAGTTGCATCTTAACGTACTTAAAGTCGCGAATGACTCGACATACCTCTAAAACAGTCACCGCTCCTAAATTGATCTTAGAATTATTGGTAGATTCCCATGTATGAGTTTGTAAATCACAAATTCAACAAAAGTAAGGACGTAAGTCGAGACAAAAAAAAAAAGGTTGAAACTAACCTAAAATAACAGACACTTCACGTTTTATGAATTGGGATGATTAGGTGTAGTGATAGATTAG
The DNA here is from genome assembly GCA_955612985.1 of Cheilosia scutellata. NCBI lineage: Eukaryota > Metazoa > Arthropoda > Insecta > Diptera > Syrphidae > Cheilosia > Cheilosia scutellata. The sequence continues at coordinate 22,627,357 of OY015312.1, read as the reverse complement.
AAACAAGTAAAAGTGATATCATCGTCCTGGCCATTGCTTTTATATCATCCACTGCATACAAGTCATGCAAAATGTTATGCATGTGAGTTAGTACGTACACAACATATGGGTTATATATATTATATTGGTTTTGTATGAGAGGTACCAGAACCACTTGACCATAACATCGCCCATTTTCTACCAACCCGACGAAACGGTAAAAAAGAAAGTCTTCTCACTAAATTTCATATGCCTAGGTCGAATCCTTTGGACGCTATCGTGTTTTCAACAAACAGATAGACAAACGGACAGACTGATATGGCTAAACGGATTCAGAACTTGATCCTGATTCAGGTGACTTTCTGAGAGCGTTTCAAATCCAGCTTAGGTCAAATTTGTTTTGTGGCTAGACAAGTAGTGCCACTTGTCCACCTAAGATTTGCACTCTCGATAGCATCCAGCTTCAATCTTTGATTGCAAGTAGCGATTGGTATCCCTAGGGTACCTTTATGCGGCAGGATGGGTATTGAGTTGTTCCTATTCTAGCGAGTTCATCGGCCGTACAATTCCCTGGAATGTTTCTATGCCCCGGCACCCAAATTAGGTGAAGAGACGATCGGCAGTCGAGGGCTACCAGAGAAGCTATGGAGATCGAGTGCAAGGATTTGATGGCTGCTTGGCTGTTCGAAAATATGCAGATTTCTTTAGCGGATATCACGTTTTTCTTGAGCCAAGATAAGACTTCTTTTATCGAACGTCTTAATCGAGAGCTTAAGACTAAGACTTTCGGAGAAAACACCCCCATCAACTCCGTCTTTGGTTTTTTTGAGCCGTCAGTGGAGAAGTGAACTGATTCATTTTCTGTGAAAGTATCCTCCAGATTGCTCTGAATGGGATGGTGACGAGAAAGTTCTTGTCAAAATTTAGAGATGGGGTGGTGTAGTCAGGGTTTTCGGTTTTCTTTGGGGCACTTCTCATTGCCGTATAGCATGTTGAAATTTGGTAGAGCGGTAGGATCTGCATTGTACGAAAAGAGAAATATTAAAAATTAAACATTTCCGATTTAAGGGGCGTGGAATCTGCCCACTTAAAATATGAATAGAAATTAATCTATCTGCTGAATGAAATTTTAATGAATAGTTTAAAAGAATGAAAGTCAAAGTGACGGTAATCAGTATCTGTTGACTTATTAAAAACCGAAGACTTCCAACTTCCAAGTGTTCTGTTTCTCAAGTGACAGAGGCTTGGGCAGTGACAGAGGAAGTAAGGTGTGTCCGCACGGACTCTACCAGCAGAGATTCGTGGTGTGCTACAAGCAAGCTCCTTGAGCATTATGCATGGGTTCCAAGTGTTAATTTGGATAATTCTTAAGTCACTTTTCGTAGAAGATCAATCCATGTATAGGTCTAGAGGTCAGATCGAGAATTGCCTCCAGTCCAGCTGTAGGTCGCGCTGGTTGCATACATGCTATAGTCTCTGTATATTTGACATTGACTTCAGATTGGTCTCAAGTCAATGACGAAACACGTATCCCAACAACTCCTAAGCAAATGTTTAAATATTTCGAAATGGGAAATATAAGAACGTTAGAACTATGTAAATAAGACTCACTCATATTAATGCTTAAAATCGGTTTTACATTTTATTTAACAAATCCATTGAAGATATAATACACAAGCTCGGTTTATTTAACCATAGAAACCTCCACCCCATCCACCACGACGTCCCCAACCTCCACCCCATCCACCTCGACGTCCCCAACCACCACCCCATCCACCGCGACGTCCCCAACCGCCCCATTGCCGAGCTAGTCGTCCAGATTCGTTTTCGTGCCCATCTCCAGCATCAACTGCTAATAGTGCAACCGCTCCATCTGCCGGTAAGTTATCCTCATTAGGCATTGAGTGAGCATATGTCAGCCCAATTAAACAGAAAATGGCGAATAAAATAATGCAACGCATCTTAAATGGAGTGTTATTACTTTCTTGCTGTACGATATAAGACGTCCTGTTTGAATGTAAAGAAACTTCTATTTCGAGTCATTCTCGATGCCTCCTTTTATATGAAAGGTGATGGTATAGGAACCCCATTAGAACAAACATTATTTCCGATGGGAATTCACTCAAAAATAATTGGCTTTTGAGACAAAAAAAGTAAGGCAGAACAGCGGTTCCTGGTCATTATCGTAGTGGTCATTACTAATACATATTGACTTTTAACTCTTTGAATCTAATATATAGTAGGTCACAATAAATAATGTTTTCTGTTAAATGTTACCATTGTGAGTTAGTTAAAGTATAATTAAAAATATTAGAAAAACCGATTATCGATTAATTATTCTTTTTTTAATAAATCATTTAGTCGACAATTAAAGGTGCCTGTCCATTTGAGAGTACTTTCACTAGTAAACTCTCGAGAGTTACTCTCGGGTGGCTGTCCATTTGAGAGTAATAATTTCGAGA